>CM062811.1:1001928905-1003128905 GCA_031772625.1 Pinus tabuliformis | reverse complement strand
AATTATTGCAGAAAGCGCAGTGGCTGAAGTTTGTAGAGAAATTCGATGGTTTCCACAAAGAAGTAACCAAATCCTTTGCTAGAGCTTTTGATGGGGTGGAAGTCGAGATAGGAGACATAAAATTTATAGTCACAGAGTCCTTTGTTGTCGAAGCCACTAGATTGCCTCGAATTGGAGAAAAATGGTTTAAAAATAAAGGTATTGAGAGGGAGGAGTAGAAGTTTTTCTGAAGAACTCTAGCATGGACACCACCATTTTCAAGAAGGGCATTTTGAGCACATCATTGAAAAGTAAGTGGAGAAATTTACTTCTGATAATTCAAAAATTTGTTACTTGTGAAGGGAGGTTTGGATGCATGCTTTTCTATCATATTTGACTACTGATGAATTTTATTAAGGATAATGAAATAAATCTTCCATATTTCTTACTTAATAGTTTAAGAACGATGTTAGGGAATGTTCAAAGGAAATTTCAGTTTATAGAGAATACCATGTATCACCATGGTCTTGTTAAAATCCTCGTTGAATATCATCTTAAAAATATGGATGATAATCAGGAAAGCTTTTTAATAAGGAATCATTTTAAGGAAGATACCCAAGAACATTCTAGCAGCAGCAAAGCCAATAAAGGGAGAAAAATAAAAATTGAAGAACCAGTGGAACAAGAACAGTTGAGTAGCAACAAAGCCAAGAGAGCAAGAAAAAGAAAAATTGAAGAACCAATGGAACAAGAACAACAACAACAACAGCGACAGGAGCCATCAAAGGATGACATTCCTCTTGCAGAAATTTTAGAGAATATAAACAAGAAATATGTTAGAAGAAAGAAAGCCAACAAAAAGATAGAGAGCACACCCAAAATAGAAAAGCCTAAGATAGAAAGGAAGAAAGAAAAAATTCAAATGCCTCCTATAACAAGCTTAAGAAGAAGTACTAGACTCAATCCAACAACAAAAGAATTGCCTTCAAAAAGTATGGAGCATATCGACTTAGAAGTAGAGGAAGATTCAAGGGTTTCTTCGCCAACTTTCATCACACCTCCTCAGAGCCCAGGCCGAAGAACACTTGAAATTGATCCTGTACAACAGGATATTTATGATTATATTGAGTCCCTGGAGAAAAGAGATGCGGCAAGAACATCAACATTAAATCAAGAAGTCTAGTTTAGTAAACCACAAGAACCTCCAGTAATAAATGTTTTAAAACAACAAATTTTTAAGATGGAGACACTAAACAGGTACATTCAGAAGGAGAATCAAACTCTAAAGGTGTAGATTGAAATCCAAAAAGCTAAGAGTGACAACATCCTTTTACACCTAAGTTTGTGGTATAAGAAAAATAAGAAGCTGAAGCAGCAAAAAGCTCTACAAAGACAAGTCATAAACCTGAAGTACAAGATTCTCATGAAAAATCGAAGGATGGTATTGGTCGAAAAGAAAGGAAAAAAATGAAGTTGGATGTACTTGCAGAGGTCTCAAAAGAAATGCAGTAATTAAATAGGAGACATGAGTTTTGTGTTCTGAATGAGGACATGCAAAGACCTCAGCATGGGGGAATGTAGAGTCTCCTGATTGTTTTTTTTTTTGACACCCTTTCCATCCATTTTTCCTCTTTTCATCATTACTATCAACTCAAATAAATAGTAAACTATAGATTTTGACATGGTCAGGTACTGAGATGTCTTATTTTTCATATTTATTAATGTGCCTTATTATTAAGTTAAAATATTGTAATAGCTACAGAATTAACATGATTCTGCAGTTGTTTCATGATTCCGCAGCTATCTCCATGGTTTGTCGGATTCTAGTATGCCAGCCAAGAAAAGAAGCACATGGGAAGATGGGGATTGATCTCCTCATGGATCTCCTCCTATTGGCCTGAGCCAAATCATCAAGGAAATCGTTCAGTGGCACAGTCAAAGAAGCAGGTCAATATGTGGATAAATGGAGCAGCGAGAGTTCAGATAGATCACGACTCTCTGATTTGCTTTCCAAATAACAAATCGTCGAGAAACATTATTACTCTGTTATAGATTAGAATTGTTTGAAGTTTTTAAGGCATAAAAGTCTTAATATGTTGAGCATGAATTCTATATATATAACTCTGTAAACAGAAAGAAGGGACGTATATGTAATCTTTAATTGACAATTGGAAGTTTTATAACTCTGTTCTTTTTAATTGAAGAAGTATTCTCGTCAAACTCATGCAGGTAGTTGTTGAAATTAAAGTTCTAAACCTGTTGATTTGTGGAGGTCCCCTACAGACAGTCAAAGTTTAATCTTTTATTTTTACCTCAGTTCATTTCTTTTTCATTATTTCCATAATTGCATTATCGCAACTTCAATTTCTTTGTAATTATTTGTTTACAGTGTTTCATTTGTTGTCTACCAATTTCAATCATTTATATGCTTTCTAAAATAGAAACTTTTATGTAATCTTCTTCTTTTCATATAAAATACTTTTGATTAGATCGCATTCCTTCTGTTTTCATTTTATTATTTCAAGTAGAATTATTAATTTCAGTATGGAGATCTCAACATAAGATGATTTATAAATTCATTCTAGAATAGAAGTGATTTTCTTTTAGAGCATAAACAATTGTCTTTCTAGAACATAAGTAGTTTACTCATAGATTTTAGAATAAATTTATTTTTAGTTTATTTTCAAAAACACAATTCATCTTAAAGAAGTTTTCATAGAATTTACAAAATAGTTTTGATTTTCCATTACCTTGCATAGTAGTTCTTTTGAAACTAATGACAATCAGTTAAATAGGATCATGATAGCTTGTTTTACTTTTCTTTTCAGAATTGATCATAGGAATTTAATTATAAATCTTCAATTTCATTAGGAACATGAGAATAAAGAAAATCCTTAAAAAAACACAATCATCATTCTAATATTCTAGCATATATAGTGCATTTGCACTTCACAAGTTTACCAACTCCAGTCGATAATTTATGTAAGAAATTTAAGAACATTAAATTGACTAAACAGTCCTGAACAATATTATGCTATAATAAAATGATGGCCTCTATGGTGTATTTTTTTTAACATGATGTGCGCTTTACAATGTGAAATGTCTTATCATGTGCATGGTTAAAACTTTAATGTGACAAAATCCAATCTAACACATAATTAGCTAATGAATCAACTAATGTGTTTTTCTCTCGAGGAATCTGAACATAAGAAATATAAGAAAATAAGCATTCTAAGATACCTACCCTAAAAAGGTAATGTAAAATGGTAGGATTCCTTACAGAATAGGGATGGTTGAGATGAGACACCACGAGTTGAGAGTCGATATGAACAACTAAGTGGTGTATGCGAAGGAAAGTAGCCTCAGTCATAGCTCAATGACAACACTATATTTTGCCAGATTGTTGGTAACCGGGTGAAGATAAATACCCCTTGAACTCACAAAATCATTGGTGGGTGAGAACATGACCCAAGCAACGGAAGAAATGTTCTGAGTATAATGGATTGCACCATATGCAAAGCCTACATAAGATAGCAACGGTGTTGACATCTGTCAAACCAAGACCAAACACATGAATCACACACAAAAACCATGGAAAAGTGAGGACAAAAACAGAAAATACCTATCATACCCACACTTATATACAATATGTACAAGAGACCATGCAAAGAAACTAAGAATAGTAGCATTCACATAAAGCCAATTTTGTGTTTGAAACAATGGATTTCCATCACAATCAATTAACTCATAGGCCCCTTTCTTGAGAACACATTTAACAATCTAGGGACCATACCACATAGGTTTAAGTTTACCATCGCCTAACTTATCATGGTCTTAATCATAAACCGAAACCAGATTGCCTTTAGAAAAGACATGAGGTTGGATAGATTTATCATACTAGGCCTTCACACGTTTCTTATGATTTTGTTATTGACCAGGGTGAAAAGGAGTTGTTCATCTAAATGGGAAAGTTGTAAAAGATGTTCTTCGTTGGCCAAAGTGTTAGGAATCATTTATATGGCTAGTTGAAATGAAGAGATTTCACACTAAATAAGGAGGATAAACTCTATGCCATAAACCATTTGGAAAGGAGTAAATCCCATAGCATATTTAACAGAGGTTTGATATGCCCATAGCGCATAAAAGAGCATAAGATGCCAATTTGACTTATGATTCCATACCATCCGTTGCAGCATAGTTTTCAAGGTGTAATTAATAGCCTCAACTTAACCATTAGCCTGAGGATAGTAGGGTGTTGAGTGTTCTTGACAAAAACCCAACTTGGCAGCCATTTCTTGCATTATATGGTTTTGAAAATGTTTATCATGATCAGTCACAATTCCTTTAGGCACACCAAACCTAGCAATGACATGGTTGAATAAAAATAGGGTTGTGGTGGCTTCGTCATTGGAATGTGTAGGCATAGCCTTAACCCACGTAGTAAAATAGTCAACAACCACAATGATGTAGTGATGACTACGGGCTGAGGGTGGGTTATAGTGCATGAAATCAATACCCTACTATGCAAAAGGACCAACAACCAGATGTAAAGGGGCAAGATGCATGTGCATTTTTCAAGAGAATATTTGGGATGTATGGCACTTTTGGACAACATATATGCAATCCTTAAAGAGTGAAAGCCAAAAGTATCCAATGTGTAAGATCTTAAGAGCAGTGGAAAGCCCAAAGAGATGACCAACACATGCCCCATCTTGGCAATCGTTCAAGACTCGTTTGACTTCTTCATGAGTAAGGCATCGATGTAATAAAATGTCAATGCCATGACAATATAAGGTAGCATTGATAATACGATAGTGTTGAGACTGATGACATATGCGTCGACGATCATCATGAGAAATTTCAAACCAAAAATGTTGAGTTTGGATGTATGACAAGATGTCGTCGTACCAAGGATCAAAAGAGCTCATGAGGAACAAGGATTCATCAGGTAAAGGATTTGTGGCCACAAATTTCTCACTAGTCTGAGGAAACTCAACAAGTAACTTTGCAAAAGCTAGGGATTTCTTAGATTTAGAAATGGAAAAATCCAAATCAAACTCCTAAAGAATAATGATCCACTTGGAGTAATTTCCCCCAGTGATTTGATGATGAAGGATATGTTTCAAGTGGTTGGAGTTGGCAATGATTGTGGTCTTTCACAAGAGTATAGTGCCTTAATAGTTGGACAACAAAAACAACTTCCAAACCAACTTTTCCACCTGGGAATAGCGAAGCTCGGGACCTAAGAGGCCTTTTCTAAGGTAGTAAATTTGGTTCTCATTGCGCATATCTTCCTCTTGGACCAAAACCATACTAAGAGCATACTCTGAGGCTGCAAGATAAAATAAAAAGTCCCATTTGAAATCAGGAGGACTAAGTAAGGGCACAAACAACAAATTATGCTTGATAGAATCAAAAGGAAGTTGGGCTTGGTCATCCCAGATGAAGGGTACTCCTTTTTTCAATAGACACATAAATCCTTAGGTAATGTAAGAATAATTGACAATAATCCACCATAAGAAATTGGCTTTCCCATGTAATTTTTGAAGTTGGCGAACTGTGTGTGGAAGAGGAAAGTTATTGATAGCCTCAACCTTAGAGGGATCAACATGAATCCCTTATTTATACACAATGAATCCTGGTAGTCTCCCGGATTGTACATAAATGACACATTTGTGTGGATTAAGCTAGATTTTACAGTAACAACATCGAAGAAAAAAATCTCGAAGGTGTACAAGATGATCCTCACAAAGTAAAAAATGAGTAGTAAGCTCATCAAGATAAACTTCAACAATGTGTTTTATATCCTGAAATTCATAATACATGGACCGCTGGAAAGTGGCTCTAGCATTTTTAAGACCAAAAGGAAATTTACGATAGGTGAATGTTCCCCAAGGAAAAATAAAAGCAGTCTTGTGTTGGTCTTCTGGTTTTATCTCAATCAAGTTATAGCTGGAAAAAACCATCAATGAATGAGAAGATATAATTGTCGGCACATTCGTCTAGAATCTGGTCGATGAATGGTGTGGGATAATTATCCTTTCGGAAATCCATATTCAAGTCATTTTAATCAACACAAATCTAATGGTCCCTTTCTTTTTATCGACTGGAACATGATTAGAAACCCATTACGTAAGGGCACAAGATAAATAAAACCAACAACTAAGAGTTTTTGAACTTCAACTTTAATAACAGTTGCCTTGTAAGGGTTTACTGGTTGGAGTTTATGTCAAACAATCTTAGCTCTAAGATAAGTCTTAATATCATGATGAGAAATCTTGGGATCGATTCCAAGCATTTCATCATAGGACCAAGCGGAAACATCACAGAAATATTTGAAAAGAGAAATATAAATTTTGATTTCTTGAGGAGTACAATATGCCCCAATAAAAATATTTTCCATGACACCTATCTTCATGGAAATATTGATAAGAATGGTAGCTTAAATATTATCCAAGTTCTCTTCAGAAGAGAGAGTAAAACCCCGAGTGGGGATCAAGGAATATTTATCATTGTTAGAGGAAACCAAGATTTGATTAGACACATCCATGTTGACTACCTGATGAAGGAAAGAGGAACGATGATGAAGATATCCCCAGGGACGATATGATACTTACATGAATTATTGAATAGCTTCATCTGATGAAAGAGGAAGATCAAGGAAGTCATAAGACAAAGGATGGTCAACAATTGAAATAAGCATAGGTTAATTATCAAGTGGCTCAAAAATAGCATCACCTGACTCATTAGCTACAGAGGCCAGCTAAATGGTTTGATAAGCAAGTTCTACTGGACTTAGAGGCATGTGCTCACCATATTGATCAATTTCATAAGGAGATGGCACCACCGAAGGATCATCATAAATTTTGGGTCCACATGTGCGAGAAGATATCATATGCATGCAAGAAATAATAGATGAGGAAGAATTGTTGGGCTAGGGTAATTGAGGGAATATCCTAGTAAGAGATGAGCTTTTAAACAAGCTTGCACCAACACTCGCATACTGACCAGGGTGATTTTCGACAAGTGGGATCAAAGTCCCCATAGTGGTAACATGGGTTGACAACACACAATAGTCCAATTGGTCAATGGTAACAATCTTGTCTTCATGAGGAAAGTAAAGGAGAAATAAAATGGATGATACAACCACGATCATGACATAGAATTAATTACGGCCAAGGATAAAGTTATATTCTAAATCAGCGTCGATGACTTCAACATCAACATAGGAGTTTTGGCCCCTAGCTCAATGGAAAACTTGGGAAGAACCCCCTTAGGAATGAAATGATACCTGTAAAATTCCTAAAGGATGGTAGTAGACTTGGTGAGTTCCAAAGAGCTGAGAGATTTCCAACATGATGTTGACATGCCACAAGTGGAGGAGACTTGAACCACCAACATTAAATGAACATTTCTTTGAAATATCTACACAATAATCTAAAAGGCGATCTAGTGGGAAAGTCAAATGGAGACCTTGTCAACATTAAATGTGATAATATTTTAGTCAGAGAGGTCCACCCCACCAATCGCAAATAACAAGGCCTTGCATTGCTAAGGATAGATTTGAAAAACCTCCAAGGCATACATGGCATAGGGAGATTGGGCTAAGTCTTCAACAATACTGTAATGTTGAGTGGCTCGGGTAGATGGATTGTATGTAGTCTTACGAATGACACCCTTAGATGGGCAATAACCTGGCTCCACAAGCTTATCTAATGTGAGAGGTTCAGTGGAAGTATGTGGGTTGGGTGAGTCCTTTGAAGAATAAATCGACTCAGGAGGCTCGTAAGATTTAGCTCATGTAGTCACATTGATTTTCTCCTAACACATAAGGATGGGCATATGAGGAGAAGGATTGGAGGGCCCCTCACTACCCCCTTGTGGAGGTGGAAGAGCATGGGAAACCATTTGTTGTTGGGGTTGTGCAAGGAATGGCTGAGTTAAAACATCATGTTGTTGGGGAAAGAATCCTATGAACGTCATCC
Source organism: Pinus tabuliformis (assembly GCA_031772625.1). Lineage (NCBI taxonomy): Eukaryota > Viridiplantae > Streptophyta > Pinopsida > Pinales > Pinaceae > Pinus > Pinus tabuliformis. The sequence continues at coordinate 1,003,120,941 of CM062811.1, read as the reverse complement.
ATGTGAGAGCACTCATGAGTTAAATATTCACCTTGGAAAATATTGCAAGGGAACTTAATCTTATGATGATGTTTAGATGTACCCCCTCCCTGATTAGACGAGTTTGGTTGAGTCTAATGAGTAGTCTGGTTAGGGTTTATGATTGTTCTTAGTTGTTGTGGACTTCACTTGACAATATTGGTGGGCTGCTTAGAAGAGGGTTCCTTTACAGAGCTAGACGCACTTGCTATGGCTTGTGATGTCATGATCAATTCCCAAGTTGGGCAGCAAGTTGGCTCATAGAATCGGAAACGAAACCAATCACACCATCAAAATGTGGTCCCAAAGTCGGTTTAGGTGGGTTAATAGAAGGGTGTGGAGCATTAGGAAGAATGTCATAAAGCATGTATGACTGGGAATAGATCAAATCCAATTGTTGGGCAACTAAAATGGCTTGTTCCTTACATCTTTGGATATTTGAGGTAATATCAATCGAATGAACCATTTACATAAGATATTGTCAGGAAATTTGGTTCGAACTAACGTCTTGTGACGTCGCCACTCAAGTATATGATCAGAATTCAAGGTGGCATCGTCTTGTTTGAAATTAGACAATAAGTTAGAATCAATGTTATACCTCGTGGGTAACTAGAAATGAGTCAAAAAGGTTTGGACCAAAGATGAGAAGTCATTGTAATCTGTTGTGTCCAATTCGATATACCATTTGGTATCATATCTAGTAAGGGTATGTTGGAATAGGCATAATTTGATTGAATCGTCCACCAAGGAATTTGATGAGAACCACAAATGATAAGTGGTAATATTAGTGGATGGATTTTCTCTGGGTTTCCCTTCAAGCTTGTGGATATCAAATGGTAACTTTGCAGGCATAGGCGACCACCAAGGATCATGTCATATGGGGCCATTTGTCAGTTTCTCTAAATTCGGTAAATCTAAAGAGGATAAAAATGGATTATGGAGTTGAGTAAATGGGTTATAGGCAGGAGAGTTTCCCGACCAACCATGAGATAACCCCTGTTATCACTCTGTAATTTTCCTAGGTCGAGGAAGAAAACTACAAAGGTAACCACAAAACCACTTTTAAGGTTGGGATCTAACCCTTCCAGCTTTAGAGAGGGATCTCTCTATATGATTTAGATTTATGTTTTTAAGATCTTAGGCTAGTAATTTAAGCTCAAGTAGGTTTTTGCAAACGTTTTGTTGAAATATGCAAGAAAAGTCCATTGGGCATGGAGTCATGAACCTTTGGGTAATGAATCACAAAATAAGAGAGTAGTTGTAACAGGGCAGGATAGGCAAACTTTGGATCTTATAGAGTGCCTGTGGGGTGAATAGCATGAATATGATTTAATTTCAATTAAATATAGAGCATACTGAGATGAATTCTATTTTTAAAACAAGAAATAAAACATGGATATTGCTAACAAGCCAGAGCAGAGTACACTTAAGAAAATTTGGCCCTTAATCTTCTTGCAACAATAAAGAGGGGAAAAACAAATGGAAACTGAGAAAATAAACAAATTACATAAGAAAACACATCACCAATTGCTTGACACGGGAATCCTGGAGCAAAAATATCTGTATTTTTGTAAATTGATCACTTTGTGTACAATCCACGACTTACATCAATGTATATATCTCTTCTTCATACATGTTCCAACCCTTTCTAAGTCTTATTACAAAGTATTTATAAATTGTCTCAATAAATTTGGACTTCAAATCAAACTCATTAGACAAATAATATCTACTAAAAACATGTAGATATTTCTAAAACAAAACTAAATAATAGGAATCTTGGACAAATGTGGTGATTATGTTGAATATTTAAAGGAAATTTGTTTCTAATTGTGACTATATACTTCTGGAAGAAATAACTAAAAAATACACTAAAAATAAAAACAGTCACTGGAAAAGTGCAATAAATCTAGAAATTGGTTCATTGATGTTGATCCTCTGCCTTTAAATCTTGAGTGGTTGTAGTTGTTTTCACACTAACTTGTCGAATCTCAATTTCAAACTACCATTCCCCTTTTTCTTGCGATTTCAACAACTGCTGACTCATCTATTTGTTAACACTTCTGCATGGTCTTATTGGAGAGGTTTCCCACCTTGTTTTGGCCTTATTGTTTCACTAATACTTATTATCCCCTTGCGCTTGCTTCTTAGGCCTTTATTTTGTTATATAAATGGGCCAATGAATATTAATTTAATGTTGTACTAGAGCCCCTTTATGATGAAATTTAACATGAATTTCCACTTTTTTCTGGCTCCTTTTGCTTTAGCCCCTTCCCACATTTCTTTACTATAGGACTGAGGGTTTTGACCATCGGCTTAACCTTGAGGTGTTAGGTGTTTTATTCACTTCTAGTGGCTATTTTCCTTTGTTAAATTCTTTAACGCCTTAATTATTTAAGTCTTAATAATTGCGTGCTAGTCCCAATACTGGAGCTTTTCAATCAGAGCTTTTCGATGGGAACTTTTCAAGTGGCAAGTGTTACAAAACTTCGATATCCTCAACCTTCGATACGCCGATATCTGATATGACATCATGACTGCCATGTGGCACCTCGTGAGTGGTGACATGATTCACCCTAATATTCCCACTTATGACCCCTCAAAATGCCAAACTTCCTGCCACATGTCCTTTCGTACCGCCACACCATGTTGATGTCAGATGCCACATAGTTTTATCAGAACCAATCATATGCTGCTAGGTGTCCCTTATCGGAACTAATCATATTCTTCCATGTGTCCCACTAGAGAAGAGATAAAATGTTCGTCCACCTCTGGTTTTGCGATGAAAATCCTTTGTAAATTTGTTTCGGTGTTTGTCAGTGGTTAACACTATTTATGCTTTTTCCCACCTTTTTAACACTAACGACACATCTCCCGATGATTTTAACACTATCGGAACTCGCATATCGCAACACTCTAAAGTTGTCACCTTGAAAAAAAACTGATATGTGATCATCGATGTGTTGATCCCTGATATTCTCCAATGTGCCAATGTGCCCTGGACCTCGCCAATTGTCGATTCACCAATCATCGATTCTACATGGACCTCCGATATGCACATCGATGATTCGTTGATCGCCGATGTGCGATATGATTATTGCTTCGATATACAGGACCTTGTGACTTGTGATCGCCGATTGCCTCTTATTTATCCTTCCAACATGAAAACATCATAAATACCCAAAACTTAGAACGTTTTCATGTTTTTCCTTTGTTTTTTGGTTTTGAGGAGCAAAAGTTCAACTTTCTCTATATTTTGATCCAAAAGTCAGTTTGAAGAACCGGATATACCGTTGGAAATATTCTTCTGAGCACTTTCCAATGAGAACACCTGCAACATGATATGAACCAGACTTTATATGCAAAAAACCTCCCAAACTTTCAAACTTGTCTTGATCACAGGAATTCACAAACTAAATGCTCCTTTGACAAGTAAACCTTTAAGCTATCACACCTTAGTGATACATAGGCTAAATTTTTCATCAAATTATCAAAATGAATAATAGGAAGGATACACTTCAACCCTAAATTATATTACCCTAACATTGGCTCTAATGGGGATGACATCCTCCTAGTGAGGTGTTAAGAACATTATAGATTAGTAGCCTTCTCCCTTGGGCAATGGAATTAAAAACAAAAAGAATAAAACTCAACTGACTGAAAACTGATTACAAAACTGCAAATTTTAAAGGAAATAAGAAATTTGACCACACATCACCAAAGTATTAGTGCCTTCTCCTCGGGCTTCAAATGTTGATGATGGTTGTCCACACCTGTTGAAAGTATATACACTAGGTGATCTCTTTTCTCCAATGTAGCCAATCAAGAAAATGGCTACTTGACTGAGTTCTGATCATAGTTACCTTGAGCAAACAGAAGAAGGAAGAGAATGGAAACTCAAATCTCAAACTGAATCCAATCTTTGCACTGGTGAACAAAACAAGATCTACCTTGACTGATGATTCCATCAGGCTTGTAAAAGGATCTTCAAATGAATGATCACCGAAATTTAGCTCATCTGACATATTATAATTTTTCTCCAGGTGATCTACATACCAGGAATGCAAACCTTTATATGCATTCTTGCTTTCATGTAATTTCAACTTATAGTTGTCATGATAGGGTTGCAAATTTCCATGTGAATTTTGTAATGAAAACACTGCTGGACAAAACAATGATGTTGGATGCCAAACTAAGTCTTCGTCACCCCTATTCTCAAGTTCATAGCTGACTAAATGAGGAGAAATTTGACCGCATAAACCATCCAAAAGATCGGCTATTGGATCATTTAAAACTGAAAAGGGCTAATGCAATTTATTGATTATTGGTTCGAAAGAGACTATAGGCCCCTCTCTAAGGTCACCATCCTTTGCTCCAGTGATAGTTTTAACATTTTTCTTCAAAAACTCCAATGAACCAAAACTTAATGGCACAAAACCACCTTGAATTAATTCACAATTCTATTCATGTTTCAACCCTCCAACCACGTCTTCAATCTCATGGTTGCTCAATGGTTGTGATTTTGATCTGAAAGAGTCTTCCATATAACAAATAACATGTTCATAAAATACATGAGAAGGATGTTGCCAATCTATGATATTTTCAACTTGCTTCCCTACTTCATTAGTAATCTTATAATTTCCGTTCAACAGTTAAATTGAAGCAAAAAATAAGGGTAGAGGGTTTCCATCAGCTAAATCATTGTTTTCCTCATGTTTGATGTCAAGACTACAAGATTGCTAACTTATAACGCTATGAAATTTCTCCTTTAGTAATTGAAATGAAGCAAAACACAAGGGAAAAGTTTCTTCACATGATTCAATAACTTCTTCATGTTCTTCATTGTTGTCTTCAAGTGAATTTATAAAACAATCAATATGTATCCCATGGTGACATGAACCAATAACCTCTCCTTCTTCTGCAAAATCTGCTTGGAAATGAGGTCTTCTTTGTTGTTCCCTAACAATAAGTTTGTTTTTCAAAGTGATTTTTTCCATCAACCTTTGCATGATTTTCACTAATGCATCTAGTTTATTGTCTAATGATGGAATAAACTCCTCCTTAACCACTCCCCTTCTTTCAGCTTCCATTTTGGCCCTTTTGATCAGTAGATTGCTTCTATATCAACAACATTTTTTTTGTTTTTATTCCAAAGTTGCTAAGTTTCTTTCCCTTAATTGATAGGTTGTCCCCGCATCAAATCCATCCAAATATTGAAGCAAAGCCAATCCTGGGGGACACTTGTTTCGGGAATAATTAGTGTTCTTGGAAAAACACCTAACCCTCTAGATCTAGTAGTAGGTCTAGAAACAACAGACAAAGTAATCTTGATCTTTTTCTATAATCAACAGATAAAACAAAAGAGGAGAGAAACCTACTTGTAGTTTTCGCTAGCTCCTTGTCTCCCTTGACCGATCTTGCTACTCCTTTCCGTACTTAAATTGCTTGGAAAGTACCTGCACAACTACAGAAACAAAGACCCATCAAGGCAAAATGATAATGATCTATTGCTTATAAATAACATGGAATCGAGAACATGATATACATATGAAAGCATTAACATATAACACAAGCATAAGGAAAAAGTCTTGAAAACTTTATTGATAAGAGGAAAGATTACAACCCATATGAGCTTAGTCCAACGACACTCTTCCAATTCAAATCTTCTTCAACCTCATGAAAAGCAAGACATTCCAACACTATTACAATACTTGAACTCAATTCTAATCTCATATCACCAGCATCTCCTTACAACTCAATACTTTTCAACCCTGATCTCTTAGATGAGTGATCTATTTAAAGGTGAGTGAAGGAGGTTATGCCATCAATGGAGGTAATGAATGCCTTTCTAAATTTAGAAATCAGTTCCATGGAAGGAGGGATAGGGGATTGATGTTTCCTAATTCCATTTCTCATCCAAAGGCGAACTCAAAGGAGCAGGTGGCATTGAGAAACTTCTAGAGGTTTCCAATGGATAAGTAATCTTCAAACCCTCACCAACATTTGCCCAAATTCGCCCAGTGTAGGCCAAAGAGGGACCAAGTGCGCTGCATAGCACCCTGTCAGTGTATGGTTTGTATTGCAACGCACCCTAATGAAGGCCTACTTGCGCTGATCTTCTTAGAGGTAGTTTTTGGATGTTTTCAGTGATGGAACTTCTTTGGAAGTAAGGCATTCTAATGACTAGCTTCTTTAGGCATTTAACAACTGCACTAGGGATTGATGGGACCTAATAGCATCGATCTGTAATTTGGGGTTGATGTGCCCAAATGGATCTGTAACAGTTGCCCCCTAAAGCATGAAGTCGAAAATATATATGTCAAGTGAAATGATTTATCACGAGGAGAGGAGGTTTCGAATGGAAGGTGACCTGTATCAATTACGATACATATGTCATGATAATTTGATTTTTCTCATGAATTAGCTGAGGGAAGCATACCCATTCTCAGCTTATAAACTTTCATTACATGTACAAATATAGTCGTCTACAAATATAGACCCATGAATGGTTGACCATGAATGTAAGGCCATTGCACATTTGATTTAGTACTCCTGAATATATCGCAGCCCAAATGGGTGAAACTAGATCCAGGGTTTTCAATCTTGTCCAATCTTTCGCTCAAGTACAAGTCTAACCATGTGAATAGATGTTCTAAAGTCAAACATGGAAAGACATTGTCTGATTACTAGCCAATGATGTAAGTTGTTAACAGATGGGGGAGGAATCACCGATAATGATGATGACCCTCAAGGTACTACAGTACATTTCGCATGGTGTGAATAAATGATTTGATGTCAAAGACCATACAGAGTCTTTCAGTCGAAGGCCATTGATGTCAACCTATCGTCGGAAGCGAGAAACCTACCATTGATGTATGCAAGCTTCAAGGCACTGAAGGGGTGTTTCTAAGTTAACTTCTTGGATGATGTGCTAATGTCGACAAGAAGCAACCCTTCGCAGGAGGGCTTTGATGTTTCCCACATCTATGACATGAAACGAGGTAAATGATTTTGGAGATGAGAATCAACTGACGACACAAGGTTTAGGAATGGAGGTCATGAAAATGAAGGTTCACGGTATTGCAAAGGATGAAGTTTGAACTGAATGACTTCTCTTGAATATATCAGTGACACTAAGATGAAATGGTAGCATTGACCCAAAACAAAGTAATGGATGGTATGAAAAACCAACGGTGTGATAAACATCAAGCTGAATAACTCAACCCACATAGTCACGGTGATGAGGTGAAAGTGTCATGTTCAAGAGCGACTCGCTACCATAAAGTTTTCTCGACTTTTTCCCATTTTCCCTAGTCATTGTTGATTCATTACCTCTTTATTTTTTATCAAGCTTAAGGAGGATAACATAGGCTTATTGTATAATTCGTCCTTCGGGCAAACCCATCGCTATTTGATGCTTTAATGAGTCTAACGAAGGTGAAACTCAGTCTTGTCTAGATGGACAAGTTTGTCCCTATTTGATGTTTTTAACGAGTTTAATGACAAAGAAAACTTGGTCCTTTTCATGTTTAGAGAGTTTGAAAAGGGACGAAAAGAAAACTCCATAAGTTCTTTTTCATAAAATAATCTCTCAAGTCTGAAAAAGTGTAAAATAATACAAGAGAGATGTCATTTATAATCCTTTAACAAGCTGGAATAGACAAGCGCTCGACAATCTTTTCATATTTAGAGAGTTTGAAAAGAGTTTAAAGAGGACTCTATGGGGGTTTCTTTTCGTTTTTAACAAAGCTCGAAAAAGAAACAAAATTTTGCTTTGTGGTCAAAGATGTTCAATTTACACTTAAGCATTTGAATTCTACTTTCAGTTGTTAAACCTGCTCAAAACTCCATCAAAGAGGATTAAAAATACATGTTCATGGATAAAATGAATAAAAAACTAACATTTACTTGATTAATATGCAAGAAATAAACATAAAAACAAGTTTTATTATTCATTTTCACCATTTCACTTTTACCATTTGACTTTGGAGATCTGGAGCAGTTTTTTACCTCAAAGTTTACTAGTTGATTGCGGAGGATTCAATGGACTTTTTCTCGTGCCTTCCAAACCAGGTAGGAGCTATCCCTGTTCTATTCCATTTATTTTCAGTTTTGAGCAAAACTTTTTGGTTTTTGAGGCCCCTAGGGTTTCATTTTGCGCACTGGATCAGCACACCCTTTCAATATCGAAAGGTGCGCTGCATTGCATACACCCAGAAGGCAGTATGCATTGCAGCGCACTCTTTAATGGAGGGTGCGATGGTGCAAAAATCAAATTTTGACACTTGTTTTCTCCCAAATTTTCAACTGTTTTTTGCAAAAAATGGATCCTAATTTGTCTAATGGTTTCATTTTAGACATTCATAAGATCAAAATGGTGATTGTATGGAGAGAACGAGTGCATGAGGAACAAGACATGGTTGCCCTAAATGATCAGGGAACGGTTGATGCCCTTAGGAATTGTGGGTTACTGAAATATTTTCGATTATCCAGCATGCGGCAACAAATTGAACTGTTACAGTACCTTGTTCGTTCTTGGGATCCTACCGATCAAGTTTTCCACATTAAGGGTAAAATGATCCCCTTTACCATTGAGGATATTTACTTTCTGACTCGACAACCGAGGTGATCCCATATCATTATCAGGATTTACCAGAGGAGGTGAATCAGTGAGAGATTATATTCGAAAGTTCTGTCGGGAAGGAGCTCAACCCAGTAGAGACGGAAAGATCAATATCAGATATGTTAGTGATTTACCATTGAGAACAATCATTTTCCCCCTCACTAAACTGGCTAGCAGTGCAACTTTACATTTGGCAAACAGGTCATATATGCAGTGTGCTTTAGAGTGCCTGGAGCCAAAGGTATTCAACTAGTGTGAGGCAGTTCTTTCATTAATGAAAGAACAACTGACCAAGGTAAAGAATGGAAAGACAAAAAAATTTGGTTATGGGTCTATCTTGATTTCTTTTGCCTTGGAGAGAATCCCTCTCATGCAGCCACAACATATCTCACTGGGAGTACCTGGACCTAGAGACCCATGGATGCAGAGGTGGGTAGATCTTATGGCTAGGCATGCTGGCTAATCATTGATCTCATTTACCTCTACTTTCTTTGAGTGGTTTGACCATTAGGAGATGGCCTTCGCAGAATATCCATACTCTGGGATGGATTTCCGTGGTGATCCAGATCTAGTGTTGCTAGTTGGAATGCAGTGGAGTGCTATTGGTAAATTGTTTGACCACAGTGTTTTTCTTTTTAAAGTTTCTACTTTTTTTTGTGTTTTTTTATTATTTCCAAGACTAAACAAACATTTTTATATGCATGCATATGTTGGATCTATTCGACCTGTGGGATGCCAACAGGAGGAAGGTGCGCCAGTACAGAGAGCTGTTGGGAGAGCAGTTCTCCGAGACCTAGATTTAGCAGAGACCTTGGTCGAGCTACAGGATCACATAGAGGGTTTGACTCTAGGTATTCCGGATGTCTGGATCGAGGAGTTACCTATGCGATTGCAGCGCCATACCATTGGCGTACCGAGTTGTTGGATGAGACTCCTACGCATGATAGCACAGGTTATGACCTGTTATCACGAGCAACACTAGTTTACTTGGATTATTTTCTGCATACATTTTTGAGTTTTTTGGGTCAGATGACCAATTTTGTCTTGGACACAAACTATTTGTAAAAACTTATATGCAACTATCTATTTGACTTTCAGAGTTTTATTATGGTTAAGTGATGCTATATTATTCAAATGATGTTGAAAATGTTTACTTTACACATGTCGCAAATGTATATTTAACACATAGTTCGATAGAGAGTCAGTTAATGTGTTTAAATTTCTGGAAATATGTTGATATTGAATAAATTCAAAATACCTTTCCAAAATACGAACTCTAAGGAACATGCAATGAATTTCTTGGTTTCAAACGGTATAGACGCCAGTAAGTTGTAGTACAACAAGTGAGTCTAGCCTAATGATGATTCGGCGTATGCCAAGTGAAATGGCATCAGAGAGGAGTTCAATCAACGCACTATACTTAGTGATATTGTTTGTCGATCGTCCAATACATATCCCTCTGAAACTCACTAACTCGTTGCTTGGAGCGAAAATGGCCCATGCTGCAGAAGATAAATTCTGCGTACTACGACTAGCTCCATCAGCATACCCAACAAATGGTTCCAAAAAGTTCAACATCTGCAACAAATGTGAAGTGGATTACCTAACCAAATAAAAACTCTAAAAGAAACTAACACACACAAATGCAATCAAAGCATATATACAGTGAGTCTTACTACACTTAACTAAGCATAGTAACGTTTAAGATACAACCCGTTTCGAGGCTGTGACAATGGAATCCCATCATAGTCCACTAACTCGTAGGCACCTTTTGTCAACACACGTTTAACAATATAAGGGCCCATCCAAAGTGGTTCGAATTTCCCTGCTCCAAGTTTATCAGAATCCTTATCATAAAGCAAGACCAGGTCACCTTCTGAGAAGACACGAGGCTTAACATTTTTGTCATATTGCGCCTTGGTGCGTTTCTTATGCGCCTCGTTAACCACTGCGGCATCACGACAGGTTTCATCCAGATGGATTAACTCCAAGAAACGTGCTTCTTCTTCAGAAGTGTCAAGTAGCAGGTCAATCACGAGTTTGAGAGACGAGATTTCACATTGGATTGGTAAGACTGCTTCCAAACCATACACCAACTGAAAAGGTGTAAATCCGATCGCATTTCTCACCGAGGTTTGATATGCCCACAAATCCGAGTACAGGATTAAATGCCAATTCCTTTTATGAACTCCAATCATTCTTTGCAACATGCGCTTAAGGACTTTGTTGATAGCCTCAACTTGTCCATTAGCTTGCAGGTAGTATGGAGTAGAACTATCATGTGACAATCCTAATTTGGCAGTTAATTCGACCATCATGTGATTGCGAAAATGCGACCCATGATCTGTAACTATAGCTTGTGGTACACCAAACCTGGCAACCACATGGTTGAAAAAAAACAGAGCAGATTTTTCGCTGTTGTTGTTCAATGTTGGCATCGCCTCAGCCCACTTGGTAAAATAGTTAACAGCGACTATAATATACCCATGCCCCCTGGCCGAGGTGGGGTTACATGTCATAAAGTCAATGCCCCATTTTGTGAATGGGTCAACAGAAACAACTGGATGCAATGGTGCAAGTGGTAATCTGGTTTTACTGTCAAATATCTAGCAAGCATGGCAAATTCTAATAGCAAGAATGCAATCTTTGAATATGGTTGGCCAGAAGTAACCGATACGTAGAATTTTCTGTACAGTTGCATAACCAGACAAATTCCCCCCACAAGCACCTGAATGAAACTCATTCAAAGATTTTTCGGCCTCCTCATGAGTAAGGCACCTACGTAAGATCGCATCGACACCACGACGATAAAGTGTATCACCAAGGATCAGATAGTCTTTGGCTTGGTATCAAGTACGTTGTTGTTCAGAGCGAGAGGTATTAGGCTGAAAAGCTTGGGTCTGGAGATAGACCAGTGTATCTCCATACCATGGATCACTTGATAAGATTAGAAACAGAGACTCATCCAGGATTGATGCTTCTGATGTTAAATCATTGGAGGAAGAGGGAAGATCGCAAAGTAACTCAGCAAAGACAAGAGATTTCTTTGATTTATATTTTATGAATTCCAAATCAAACTCTTGCAAGATAACTATCCATTTAGAATACTTGCCCCCCAGCAATTGACGTGACAAAATGTATGTCATAGGGTTGCAATATGATACAATGGTAGTTTTGCAAAGGAGGATGTAATGACGAAATCTCTATACTGCTTGAACTGCTGCCAAGGCTAACTTTTTGACATATGAATACTTACTTTCTGTATCATTGAGATTACGACTCAAACAATAAATAGGATGTTCAGTTCCACTTTCTTCTTGAACTAAAACTATACCAATGGTTGTATCTACAGTGGTGAGATACAGGTAAAAGTCTTTTTGATAGTTTGGGGCATACATTAATGACGCTCTAATCAGGGAATCTTTGAGACCATCAAAAGAAGCTTGTGCAACTTGGTCCCAATGGAAGGGTACCCCTTTCTTCAATAGATGTGTATAATCTTTAGCTAATTCAGCATAGTTTGGAATGAACCTCCTTAGAAAGTTTGCCTTCCCTTGAAGTCTTTGTATCTATAACAAGTTTGAAGGTGGAGGCAAGTCAAGGATTGCCTGAACCTTAATGGGATCTAGTCGAATTCCATCTTTCGAAACTACGAATCCAAGCAATCGACCAGACCAACACAAAACACACATTTATGTGGATTGAGTCTTATTTTTTAGTTTCGACATCATAAGAATATTTATCTCAAATGTTGCAGGTGATCAATCCATTTTCGCAAATGAGCAGGTAAGTCATCAAGATAATGTTGAATAATGTGCTTGATGTCATGGAAGGCATAATTCATCGCCCTCTAAAATGTAGCCCCTGCATTCTTCAAACCAAAAGGTAGCTTTCAATAAGCGAATGTGCTCCACGAACATATAAAAGTGGTTTTTTATTGGTCATGTGGGCAGATATTGATTTGATAGTAGCCAGAAAATCCATCCATGAATGAAAAGATTTCACATCTGGCACATTCATCAATAATCTGGTCAATAAAAGGTGTAGGATAATTGTCCTTTGGACATGCTTGGTTTACATCCCTATAATCGACGCACACTCGAATTGTCCCTTGTTTTTTCATCACTGGAACAATATTAGATACCCAATCAGTAAGAGGTACAGGAAAAATGAAGCCAACACGCAAAAATTTTTCAACCTCTGCTTTAATGGCAGCAGCTTTCTTAGGATGAACAAGTCGAAGTTGTTGTCGTACTAGTTTGACATCAGGGTACATTTTAATCTCATGTTCAACAATACTTGAGTCAATGTATGGCATCTCCTCATAAGACCATGCAAAGATGTCTCGAAATTCGCCAAAAAGAGCACAATACATATCAAGTTCCAATGGAGAATAGGATTTTCCGACATGAATATTTTCTACAATGTCAGGCTTGGTCGAAATGTTTATAGAAATCGTTTCTTCTATGTTGGACAAATTGCACTCAGAATCTATAGTATTTATAGAATTTGACAAAAAATCAACAATCGATGGGTGATTTAGTTCATTTGAATAATCTTCATTGTCATCTAGAAGGTGGGAACGATGATGATAATCCTCCCACGTCATCTCTCCTATCATCATTGATGTGAAGATTCCTTCATCCGTAGAATGTATACGTGAAAAAGGATCCGAAGATGTACCATATTCTAATGATCTATCTACTCATACAATTGTTGAGTGCAGATTAGGGTTTTCTGCACAAGCCCGAAAAATTGATTACTATGATGATTCAATGGGGCTTGGCAGAAATGCCTCACTTTGACCATCAGTTTCAAAGTAGTTGGAAATATTCATAAAATTAGATGATGTAGAAGAAATCATATTTCAAGTCTCTACTCTTGCCACTTCCACCAAACCAGATGGTGATGGGAGGGAAAAAGTTCCCATCAGAGAAGGATCTTTAAGGAGACCTACTCCAACACTTTGAAGTGACAGTGGGTTTCCGTGTATCAACGGAATGCTTCCCTTAGCCTGTGAAATATTGGAAAAGAAGGCTAGTTGATCGATGATTGTGATTCCACCCTTGAAAGGAAATGCAATTGTATGAAAGTACGTGGAAACAACGGCAGCCATAGCATATACCCAAGGCCTTCCTAGTAAAATGTTGTAATCGAGGAGTCCGTCAACTACCTCAACATCAATAGCTACTGCCTTGCCCCCTAGTTCGATTTACCGGTTACTCAAAATCCCATATGGAGTGTATGTTCTTCCATTGAATGCTTTTAACGTAGTTGGTGATCATGAAAAGGGCGGTGAACCAAGAGTTTTCCAGCAGCTCATGGACATAATGCAAGTAGATGCCCCCTCATCAATTATAGTTCGGTGAACATTTTTATTGAGAGATTTTACTTGTATTAGGAATGCTAATTGCGCTGGTAACTGTGGTGAATATCCCGCATGGTTGAAAACCACAAGATTTTAATCCGTAGGATCTATTCCACTTATTTCTGACAATAAAGCTTGTTTTTGGAAGGGACAGTTTTGTAATACCTCAGGTGTCGACATAGCGGAAGGTGACTGAGCCAGATCTTCCACTATATTATAGTTTTGAGCTACTCAAGCACAAGGATTGAATGTTGATTTGTGCACAACTCCCTTTGGTGGATTTATCATCAATTCAGGTACAATTGGTGGAACAAATTCTGATGAAGTCGAGGTCGAAGTACTAGGTTGATCAGTGGCTTGGTTATTCGACGACGACAGATTTCCATAATCTTTATTCCTTGTTGACACCAAAACATCGTTTTGTGGATTTGCGATGGATAACATGAGTACTTGGGATCTGGAAGCATGGTCAGTTGCAACCAAATGTGTCTCCGAGATAGGAAACGGATCTATCAACACTGCTGATGCGTTTGAAGTCTTTAAAAGTTTAGAGACCTCAAAGTGATGTGGATAATCTCTTGTACAATGCTCGTCATTACATATCAGACATGGATAATGAGGTTTCCTAACTGCGGTAGGGGAATTAGATGATTTTTTAGGAGTGGAATTTTCCTGTTTCTTTTTGTTATTCTTCCCCTTTTTCTTACCTCCTGGTTACTTTGGATTTTTTCCTTTGTTAGATGACATGGCATTAATCTCAGAGGCATGAGTGTTTTCTGATGCATTTGCAGCTTGATTGGAAATAGCAAGAGTTTGACTAGATGGTCTTCCTACTATCTGTGTGCTTGAAGAACCGATCACACCGTCGCCAGCAGGAGAGTCCTTACTTGATTGTGGGGGTGGTGGAACAGTGTAATATGGTCTAGGTGCATTGGGAATTCTGTCATAGAGCGTGCTAGATTATGTGTAAATCAAATCTAAGTATTAGGCACAAGCGATAACTTACTCTTCTGTGACAACTCCACCTTTTGCCACATCCTCAATGATTTATGGCAACAAGGACTTTATGAACCACTTAACTAAAAGCTGATCGAGAACATATGTCTTAACCATTCGATGATGACACCGCCACTCATGAATATGATCTGATATATGGGTGGAGGTAGTCTATTTAAATTTGGTCAAGAGTTCCGTTCCAGTCTCATATCTGATAGGTAATTGGAAGTGGGTCCAAAAAGTAGTGGCTAAAGTGGTGAAGTTATTGAAAGAAGCTCTTGGTAATTCAATGTACCATTTAGTAGTTGGACCAGTAAGTGTTCTTTGGAAAAGACGAAGTCTAGTCGAATCATTATTCAAAGGGTTGGATGAACACCATAAATGAAAGGTCATCACATGATTCGATGGGTCTTCTCCAGGATTTCCGTTAAACTTCAGAATATCAGAGGGTAACTTGTGCGGAATTACTGGCGACCAACATACATATGTGATTGGATCATTGGTGAGCCAGTTTAAATATGGTAATTCTAAGGTTGCTATGAATGGCAACTGTCGATTCAAGTCAGGTTGAGCATACCCAGGATATGATGGAATTGCCTGTGCAATAGGTCTTTGCAGACCATCATAGGGCATCTACATTTGGTAACCTTGGGATGCTTGTTGAAAAAAACCAGTATAAGGTGGTTGTTGATAACCAGATTGAAATTGTGGTTGTCCATAACCTGCAAAGCCTTGTTTTCCAAGACCTTAGTAAGCTTGATATTGACCAAAACCAGGTTGAGCTTGTGAACCAAGTCCAAATTGAGGTTGGAACTGTTGGAATCGGGGTTGTTGGAATTGCGGCAGCCACAATTGTTGAACCAACTGTAGTTGCTCAGTAATGAAAGGTTGACCAAGTTGTGGATCAACTATACCAGTATAAGATTGGGTCAATCCGAATGAAGGTATACTAACTTGAGGTTGTTGTTGAGCTCAAGAAACAAGTGGTTGTTGTATAACAACTTGAGAAACTTGAACTTCTTGACTTGAAACATGTGGTTGCAAGGAAGAAGGATCAATTTGTACTGGTTGAGATACAACAGTTTGAGCTTGTGACTGTGGCATAGTAGTAACAACTGGTGTAGTAGGAAAATTTGACACAGTTTGCATTGGTTGCGTTGGATACACAAGCCTTGGTTGAG
Organism: Pinus tabuliformis; assembly: GCA_031772625.1. Taxonomy (NCBI): domain Eukaryota; kingdom Viridiplantae; phylum Streptophyta; class Pinopsida; order Pinales; family Pinaceae; genus Pinus; species Pinus tabuliformis. Next base: position 1,003,104,758 of record CM062811.1, on the reverse strand, counting down.
TTGGCATTACTGGTTTCCATTGACAAACTCTAATTCCAAGTTGACTTGAATATTGTGGGAAACTACCATATGGCCGTCCTCCGAAATAATGAGGATACGGTGAATAAGCATATTGCTCTCCATATGGTGGAAATCTAGTATTTAATGGATACAGAGGTCTTTGTTGACTAGATTACCCAGCCTGACACTGATGTGCAGGATCAAACTGTTGGGTTCCCATTAGAGAAAAACCAAGCAGAATTCCGGATGAGGAAATGGGTGATGACCATGGTGCAGAAGCAACTCCTGAGTGGGTTCCAAACAATGATTGGTAACCAATCAGGACGGACGATTCACCATATAGGTGCGACTTAGGTGTGGTAGAAAACATCGAAGGAGTTACAACAGAAAATTCTACTGCAGCTGCATCAAATCATACAGTCTTGGATGTTGACGGTTGTTTAGCCATAGTTAACTGGCCCAAAAGTTGTCCTAAATATTCGATGGGAACTTGCAAGGAAGCAGGATCAGATGAAGCAAAGTAATCAGGAGTAGTAGTAGGGTAAAGATAAATCCCAGTTCCAAAGTGAAACAGGGTTCCAGGTGTGGAATATTTTACTAATTCCTCCTCTATAGCAATCAAATTTGGTGGAAGAGGTTGACCGTCAGGTCCGTAAAAGATTTCTAGTTGTGTTGATGAAAGTGTTGTTTCAACAGTAACTAATGTCTGAGGGGTAACAACATCTGAATGTTGAAATTCGAAGTCCAGATGTTCAGGTAAATGAACAATAGTTTCAAAGGGAGGTTCCTGAACAACTTCAGGTTCAGATGTAACTTCTATTTGAACTGGGATAGATTCTGGACCAACTCCTGGTTGAGCTGTTTCAAGTTCAGAAGCACTTTCTAGTTGAACAGTTTCAAGTTGAGTATCAACTTGTTGTTGGACAACCTTGGTTACTGTTACACTAGGATCAGTGCTAATGTCCTCAGGTAATTGTGAAACTTCTTCTTTAGGAACGGAAGTACCAAAAATAATCGAAGTAACTGGAGTCTCTGTAGTTACCGAAACAAATGTTTCAAGTAATCTAGATGAAGAACTACGAGTTCTTGATGTACTAGACTCAGTTAAACGAGACCGCTTTGTCCGAATTGGTGACGCTTCAGGAGGAAAAGGCGGTTGGCTCACCGTTCTCGGCAAATGGCGAGGTTTAGGTTGATTTTTCTTCACGATTGCCGATTACTTTTATCAACTTAAAATCAACTAAGGAATGAGGATGTTATTCGGGGTCAATTAATTTTTTACGACACTGAAACACAACTTTTCTTTTTCATTTTTAAAAAGTCAATAAAAAACAAAAGATGACTCTAGTCTCCTTCGATTTTTAATGAGCCTGAAAGGACAAGTGCTTAGATGATCCTTTTACTTTTGAAGAGTCGAAAAGGAGTGAAAGTGACTGCTCTGGAGATTCTAGACAAGAGGGTTTACCAGACAAGTCGCAAAACTACAATATACACCTTGGTGATAAATGAAAGAGAAATTACGAAGGACTTTACGTGCGGCAGTAAATCTTCCTGAATGCTGTGTTCGGTGCGTTACGATCGGTAAGGCAGCAGACTTAGCTTCCTAGGGATAAAGGATTTCAACCTATTGGAGTCTACCACTATATACGCAACAATACAGGGAGCACAAGTTCGTACTAGCACTTATTGAATCAGAGAGGAGGAATCACCCAACCTTCAGTGAAAACCACAGCCACTAGGTTTAAAGACGTCGGAACACGTCTCTAGCCTAGACCTCTAGATGTTTTTTGTTAAGTTCCAATGTGTTGTTAGATTAATTGATGTAAATTTTAAGTTGATCTTGCTTAAAATTTGCCTTTGAAGGTTCACCGCGTGATGTGTTCTGAAATTCCTAAAAATGCAACTAGAATGAGAAGCACTCTTTCCGTTTAGTTTTAGCAATTAAAATCCTAACTATGAGGGATAGAGCATAGAAGTACCTTTCGAACAAGTAAAAAAGAGCACAAACTAATGCAATTCCCTAAACCATTCCTTGAACACACAAACTCAAGCTCTAAAATGCAAATTGCATGTATTTATTTTCAGTTTCTCTTAATGTGAATGATGCAATAAGAAAAAATAATGCACAAACGTTTCAAAACTCTTTTCACAAAAAATGACAATTTATGAAAATTCCTTTTAAAAGAGAAAGGAAGACTGTATGACACTTTTGATTTTAAAGAAATGAAGATTTTCGACTCTTTAAATGAAAATACAAATCAAATGCACAAGTAAATCAATCGATTATTTATGAAGGAAGACTTTACAACACTTCATTTATCGAATAAAATGACGATTTTACGACACTTTTCTATTAACAAAACAATCGATCAAAACAAATTTTCGACAATGGATTGCAAATGATAAATCAAATACACAAAAAACATTCAACAATCCAGTCTAAATATGGCCAAATTCAGGAGATGAAAACTAGTTTCAGAGACAAAACATCATTAACATTCAGCGACTCATTCAAACAAGAGAAAATTGGCAAAAATTTCAGTTCCTAGATGGGAAACTAACCCTAAAGGGATCAGTGCAGGCAAAAGTTAGAGACAGTGCGATGAATCGCACTGAACCTATGTGGAAAGTGCACTATAGCGCACTGTGTCCTTCATCAGACTATGCTGATGACAGTAAGCAATTATGAAGGCAATTTTGTCACAGTTTCGACTCAATTTTCAATGAAAGAGGACTGAAATCAAAAACGACCACAAGTACATTATGTAGAAATGTCTTAAGAGGCTGATAAGCTACTAAGATGGACAATATGTTCACCAACGGAGTTGCCAATTTGTTTCGGGAATAATTAGTGTTCTTGGACAAATGCCTAACCCTCTAGATCTAGTAGCAGGTCTAGAAACAACAGACAAAGTAATCTTGATCATTTTCTATAATCAACAGATAAAACAAAAGAGGAGAGAAACCTACTTGTAGTTTTCGCTAGCTCCTTGTCTCCCTTGACCGATCTTGCTGCTCCTTTCTATACTTAAATCGCTTGGAAAGTACCTACACAACTACAGAAACAAAGACCCATCAAGGCAAAATGATAATGATATATTGCTTATAAATAACATGGAATCGAGAACATGATATACATATGAAAGCATTAACATGTAACACAAGCATAAGGAAAAAGTCTTGAAAACTTTATTGATAAGAGGAAATATTACAACCCATATGAGCTCGGTCCAGCGGCACTCTTCCAATTCAAATCTTCTTCAACCTCATGAAAAGCAAGACACTCCAACACTATTACAATACTTGCACTCAATTCTATTTTCATATCACTAGCATCTCCTTACAACTCAATATTTTTCAGCCCTGATCTCTTAGATGAGTAATCTATTTATAGGTGAGTGAAGGAAGTTATGCCATCAATGGAGGTAATGAATGCCTTTCTAAATTTAGAAATCAATTCCATGGAAGGAGGGATAGGGGATTGATGTTTCCTAATTCCCTTTCTCATCCAAATGCGAACTCAAAGGAGCAGGTGTCATTGAGAAACTTCTAGAGGTTTCCAATGGATAAGGAATCTTCAAACCCTCACAAAAATTTGCCCAAATTCACCCAGCACAGGCCAATGAGGGACCAAGTGTGCAACATAGCAACCTGTCAGTGTATGGTTTGTATTGCAGCACACCCTAATGAAGGCCTACCTGCATTGATCTTCTTAGAGGTAGTTTTTGGATGTTTTCAATGATGGAACTTCTTTAGAAGTAAGGCATTCTGATGACTAACTTCTTTAGGGCATGTAACAACTGCTCTAGGGGTTAATGGGCCCTAATAGCATCGATCTGTAATTTGGGGTTGATGCACCCAAATGTATCTGTAACAAGGCTTTACGTCTGCTAGGTTGGAATTGTAAACCTTGTTGAATCTAGTTGAAAAATCTTGGATTGATTCTCTCGAATACCTCTCTAGATTCCTATACTCAACCATAATTTGGGAAGGGTTCTTTTTTACCTCCCATCTATCAAGGAAAGTGTGCTCAAACTATTGCAGATTAACAATATTGTCTGTTGCTAGTCCCCTGTACCATTTTTTGACCTCTCCAACCAGGATTTAGGGAAAATTCCTCATATTAACATCATCAAAATCAACTTCTTCTACATCTACAAGGTCAATCATTTTTTCTATGTTTTGTTGTGTTGTAGTGGGTCGAGTGCCATCAAATTGAGGCAACCTTTGACCATAGTTTTATGGTAAATCATGTAAAGGAGATTGCAGATCTAATCGAGCATATTGGGCATCAGCCATGACTATGTTTTTTGAAACGGAATTGTACTAGTTTGACTATGATTATCACTTGGGTCTTGTTCAGGATCACTAATACAATAAGGAGATGCATTTTCAACTTCAAAGGAATGATATACAATTTTAAAAGAAGAATTATGTGCAAATTTGTAATATTTGTTTGGATACAACCAGTAAAGGAAAATCATTTTGACATTTTTAGGAAAGGATAGAAGGTACCTGATGAGAAAGAATACATGATACCTTATTTTTCTGAGATGTGCTTCCATTCCTTTGTGAACAAGTTTCGTTCTCCAATCGAGTCTCCAAATCTGAATGTAATAATGATTGGAATTTCCAGGTGAATGTTTCAACCTTCTTATGTCTGATCACTGTCCACCATCAGCAATCAAATATAAACTCTGTTGATATTTCCGAGGAATATGGAACCACCCATCCCTAGTATGGTCGACAGAATGTTATCACTATGTAATTTTCCTAGGTTGAGGAAGAAAACTACAAAGGTAACCACAAAAACACTTTTAAAGTTGGGATCTAGCCCTTCCACCTTTAGAGAGGGATCTCTCTATATGATTTAGATTTTTATTTTTAAGATCTTAGGCTAGTCATTTAAGTTTGAGTAGAGTTTTTCAAAATTTCGGTTGAAAGAGGCAGGAAAAGTCCATTGGGCATGGAGTCATGAACCTTTGGGTAATCAATCACAAAATGACAAAGTAGTTGTAACGGGGCAGGATATGCAATCTTTTGGATCTTATTGAGTGTTTGTGGGGTGAATAGGATGAATATGATTTAAGTTAAATTAAATATAGAGCATATTGAGATGAATTCTATATTTAAAATTAGAAAGAAAACATGGATATTGCGAATAATCCAAAGCAGAGTACACTTAAGAAAATTCGGCCCTTAATTTTCTTGCAATAATAAAGAGGGAAAAAACATATGGAAGTTGAGAAAAGAAACAATTTTACATCAGAAAACACATAACCAATTGCTTGACATGGGAAGCTTGGAACAAAACTCTCTGTATTTCTGTAAATTGATCACTTTGGGTACAATCCACGACTTACATCAATGTATATCTCTCTTCTTCATACATGCTCCAACCCTTTCTAAGTCTTATTGCAAAGTATTTATAGACTATCTCGAATAAATTTGGACTTAAAATCAAACTCATTACGCAAATAATATCTACTAAAAATATGTAGATATTTCTAAAACAGAACTAAATAATAGGAATCTTGGACAAATTTGGTCGTTCTATTGAATATTTAAAGGAAATTTGTTGCTGAATGTAGCTATATATTTCTGGAAGAAATAACTGAACAATACATTAAAAATAAAAACAATCACTAGAAAAGTGAAATAAATCTGGAAAGTGGTTCATTGATGGTGATCCTCTGCCTTTAAATCTGGAGTGGTTGTAGTTGCTTTCACACTAACTTGTTGAATGTCCATTTCAAACTACCATTCCCCATTTTCCTGTGATTTCAACAGTTGTCAACCCATCTATCTATTAACACTTCTGCATGGTATTATTGGAGAGATTTCTTGCCTTGTTTCGGCCTTATTGTTTCATCAATACTTATTATCCCCTTTCGCTTGCTCCTTAGGTCTTTATTTTGTTATATAAATGGGCCAATGAATATCGACTTAATGTTGTATCGAAGCCCCTTTATAACGTAATTTAATGTGAATTTCTGCTTTTGTCCTAACTCCTTTTGCTTTAGCCCCTTCCGACATTTCTTTACTATAGGACCGAGGGTTGTGACCATCAACTTAACCTTGAGGTGATATGCGTTTTATTCCTTTCTTGACACATTGGCATTTGTTATAAAAATAAACCATATACATTACATTATAGCCATGTTAGAATGAGTTCCCTGGTACATTTGTTAACATTTCCATTTTATAGTTGGACCTAATTACAAGGTGTATCAATTGAGCAGTTGGATGGTTATAAAAGTTGTTTAAACTAAGTGGTATATAAAACTATGACATTACATCACCCATTCAATAGTCAGCTCGTGGTGCACTGGATAAATAAATGATATGACTGGTCAACAAACGTCACTAGTTCATGCCCTACTGGGGTGTAGTTTTGGTCCAATCAAGACATTTCAAACCTTAAATAAATTTTTACCAAAATTAAATAATAGTCACCTATTGGCCCAATGTCTAGACCATTAGCTACCCTTCGCTGAGATCGGGTGTTCAATCCCCGTGGCAGTTGATTTATGGTTCTCAAAGCCCTTTTGAAAAAACTCAACTACCATGTGGCAACTTATCATTGCACCATGTTTTAACCTCCTACTAATCCATATCATTGTACAATTAACATCCCTGTCATCGCCATGTGTCATCCTCAGACTCGACCATGTGTCGCCATCTTAACACCTAGTCGCATGCCATGTGTTTTCAGATCATGCTACCACATTCATTGTGTTGTCTATCACATTAGTGTACAGTCTCCGCAAAATGTCAAATGCGTAGTCTTCCATGTCAGCTCTATATTTGTAGTGTTACCACGTGGAACCTTTGCTAGCATTTTTTCCTATTCCATGCAAACTTTGAAACATGATAACTTTCGTGTGAAAAAAAAGAAAAAAAAAAATCTCATTCAAATTGTGTTGGAATCATCTCATGAGGCTCTTTGACATGAAATTTTTTCGATTAGGTTATGGGCACTTCGAATTTTACCCCTTTTTGGGATCCTCCTAGACCATTTCCACCCATGAGAGGCTTTTGGACATCCAAAATATTTTTAGTCATACACGAAGTGAGGATATTGCCTCCGTGTTCTGGGAACTTGTATCATCATAATAAAATGCCCTGTGGTTACTCGCAAGAGGTCATATTCCATGTGATGAGCTAGAATAATGCACTCAACTCCATCCTTGGTGATACATGTTTTCCTTCTTGAAGTAGATAGTCTTCCTCTAAAATAAGTAAGGACTTATAAGCACAATTTTACAAATATCTAATGGAACCACATCTAGTTCAACTTCATCCACAAATTTAGATGTGTTAGAAAACCTAAGATTAAATATTCCAGTCATCTACAACTTATTCTTGTTACATACCTATTCAATCAGATAATGTTTAGGATACAATATTGTTTCCCGTTTAAGATTCTTAATGATTTCCTTGGATATTAGATTGGCTTGAGAACCAGCGTCAAACAATCGACTTTTACATATTTGATTACTAGCCCTATGTGAAAAAAATTCATTAGAAGGTAAAATATAAGAACCATAACCAACATGTAGAGACTATATACCTTTCAAACCCATAGCTGCAATTTGTTTCTCGTCACCAAAGTTTGATCCCATGTCATGTTGAACTGTCATTGCCACTCTATGCTTTCCCTTCTTGCTTCAAAACCACTTGGACCTCAGTTATGAATGTAGCCTCCAACAATGATCATCATCACGCCACTCTTTCTTGCAAAGGGTACAAGAAATTGCTCCATCGCCCTTCTTCACATAAATTGTTCTCTTTGGTTTCTCCTTTCCTTTGCCTTTATCTTCTTTCCATTGCATGGCTTCCATGGAGACTCCACCACCTTGTTTGCATGCTTCAATGTAGGTAACTTGTACACATGCCTAATCCATCTTAGATGGATTCAACAAGAAAATAGTATTGTGAATATACACATATAAAGTAACAATGTATTTCAAGAGAGTCTCTTGTGTGTAAAGTGGAATATTTAAAGCAAATGCCTTTTTCCTAAACTCCTCAATGATTTTTTGCACACTTTGGAATTTACGTTATCATAGAGTTTGACATCTATAATTTCCTTATGGTTATGTGCCAGAAAATAGAATTGCTTTTTCAATGTTGAAGTAAATTCAAACCAAGAGGAAATAGTTTTACCTTCCCGAAGTTTAGAACCATATTAGTGCAGTACCATCCAATCGAAGAGATTCCAACTTAATTTTTACCTCGTATTCAAAAATATGTTTCAAACAGTAATAGACTTCCATTTGGCAAATCCAATTATCAATTTTTTCAGCATTTCTCTCTCCATCATAGACTAGCAAATCGAATTTAATGTCCAACTTCAACAACAACTTATTTGAAGTAACTTTCCCATGAGGAGATGGAGGAGGAGAATGATTAGAATGAGGACTTGAATGAGGATAAGGAGGAGGAGGAACCATTTTTTAATCACAACCATTTACTCTGTCTTTAAATTTCTTCAACAAGATTCCTTCTCCAAACTTCTTCCATTCCCGATACATTTTTTCTACCATGGGCTTCATTGCTACGAAAGCTTTGTAAAATTATGCCTTGGAGTTAAATGGATTTCCTTCTAGATTTGTTTCCTTTGGTGAGGATATCTAAATTTTTTGGGTTTTCCTCTAACAAATTGCAAAATTCCCTTATACAAGTGTTCCTTCACCTCGCTTGAGTTTTCTCCTAGTTATCATGCACACTCACAAACCAATACCAATCCTTCTCTGATACCACTTGATTTGTATCTCTTAAAGTGATTTGGTTTGCAAAACTATTCAAGTGTAAATTAATTTAAACCAAATTTAAGTGAATGTAATTAAATTTAATGAATCATAAAGTACATTAAAATAAAATTCAATTAAATGAAATATAGAAGATCGAGAAGAAAAGAAAAATAAGGACAACAAATTGATAACAAAGTTCATTTGGTGTGGACTATGTCTCTGGGTCTTGCCTCAAAGGGAGTAGGCTCTTTATTAAGGCTCCCAAAATTTTGATTACAAAGAAATTCTACCTCCAAAACCTAGAATAAAACTAAGCTCTCTTCTACTAGGAAGTAGTTTAAAACACCACCCAAAACTCCTTCAGTTACTACAAGTTCGAGCTCCAAATACACTTGTTTGCAAAATATTACATGCTAAAAAAGTGTTCAAAGGCTCTCAGATCTACAATGTTTTCAAATATTTGTGCTCTAGTGTGTTTACATACATTTTAACATTTAAAAAATTAAGGGCTTGACAAAACCAGGGTTGAACCCGCAAGTTTTCAACCCTATCCCATATTGGGCGTCATTCTTTTATTATAAAAAAACATGTTGTCGAGCTTTATAAACCTTATAAAAAATTAAAATGGGATTGTATCCTTACAAGATGGAATTTATTATAAAAAAGAACCATACATACTATATTGTGTCCTACTTTAGAACAAATTCGATGGCACATTTGTTAACATTGTCATTTTATTATTGGGCCTAATTGCAAGGTGTATCGACCGGGAGGTTGGTTAGTTATAACCATTGTTTAAACTTAGTTGTATTTAAAACTATGACATTACACCACCCACTCAATATTTGTCCCATGGTGCATTGGCTAAATAATTAATAGGGTTGGTCAGTCGACCTCATCGATTCAAGTCATGTCGAGGCATATTTTTGGTCCGACTGAGATATTTCAAACCTTAAATAAAATGTTTACCGATATTAACTAGGCCCTTTTGACCAAACTCAACTGCGATGTGGCAATTTGTGGTTGCACCAAGTTTCATCTTCCTATTGGTCCACATCAATACATATTCATCATCCTTGTCGGTGCCACATATCATGCTCAATATCATCCACATGTCTCCAACTCAACATCTAGTATTCACTTACAAAGTGTCGCTATCTCATGTTGCCATGTTAGTTGTATTGTCTGCCACATTAATTTACAATCTGTGACATGTGTCACATACTCAACCCGCTATGTCAGCTTTGTACGATTTCCGTGTCAGCTTCATATTTCCAACTTTCCTTTGGAAGGGCTGCCATGTGGCACCTCTACTAATATTTTGACTTTTCCATGCAAACTTCAAAACACGATAACTTTCTTGTGTGAAATCCATTTTTTCCTACTCAAGTTACATTGGAATTGTCTCGTCGAACTCTTTGAAATGGTGTAGTTTTAATCTTTTTTGAAGACAAATCCCCTCTGCAAACAAAGGTGATCCCTCTATCCCAATGAGTGGGTCTAGCAACAAATCGAACAATCTAATACTCACTTTCATAGCTTATACTTGACAAATGCAATGAGAAAGAGGAACCCACCTCATTCTGATGCTAATCGCTCGTTTCTCAGAGAAGGATTTGAATATTTTGCTCCATACCTCGCTCCTAAGTCATTCTTCACGTTCAGAAACCTACAAGGAAGATCAAAGTACTATACAAGACATGAGAGCATATATAACATATATCAAGCATAAACTACTTAACAGATCAAGGAACATTAAGCTAATCACATAAATATTTATACAATTATGGAAAGTGAACATCAGATGTATATATTAAGAAACTAAAAAGGGAAGCATACAACCTATGCCTTGATGTTGAGGCCTTCCTTTGGGTGGATGTCCAAGTCCAAGCAAATACTCTTCAAGCACTCCTTCTCCAAGCTAGAATGGGAAGCATGTAAGCATAATCTCAGCATAGGGATGCAACAATCAATGACCAACCATTTGGGAATGGAAGGGGGTGAATTTATAGGAAGGGAGAGGGAGTTAGGGATCCACAAAAGAGGGAGGAAGGTCCACATCTCAAGGGGAAATCCCATGATGATAAGATCAAGAGGCCCAAATGAGAGAGCTTGACCATATCAACAACAACCAATATCCAGCTCGTTGTTCCTAAAGGCTCTAGTGAGTAAAGCTTCTCCTCTAGTTTGGGAAATCTTGCCATAAGGGGTTCAGCATGAGTTTTCTTATGAAAACCTACACTATCAGTGTGAGTATCTAACTGAGCAACCTTCCATCAGCATGGGCAAGCAATGGAGCAAAACACATTGATGCCAAAAATTAGGTTTTAAGGCAACTTTCTCCATAATGATTTCAGGGCATCTTTCCTTTGATTCTTCAGGGAGGTTTTGGTCTGTATATCATGATGGATATTCTGCACAGTAGTCAATGTTTTGGCACTCCGGGATATGGCACAGGAAGTGAACAGGAGACATGACAAAATATTGTGTAACACCTTCGATAATCAATGGTTTTATGTCCAAATACATGACACTTATAGCAGTGACCATAAAACAAATAGGCACACCTATTGTTGGAAGCATTAAGAGATTGTGTAAGAAAACACCTTGGTCTTTTGGTTGATTGGTTCGTTGCCTGTTGATGACTTCATCTTTGCACAACTGCTTTTTTATCTCCATTAGCTATTTCATGATACTTCTTCTCATGGCTCTGCGATTCTTCGGATCCTGTGGACCTGAAGTTTTTCTTCCCAATAGAAGATTCTTGTGTCTTAGAGTATCCCAGACCAGTTCTGATTCCAGAGGGCCTTTGAAAATTCAGGATCTGATTTAGCCTTCTTGTCCCTTCAGCAAATTTCTCATATAGACCCTTCTTGGTCTTTTCTTTCTCAAGATCAATTCTTAGAGAGACAACCTCTGCTTCAAGACATTGACATTTTTATTCCCATTCTTGAATTAGGTCTAGAAGAACCTCTTCCTTTCGTTTGGCCTCCTCCAACTCAACTTTCAAAGACAGAATATCATCTTTACATATTTGTGAGATTGTTTCCCTTTTTAACTTGAGCAGCTCCTATTTCAATTACTTGTTCTCCTCTTCCAGTCTCTCACAGTTTCCTTGTTCTCCATTCAGTAGAAGGGCTAGATTGTCCTTTCTCTTGATAGCTTCTTCAAGCTTTTCCTTTTTATAGCAAAACTCCTCATTATCATAGTTATACATTCCTTCCTATGCATGTTGTAAATGTTCCTTCCACTGCTTATTTTTCTTCCTTTCTTTCTTCAACTCATCAAGGGAATTGTTGAGTTCCCCTTCAAGATATACTACTCCTTATTCTTCCTCTTACATGTCAATAATACCCTGTTTTTTGGATAATGCTTCAAAGGCCATAAGAAGATACTTATTTGACTCATTTTCCAATGAGTCTTAACAGTCTGATTCTGGTGCTGAACTATCTTCTTTGGAGAAGAACCCCTTCTTCTTATAGGTTTTGTTCTTCTGATGTGTCTGAGACTTGTTTCCAAATTTCAGATCCTCTTCCCTTTCAACCTTTTCTTTATAATGGAATTTGGAAGAGAAATATCCAACTCTTCCACAGTAAAAACAATTAAAGGGAAACTTCCCTTTATATTTTCCTGAGCCATGCTTCAGTTTTCTGGCTAGTTGAGCCAACTCCTAATCAGATTCACTGATGGAGAAGTCTTGATGAACTTTGTGCTCCTTTCCATTTCTAGATACTTTGAACGTCGCTTCCTTTGGTTCAAATTTTTCCATTCCTACTCTCATCTCATAGGCTGTGAGAGTACCATGTAGCTGATCCATCCTGAGATCCTTTAAGTTATCCATTCCCTCAATAGCTAAGATTTTGGCATTAAATATCATGGGTAGAGATCTTAATATTTTTTGAATAATCATCTCTTCCTTGACTTCTTCTCCAAGTCCTCTAATCATATTAACCACTTCATCAAATGTGAGGAAGTACTCTGCTATGCTTTCATTCTCATTCATTCTCAGGCTTTCAAATCTCATCATGAAAGTATAAAGTTTCGCTTGCTTGACTTTGTCATCTCCTTCATGACACTGGTTAAGCTTTACCCACGTTTCATTAGCAAACTTACGATGCATAACTTTTACAAGTTATGATTGACTAAGACCAATGAGAATGGCATGCTTGGCTTTATCATTGCTCGAATATAATTTTTTTCCATCTGCATTAGTAGGAGGAATACCAAGGACATTGCAGTTTACTAGTATCGAAGTCCAAACATCTACTCCCAAGGACATACGATACGCTTCCATTCTCACTTTCCGAAAAGCATAGTTGGTCCCATCAAAGACTGGTACTCTACTTGAGTAAACTTCTTGACTCTCTTGCATATTCATAATTCCTTATAGATCTACCTTTCAATGTTTAAAATGTTGTTGAAGGAACTTGGCTATGATACCAATTATTGGAATAAGGAATTGCTAAGAGGGGGGGTGGGTGAATCAGTAATTAAGAAACTCTTATCTTTTAGTTTTTATGCTTTTGGTCCCATTCTTTTGCTCTTTATCCTATGAGAGAATTCAAACAACAAATACAATGAGCCAACAATATTTCAGACACACATATTCAAACAACAATCACAAGAGAAACATACATTTGAGATAGTGTTTTTCACGTGGAAATCCGAAGGGAAAAAATGACCAATTTGTTGTTTGTTTATGATGTGAATTAAGTAACCACTTAATTACATTTTTTTGTTTTTGAGCACCCACTCATAGGAGGCACAAACACCCTTGGTTAGCAAGCACAAACTTGCTTAGAAGCACCAACCTCTTTGATTAGCAAGCACCAACTTGCTTAGAGCCACCAACCTCTTTAGTATGCAAGCATCAACCTAATCTTGTCATTGTTCTACTATTTCATACAATTCTCAAACTAAAAACAGAGGCTTACAATAATAGACGTAAAATACCAACAATGGCTACTTGTAGATTCTACTTCTGTACTCTTCCTTCTCTACTCACTTGCAGTCAAACTTCTTTTGCTACCCACAACAACACTCCCTCTGCGCTCTGTCTTCACTACAAGGGCTCTCCACTGACTATTTCTCAGCACTACCATTGTAAATCTCCACGCATTTCTCAAGTTTCTCTCATCACTGTGTTAAACTATGTATACACACACTCAAAGCATTTCTCTCTACATATGCTCTCTTCCCCCACCTAGCTCAATGGAAGTTCTATGTTTTGTTCATGTGTTGCATTGACCTCAATGTAGTCTATGTCACCATCCACACTGCTTGAGAGTGTACTCTTGTCACACTTTACTAATTTTGTCACTTCATTAATTCATAAGAATGGGATTTGTTCATTTCACCATCTCACTGTGTGACGTTCCTTGCTGAGTATTTAATTTTAGTCCACTTGCGAATTCCATCGAGACTCCCCATGCATATTCATGGCTCATAGAGCTTGATTGTACCTCTGCATGGCTTATCTGTTTTTCATTTATATCTTATAATACGTGCACAGGATATCTCCAGTAATCAACTCCTTTGTTCTGCATTCAAACCTGAAGTTGCCAACCCATAAGCCTTTAAGGCTCCCTGTACTATTTTATTGCATATTTTATATCACAGCTTCATAGTGGTGCTAAGTTTCAAAACTGTCGATTTCCGACCTCCGATATGTCAAGCCCCTTTTTATTTATCTCCTTGTTGCATCTCCACCATAGGATTGGGTACGATGATCGGGGGCTCAACCTTAAGGCGCTAAGTCTTTCATCACTCTTTTAGGAATTTTTTCCCTTTGTTAAAGCTTTGTGCCCTTGTTCCTAATACTTTCATGAACAAGCACTAACACATATCAGAGTCCCTTGATCGAGCTTTTTCAATTGTTACCAAGTTCCAACAGCCACAATCCTTTAATTTTCGACTTCCGATGTGATGTCATGACTGCAACGTGGCACTTCCTGAGTGGTGACACATATCACCTAGATATGGCCCATTAGGCCACCCAAAATAGTCGAATATGTTTGACATGTGTCCTTTGGGACCGCCACGTCATGCTGACATTAGTTGCCACTTGGCCTTATCAGAGCCAATCAGATCTTACCATGTGTCCTCATCAGAACCAATCACCTGCTACCATATGTCTTTATTGGAACCCACCAGACACTGCCACGTGTCTTGCCAGAGGAGATAGAAAGGGGCTCACCCATCCTCGTTTTTCACCGAAATCCTTTGTTAATTCTCCTTTGGCCTTCCTGGAGGTTTTTAATGCAATCGGCGTTTTAACAATATCGCCACATGTTAAAGGGTTCACACTTGGAAAGTTTTGATATGTGATACACCATTATGTCTATTAGCACTCCTTTGGATCTCCAAGGCCGAGGAAGAGTCTAGCTGAGGTAACCAAAGACCAATATTTTAGCTTGGTAGCTAGCCCTACCAAGCTGGAGAGGGCTCTCTCCAAAGGGTCACAGCCAAGAGGGCTAGATAGGTTAGGGTTTTAGGCTAGATGTAAAGTGTAGAGGGTTGTTTGATTTGATTTTGGTTGGGTTGTTGGAAGAGGATTAGGTCAGAGCAAATGAGGTTATGATTGCAGACATCTGATGGAGCAAGGTAGTTAGGCACTCAAACACTTTAAGGTTATGAAGTGAGATGGATAAGACTATTGAGCTGCTAGAAAGAGAAAGACAAGCATGTATTCTTTCTAAACTAAAGAAATTGGACAAACTATGTAGATTTCCCCAAAACAGAGCATATAAAATGTATTCTGCTTATCAACTTGAAAATCAACATATCATAGAAGTGAAATGCAATATGGGAGTAAAAAACATTCAAACATATGAAACATAAGAAGAAACTATGTCAAAATTCCATACCACAGGTATTCCATCAAAATAGCTGCAACTCATTCATTAAATTCTGCCAAATACTGATTACACTAGTGTCTCTGATCAATAGCCAAACATCCAACTGATTCCAACCTGTAAAATGACTAAGAAAATACATAATATAGGCCTCAAACCAACTCATCCTAGCCTCAAGGGTCGAATCCATGAGAGGAGGAGCATTTGCAAGAAACGTTGAACTGATAGCTGGAGTATAGGGTGGTCAAAGTGACTCATCCCTAACTTAAGCAAACTGATTCATTACTTGCCATTTAGGCCATTTGACTAATGTATTTGCCCTAGATAACAGTAAAAAACATAATAATTACATCATCTTGATCAATTACATGAGTAAAACATCAATTTCCCATAGGTGAAAATCAATTTAGAGTGAAACAATGAAAATTGGAGAAGACTGTCAAATGCGTCGTCCCTTTGTCAAACGCGCCCTGTTAGTGTCAAATGCACCCTCCAATTTCAGGGATGCTTTTGGGTGCCTTCCTGGTGTCCAAATTTGCTTCAAGATAGCTTTTTGGAAAGCCCTTCGTGTCTACTTTCTAGATATGCCTTTATTTTTCAATTTGGAGGTCATTTTCCCTGTCAAAATTCCAATCTCCCAAGACTAGTAAATGCGCAACGACCAGGCCAAAAAGGAGGTAGAAAGGTGGTTTTTTACCCTTTTGGCTGACCAATTTTCCTCCAAATTCTTAGAAAATGCATAGGGTGCATGTCCTCATCACTTTGAATCCAAAAATGTTGACCATTTTCTCATTGGATGCCCCAAAAAAGAGCGCAACACCCAAGGTGCTGCACGTTTGACTGTTTCATTGTGCTAAAAATACTTCAAAAAACACAGAAAATCATGACTTGCAAAATTTGTTCAAAATTGGTGGGATAATAGTTGATCATATGTTTGAGGCATGGAGTGATGCCTTGATAAGAATATCTAGCCTCCTTTTCTCCTCTTGCTTGGTCAAGGCTTCAATTTTTGCATGGGCTCTTTTGAGTTTGGCTCTTGCAATTTTGTTTCTCATGGCATAGTACTTTGCCATCCTTCTCTGAATCTCAACATCCCTATTGGCCTTGTCTAAGAGGCTCGAGCCAATGTTCCTGGTTCTCATTTACCATTTTGGCAAATTTCTCATTCAAGGTGAGCTCATTGGCTAGTTCTGCCTCCCTTTGCCTTTCTAGCTCCAAAGCTCTCTTTAGGCCTCTAGTCCTTGGCCTTCTTCTCGGTACCTATTCATCAAGTTGTTCACCATACTGTCCATATGCCTCATCAAGTAAGGCCTTAGCCTTTTCAGCCTCTCTCTTTTCTTTTCTGAGTTGAATCTCCATAAGCTCATGTTTGACCTCAAACTGCCTGTTCTCCTACTCATAGTATGAAATAATGTATTTGGCCCTTTGCAAGTTGACCTGGAGCTCTCCTATGAGTGCATTCTTCTCCTTGATGACAATGGCTATGTTCTCACTGTCATCATGTTCATCTGAGTCAACTAACTGAAAATCATGCTTTATCTCATGGAGGTCTTCCTGCTGCTGGATCTCTGCCTCTATAACCTTTTCCTTACCCTTTCGTACCTGCTTTACCAATGAAAAAGGCAAGGCCCCTCCCTCAATCACTTGGGAAAACACTTGCTTGTGCCCTCTCTGATAGGTATGTGCCATGTTACCTAAACCAGCCCTTTTAGGCTTGCTGCTCTGACCATGATCAATATGCTCTTTCCCACTACCTTCATCTCTGCCAAGTGAATGAATAGGCTCATGAAATGTTGATGATGGAGGTGATGGTGTGGCTGAATCATCAGATGAAGATGAATGATGTATGGGTTGAGGTGGAGGAATGGAAGTGGATGGGTGAGAAGATGAAGGTGCTTCTTGTCCATGTTGAATAGGTGGGACTGTGAAAATCTCATTGGATATGAAAGTGTCCCATGCAATGTTAAGCTGATCAAGGTGGTGTAGGACTATCATCTTGATGAGAGAGTGGTGAAATATGTTATGCATTTGATGATCATAATCCTTCCTTTGGGTAATGAATGGTATCTTATCATTGTCCCGATAAAGATAGTAGGGTAGACTGAGACTTTTTACTCTTGTGAAATGCATGAGTAACTGAATATGATAGGAATAGAAGAAAACCTACCCTCACATGTGAAGTACTTCATGATGATTTTCATCATGGGAACATATCTGTCTAGGAGGAAAGAGAAAGGAAAAATCCTCTTTCTCTCATTCTTGTAGCTTGGTTTAAGATATGCCTCATAATATAAATGACCCAATTCTCCTTGTTTAAACCATTTTTCTCCAATATTTGGAATCCCAGTGGCAGCTGATATGATAGCAGGAGATATAGTGAAGGTGACACCAGCAAGGGTTGCCTGGTTTTCATGGAGGTTGGTGATGAATAATCTGGTCAACTCAAGATAATGTTGGATCCTTTCCACTTTCTCACAAAACTCAAAACATCCCATATGTTTAAAGCTTGCCATAGTCGACGTTGATTGGAAAGTGGGGAAAAACCAGGGTTGAGGGTTTCTACCAAGGGGGAGCGAGAAGAGTGGAAAATCGGAAAAACCACGGTTGATGGTTTCTGCGCGCGTTTTACTCCATGGACAGTGGGCAAGGAGGGAGCTCCACTCCCTCCTTCAGAGAGGTAGTGGTTAACAAGGGCAAGACTCCCCCGGAACCAGGAAGAGGTAGCAAGATGGAAGGAGGAAGAAATAGGGAAGAGGAAACAGAATGTAACAAGAAGAAGGAGAATGAAGGCACAAAAGACAAGGAGGAAAACGACAAAAAACAGGGAACAAAAGACAGGAAACAAAAGGGACCGTGCAAACCTAAAGCTGAAATCACTCCCAGAGTAATCTTAAACAATCTAGAGCTGCAGGCCCACAGGGAACACATGCAGACTTATGCAATCATATGCAAATTCATGGGACTATGGCCCACCGAAAGGCTTTACAAACATGGATTAGATACCACTAGAAGCCTAAAGGAAGCATCGATCTTCATCTAGGATCCAAGGGTTTTTTCACTGTGATGTTTGCTAACATTGAGGACAAAGACAGAGTGTTTGAAGGTGGGCCCTACTTCTATGCAGCAGCAGGGCTCTACATGTAGCTGTGGATGATGAACTTCGTGTCGGAGCGTGAAACCTTTACCTCAGTCCCAGTTTGGGTAAGACTCTATTCGCTACCTCTGGATTACTGGCAAATAGAATCACTAACAGCCATAGGCAATAAATTAGGGAGGTATGTCAAAACTTCTAAAGCTACAAGAAGGGGTAAATATACCTCCTTTGCCAGGATATATGTAGAGATGGACCTATCTAGAGCACTTCCGGACGAGGTCATACTAGAGGTTCATGATGAGGAATGGGTGCAGACTGTCGACTACGAGCATATTCCATTTAGATGCCGAAAATGTCATGAACACGGAAAACTTCTTAGATACTTCCCTCTCAGCAAGGCAGAGAACAAAATCAAACCTAACACAATGAAAGAAACAGATGGATTTCACAAGGTAGCTCACAAAGGAAAAAATGGAAAAAAAGGGCCAAATCAACACCCAAGAGATGACCAAAAGGGAGGCCGAATCAGTTCCATGTTCTTGAAGAGGAGGAAGATACAGTAGGTGAAAATCAAGTAATGAAGGAGGGATATGATAAGCAGGGAAAGGAAGAAGAACAGGATCCGAAACAGGTAAAGGAAAAACAGAAAGGGATAATGATGAGTGAATCAGAGATGGATACGGATCAGGAAATGACTTAGAGCGAGATGGAACTGGAAGACAGTGAGTTACAAGAGATTCTTAACAAAGAAAACCTATATCTAGAAGGGTTATTGAGTAAGGGAACAATGGGTGGGGTAGAATCTCTACCACAAGAATAATGCAATATAATAAAGCAGTTATTTTGTTAGGCCCCTATACTACTAGTGTAACCCCTTATTGTTATTATTACAACCCACTTATTATATTGATGTACCCATGTAGTGCCCATATTGTTACTATTGTGCCCCATAGAAGCCCACTATTGTTATTATTGTGCCCTTACATTATTATTGTTATGTCGGCTCTAATTATGTTATGACCCCTTAGACTCCAATATATAGAAAGGAGGTCTTTTCATTTGTATCATCCAAGAATTGTTCATTTATGTAATGTAAAGGATGTTGCCCCCTCGAAGAGGCTAAATTCTAAGGCATTGATATATCTTTTCTTGAGCTGGTTCCATAACATTTGGTATCAGAGCTTTGGATTCTAGGGTTTCGCTGCTCCAAACAGGTCATCGTGGCATTTTCGCTATAAAAAATTTTTGCGATGTTTCAGAAGCTAAAAAGGAAACCCATTTGAGACAAGATCGCACTGAAGCTCGGGTCTAAATTTCAGAGCTTTTCGCACTACAGTTGCAGAGATATGATCTGAGGAAGTTGGTCTTTTTGTAGACTCCTCAATTACATTCCAAACAGGTGACCTGGGGAAAATAGTCATAACTTTCTATCTGAGCATCGGATTGAAATTTCATAAGAAGGTATAGAAAGAGGAAGGACTATAGTTTCTTGTATATATTTTTCAGTGCCAAAGGTCAAAATAGTGACACGTGGCACTTCATACAAGTTCGCTCTTCTGGAAAGGTCTATAATCAGGTCATCTTGGGAGATTGTGCATAACTCTTTCTTGGAGAATCCAATTTGGATCAAACTGGTGGCATTGGAAAGAAGACACAGAGGGCTACTATAGGTCGCAATTTTAGAACTTAAATATCCCAATTCCAACAATATTACCATAAATTGTAGAGGAAGGAAAAATCATATTGGAACCTAGAGCAGTTACAGAAACAAGAACCCGAAAGCTACGAAATCGATCAATTTCAGAGTATCTCATCAAGTGGAAGAACTTACCCGCTGAAGATTCCACATAGGAGGACAAGAATTTTATACAAAAGCATCAAGAACTACTCAAGCGTTGAGGACAACGCTTTTTGAAGGAGAGGGGCATGTTAGGCCCCTATACTACTAGTGTAACCCCTTATTGTTATTAGTACAACCCACTTATTATATTGATGTACCCATGTAGTGCCCATATTGTTACTATTGTGCCCCATAGAAGCCCACTATTGTTATTATTCTGCCCTTACATTATTATTGTTATGTCGGCTCTGATTATGTTATGACCCCTTAGACTCCAATATATAGAAAGGAGGTCTTTTCATTTGTATCATCCAAGAATTTTTCATTTATGTAATGTAAAGGAGGTTGCCCCCTTGAAGAGGCTGAATTCTAAGGCGTTGATCTATCTTTTCTATCTTTTCCTGAGTTGGTTTCATAACATATTCTTATGGAAAACATAGGCAAAGAGCTTGGTAGAAGATAACAACATTGAAAGACCGTGAAATCATGGAATAACAGCAGCAAAATCAACTCCAGAATTAGCTCCAAGAAACCCGAGGAAAAAAAGAGGCAGAAAAAAGCAGAACGAGCTTTTAATGGAATGTGGAAAGCTCATGATAGACTTAGGTAAGATGAAAGATCTAACCAGTTACTCCACCAATCTGTAATTATGAAGTTTACAACTTGGAACGTAAGAGGTCTAGGAAGCAAAAGAAAACAGAGAATGTTGAATAATAGAATGAAACAGGTAGCTCCGGATATAATTTTTGTCCAAGAAACGAAATGCTCGGTTCAAAAGATAAGACAAATCCATAGTAGATGGCTCAGCAGATATGAGTTTATAGAAGTCAAAGCAGAAAATACTGCAGGGGGTGTCCTCATCCTCTAGAACCCCCAAAAAATAGGTATTATTGATGCGAAGGCATCAAGAAATTATTTATGAGTTGTTATACAGCCTGTAGGAGACAGGGACACATATCTTGTAACGAATGTTTATGGCCCTCAAAGGTTAGATGAAAAAATCAAGTTTATTGATTCCTTAGTGGACCTTCGGAGCAGATTCGCAAGGTTACCATGGGTTATAGGAGGAGATTTCAACATGATTAGATCTCTCTCGGAGAAAAAAGGAGGGATAAGAGCACTAAACAAAGATTCCTCAACTTTCCAGTGTTTTTCAGAAAACATGAAGCTGGTGGACATTGAGACAAACAATGGTCTTTGCACATCAAACAACAAAAGAGGAGGGGATTCCCGGGTAGCTTC
This sequence comes from Pinus tabuliformis, assembly GCA_031772625.1. Classification (NCBI taxonomy): domain Eukaryota; kingdom Viridiplantae; phylum Streptophyta; class Pinopsida; order Pinales; family Pinaceae; genus Pinus; species Pinus tabuliformis. The sequence goes on along the minus strand of CM062811.1, from coordinate 1,003,082,972 downwards.
CAAGCTAGATAGATTCATGATCTCTAAAGAGCTCCTGCTTCTAGACAAGGAAATAATAGCTGATATTCTTCCTTTTGGAGGCTCAGATCACTGGCCAATTCAAATGGAGATCAAGGGCATTGGCACCCCAAGAAACAAACCATTCAGGTTCGAAAATATGTGGCTTTCACACCCAGATTTCATCAGCAACATTGGAAAATAGTGGGCTAAAGACCTGCAGATTCAGGGATCATCTATGTTCCTGTTACATAAAAGATTAAAACACATCAAGTAGAAGCTAAAGGAATGGAACCAGAAGGAATTTGGAAATATTTTCACAAGTAAAAGAATCGTGGAAATCAAAATCCTAGAGTTCAATCAAGCTTTGATCAAGAATGGTTTTGACAAAGACAAAAATGATCAAGCAGAGAAATACCACCAAGAATGGGAAAGGTTGTGCAAACAAGAAGAAATTTTTTGGAAACAAAAATCTAGAGTGTTATGGCTAAAAGAAGGAGAATGTAATACTAAATTTTTCCATAGATCTACCATTGCGAACAGAACTCACAACAGAATCTCTTCGATCAAGGACGAGAATGGCCAAAATCATCAAGCCCGTGAGGAGATAGAAGCAATGTTAGTAAAGCATTTTTGGGACATTGCCAAGGAAAACTTTTCAGGAAGAGAACCTTTCATCAAGAATTTAATTAAACACATACCTAAATTGGTATCCAGAGAGGATAATGGAAATCTCAACAGACCTGTAACTGAAAAGGAGATCAGTGAGGTCCTCAAGGAAATGCAAAATGGCAAGGCACCAGGCCTAGATGGATTTAATGTGGATTTCTTCAAAGCCTGCTGGAATATTGTTAAAAGGGATATTGTAGAGATAGTAGAAGACTCCAGGTGGAACAAGACCATTTTGAAATCTCTCAATACTTCCTTTATTTCCCTTATTCCAAAACAGGACAATGCCCAAACACCAAAGAAATATAGGCCCATCGCCTTATGCAATGTTGTCTACAAAATGATCTCCAAAGTTGTGGCCAATAGACTCAAACCCCTGCTGCCCACACTTATCTCCGAGGAACAAACAGGGTATGTTGAAGGAAGACAAACTCTGGACAACATAATTCAAGCTCACGAGGTGGTTCACTCGTTAACTAGCAACAAGAGAGCTGGAATGATCATGCAACTGGATATAGCCAAAGCATATGACAAAGTGAATTGGCTATACATCAAAAAAGTGCTCACAGCATTTGGTTTTGATCATAATTGGGTCAGATGGGTCATGGCCCTTGTAACTTCATCCAGCTTTTCAATTTTAGTGAATGGCTCTCCTTCTGAGCTTTTTCTCCCTTCCAGGGATCTAAGACAGGGAGATCTCCTCTCTCCCTTTCTCTTCATCCTCATGATCGAAGGGCTGGCGCAGTCCATCAATCATGCAAGAGTAAAGGGAAGAATTCGAGGTCTCCAACTTATGGAGAATGGGCAAGTTCTAACTCATCAATAGTTTGTAGATGATACCATGTTACAAGGAATTCCTACAGTCAAAGAAGCACTTGCTTACAAACAGATTCTAGACGACTTCGCGAAAGCCACAGGTATGGAAGTTAACCTTACCAAATCAAAAGTATTTTTCTTCAACACTCATATTGCCATCCAGAGAAATGTCTCCAGAATTTTAGGCTTTCAAAGAGAATCTCTTCCCTCCAAGTATTTGGGAGTTCCACTTACAGCTAAACCCCGACACAAGAGCATATGGGATCCATTAATAACTAAAATGCAAGACAAGGTCAGGAAATGGACAATCAAATCTTTAAATTTAGCTAGTAGACTGGTTCTTACTAAAGCAGTTCTCCAAGCTATCCCAATCTTCATGCGATCAGCCCTCCCAGCTCCAATTGGAGTCTTGCAGCAATTTCAGAATATTCAATGAGACTTTATGTGGGGCAAAGAAGAAACTAGGAAAAAATGGGCTTTAGTATCATGGGAAAAGGTCTGCAAACCCAAGAACCAAGGAGGCCTGGGTTTGGACAACCCAGAGATTCTCAACAAGGCTCTCGGAGCCAAACTTTGGTGGATGTGGGTTAAGGATCCTAAAGCTCAATGGGCAAGCATCTAGAAGGAAAAATATGCCAATGCCTGGCCGGATTTGAATATCATACGTATGACAGGAACAGTGAAAGGCTCCCCCATATGGAACGAGGCTTAGGAGAACAGAGAAGTGGTGCAAAAAAATAGTTTTTGGGAAATCAGAGAGGGAGATCTTGCTCTTTTCTGGGAAGACAAATGGCAACAGGAACCAAATCTACTAAAGGAAGAATTTTTAAGCCTCAAGCAAGAGACTGGCCATCGAGGATTAGTAAAAGTGAAATACTTTTGGGAGAACTCACATAATGCAGGAAAGTGGAGAATCTGGAAAAAAATTGAGGGCAGAGAGGACAGAACCCTCAACTGTAAAGCATAATCCCTCAAGAGACTGCTGGATCAAAGAATAATTTTAGTAATGGAAGGGTAGGACCAGCTGAGATGGGGTAACAACAAAGAGGGCAACTTTAATATCAAGGAAGCTAAAGGTTTTTTCCTTGATATCGAACCCCAAGCTCCTAATAAAACTTGGTAGAAGCTTTGGAAGCACAAAGGCTGGATGAAAATAAAACTTTTCATGTGGTTAGTTCTCCACAGGAAAATTTTAACCTGGGACAACCTTAAAAAAAGGGGCATGCTGGGGCCCTCCAGATGTCAACTCTGTGAGACCTAGGAGGAGACTATAGAGCATCTTCTCAACAGCTGCATTTTCACCGACAGGATATGGGAATTTTTTACCAACATCTTCAAACAGTCTGATAGAGACAAAGAAAGTATTGCCAACACTCTAAACAACTGGAGGAATAATTTTTCAGATAATGAAATTCTCAACTGTGTCTGGAATCTTCTGTCGAGTTTCATCATTTGGAATGTGTGGAAGGAAAGGAACAAAAGAATATTCAAAGAGGAAAAGTCTGCCTCTCTTAGCCTGGTGGAGCTAATCGTAAAACAACTAAAGGAGACAGTGGGCACCACGGTTAGGAATCTCCCCAAAAATCCTCCCTCAGTTGGAGAGTTGAGAATCCTCCAGTTGTTAGACTTGCAGGGGCTTATTCCTCAAGGTCTAGACAGGATAGCAAGCATGAGAGAAAAGGTGGAGGAATTCTGGCATCCCCCCCCCTGAAGGTTTTTTAAAGTACAACATTGATGGAGCTTCCAAAGGCAACCCGGGAGATGCTGGTTTTGGGGGAGTGCTAAGGGATGATACAGGTAGCATAATCTCCCTCTTCCATCGTCACTTAGGAAAAGCCACTAACAACATGGTAGAACTAATGGCTTTGGAACAATTCTTAGAATTTTTGATACAGAGCAACTGCCAAAATGTCATAATAGAAGAGGATTCAAAGTTAGTCATAAATGCTGCCAAGAGAATCGGTAATGGAACAGGGCCAGAAAAGGTCACAAAACACTGGAGGTTAACTAGAGTCCTTCAGATAATTCAAGTGCATCTATAGGAACTTCGTACTCTTAGATTTATTCGTGTGAGGAGAAAGGCCAACAAATTGGCTGACATTCTAGCCAACCAAGGTGTTAACAGCAACGACAGCGCAATCTTAAGGAGGTGGAATACAATGGTGCAGATTAACCTGAAAAAACTCTGCCATAACCAGGTGGAGGAGGACAAAGAAGAGTACAGATGCAAAATGACAGAACCCAATTAGTAATGTCAGCGGTCAGAGGGCTTCACCAAGTGGGACAAAAAAATCCACAATGAAAAGTAAGCCAAGGTTAGAGATAAAGTGGATCACGATCAGGACTATTCTCAATAACAGGCGTCAGAGCTTCTCGGACCGTAGAAAGCAGCATCAAAAACTTCTGCATCATCCTAATTTTTCAGTGAAGAAAGGTAAATCCGCCTCTGGGTGGTTTCGTAGCGATCGCATCGCTCTCAGGTTAAAAGTGGTTTCGGTTTTTTGGCAGCGATGCCATAGAACTCATGCCACGTGGTGGAGGGCCCAGCACAATAACCACTTTCCCCACGCCCTAAAGGTCGATTACTTTGGGCGCGCGATTTTCTGCTCTGTCGTCCGATGGCGCAAGGTAAATCAACGCCCAGGATCCATCGAGAAGTTGAGTAGGGCCCGAGAGTTTGGTGGGGTTGGCGGTTTCGTAGCAATCGCACCGCTTTTTTGTTAACAATGGTTTTTGTTTCTTGGCAGCGATGCCATAGTTGTCTTGACATGTGGAGAAGGACCCGGTCCTAATACCACTCGCCCCGCACCATAAAGGTCGACGACTTCGGGCATGCAATTTTTTTCTCAGATGTCCGATGGTGCAAGGTTTTTCAACGCTCTGGATTCATCGAGCTAGTTGGTGGGGCCATGGGTTTGGTGGGGTCCGCGGTTTCTTCAAGCAGTTTTTGTAGTGCGTTGCTTCGGGGTGTCGTCCATTTGGGTGGGTATGTGTTTACCGTCTGATCGGTTGGTGCTTTTTTTGGGGGCCACGCGTCCTGATGGGCTGTTCACTTGAGTTGCGCGGATGTTTGTTTGCCAGTGATCAAGCCTTTGTCTTGAATGGTTCAGCCAAAATTATGTAATGAAATATTTTGATGTTTGTTGTAGCGGGGTGAGGCTTTATTTTGGCATCATGCCCTTTGTTTCCCTGTCACCTCTTGGAGTGCAGGGTTCTTGTATATTCTGTAAATTTATTCTCGATATTATGAAATAGAAGGAACTACTCTTGCTTTAGCAAAAAAAAGCTTGCCATAGTGATGGGAGATGCCATGAGTTCTCTGGTGTTGGTTGGCTCATGTCTGATGATTCTCCCCCCTTTCTTATATTTCCTCCTCTCTTGTCTTTATTCCTCACTCTGAATTATGTGCTCTTCTTCTTCCATGAGTTTGTTGCTGTCAAAATTCTAGGGAGATGATAAAATGGACTGTGGGTGCGGAAATATGGAATAATGTGAGGAGATTTGATGAGGAGGGAAAGGGGATGTGTGGTATGAGGGAGGTGATAGGGGATAGTCTTTAAGTGGTGGGAGTGGTAATGAAATGCTAAGAAATGTGATTTAAGAGTAAAAATATGTTACTAGGGTTTTGAGTTGAGTAATGACAGCAAATGACTATGAAACCCTATGTAGATCAACAATGGAGGGGAGGAGTGAATGTATTTCCCACCTACCTCATTTACTGGAGCATTTGATGAAAATTTTCAAACCTTGGATCAAATGGAGGATGTTTTGGGAAATTTCTGGTCTTCCCAAGCAAATGCACAGTGACCCAATCAAATGCACCCTTGAGCTACCAGTGCGCAGTGCCGTTAGAAAATGCACTGTCTTTTCTGGCAAACGCACAACGACCAGGCCAAACGCGCCCTCCAACTTGCAGGTTGATTTTGACTACCTTCCCCGTGTCCAAATTGAGCCCAAGATAGTTCATTCGAAATCTTGTCCTCTCTAGTTTTCAAATATTCCTGAAATTTTTAAAATGGACTTGATTTGACCCTCAAAACGTTGATTCTCCCAATACTGGTAAAAAAAGTGCAGAATGAGGGTGCAAAAATTAAGTGTGATCTTGCAAGAAACGTTTGGAGGTCTTCCTCAACTCCAAATTGACCTCATGATAGCTTATTTGAAATATATTTCTCTCTAGTTATCATTTGACATATCACAAAAGTCATTTGGATAGTCCAAATAGGAGAAACATTGGTTGTCCCAAGGTCACTCCAGAAGTGCAGCAACTCTCTTGTAGCAACTTTATTTTAACATTTTTTCAAAACCATAACACCCGTGTAAAAATGGAAGGAGTTTTTTCATAATTGGACTATTATGGACAAAAACCTCTCTCACTTTTGTAAAATTCATCTATGTTTGGTTGGAAACATACTTGGAAGAAAAATTGGCCCTATGTGTGGCAAATGATTTGTCCCTTGGAATGAATTCTTGAAAAATGATGGAGGCATGATGCTTATGAGTTGGAATGGCCTCACACTTGCTGAAATGACCTCCCTTAGGCCTTCTATGCTCAGATGTATCTGATTCCATAGCCAACCCTAGCTCTGTGGGAGAGGAAATTAGGGTTTAGTGCTTGTGGAAAATGATGATTTGGACACCCTTGGGAAAAGACAACTCCCTTTGGCATTCACTTAACTCTTTGAAACTTTGCCCTTTCCCTTGACTATTTCCTTTGACAAATTAATCTTTTGATGGTCTAGCATCTTCAGAACACTGAGTTAACAGCTTGGGAACCTTGTACTTATTACATTTAAATGATATAAAATTACAAAATGAAAATTAAAAATATTACATTTGAACTCAACATTACATGATGAAATATGCATTTCTCTTTACAAATCATCTTCACATGGTTAAGAGATGTTATTTGATCACCCTTTACTTGTTGGTCTTATGCAATGGAATGGAGTTTTATTGGAACCTTGGAAACCCTAATGACTTAATGGGACCTTGAATGACTAGGTTTCAAGTGGACTTGACTGACATAAGACATGATGACATGAGCCTTTAAAATGAATGTATGCTCAGCAAGACACATGAATGTGGGCCAGCAAATACAAATTTTTGAGAGGGGAGTGTGATTTTTGATTTTGGGCTACCATCAGTGAGTAAACTTTTGCATGATGACCTAGGTGGAATGATGAAAAATTCAAATGGGACATTAATATGATGTAAAAGAGGAATTTTGATCACTAATGGCAGTATGAAAATACTGACTCTAACAGTGTCGATCTCTGATCTTTCGATCTGTCGATATACGATACAGCTTGCTCTAATGTTGCAACCTCCAATTGTGATCACTGATTTCCCTACATCCTCGACCTCTGATCTTCCGATCTGCTAATATGTGATACAGCCTGCTCTGATATTGTGACCTTCGATTGTGATCACCAATTACCCAAGATCGTCGATCTTCGATCTTCCAATCAGTCGATATGTGATCAGCCTGCTCTAATGTTGCAACCTATGATTGTGATTGTTGAATTCCCTGGATTGTCGTTCCCTCGATATGGCTATTGGATTGTTGAACCTCTAATCATCGATCATTGATAATGTGATGTTGTGATGCATTGATATGTGATCACCGATATGGCTGGCCTCAAATCTTCTAATCTCTGATATGCTAAATTGTAGATGCTCTGATCACCAATATTTTGGATCACTGACCTCTGACCATCAATGCCCCGATACGCCCAAGTTCCAACCTCTGATTTTGTTTTCCGATTTTCTTGGATTGTCGATCTCCGATATGCGATATTCCCTTACCTAAGGCTTTAAAACCTTGAACTTAAGCAAGCCATAACTTTTGAACCATAAGTCCATTTTAGGACTTCCACATATCGATGGAAAGCTCTTCCAAAGGAATTTAAAATGGAGAGGGTCTAATGTAGGCTTTGAGACCATATCATATCTCTAGTATGGCTCCAAAATCTCTGCCATTCTTTTTCCCCTTTACTCTCTAGACAACCAGAATCACAACCACCAAGGTGATCGTCTGCATGAAACCTGCAGCTACCATGGACTTCCTTCTAGACACCCAATCATCATGATGACCCTTATTTGACATTAATTCCAACACTTACACAACCACCTATATACCATCAAATATACAATAATCTCCCCCTTTGTCATTAATGGCAACACCATAAGCTCCCCCTCAGGCTTGGCATGGTACTCTGATTCCAATATTCTCCCCCTTTGACATCAGTGACAAAGAATAATTCACAAGAAATCCCCCTAAACCATTGCAGTCTACTCTCCCATGAATTCCACGTGCTAATTAGCTACCACCACCTTCCAAAATGAAGTCATTTGGAGGGAGGAGTCACAACTCCTATCTTCTACCTGAGATACTCAAATGGTTCCCTTGCCAGTGGCTTGTTAAAGATATCTACCAATTTCTCTTTAGTGGGTACATATACAAGTTTGACAATGTTGGTTTCAACCTGTTACCTCAAGAAATGATGCTTAATAAGAATATCCTTACTATTAGAATGCATGACTAGAATTTTAGAGATGCTTATCACACTTTGTGTTGTCACACATTATTAGAATGGGATTAGACAACTCTACATGTATATGTTTCGAGGATTGCTTCATCCTTATAATCTGCATACAACAGGTAATAGAAGAAATATAATCTGCTTCAACAGTTGACATAGAGATAGAGCCCTATTTCTTATTGACCCATGACATTATGCATTCACCTAGAAAGAAAAATGCACCAGAAGTACTCATATTGTCATCAAGACTTCTAGCCCAATCTGCATCTCTGTAGGCCTTCAAATTGAAGTCTTCACTCTTAGCATACCACAATCCATACTCTGATGTACCTTGAAGATATTTTAAGATCCTCTTCACAGCAACAACATGACTTTCTCGTGGAAAAGCCTAAAATTTGGCCACAATCCCCATTGCTTGCATGATGTCTAGCCTTAAAGTTGTTAGATACAGTAATATTCCTATCATTGACTTGTATTCAGTCTGATTTATTGGTGGCGTTCCATCTTCTTTGCAAAATTTACAACCTGTAGTCATGAGCGTGCTGACAGGTTTGCAATCTTCCATTCCAAATTTCTTCAGAGTTTCCTTTAGATAATTGGATTGGGATATAATAACTCTTTGTGGAGACTGAGTAATTTTTAAACCCAAAAACAAGGACAGTTCTCCAATAATGGACATTTCAAACTATGTTTGCATACAATTTTAAAATTGATGCCCCAACTATTCTACATCGCTAACAAATATTATATCATCCACGTACACAACCACTATCAGTAGATGGTCATCTTCAAATTTGACATAAAGGTTATTGTCAATTGTTCCTTTCTTAAACCCTTATTGTTGGATATACCTATCTAGCCTTTCATACCAAGCTCTAGGGGGTTGTTTCAAACCATACAGGGCCTTCTTTAGTTTACATACGAGCCCTTCATCGGAGGAGAGTAGAAATCCTTCTAGATGCACAATGTAAACCTCACTTCTAAATCTCCATTGAGAAAGGAAGACTTCACATCCATATCATATACCTTTATATTATCATGCATGGCAAGAGAAATAAATATTCTTATAGCTTCCAGTCGAGCTACTAGTGCAAATGTTTCTTCGAAATCTACCCCTTCTATTTGGCCATACCCTTTGTAGACCAATTGAGTTTCGTTCCTGATTAATTGACCTTCTTCATTCAATTTGTTCTTGAAAACCCACTTGGTTCCAACAACATTTTTCTCTCTTGGCCTTGGAACAAGCTCCCATGTATCATTCTTTTCAATTTGGTCCATTTCTTCATTCATGGATTTCACCCAGAACTTGTCTTCGCTTGCTTGACATAGGTTCTTGGGTTCTATCTGTGATAGTAGAGCCAAATTTGCATAACTTATACATCCCACAAGTTTCCTTCCGATCTAGACATCCTGTCTTTGATTTCCAATAATCTGACTCTGAGGATGTTCCTTCTGTATATACCTGAAGGGTGTTTTTGGCCTTGAAGGTGTGTCGACTTCCTCACCTTCATTGTCTAAATCTGTTTCATTCAAATATATGGTTGTTGGAATGGGGTCCCCAGGGGTAGAATTGAAGTAATTTAGTCATTTTTTGTAAATAATTTTGTAAAATATGTAAAGTCTCCGTGAAATGTGGATGCGGAGCGTGCAGATAGATAGGAGTCAAAGGGGTCTTAGCCCCTTTCTTTGGTCAGTTTTGAAGACTCACCCATGAACCAGGGGCCATGGTATTGTATTAGAAAAGCTATACATAGTTGAGTCATAGTGAATATTAGATAACTTAACTTTGGATAGAAAAAATATAGAGAGATGAATGAAGGAATATTGTTGTAAGGGTTGGATAGACAGGAAGGTTTGTTCCTGTTAGTAGTGAAGGAAAGGCTATGCATCTGAGTGCGAAGAGGCCTATAAGAGTCCACAGTTGAGTTCGTGGACCCTTGTAACTGAGTGCGTAGGATAGTTGAAGTCTGTAATGAACTGATTCTGATTAATAAAGACTGATTTTGGGTTGGAAATATTTGCATTTGTGATCTATCTGTTTACCTCACTATGAATATTGTTTCCATGAATTAATGTATCTTACCTACATGAATTAGGTTAATTGAATATGTTTATGCTTAATAATATGATTGAATGATGTACGCGAAGTTCTAGATCTAAACTGAGTCAGTTTCAGATAAGGAAGATAGGTTTGTGCAACGGCAGATCTAGATCCCAGAAACCCTAGAAGACTTGTTTAGGTGCATGAAAGTTTGTAGAAATTTTGAATAATTTAACACATATTCACAGAGATTATCCTGATCATACAATTATAAGCGGAACATGTATAATACATAATCTCCTCTACGTTGATCATCAATTTACAGAAGCAGAAACATTCACAGGCACACATAGAAGCATCAATCAAACTCATTAACACAGTATGTATCCCGGGGAAAGCATCTCGCTAAAAACCCCACACTATCTGTATATTATATTGATTGAATCATGTAACATTACACAGCATAATACTTCTCACAAGTATCTCCACCTGTTACACACAATACAGCTCATATTTGATCTCCAAATCTATTCCACTGCTTGCCTGCCTCCACTGCTCAATACCTGCTCAAGAACTGATGAGAATAGCTCACCAAACTCGTATTTCACCTCAAAATAATCACTCACACTTTGTTGGACGTGAGCAAAAGCTACAATACTGGGCAAATACGTGAGAAAACTCATTGGCATACTCAATCCCTTGATTGTGCAAGATCTGGTGCACAACTATAGTCACAACTGATAGCAATCTGATTCTCTACCACTTGTCCTTGTTGAACTGAACATGCACTGACATGCAACTGAGTTAACTAATGTATTCTATAGTTGTATTATGAGTTAATAACTTGTGAATTAATTAATAACTAATTCACCCAACTCATCTCTAGTCTATTGATCAGTTAGACTAAATACAACCAGTTTAACAAAGCTAAACTGAACACAACTCCATCAACTGCACCTCCAGTCCACTAAACTCAACTCACTTGAGTTCTAACTGAAGTCATGCATGCAAATATTAGTCATCCCATAGGTAATCACGTATTTCCTTCTGGGATCTGCATGTACCACATCCGTAGCTCATCCTGAAGTGCTCCAAGAGAATAAGATCAAGTTTATAGTCAAAATATTATTATGAGACAATAATATTTGACTTTTCTATTTTTGACAGCTAATCTAAAAATAGACTTTTGATCACTCACACTGTGATCCAAAAATAGAAGTCCATCTATTTTTCCCAACATGACCAATCATCCATAAACAGCATCCTGCAACTCATAGACATGATCCATATGTCTAAAAATAGACATAGTCTAAAAATAGACTTGCGCCAAAAATAGCCTCCGGGCCCACTTAGTGAAGGCGACTCTTTTCACTAAGCTCCATCATCTTGTTGCATTCTCAACAAGCATTTCTTGTTGCACACTTTTCAACACTCCCTCTCAACAAGAAAGGCTTCCTCTCAAACCCGATCCTGTAGCTCTGGAATGTTCTCCATGCAACACATCTGGCCGGTCCACTTGCTCTGTCATCAAAGTCTCTTACTGCTATTGCCTCTGTCGACTGAAACTCTGCATCTCTGTGCTCTTCAGTATCTGACTGCTCTAGCCTCTGTCACTTTGATCTCTGACTGCATCCGTGCTGTTGTTGGTTCTATCTCCCAACATTGCATCCGCACTGCACCTCCCAACTGACCTCCCTGTTGGGCTAGAAACACCCTCTGATGTTGAAGCTCTACCTACTGCTGAAAAGTGCTCCCTCTCTGACATCTACGCTACTGCAACATCTCCATGCATCTCGTACCATTGCACACCTCTCTGTGCCACCTAGCACTGTGCAAAACACTTGTGCCTCTCGCATTGCTGCAACCTGCTAGCTATGCGCTATCCTGGGATTCCCTGCACTGTCGCTCTCTCTGCCGCTCCATCCACATCTGTCTCTACCCAATCAATCAGTTCCTGCTACTACACATTGGGGCTCCCATAGCAAGGTCTCATCCAAGAGGTTGGGTACCTCAAGGATCCTGCCCCTCCTCCTTGGGAGAATCAATCCACATCACCCCACCTCCTACCTGGAGGTATGGCTGCATGTGATCCCTCAGCCCACCTGGCTCAAAGTTTCCCCCTACTGGAGGTCTCTGGATGAGTAGATGTCTCTACTCGATCTCCTCTCAGCTTCCCCTATTGTGGCTCCTCCACAACCTCCTGAAGCTGCTGCACCAATCGTGGCTCCTCCACAATCGTCTGAGACTTCTTCTGGCTCTGCATGTTGAGAGGTAATATACGCTCCCTCTCAACCACCAAGTCTCCATCAGTTGCCTCGCTGCTCAAGGCTTTGCATGCATCTTGAACCTCAAGAGCATACAGGTTCCTGACCCATGAACCAATCTCATGACAACGAAAGCATCTCACCTTCGCCTTGTCAACCTTCTTCCCATCACTGGAAGAACAAGATTTGAAAAGAGAAACCTTCTCCTTCCCCTTCTTCACCTTACTCGCTAAGGCATAGTTCTCCTCATCCTGCATGGATGAAGAACCGTCTCTGGTGCTCCATCTAATCTCCTCCTGCACAAGATCCGACCAAAGTCTCTCCCATCCTGGCAGTTTCTCCCTTCCATTCACCGAGTCCTGGTAGCTATGCCAACTCTTAGGAAGGTCAAGGAGTGCTAGACTCACCATCCTCATCCGACAGTCACCCCCACACTTCCCAGTTCATCCCGGCATTGGGTGAACTTCGTGAGATACCTGGGCATACTGTCTCCATTCTCAAACTTAATGTTTCTAAGTTTTATCTCTTGCTTTGGAATTAAATTCGAATTCCACCAGCACAAAAACTCAACCGCTTCTGATCTAGAATTCGTGAGAACACAATATTTCTTGTACAGAGATCGACTGTATGGGCATTCACCAGATATCTCACCTTCCAAAGGAAGGATGAATCCAGAGGATACCTGGCCTGATTACAGACTCTGCCTAAAGAAATAGAATGTAAACACTTCTTGAATAATAGATCCGATGATCAATCCTCGCTTGATATCCTGTAAAAATCTCTTCTACAAATCAAGCAGCTCCGATACCATGTAGAAACTTTTTCTACAAATCATCTAGCTCCGATACCATGTAGAAATTTTGAATAATTTAACACATATTCACAGAGATTATCCTGATCATACAATTATAAGCGGAACATGTATAATACATAATCTCCTCTACGTTGATCATCAATTTACAGAAGCAGAAACATTCACAGGCACACATAGAAGCATCAATCAAACTCATTAACACAGTATGTATCCCGGGGAAAGCATCTCGCTAAAAACCCCACACTATCTGTATATTATATTGATTGAATCATGTAACATTACACAGCATAATACTTCTCACAAGTATCTCCACCTGTTACACACAATACATCTCATATTTGATCTCCAAATCTATTCCACTGCTTGCCTGCCTCCATTGCTCAATACCTGCTCAAGAACTGATGAGAATAGCTCACCAAACTCGTATTTCACCTCAAAATAATCACTCACACTTTGTTGGACGTGAGCAAAAGCTACAATACTGGGCAAATACGTGAGCAAACTCATTGGCGTACTCAATCCCTTGATTGTGCAAGATCTGGTGCACAACTATAGTCACAACTGATAGCAATTTGATTCTCTACCACTTGTCCCTGTTGAACTGAACATGCACTGACATGAAACTGAGTTAACTAATGTATTCTATAGTTGTATTTTGAGTTAATAACTTGTGAATTAATTAATAACTAATTCACCCAACTCATCTCTAGTCTATTGATCAGTTAGACTAAATACAACCAGTTTAACAAAGCTAAACTGAACACAACTCCATCAACTGCACCTCCAGTCCACTAAACTCAACTCACTTGAGTTCTAACTGAAGTCATGCATGCAAATATTAGTCATCCCATAGGTAACCATGTATTTCCTTTTGGGATCTGCATGTACCACATCCGTAGCTCATCCTGAAGTGCTCCAAGGGAATAAGATCAAGTTTATAGTCCAAATATTATTATGAGACAATAATATTTGACTTTTCTATTTTTGACAGCTAGTCTAAAAATAGACTTTTGATCACTCACATTGTGATCCAAAAATAGAAGTCCATCTATTTTTCCCAACATGACCAATCATCCATAAACAGCATCTTGCAACTCATAGACATGATCCATATGTCTAAAAATAGACATAGTCTAAAAATAGACTTGCGCCAAAAATAGCCTGCGGGCCCACTTAGTGAAGGCGACTCTTTTCACTAAGCTCCATCATCTTGTTGCATTCTCAACAAGCATTTCTTGTTGCACACTTTTCAACAGTAGACAGACCCTGTTAGGACCTGATTAACGCAATTGACTACTCCAGTTAAGAGTTGAGGGAAAGTATGAGGAATTAGGAGCCCTAATGATATCAGAAGGAAAGATATGCGTGGAAACAAATCTAGGGTACTAAAAGACATCACACTAGTCTCTAGATGCAAAAACTTGGTTCTTGCATCCCCCAATACTGCTTCGAGTGAGACTGCAACCTGCACTATGCAGGTTGCTACCGAAAGGGCCAGTAGTGTATGGTTTTGTTGGTTGGTGCAACTAACTTCGAACCTGGGTCAGGACCCCTTAAGCCAACAAATGGTTTTGTTGTCGGGACTGGATCTGCTTAAAGAGATGTGTGATGTCGCATCATTGGAATCCGACTAAGAAAGAGATTGAAAAGTAGTTAGATCGGAAGATTCACAAGTTTGCGACTCAAGAAAATAGGAATTTGTGCCTGTCAAAGGAGGATTGGTTGAATAGGTATCTGTATACAGAGGTACATGAAATTTATTTTTCACTTTCCCAATTGAATAATATTAGTGGTTATCTAAATTGACAGACAGTCACGGAAGATGGAAACTTGATAGTCCTATAGTATGGACTCCAGAATTGGTGCGACAACTAGAGGCATCTGAAAACAAGATCTTGCGAGTTGTAAACCATTGGCTTGATTGAATTCTGGGAGAGTTCATTACTGAATTTGCAGTTGATACCTCAGTTAGCTATAGTGAAGCGTAGAGAAGATTCTTCAAGGGCCGTGAGGTAAGTACTTAAGGTCATTGAATACTTGGATTAAAATTATATTATGTAACAAGCAAGTAATGCCATTACCTTAATGTTCAAAGCTACACGAAGTGGTAGATTCTTTAGAAATTGTGATGGATCATGTCCAGAGTATAGTCCATTGATTGAACCTCCTTCAAGCGACGATGAAGGGGCGATGCTGACTACACCGTGAAGTGCTATTCAGTTAATAACTCAAGGTATTTTAGTATACCTCATCCATCCACTCCACCTCCACCGCATACACCTTCACCTACACCTCCGCCTCCACGTCCACCATTCATCATAGCCAACGCAATGAAGATGTCGATCTTCAAAGGAATAAGAAGTGAATATCCAGAGCAATTCTGGTTTGTTGTGAACGTTGTATGGACAGTGCAACAAATCACCAATGATAATATAAAGTAGGCATAGTTGGTTACCACCTTACAGGATCTCACAGTAACTTGGTACATTAACTATTGCGTTGATGATCCCCATGCATCATTAGCAGAGACACGAATAGCTCTGAATAAAGAATTTAGTAAGCCTGAATCGAAGGCACAGTCAGTAATTGAATTTAAGGATATTCGAATGAGATTCAATGAGACACCATGGGACTTTGATCATAGGTTGAAGTGCCAGATCAGGCAGGCTATCATGCAAATTTTAGATACCCAGCATCGCGACTGGTTTATAGCATCACTTTTTCCGCACTTAAGAATACCTTTGTCATAGTAGAAGATAGAAATGCAAGCAGAAGCCTTAGAGATCACGATGAGGCTGCACGCATCACCTATTCAGGATACAAATCTGGGGGTACAACAGATCCACTCGTAGTTAGAGAGTTTGCACCTCGAACTATAGAGTCTAAAGAAAGAAAGGGAGGCTAAGCCAGAAGTGCGCATAGAGGTTTGGTGCTTGAAGTGCAAGGGCCACAGGAACGATAAAGATCATTGTCCAGTCTACATGAATTATATTACAAGTGGGGGTCAGTCCCCATAAAACCAGAAGCCCCAACCGGGCCGAGCACGGGAGCTACGCTATGGTGCGCCATTTGTCAAGTTACTGGGCAACATGTGACAAATAACTGCCACTTACTTCATAAGTTAATTCAGACATCCCTGTATCTATTTTGTAATTTATGTAAATCTATGGGCCATGATGAGCGCCATTGTGAAATTTATGAGCTAATAATGGAAAGAACCCCTACTTTCCCTATGCAAGAAGAAACTCGGCCTCCAAATCAAGGCACAGGAGGAGTGCATGGGGGTTTTCAAGATCGAGGAGGAGGAGGAGGAGGACCTGGTAGAGGTCGTGGTCAGATTATCTGCTACAACTATGGATAGTCAAGGCACTTCGTGCAAGATTGCCCGAATCCTACACACCCTTGGTGTCAATACTATAGACAATTCGACCATGACATAGAAGATTTTTCGGTGCTAATAGCTAAAATGAAAAAAAATAAAACGCAACCTCAGCAGCTTGTGCAGAATTTACAAATGATGAGGGTTGAGCCCTGCGAGGAAGATTAGAACGTTAACATTGTACTAAGAAGTGGTATGACGACTAGCGCAAATAAAGGTAAGCAGCCTGAAGAAGATAGATGGGTCTGCAAAGCTCCTGAGAAATAAGTCGCCTTTGACCTTAATCGTGCTAAGGAAACATTCATGGAAGCTAAGAAGAGCTTCGTTGAGGCCTCCACCTCAGGAAGCCAGGAAAAGACACCAGAGACCAGTGTGACACAAGAGGTTGATCCTTCCGTACTCACTACTTTTTTGGAAACCTGCATGAAGTTACTACGCGACAAAAAGGTTGTGGAAGGATTGCAAGACTTAATAGACAAGTGCGCCAATAAGGAAAATACTCCTACGGGGCAGTGCATAGTTATAAAGATTGGTAAGCATAAGGCATGAACAGGAAGTGAGATGCAGCTAACAACGCAAATAGGCGATTATGAAATGGACTAGGAAGTTTGGATCTGGGATCTGATGCGAATGTTCTGCCGAAACAGACATGGGAAAGGATGGGGAGACCTACACTATAGTGGTCTCTGATTCAGCTCCAAATGCTAAATCAGTAGAAAATAATCACCATGGGACGATTGTATGGAGTAACAGTTGATATTGAAGGTGTGAGTGCATTAGCAGACTTCGAGTTATAGAAATTATCGATGACAATAATCTATATCCTGCGCTCCTGGGAATCGACTGGGCTATTGATATGAATAGGGTCATTAATTTGAAGAAGAGGAAAATGACCTTTGAAAGTAAGTCGCTTAGGGTCGTAGTACCACTGGATCTTGCGCAAGGAGCACGCTATACCGAACATGTTCGCTATTATGTAAAAAGAAATGACGAGCTAGATCAAATATACAAGATAACAGCGCGAGATCAGGATCGGATCAATCCAATGGTGGATGGATAGATCACATGGGACCGAGAGAGCTCATATACTTCTGACTCGAATGAGGAATTAGAGCATTGAAAAAAACCACTTACATGAAGTTTCTATATTGCGATGCAATATGATGATGAAGCCGTTGTGCTATGTTTCATCGGAGGTAAGAAAGCTACCTTATTATGATGGTCTGACTGACGTAGATATGTTTTTAGATGAATTTGAGTGCGAAGTCCCTGAAGACCACCATTTTCAAGAATTGGAGTTAGCGTTGCGCATTATGCCTGCACGATTGTGGGGTACGCATAAAGAAAGCTTTGCAGGATGGAGGGATTACAGGTAAATGATGAAGTTACGCTTTGGGCATGCTAATACTAGAATGGCTCAGAAGTATAGTGGGAAGGATTATCCATGCAATCACTTGGAAAAGTGGACTAAGGTGTGGAGAACAGAACTGCACCGAAAATGGGTACATATATTTTGCCATACCTTGGATACAATACCCATGAACTGGTATCTTGAAACAGAGCTCCGACGGCACTGCGGAATGGGATGTATTGAAGGAAGGTTTCTTATTGAATTTCAGATTTGAGGATGGGTTTGCAAGCATAGATGAAGCACTTCAAGAGATTAAAGTGGTTATCTTTAGGACGCCGAAGGAACCTATGGAATGGACCCAACCAGATTGGAGCACCTAGCTGCGCCATGCATTGGAATGCTATAATGTGACCGTTGAAGAGGAGGAAGAAGACCTGAGGAATATCAATATTCCAGAGACAGAAGGGCATCGCATAGTAGAAGGACCACAAGTAGAGGACCCAGACATCTCCACACCTTTGAAAACAAGACAGGTAAACATTGGCACTGAAGAAGAACTAAAGTTCGCGAAGATTGGAGACTATTGGGACAATGCTACAGTAGACAAAGTTGTTGAATTACTTCGTGAATACCAAGATATCTTCCCCACTAATTTTTCAGATTTAAAGGGAATACTTGGTGATTTGGGCGTTATGAGGATCACATTAAATCCGGACGTGAAGCCTATCAAACAAAGGCCTTATCGCCTTAATCCTAAGTATAAGGAGAAGGTTCGCCAAGAGCTGGATAAAATGTTGGATGCATGAATTATAGAACCTGTCGAAGAGTCTGATTGGGTGAGCCCAATGGTAGTCCAA
Organism: Pinus tabuliformis; assembly: GCA_031772625.1. Classification (NCBI taxonomy): domain Eukaryota; kingdom Viridiplantae; phylum Streptophyta; class Pinopsida; order Pinales; family Pinaceae; genus Pinus; species Pinus tabuliformis. The sequence continues at coordinate 1,003,064,239 of CM062811.1, read as the reverse complement.
GAGAAGAAACAAAAAGGAGAAATAAGGATCTGTGTCGATCTGCAGAAGTTGAATGATGCATGTGTCCATGATCCATTTCCAACGCCATTTACAGATGAAGTGTTAGACAATGTCGGACGACGGGAGGCCTATTCCTTTACTGACAGGTTTTCTAATTATCATTAAATTAATATTTCACCAGAGGATAGAAGCAAGACCACCTTCGTGACAGATTATGGTTTCTTTCAATACACAGTTATGCCATTTGGATTGAAGAACACGCCTATTATATTTTCTCGGGTAGTCATCGCGATGTTCAAGGAATTTATTCATAAATTCCTAGAAGTATATTTCGATGATTGGACCATGTTTGGGTTGGTGAAGTGACATGTTGCGAGTCTGCACCTCATGCTAGATACATGTCGAAGATTTCGGATCGCGCTGAACTTGAAAAAATGCATATTTAGTGTTCCATTTGGGATCTTGTTGGGTCATGTCATGTGTAAGCAAGGATTGATGGTGGACCCTACAAAGATCGTTGTAATTGTGAACTTGGAAGACCCGAGGAATGTCAAGAGGTTGTGCGCAATGCTGGGACACACAGGATACTACATAAAATTTAATAAAGCCTATGCTCAACTTACCATGCCCATGGAAAAATTGTTGAAGAAGGATATGACATTCTGTTGGGATGAAGAATTACAACACAACTTGGATGTGTTAAAAGAAAATATAGTGACTACACCAATCCTGGTATTTCACGATTGGAAGAAGGAGTTTCATGTACATGTGGATGATTCTTGCATTGCACTAGGTGCAATGATAACACAAGCAGGCGAAGGCGAACTAGACCATCATATAGCTTTCACAAGTAGGAAGTTATGAAAGGCTGAAAAAAAAATCAACAACAGAGCACGAGGGGTTGGCCATGGTCTACGCACTGTAGAAATTCAGGAATTATCTGTTGGGAGGACATTTCAAGATGTATACAGATCATTCTGCCTTAAAGTACCTGTTCAACAAGCCTATGTTGGGGGGGTGGGGGGGGAGGGGGATTTGCAGGTGGTTGTTATTATTTCAAGAATACGATTTTGAAGTTATTGTTAAATCTAGTCAGTTGAACGTCGATCCAGACCACCTGTCGAGGATTGAATCAGGCGAAGAAACCACTAACCTGGAGGAAGGGTTTTCGTATGTGTAGCTCTTTACTGTACGAGTAATAGATTACCATTTTCTGAAATTATTCAATTCTTAACTAACGGGATGGCACCTTAAGGATATACAACTCAGTGGAAGAGAGAACTAGTATTCTGCGCAACAAATTTTTCGGTCATTTCGGGTCATTTGTACAAAATGGGGGCAGATAAAATATTGCAGAGATATGTGCTAGAATTTGAGCGTGATAGTATTCTTGTTGAAGCTCATGGGGGAGTTGTAGGAGGCCATTATGCAGGGAAAGCAACCGCACAGAAGATTTTGCGCGCAAGATTATGGTGGCCAACATTGCACAAGGATTCCAAAGCATACTGTAAGGCATGTGATGCATGTCAAAGAATTGGCAGGATGTCGCGGAGGAACGAACTACCGCTACATCCTTAGGTATCTTTGCAGGTATTTGAGAAATGAGCGATCAATTTTATTAGGCCAATTTAGCCACCTGGAAAGAAAAGGGGCATGTGCTACATTATCACTGCCACATAATATTTAACTTGATGGGCGGAAGCATAGCCAGTGAAGTATTGTACATGTGCTACGGCAACCAAATTCTTATTTGAATACATCTTAACACGGTTTGGATGCCCAAAAGTATTAATGAGCGATAGTGGAACGCACTTTCTGAATGAAATGTTTAGCACACTAACAAATGAGTTTCAGGTTTACTATCAGAAGAGCACTCCATATCACCCGCAGGCAAATGGGACTATCGAAGATTTTAACAAAATTTTGGAGAATGCGTTGACAAAGGTATGTAACGCACAGAGGAATGAATGGGGATGTGCACATACCTACAGTATTATGGGCCTATAGGACAACTTGTAAGAAGGTGACAGGGAAAATGTCGTTCAGATTAGTCTATGGGGTCGAAGCAGTGATGCCTATGGAGTACATTGTACATATTCTACACATAGTGGCCCTGATAGATATGGCGGATCGCGAGGCCTTGGAGGAATGGCTCGCGCAGCTAATGGAGTTAGAGGAGGACCGATTTCTGGCGGGATTCCACCAACAAGTACAGAAGGAACATGAAAAAGCATGGCATGATCACCATATCAAGCTTCGCACTTTCAAGATAAATGATCTTGTGTTGTTATATGATAGCAAGTTCACCAAATTCCAGGTCAATTCCAAATGCATTGGTTAGGACCGTATATTGTCAAGGAAATTACAGAGGGTGGCACAGTTCAGCTCGCGAAGCTGAATGTTGAACCTTTTCTGGGAAGAGTGAATGGAAGTAGGTTGAATTTGTACATAGGGGATCCTTCCCCTATACAATGACTATATGGCAGCAAGACAGTGTTAGTGCTCTAGGCAGTTGCAAGGGAGCATGGGACTATAAACTACACTTCTCGACCAAGAGGACATGGCAGCAAGTAGGATTTGTGAATATTGACGAGGGTGCGCCAGATGAAGTTGTGCTCAAGACGCTGCGCCATGGAGGGTGTCGTGCAGCCCAGCCCCAAAATAGTCGTTAGAGTTACTGTAGCTGATTGAAATGAGAAAATCTCGTTAGAAGGAGTGGCTAGGTAGCAATTAAGGCAAAAATATTTGAAAATTTGCTGCCAAAGGTGCATTTATGACAAATTTATGGAGGGAATGGTTGGATTTGAATCTGAAAATTGTTATAAGTATGTCCTGTTGGTCTGCAAAGAAACACTTTATTGTTTTCGAATTTCTTTCCTGCATCGATAATATTGTGAGGTTTTAGTCAAGCACCCAGGGCTAGTTTCGTATTTTGATACAGTGCGCTAAATTTTTGTGGAGAGGATATTTGATCCTATGAGTTCTGAAGCCGCGGTGTTTCAGGCCCCAACTCTAGAAGCTGCTGGCATATAATCTACATGAGCAGTGCCTACGGCGCCAAGGTCGCCTAAGCCAAAGAAATCGGCATCCAAGTCAAAGCAAAAGAAGTTGGTTGTGGAACCAATGCGCCACTCACCCAAGAAGATTCCATGGGAGGTGCGGCAGAAACGAAAAATGGACAAGTAGAAGCAACCTTTTGTTCCTCTAGATTTAGATGAAGAAGAACTCCACTAGGGGATTGAGGAGTTAGATGTCCAGGATGATGAGCCCATCACTATGCTTCTAGCATATGTGCCTCCACGAAGAGGGCAGAATAAGGTGACCAAAGACCCCAATTCCACCAAATTTTCAATTGCTATGCCACTACTCCCTGTTGAAGTTCCTTTTGAGGGTACGCTCTTAGCGCGCGTACCAGTGTTAAAGATGGAATATTGGGACCTAACTGACCAGGCAAAGTTCCCACATTTAGCGACAAATCAGTATATGTCCCGCATATACTATGAAGATACATGGGTCACGAAGCTAGAATCGATGAAATGGGTCTGTGGAGTTCAGTTAGTGGGACTATTGCACATGTTATTTGTACCCCACTTTCACTGCTCCAACATCAATACTGTGTGTGTAGGACAGATGTTGACATTAGTGCATGATGGGTGTTTATGGCTAGGTGAGCCTATCCCCATCATGGATATGTTAATCCATTGGATTACTAAGCTACCATATAAGGGAGCGGACATGACAAAGGAGTTTTTGGGAAAATCCCTAGAAAAACAACTTGCAAACCACATAAAGATCGAGTACAGGGTGGTCAAGGGAAAGCGCAGATATTATATCTGCTCCATAATAGACTAGGCAGTGCAGTTTTCAACACAGATCTTAGCCAACAAGATAATGCGGAAGTGTCGCACAAATGAAGTGCCGCATCGGTCATTTCGTTAACAGTACAGTGTGCGAACTGGGTCCAGTATAATTGGGCCCGGTATCTCTGTAAATAATTTTTGGAAAATTGTCTCGAGGTGTAGGAGAAGAACCAGTCGTTCCACTATGCTTGGCTCTTATTGTTAATTTTTTTGGTGGCATGGCAGCGCTCGGAGGACAGTTAGTTCCCCCTGTTGAATGAGACCCTCCTAGAGGCAGCGAAGTTTGCTTCATTATGGCAGAAGAAATACATGCAAAGCATTAAATAATCCAAGGTTTTTTGGGTATTCATGGAAATGGACCTTCGAAACCAGCGGCCAAGATTATCTCCCACATTTCTTGAGCAGTTGAGACCCTTCGCAAACTTTCACAATGTCTGGATCCATGTGTGGAAGGACCCTCAACAGGTATGGCACACGCTACCTTACTTAGTAGCTGACATAGATGTACAGGAAGTTGTGGGGGGATGGCCAACCGAGTGGTGGAGCCTACCCAATTGGATGTCAGGATGAGCAAGGTACAAGAAAGCTCCTCCGCATAGACCTCTGTTGCGAAAAAGAAGAAAGAAAAAGACTAGGTAGTCGCACGAGAGAAGGCTGCCCAGCAGAAGAATAAAGAAGTTGTGGCTAAGGCAACTGCAAAGAAAGAGCGTTGTGAAGGAGCGCACTACTAAAGAGCAGGATGAGAAGGAAAAACCAGATACCAAAGAAAACAACAAATCCGAATCATAGCACACTGATGAACAAGATTTGTCTGATCAGGGAGGCGATGGGGGTGAGGAGGTATCCAGCCCCTTTAAATTCTAGAAGCGCACCAAATAAATGGAAACAGGTTCGCAAAAGAAGCGAAAGTCAAATAAAAAATCGCAAGTGGACCCTCTCCTGCTGACAGAGGGTGATTTAGATGAAATTGGCAACAAATTTTGAGATACCATATCGGAGCTATGTTCACACTTTGAACAAAAGTATATGCAGACACTAGGAAGTGTCCAGAAGGATCTGTGTGAGCTGTAGCTCTAGGCTAGAAGGATCCAGGTGAGCATTGGACAAGCGAGCGCGGTGCAAGCGAGCTAGACTCAAGTGAGTGTGAGTGTTCCAGAAGTGGAACGGACCATGGACTTAAGGGTCATCCCTTTACCAGAAGGATCCTTGCGGGCAGATAGCTAGGAAGACCGCGTAACGCTAGAAAAAATCAAGGATCTTGGAAACAATGTGGTTGCGCTACCACTCCAGACCCTCCATGCATTGCATCAAGGGGTCTCAGATGAGTTGCAAATCCGGGAACACTACGCCCTTTGGTCCTCAGTGCAAAGTCAAAAATGCACAGATGTACCAGGAGAAGACACGGTCGCTAAAAGAGAAAGAGGCAATGCAAGCGCAAAGCACAAACCTTGAATCCATAATCAAACAAACCTTGTCAAATAGTTCCAGACTTTCATATCCCAGAGGATGCACAGGCTGAGATGATAGTCAGAAAATTAGCAGCGGCAGTATGCAACGCCAAAGATGAGGTTGGGTGAGTCACTTTTGAGTTCTAGATGAAGATATCTGAACTCCAGCTCAAGCTTCAACCAACTACATCGCCAGAAGTTCGGGAACAAAGAGGTGCAACTATAAAATAATCCATGGGTCAACTAGATGTCGTAGTCCAAGGTTGCAACCAGCTATTCAATCAGGAAATGGGCCTATGGGATACATTACAGGAGGACCCTAAGTTGCAATAGTTGAACACAGAGATCAGGGAAGGCAGCAACAATATGATGAAATAAGTATGAATATGTGAACATTAGCACCAGTCTAGCGCTTGCAAGAGGGCAAGGCAATTCTAGTGCAGATCCAGGAGTTACAGAAAAAACAGTCCCTGCTAAGAGACCAGCTTCAACCTTGGACACAAGAAGCCAACCAACTTTCACAAAACATTCATGAGACGCTGAAGGCCATGCAGTAGACCTAGAGGACTACACAACTTGCAATGTAGGGGCCAACCATAGAGAAATTGGTCTAGGAGGTACATCAAGCAGCAGAACAGAGCAATGTGGGGCTTCATGCATTAACCAAGGTAGTCAGCGAACTCTGCTAGAAAGAGGAACAACCAGCTGAGTGACTCGACGGTGAGTCACGATCTTTGTGTTGGGGGGTTGTTGGTTTGGGGTCCCCAAGGGTAGAATTGAAGTAATTTAGTCATTTTTGGTAAAGAATTTTGTAAGAGATGTAAAGTCTGTGCTAAATGTGGATGTGGAGCGTGCAAATAGATAGGAGTCAAAGGGGTCTTAGCCCCTTGCTTTGGTCAGTTTTGGAGACTCACCTATGAGCCGGTGGCCATGGTATTATATTAGAAAAGCTATAAATAGTTGAGTCATAGCGAGTCTTAGATAACTTAACTTTGGATAGAGAAAATATACAGAGATGAATGAAGGAATAATGTTGTAAGGGTTGGATATATAGGAAGGTATGTTTCTGTCAGTAGCAAAGGAAAGGCTCCACCGATGAGTGCATGGAGGCCTAGAGGAGTCCACAGTTGAGTGCGTGGACCCCTGCAACTAAGTGCGCAGGGTAGTTGAAGTCTGTACTAAACTGGTTTTGATTAATAAACATTGATTTTGGGTTGGAAAATTTGCATCTGTGATTTATCTGTTTACCTTGCTCTGAATATTGTTTTTTTGAATTAATGTATCTTACCTATGTGAATTGGGTTAATTGAATATGTTTATGCTTAATAAGATGATTGAATGATGTACGTGAAGTTCTAGATCTAAATTGAATCAGTTTTGGATAAGGAATATAGGTCTGTACTACGATAGATCTAGATCCCATAAATCCTAGAAGACTTTTTCAGGTGCACAAAAGTAGTAGATAGACCCTATTGAGACCTGATTAATGCAATTGACTGATCTCACAAAGAGTTTAGGGAAAATAGGGCCGAATTAGGGGCCCTAGCGATATCGGAAGGATAGATCTACATGGAAGCAGATCTAGCATACTGAAAGACATCACACTAGCCTCTGGATGTAGAAACTTGATTCTTGCATCTCCCAATATTGCTTCGGGTGAGACTGCAGCCTACACTACATGGGTTGTTGCTGAAAGGGCCAGAAGTGTAGGGTTTTTTTGGTTGGTGCAACTAACTCTGAACCTGTGTCAGGACACCTTAAGCCAACAGCGGCCCTCAAATCTTAACTTTCTTCATCATCTATGTTCAAATTACTTTCAAAAGATTGTGGTTGTGAACCTACTTTATCAACTACTATGTTGATGCAATCCTCTATCATACTTGTCCACTTATTGTAACAATTGTATCCTTTGCTTCAAATACAGTATCCAAGCAACATACCTTCGTCGGCACATGAGTCAAACTTCCCAAGGTTCTTATCATTCTTTTTAATGAAGCACTTGCTCCCAAACACCTTGAGGTGTTTAACTGATGCATGTCTTCCCTTTCATAACTACTAGGTAGTTTTATCACTATCAGGCTTGAGTTGTGTTCTATTTGATAGATATACTATCACCTGGGCTACTTCTCCCCAGAAGTTTTGAGAAATTCCTGCTTCATCTAACATTTCTGTGGCCATTTCCTGAATTATTTTGTTCTTCCCTTCTACTACTCCATTTGGCTTAGGAGTCTTGCCTCCTAATCTCGTGCTCTTTAAAGAATTCCTCAAATTCTCTTGGGGTGTACTCTCTCCCTTTGTCTGGTCTCAAGCATTTTATTTTTAACTCTTTCTTATTTTCTACTTGAGCTTTAAATTTTTTGAAATGCTTCAATGCTTCTGATTTTTCTTTTAAGAGTACAATCCAAGTAGCCTTGGTGAAATCATCAATGAGAAACAGGAAATACCTCTCTCCTTTTGAGGTTTTTTCTCTAGTTGGGCCATAGATATCTATGTGAATAAGCTCCAGAGGTGTGGATGAGCAGAACTCTTTCGATTTGAAATAAGTCCTAGTATGCTTACCAATCTAACATGACTTGCAGATTATGTTATCGGGCTTTGATAGTCTAGGTAATCCTTTCACTCCTCCTATCTTGCTTATCTTTATCAAGTTTTCAAAATTCATGTGCTTGAGCCTCTTGGGCCACATTTGTGCTTCACTCATTTTGCTCAAATAACAACTAACCCTTGAATCGTCAAACACACATACGTTATTATGGGTCATGATTTCTTTTCCCACTAGTTTTCCATCCTTTATGTTGCGGATCTCACAGTCTTTAAATCGAAAGGTCACATCATAGCCATTTTCACACATATGGATAACATTGAGCAGATTGTGCTTGAGACCTTCCTCATACAACACATTCGATGCTTTTGTCTTTTGTTCAAGGTTGACTACTCATTTTCCCTTGATTCTTGCTGGAGCGTTATTTCCAAAAGTGACATTGCTTCCTCTATCTTTTTCTTCAGCGACAGAAATTTTCTTTTTTAAACAATCATATGTTTGGAAAAATCACTATCCACCTACCATTTGTTTTCTTGATTATGAGTTGATAAGGCAAGTCCACATTGCATGCTCTTTTTGGTCTTCTTTTCCAACTTCCTTTATCCTTTTGGATAGTTGTCTGTATGTCATTTTTGGACTTAGACAGGTATTCAAACCTTCTTCTACACTCACTATATTTGTGCCCAAAATTATTAAATTTGAAGCATTCTACCTCACTTAGCAAGGGAGAGAAGACATTCATATTTCTGAGAGAAAAGTTTAGAGACCTAGAAATATGATGCGTATTATATCTGGGATTTTCATCGATTTCTTCTTTGATCCTTCTACAATAAATGGATTTATGTCCAAAGACATAACACTTATAGCAGTGACCATAAAACAAATAGGCACGTCTATAGTTGGAAGCATTAACAGATTGTGTAGGAAAATATCTTGGTCGTCTGGTTGATTGGTTTGTTCCCCGTTAACGATTTCCTCTTTGCACAACTGCTTTTTTGTCTCCATTATCTCTTTCATGATACTTCTTCTCATGGCTCTTCGATTCTTTGGATCCTGTGGACCTGTTTATCTTCCCAATAGAATATTTTTGTGTCTTAGAGTATCCTAGACTGGTTCTAGTTCCTGAGGGCCTTCGACAATTCAAGATTTTATTTAGTATTCTTATCCTTTCAGCAAATTTCTCATTTAAACACTTCTCGGTCTTTGCTTTCTCAAGATCAACTCTTATAGAGACAACCTCTTCTTCGAGACACAGATAGTTTTCTTCCCATTCTTGAATCATGTCTTGAAGCACCTCCTCCTTTCGTCTAGCCTCCTCCAGCTCAACTTTCAATGACAGAATATCATCTTTGCATATTTGTGATATCATTTCCATTTTTAACTTTTGAAGCTCCTATTTCAATTGCTTATTCTCATCTTCCACTCTCTCACGGTTTCCTTGTTCTCCTTTCAGCAGAAGAGCTATGATATCCTTGCTCTTGATAGCTTCTTGAAGCTTTTCTTTTTGATAGGAAAATTCCTCATTATCAGAGTTATACATTCCTTCCTCTACACGTTCAGATGCTTATATTTCTTCCTTTATTTCTTCAACTCGTCAAGGGCACTGATGAGTTCCCCTTCATGATCTACTACTCCTTCTTCTTCTTCCTCTTTAGAGTGCACACTACCCTATTTTTTGGAGTTTGTTTCAAATTCCATAAGAAGATACTTATTTGACTTATGTCTCAAACTTGTTTCCAAATTTTAGATCCTCTTCCCTTTCAGTCTTTTCTTTATAAGGGAATTTGGAAGAGAAATGTCCAAATTTTCCACAGTCAAAATACTAGAAGGGAAACTTCTCTTTATATTTTCTTGAGCCACGCTTCAGTTTTCTGGCTATTTGAGCCAGCTCGTGATCAGATACATTGTTGGAGCAGTCTTGATGAACTTTGTGCTCCTTGCCCTTTCTGAATACTTTGAACGTCGCTTCCTTCGATTCAAATTTCTCCATTCCTACTCTCATCTCATAAAATTTGAGAGTACCATGTAGCTGATCCATCTTGAGATCCTTTAAGTTAGCCATTTCCTCAATAGTTGAGATTTTTTCTTTAAATATCATCTGTAGAGATCTTAATATTTTCTTAACAATCATCTCTTCCTTGAATTCTTCACCAAGTCCTCTAATCTTATTAACCACTTCATCAACTCTGAGGAAGTACTCTGTTATGCTTTCATTTTCATTCATTCTCAGGCTTTCAAACCTCATTTTGAAAGTTTGAAGTTCCACTTGCTTGACTTTGTCATCTCCTTCATGACACTGGTTAATCTTTGCCCACATTTCATTAGCAGAACTACAATGCATAACTTTTACAAGTTCTGATTGACTAAGACTAGTGAGAATGGCATGCTTGGATTTACCATTACTCAAATATAATTTTTTTCCATCTACATCAATGGGAGGAATATCAAGGACATTGTAGTTTCATAGTAAAGTCCAAGCATCTACTCCCATGGACATAAGATACGCTTCCATTCTCACTTTCCAGAAAGCATAGTTGGTCCCATCAAGTACTGGTACTCTACTTTAGTAAACTTCTTGACTCTCTTGCATATTCATAATATCTTATAGATCTACCTTCCAGTGTTTAAATTGTTGTTGAAGGAACTTGGATCTGATACCAATTGTTGGAATAAGGAATTGTTGGGGGGAGGGGGGGGGGGTGAATCAGTAAGTAAGAAACTCTTATCTTTTTTATTTCATGCTTTTGGTCCCATTACTTTGTTATTTATCTTGTGAGAGAATTCATTCACAAATATAGTGAGCCAATAATATTTCAGACACACATATTCAAACAACAATCACATGAGCAACATACATTTGACATAGTGTTTTTCACGTGGAAACCTAGAGGGAAAAAACCACCAATTTGTTGTTTCTTTATGATGTAAATTAAGTACCCACTTAATTACATTTGTTTGTTTGTGAGCACCCACTCAAAGGAGGCACCGACCCCCTTGGTTAGAAAACACCAACTTGCTTAGAGGCACAAACCTCTTTGATTAGCAAGCACCAACTTGCTTAGTGGCACCAAACTCTTTAGTATGTAGGTACCAACCTTCTCTTGCCACTGTTCTACTATTTCATATAATTTTCAAACTTAAAATAGTGGCTTACAATAATATAAGTAAAATACCAACAATGGCTACTTGCAGATTTGACTTTTGCACTCTACCTTCTGTGCTCACTTGCATTCGATCTTCTCTTGCTGCCAATAGAAACACTCCTTCTACGCTCTTCCTTCACTGACAAGGGCTCTCAACTGACTGTCTCTCAACACTACCCATGTAAATCTCCACACAGTTCTCAAGTTGCTCTAGTCATTGTGTTACATTGTGTATTCCCAGGTGCCTTAACCTCTCTGCTTCAATACACACACTCACAGCACTTCTCTATCGCACATACGCTCTCTTCCCCCACTCATCTAAATGGAAGTTCTATCTTTTTTTCCTGTGCTACACTAAGCTCGATGTAGTTTTTGTCACCATCCACACTACTCGAGAGTGTACTCTTGGCATGGCACTCCATTCTTCTGTTGCATCAAACTTTACCGACTTCGTCATTGCGTAATTGATAAGAATGGGCTTTGTTCACTTCACCATCTCACTATGTGACTTTCCATGCTAACGATTTAATTTTATTCCACCTACACATTCTACCGAGACTCCCCTGCATATTCATGGCTCACAAATCTTGACTGCACCTCTGCATGGCTTCTATGTTTTTCATTTATATCATATAATACGTGCACGAGATATCTCCAACAATCAAATCCTCTATTTTGCATTCAAACCTGCAACTGTTGGCCCATACGCCTTTAAGGATCCTTGTACCGATATATCGCAGCTTCACAATGGTGCTATATTTCAAAAATGTCGATTATCGGTCTCTAATATGTCAAACCCCTTTTGATTTAGCTCCTTCCCGCATCTCCACCATATGATTGGGTGTGGTGACCGAGGGCTCAGCCTTAAGGTGCTAAGTCTTTCAGCACTCCGTTGGGGGCATTTTCCTTTGTTAAAGCTTTGTTCCTTTGTTCCTATTAGTTTCGTGACCAAGCGCTAGCACATAATAGGGCCCCCTTATCGACCTTTTTCAATTGTTACCAAGTGCCAACAGCCACAATCCTCCAATCGTCGACTTTCAATGTGACGTAATCACTGCCACGTGGCACTTCGTGAGTGGTGACACATGTCACTCGAATATGGCCCACTAGGCCACCCAAAATGGTCGAATATGCCTGCCCAATGTCCTTCCGTACCACCACATCATGTCGACGTCATCTGCCACTTGTCCTTATCAGAGCCAATCAAATCTTTCCATGTGTCTACATCAGAACCAATCACCTACTACCATATGTACTTATTAGAACCCACTAGACACTACCACATGTCCTTCTAAAGGAGAGAGAAAGGGGCTCGCCCATCCTGGTTTTGCATAGAAATCCTTTATTAATTATCCTTTGGCCTTCCCAATGGTTTTTAATGCAATTAGCATTTTAACAATATCGTAACATTTGAAAGGGTTCACACTTGGAAAGTTCTGATATTGCGATCGTCGACATGAAATACACCAATGTGCCAATATCTGATCTTACAATATGTGATACATCCTGCTCCGATGTTGTGAACTCTGATTGCAATCGTTGAATTCCTTGGATCATCGATCTTCCAATCTACTGATATGCAATATAGCCTACTCTGATATTGCAACCTTTGATTGTGATCGTTAATTTCCCTAGATCATCGATCTCTAATCTCTAATCTTTCGATCTGACGATATGTGATACAGCCTGCTCCAATGTTGTGACCTCTAATTGCGATCGTCAATCTCTAATATGGTTTTTGGATTGCTAACCTCTCATCGTCGATCACCAATAATGTGATGTTGTGATGGCCCGATACGCGATCGTCGATATGGTTGGCCTCCGATCTCTGATATGCTAAACTTTTGATCCTCCAATCGCCGATATTCTGGATTGTTGACCTTCGACCACTGATGTACCAATACACCCAAGTGCCGACCTCCGATTATGATTGTCAATTTTCCTAGATCGTTAATCTCTAGTATGCGATATTCCCTTACCTAAGGCTTCAAAACCCTGAACTTCAGCAGACCATAACGTTTGAACCAAGATTTCATTTTAGGACTTCTGCATATTGTTGGAAAGCTCTTCCATAGAAATTTCTAATGGAGAGGGTCTAATGTAGGCTTTGAACCCATATACTATATCTAATATGGATCCAAACTCTATGCCATTCTTCTTCTCCTTTACTCTCTAGACAGCTGGAATCACAACCACCAAGGTGATCCTCTGCGTGAATCCTGCAACTACCATGGACTTCCTTCTGGACACCCAATCATAATGTTGACCCTTGTCTGAAATCAATACCAACACTTACACATCCACCTATATACCATCAAATTTCCAAGAATCTCCCCCTTTGGCATTGATGGCAACACCATAAGCTCCCCATTAGGCTTGGCATGGTACTCTGATGCCAATCTTCTCCCCCTTTGAAATCAGTGACAAAGAATACTTCACAAGCACTCCCCTTAAACCATTGCATTCTACTCTCCCATGAAGTCCACATGATGAGTAGCTTCCACCACCTTCCAAAATGAATTCATTTGGAGGGAGGAGTCACAACTCCTATCTGCTAGTTGAGATACTCAAATGGTTCCCTTGCCAATGGCTCAGTAAAGATATATGCCAATTGTACTTTGGTGGGTACATATACAAGTTTGACAATGTTAGCTACAACCTGTTCCCTCAAGAAATGATACTTGATAGAAATATCCCTAGTCTTTGAATGCATGACTAGATTTCTAGAGATTGTTATCGCACTTGTGTTGTCACACATTAATAGAATGGGATCAGACAACTCTACATGTATATCTTTAAAGGTTTTCTTCATCCATATAATCTATGTACAACAGGTAGCAGCAGCAATATACTCTACTTCAGCAGTTGACAGAGACATAGAGCCATGTTTCTTACTGACCCACGACACTAGGTATTCACCCAAAAAGAAAGTTTCACCAGAAGTACTCTTCCTGTCATCAAGACTTCCAGTCCAATCTACATCTCTGTAGGCCTTCAAATTGAAGTATTCACTTTTAGCATACCACAGTCCATACTCTGTTGTACCTTGAATATATTTGAAGATCCTCTTGATAGCAACAACATGACTTTCTCGTGGAAAATCCTGAAATCTAACCACAATCTCCACTGCTTACATGATGTCTGGCCTTCAAGCTATCAAATACAGTAAGATTCCTATCATTGACTTGTATTCAGTCTGATTTACCGATGGCATTCCATCTTCTTTGCACAATTTACAGCTTGTAGTCATGGGCGTGCTGATGAGTTTGCAATCTTCCATTCCAACTTTCTTCAGAGTTTCCTTTAGATAATTTGATTGGGATATAAAAACTCCTTGTGGAGACTAAGTAATTTTTAGACCCAAAAAGAAGGACAGTTCTCCAATCATGGACATTTCAAACTATGTTTGCATACAATTTGCAAATTGATGCCCCAACTGTTCTACATTGCTACCAAATATTATATCATCCACATACACAACCACTATCAGTAGATGGTCATCTTCAAATTTTACATAAAGGTTATTGTCAATTGTTCCTTTCTTAAACCCTTATTGCTTAATATACCTATCCAGCCTTTCATACCAAGCTCTAGGGGGTTGTTTCAAACCATACAGGGCCTCTTTAGTTTACATAAGAGCCCTTCATCGGAGGAGAGCAAAAATCCTTCTCACTGCTCAATGTAAACCTCCTCTTCTAAATCTCCATTGAGAAAAGCAGACATCACATCCATTTGATATACCTTGATATTCTTATTGATGACAAGAGAAAGAAATATTCTTATAGCTTCCATTCAAGCTACTGTTGCAAAGGTTTCTTTTAAATATACCCCTTCTATTTGGGCATACCCTTTGTAGACCAATCAAGATTTGTCCCTTATTACTTTACCTTCTTCATTTAGTTTGTTCTTGAAAACCCGCTTGGTTCCAATAAAGTTTTTCTCTCTTGGCCTTGGAACAATATCCCATGTATCATTCTTTTATATTTGGTCAAGTTCTTCATTCATGGCTTTCACCCAGAACTTGTCTTCACTTGCTTAACAAAGGTTCTTGGGTTCTATCTGTGATAGTAGAGCCAAATTTGCATAGCTTGTATTGCCTACAAGTTTCCTTCTGGTCTAGACACCCTGTCTTTGATTTCCAAGAATTTGACTCTCAAGATGTTCCTTCTATACATCCCTTGAGGGTATTTTTGGCCTTGAAGACGTGTCTGCTTCCTCACCTTCATTGTCTGAATATTTTTCATTTAGTTCAACGGCCCTCACTTCTCAACTTTCTTCATCATCTGAGCTCAAATTACTTTTAATGGATTCAAGTTGTGAACCTACTTCATCAACTACTACATCGATGCAATCCTCTATCTTCCTTGTCCACTTGTTGTAACACTTGTATCCTTTGCTTTAAATATAGTATCCAAGCAATATTCCTTCTTCAGCACGTGAGTGAAAATTCCCAAGGTTCTTTTCATTCCTTTTAATGAAGCCCTTGCTCCCAAACACCTTGAGGTGTTTAACTGATGCAGTATTCCCTTCCATAACTCATTGGGTGTTTTATCACTTTCATTCTTGAGTTGAGTTCTGTTTGACAGATATACTGCCGCCTGGATTACTTCCCCCAAGAAGTTGTGAGACACTCATGCTTCATCTAACATTTCTCTAGCCATTTCCTATATTTTTTTGTTCTTCCTCTCCAATACTCCATTTTTTTTAGGAGTCTTAGCCACTGACTACTGCCTCCTAATCCCATGCTCTTCACAAAATTCCTCAAATTATCTTGAGGTGTACTCTCCCCCTTTGTCTGATCTCAAGAATTTTATTTTTAACTCTTTCTTATTTTCTACTTGAGCTTTAAATTTTTTGAAATGCTTCAATGCTCACGATTTTTATTTTAAGAGCACAATCCCAGTAGCCCTGTTTAAATCATCAATGAGCAATAGGAAATACCTCTCTCCTTTTGAGTTTTTTTTCTCTAGTTAGGCCACATATATTCTTGTGAATAAGCTCCAGAGGTCTGGATGAGGAGAACTCTTTCGATTTGTAATGAGTCCTAGTATGCTTGCCAAACTGACATGACTTGCAGATTGTGTTATTGGGCTTTGATATTCTAGGTAATACTTTCACTCCTCATATATTTCTTATCTTTATCAAGCTGTCATGATTCATGTGACCAATCCTCTTATGCCACAGTCGTGCTTCATTCAGTTTTCTCAAATAATAGTTGACCCTTGAATCGTCAAACTCATATATGTTATTGTGGGTCTTGATTTATTTTCCCACTAGTTTTTCATCCTTTATGTTGTGGTTCTCACAATATTTAGATCAAAAGGTCACATCATAGCTATTGTCACACATCTAGCTAACACTATGCTTGAGACCTTCTACATACAACACATTCTGTGCTTCTGTCTTTTGATCAAGACTGGCTACTCCTTTTCCCTTGCTTCTTGCTGGAGTATTGTTTCCAAAATTGACATTGTTTCCTGTGTATTTTTCTTGTAGCGACAGAAATTTTCTTTTTTCCCCAGTCATATGTTTGGAACAACCACTATCCACATACCATTTGTTTTCTTGATTATGAGCTGATAAGGCGAGTCCACATTGCATGCTCTTTTTGGTCTTTAGTTTCTAGCTTCCTTTATCCTTTTGGATAGGTGTATGTATTTCATTTTGGGACATAGATAGGTATTCAAACCTGCTTCTACACTCATTGGATTTATGCCAAAAATTATTACATTTGAAGCATTCTACCACTTAGCAAGGGAGAGAAGACATTTTGATTTCTGAGAGAAAAGTTTTGAGACCGCGAAATCTGATGCGTATTATATCTGGGATTTTCATCTCTTTCTACTTTGTTCTACAACCAGTGGCTTTGTGACCAAAGATCTGACACTTATAGCAGTGACCATAAAACAAATAGGCATTTCTATTGTTGGAAGCATTAAGAGATTGTGCGGGAAAATATCTTGGTCATCTGGTTGATTGGTTCATTCCCTGTTGACGATTTCCTCTTTGCACAGCTACTTTTTTTTGTCTCCATTAGCTCTTTCATGATACTTCTTCTCATGGCTCTGTAATTCTTCGGATCCTGCAGAATTGAATTTTATCTTCCCAATAGAATATTCTTGTGTCTTAGAGTATCCCAGACCGGTTCTAATTCCTGGGGGCCTTTGAAAATTCAGGATTTGATTTATTCTTCTTGTCCCTTCAGCAAATTTCTCATTTAGACCCTTCTCATTCTTTTCTTTCTCAAGGTTGATTCTTAGATAGATAACCTTTGCTTCAAGACACTACCAGTTTTCTTCCCATTCTTAAATGAGGTCTCGAAGAACCTCTTCCTTTCATTTGGCCTCCTCCAGCTCAACTTTCAAAGACAAAATACCATCTTTTCATATTTTTGAGATTATTTCCCTCTTTAACTTGAGAAACTCCTGTTTCAACTACTTATTCTCGTCTTCCATTCTCCCACGGTTTCCTTGTTCTCCTTTTAGCAGAAGTGCTAGACTGTCCTTGCTCTTGATAGCTTCTTCAAGCTTTTCTTTTTGATAGGAAAGCTCCTCATTATCAAAGTTATACATTCCTTCCTCTACCATATGTCCTTATCGGAACCCACGAGGCGTTGCCACGTGTCCTACCAGAGGAGAGAGAAAGGGGTTCGCCCATCCTGGTTTTGCACCAAAATCCCTTGTTAATTCTCCTTTAGCCTTCCCAATGATTTTTAACGCAATCAACATTTTAAAAATATCACAACATTTGAAGGGTTCACACTTGGAAATTTTTGATATTGCGATCGTCGATATGTGATACACCAATGTGTCTATCTCTGATATTCTGATATGTGATACAAATTACTCTAAGGTTGCGACCTCTGATTCTGATTACTGATATCCCTTAATCACGGATCTTCGATCTTTTGTTTTGTGAATATGCGATATAGCCAGCTCTGATGTTGTGACCTCTGATTATGATCGTTGATTTCCCTGAATCGCTGATATTCGATCTGTCGATATGTGATACAACCTACTCCGATGTTGCGACCTCTAATTGCAATCTTCGATTTCCTTGGATCATCGATCTTCGATATGGCTACTAGATTGCTAACCTTCGATCACCGATATGTGATGTTGTGATGCGCCGATATGCGATCGTCAATATGGCTATCCTTCGATCTTCCGATCTCCGATATTCTAAATTGTCAATGCTTCTATCATCGATATTCTGTATCACTAACCTTCGACCACCGATGCGCCAATACACCCAAGTTCTAACCTCCGATTTCAATTTCCAATTTGCTTGTATCGTTGATCTCCAATATGCGATATTCCCCTGCCTAAGGCTTCAAAACCCTGAACTTTAGCAGGCCATAACTTTTGAACCAGGAGTCCATTTAGGACTTCCACATATCATTGGAAAGATCTTCTAGAGCACTTTATAATGGAGAGGGTCCGATGTAGGCTTCAAGCCTATATTCTATCTCTATGATGGCTCCAAACTCTCTACCATTCTTCTACTCCTTTACTCTTCAGATAGCTGGAATCAAAACCACCAAGGTGATCCACTACATGAAGCCTGTAGCTACTATGGACTTCCTTCTAGACACCCAATCATCATGTTGACCCTTGTTTGACATCAATTCTAACACTTACACAACCACCTATATACCATCAAATTTCCAACAACAACAACCTATTGAAACATATATAGAAAAAAGTGCAGGAAACAAAGAAAAAATAGCTTAGAATGTGAGAGGGAAAGGCCTCTCAGCACCATAAAAAAGTAAGTAATGATTATGGCCTCTTGGAATTGCAGAGGTCTCAAGCACTTTTCAAAGGTTAACATGGAAAAATATCTCATAAAATCTGAATCTCCAAACTTCTTGTTATTATAGGAGACCAAATCCTTCGAACAAGATATGATTCAAATAATTAAGAACTTTATAGGAACAATAATAAGTGCAATAGGCGCTTCAGGAGGAATAAATACTTTGTGGAATTCCTCCACTTGGGAGCTAACAGATCAGCGAAAAGAAGCACACTGGATTAAAACAGAATTCAGAAATAAGATTACTGATTATCAAATTTGTCTCTTTAATATTTATGCGCCTTCACATTTTAGGGACAAGGAACAGTGTTGGAGTTCCTTAGGGGATTGCATAGGACAAGAAGGAGGGAAAAACACATTTTATGTGGAGATCTCAACTTGATTATGAACTCCAATTAAAAGTGAGGAGGTTATTTTCAATCTTATCCCTTTAGAGACAAGTTAGAACTTATAATGGAAGTAAACAATTTATTGGATATACAACCTAGAAATGGGAAGTATACCTGGAGTAATAAAAGGATAGGGTCAGGAAACATAAAGGAACGATTGGATAGATTCTTAATCCATGACAACATTACCTCATATTTTAACTCTGTGATCTCTAAGATAATTCCATCTGCAGCTTCAGATCACAAACCAATATCCTTAAAATTGGGGGACAATGAAAATCTCGGCCCTCTTCCTTTTCGCTACAATCCCTTGTGGATTCACTCTGAAAATGCTAGAACCTTGGTTGCAACAGCTTGGAGGAAAAGCATAAATGGTTCCCCAATTTTTGTTTGGGAAGCAAAGTTAAAAAATGTCAAAAAATCACTCAAGGACTGGGCCCGATCACATTACAAAGAACCTCAACAAAGGAAAGAAGAGATGTAACTATGATGTAGGAGCATCCATACTTAGCCAACAATGTGAAATTTTGTTCACGTGTTGTGGCTAAATAAGTTGAAATTCATTGACTTGATGGGTCAAAAAGGCAGTTTTACTGAGAGGGTTTGATCTCTCAAGAAATGAGTTGTATTTCATTATTGTAATAAGTTAGAAATTGTCTTATTTTACGCTGAAAGATGAGTTGTTAACATAGGTGTGAGATAGAGCTAGGAATTAGAAGATTTGTTGTTAGATTGATTAAAATAGGGATTGAGTTGTTAGATACAGTTAGAGTGATATTCGATAGATAAAATAAAGGAAGAATGTAATGAGAGAGAGGATTGAGGAGTGGATTTAGTAGAGCGAGAGAAAAATAGTGTGGGGATTGTATTTTGAGACAGAGGTCTTTATTTGTGTAATCAGGCCCAAGGTCAAGACTCTGTAACTCTTTTATTATGAATAAATTGTTGTTGTGCGCATGATTGTATTTACAGCCCATGGAGATCCTCGAATGCTTGTTTCTTTGTATTCGAATTATATTGATGCTTGCTCTTTTTTTCATACTTTACAATAGAAATACTAAGTTAAAAGAACAATCAGTAAGTTTATTCTATCGTTTTGGTTCCGCAAGTGGAAAACCCAAAATACACTTAGGATCGACGCAAAACACATTCGGATTTGGAATCTGGATTTCAAATATTATAGACAGAGCTTTTTAATGCTATTGGATCCGTGGAACCCAAATCGCATCGCTTTAGTGGAGAGGAACCAACTTGTTGAACCGCCGAATTCTGACATTGCGACACAACCGGATCCGAAATGTTATAGAGAAGGGGTGATAGTCTAACGGATCCACGAAGCGTTATCGCATCGACGCTTTGAAGTGGAAGAAGACTAAACAGTGGCATCGCTGTCTGTGATTGGCCGATTAAATCGCAATTGTTGGATCACGATCAACCGTGACCATTGGATCGCCAAGCGGTTTTGCTACAATGAACGGTATTTCGGGCGCGCTAAATATTGTAAGTGGTTTTAGTGGTCTGGCACTCGATTCCATTGAAACGTTGCCACGTAACAAAGGCGGAGGGAATAAAATTATATATCGGGTGGTTAAACCTTGGTATAATTTTCCACCTGAAATCTCTGACAACCATCAGATCTCACAGATCCAAATTGATGGTTCCAAAGCATCAGCGCGTTGAATTTTGGCGTACAATAAGTGTGCCAATATAAAAAGGTAAATTTCAGTGTTTCAACTTGTTTTTTTTTATGTATTTCGATTAAAAAGGAAAACAGTCGGTTACAGTTAAAGGGGGATCCGCGGGGTGATTTGGGGGTTTTCTTGAGTCAGCTTCCGCGCTGTGTCATTTGTGGTATCAGAGCAGAAGAAAGGGTTGTTTGCAGCGAAAATGCTGCCAAGGAGAGGAGTTGGCATTGGTCGAGGAAGACCTGAAGAAAATGCAATTCTACTAGAAGAGGTCTGGAGTTTGCATACGAGAATGGAGACAATTGAGACTGCCCAAATAAGATAACCTGATGAAGGGGATGAAAGTTCTTCAGAAGAATCTCCTGAGGAGGTAATAGACGAAGACAATGAAACTACCAAATTCATCAAGATGTTGGCGAAAATAGGAGGAAAACCTAAGGTGGAAATCCCTATGTATGAAGGGAGTCTAAATGTAAAAGAGCTAATGGATTGGATCAGATCCTTAGACCAGTACTTTGACTATGAAGAGGTTGATGAGAGGAAGATGGTGAAGTTTGCAGTTACTATATTGAGGGGTCATGCAGCTATCTGGTGGGACGAGGTACAGACATCAAGAACGAGGAAAGGGAAGTCCAAGATCAAGCAATGGGACAAAATGGTAAGTAAAATGAAAGCCAAGTTTTTGCCTAAAGACTATCATTTGAATCTTTTTAAACAATTGCAAAATTTAAGGCAAAAAGGAATGTCTGTTAAAGAATATACAGAAGAATTTTATAGAGTGAGTATTAGAGCAGAGCATGTAGAGGATGATGTGGAAAAGGTAGCCAGATATATCAATGGCTTGAGGTATGACATACAAGATGAAATTAGCTTTTTAAGTCTGAAGACTATTGAGGATGCCTATCAAGAAATTTTGAAGGCAGAAGAGAAGATATTGAGGAAACAGAGTCAAAGGAATAGAGGAAAAAGCTCAGTAAGAGGTAGAGGAACTACCAGACCAAGGGGACAACAACATCAGCATGAAGCAGGAAGCTCAAATAGAAGACCACCATAGAGGGGAGAATCTAATAGAGGAAGATTTGTGCCCAGAGGAAGAGAGTGAGGAAGAGATGTTTGGTGTTATACATGTGGAGAATGGGGACATATGTCATGGAATTGTCCTCATAATAAACCAGGAAGTCAGAGGAATGTGAATGTGGCTGAAGCAAAGCCAGAACCACCTCGACTTGTGGAAAAGGAAGAACCCCCTGAGGTAGGTGAATCTTTGTTGTTGAGAAGGACTTTGCTTAGGGCAGAGCCAGAGATTAGAGAACCAGCATAGAGGAAGGATTTGTTTAGAACTACCTGTAAATCAAAAGGTAAGTGTTGCAAAGTAATAATTGACAGTGGAAGCACTGAAAATCTTGTTTCTACAAAGATGGTGGACAAGCTCGGACTAGCAAAGACCATGCACCCTACTCCTTACAAGGTATCATGGTTACAGAAGGGACATTAGATTATTGTGACTGAACAATGCAAGGTGGAGATACAAATTGGTATGTATAAAGATGTGATATTATGTGATGTAATGCCCATGGATGTATGCCATGTATTGTTGGGAAGACCGTGGCAATTTGATCGAAAAGCTATTCATGATGGAAGAAGAAACACTTATACTCTGGAGAAGGATGGAAACAAACACACATTGTTGCCATTGAAAGATGATGCTGACAAAGGAACACCTGGAAGTAGTATTACGTTGATAAGTGGAAAGGCGTTGTTGCAGGAAGTAGTGAAGAATGAGGAGTTGCATTTTGCTATTGTGGGAAGACCAAAGGTAATTTTGACTTCCACAAACTTGGATGATTTGCCTGAAGAAGTTAAAATTTTGTTAGATGATTTTGCTGATATTATTGTGGATGAGTTGCCGAATGCATTGCCACCGATCAGGAATATTAGTCATCATATTGATCTAATATCAGGAGCAAGTTTTCCAAATAAAGCAGCATACAAATTAACTCCTCAAGAGAACGCAAAAGTTGGAAGGCAAGTGCAGGAGCTAATGGATAAGGGGCTAATAAGAGAAAGTCTTAGTCCATGTGTTGTACCAACAGTACTCAGTCCAAAGAAAGGAGGAGAATGGCGTATGTGCACAGATTCCAGAGCCATCAACAAGATCACAATCAAGTACAGATTTCCTTTGCCACGCATGGATGATTTAATGGACTATTTGAGTGGATCAAAATACTTTACTAAAATAGATTTGAAGAGTGGATATCATCAAATAAGAATTCGAGAAGGTGATGAATGGAAGACTACATTTAAAACAAATAGTGGGTTGTATGAGTGGTTAGTGATGCCTTTTGGACTCACTAATGCACCTATCACATTCATGAGATTAATGAATGAAGTCTTGAAGGAGTATGTAGGTAAATTTGTTATTATTTGTCTTAATGATATTCTAGTTTTTAGTAAAAGTAAAGAAGAACATTTAGAACATCTTAAGTTGGTCCTAAGAACTCTGCAAAAAGAGAAACTACTAATAAATCTGAAGAAATGTAGTTTCATGAAGGAAGAACTGGTTTACTTGGGATTTGTAATTTCTAAAGAAGGATTGAAGATGGATCCAGAGAAATTCCAAGCAATTTGGAACTGGCCTACTCCCAGAAATATATTTGAGGTAAGAAGCGTCCATGGTCTTGCAAGTTTTTACTGACAGTTTATCAAAGGCTTTAGTCAGATTTGTGCACCCATTCTTGAAACAATCAAGGAGATCAATCAGCCATTCAAGTAGACAGAAGCAACAGACAGAAATTTTAATTTGCTGAAGAAGAAAATCACAGAGGAGCCAATTTTAGCTTTGCCTGATTTTGAGAAAGTATTTCAAGTAGAAACAGATGCTAGTGGAATTGTAGTTGGGGTAGTTCTGAGTCAAGAGCAAAGACCGATAGCATACTTCAGTGAGAAATTTAATGATGCAAAGAAGAAATATTATTCTTATGATAAAGAGTTTTATGCTATTATGCAGGCCTTGAAAAAATGGAGACATTATTTGCTGCCAAAAGAATTCATATTGTATTCAGACAATCGTGCCTTACAGTTCATTAATAACCAACCGAAGCTGAATCAGAAACATGCCAAGTGGGTAGAATTTCTACAAAGCTTTACTTTTGTAATAAAGCACAAGAGTGGTAAGTCAAATAAAGTAGCAGATGCAAAATAGTGTGGGGATTTAGTAGAGCGAGAGCAAAATAGTGTGGGGATTGTATTTTGAGATAGAGGTATTTATTTGTGTAATCAGGCCCAAGGTCGAGACTCTATAACTCTTTTATTATGAATAAATTGTTGTTGTGCACATGATTGTATTTACAGCCCGTGGAGATCCTCGAGTGCTTGTTTTTCTCTGTATTCGGATGATATTGATGCTTGCTCTATCTTTCATACTTTACAATAGAAATACTGAGTTAAAAGAACAATCGGCAAGTTTATTATATCGTTTTGGTTCCACAAGTGGAAAACCCAAAATACACTAAGGATCGACGCAAAACACATTCGGATTTGGAATCCGAATTTCAAATATTATGGACGGAGGTTTTTAATGCTATCGGGTCCGTGGAACCCAAATCGCATTGCTCTAGTGGCGAGGAACCAGCTTGTTGAACCACCGAATTCCGACATTGCGACACAACCGGATCCGAAATGTTATAGAGAAGGGGTGATAGTCTATCGGGTCCACGAAGCGCTATCACATCGGCGCTTTATAGTGGAAGGAGAATGAACAGTGGCATCGCGGTCTGTGATTGGCTGATTAAATCGCAACTGTTGGATCACGATCAACCGTGACCGTTGGATCGTTAAGCGGTTTTGCTACAGTGGACGATATTTCGGGCGTGCTAAATATTGTAAGCGGTTTTAGTGGTCTGGCACCCGATTCCATTGAAACGTTGCCACGTAGCAAAGGCAGAGGGAATAAAATTGTATAGCGGGCGATTAAACCCTGGTATATTGTTCCACCTGCAATCTCTGAAAACCATCAAATCTCACCAATCCAAATCGACAATTCCAAAGCATCGACGTGTTGAATTTCGGCGTACGATAAGCGCGCCAATATAAAAAGGTAAATTTCAATGTTTCGACTTGTTTTTTTGTGTATTTCAGTTAAAAAGGAAAACAGTTGGTTACTGTTAAAAGGGGATCCGCAGGGTGATTTGGGGGTTTTCTTGAGTCGGCTTCTGCACTACGTCAAACAGAAGCTTGAAAATATTCAAAGGATTATGGAGGAAGGTGAAGTGACAAGGGAGGATCAGCTAAAAGAAAAATAAACTCATTGGGAAATCTACAAGAACAATAGAAATGAGGAAGAAACATGTGGATTCAATCCGGCGATAGAAATACTACCTTTTTCCACAACACCACCAAATTGAGATCAATTAGAAACGGCATTGATTCAACAATCAGGGAAGGGGGTTTTGACATTATGGACTAAGAAGGAATTAAAAAAGAAGCTTTCCAGCACTATAAGAAATTTCTTTCTTCAAACCAAGAGAACCAAAATTATGAAGATTTTTTAAGGCATATCCTCGAGCTAATTATAAAAGAGACAAATGAGGTCCTAACAAAGGAATTGGATGAATATGAAATTCAACAAGTTATATGGTTTCTCCATCTCTTTCTATTGTTCCTTTTGGCGGCTCATTAAAAAGGACCTCTTAAAATTGATCCGTTGGGTCCTCAAAAAAAGAAGCTTAGTGGAAACACCAACTCCACTTTCTTAGCCCCCATACCCAAGGAGACCAAACCCTCCACCTTTAATTGCTTCATACCAATATCCCTTTGAAGTTCCTCTTATAAAATTCTTTCCAAAATTCTTTCCAATAGATTGAAACCCCTCCTCCCTAACTTGATATTTGAAAATCAAGGAGCCTTTGTTCCCAATAAGAAAATTTTGGATAACATCTTGTTAGTACAAGAATCCATTCACTCCATCATATCAAGAAATGAAAAAGCCTTCATTCTAAAATTATACATGGCCAATGCTTTTGATCAAATCTCTCATCCTTTCTTAATTGTTGTTCTCCAAAAATTTGGCTTCTCTTCTAACTTCATCGGCCTCATTACAACTTGTATAAAGGGACCATGGATTTCCCCTCTTGTGAATGGAAGACTAGGAGAATTTTTCCAAAGCTCAAGAGGTATAAGACAAGGATGTCCTCTCTCTCCTTTTCTATATATTATTATGGAAGATTCTTTAAGTAGAAGCTTAGAAAATAGTAGGCAAAATAGTACCATTATAGGTATATATTACAGCAGGGGTCTCAAAAGTATCAATCACTCCCAATTTGTTGATGACACCCTCTTCTTAGGAGGGGCCTCATGCATAGTAGCAAAAAGAATTAAAAAAAATCTTGGATAGATTTTTGGAAGTCTCGGGTTGTGCTTTGAATAACCATAAATGTTGTATCTATGGTTGGAATACTTTCTCAAATTTTTGATACCCCCTTTAATGCAAATTGGGATCATTTCAAGTATTTGGGACTCCCAATTTTTAAAGAAAATTTGAAATCAAAAATATGGAATGCCATCATTGACAAAATAAAAAAGAAAAAAAATCTTGAATTGGGGAATGCAATGGCTCAATCTAGCCGGAAGAGTCACCTTGATAAAAGTTATTTTATCAGCCCTCCCTTTGTACCAATTTGCAATCATTCAAGCTCCTACAGGATCGCAAAAGAAGATTGAACTTATCATAAGAAATTTCCTTTGGCAAGGGGGTAAAACTAAGTCAAAAAAAATTTAGTCTAATAAATTGGAAGCAAGTGACAACTCCCTATGAGAAATGGGGCATCTAAATTCGACTTCTAGGTTTGATGAATATTTCTCTAGTTGCAAAAATAATCTGGAGATTTATAACTAGATAACCCCCCTGGTAGAAACAAGTATTGGAAGAAAAATATATGATCTCTCATCGGCATCAACTTCTTGTTTTAAATATCCATATCAGGCCTTGCTCGCATATTTGGAAGCTTACTAGGAAAGCTATGCCATTAATAAAGTGCAACACTTCCAGAGTTTCAAGAGGAGGACAAGATATTAATATATGGAGTGACAGTATCATGGGTTCTCCCCCTCTTTCAGACATCCAAGAAATCCATCCTCTGATGATCTGGATGCAAAATAAAGGAATAAACACTCTTGATCAAATTTCCTCATGGAATCATGAAGATAATACTTGGAATGGATGGATTCCCTTGAATTTCCCTCTTGGTTTCAACAATCAATGGAATTTGATCACCTCTAGTCTTAAGGGAGAAACGCCCATAAGCCTTCAAACCCAAGATAATTTCAAATGGAATCCAACAGGAGGATATTACAAAGTCAAGTCAGGATATGCAAAGCTCCAAGATGATCTAGGTCAACAAGATTAGCTTCATTGGAAATCTGTTTGGAAAATAGAAAGTTTACCAAAAATCAAATTCTTCATGTGGACAATGCTCAAAGGAAAAATTCTTACAGCGGACAATCTTAGGAAAAAAGAGATACACAAGCCTTCCAAATTCCTGTTATGTTGTGGAAAAAAAGAAACAATCCATCATCTTTTTTTAGACTGTAAATTTACAAAAGACTATTAGTTGAAACTCATTCATTTGATTAAGGTCAACATCAATTTCAATCTCTTCCTCTTTGACTTCTATGATAGTTGGAAATCTTACTATCCTTATCCATTTAAGAATAAAAATCTAATTAAAATATTTTGGAGTTGTTTTCCATCCTTTCTTTGCTGGCAAATTTGGCTAGCTCGCAACAAGCAAATCTTTCAAAATAAAAATCTGGAAAATAGGAAACTCCTAGCTGAAGCATCGGGTCTCTCTTCTAAATTTATATATGCTGTTAGCGCTTGAAATTTCACCTCAGGCTGAGAAAGGTAAACCTCAAGGCAACATCAAACCATTTAGCCTCGTAGCTAGCCCTACGGGGCAGGAGAAGGCTCTCTCCGGTCTATCTCGGTAAAATCTTCAATGGATGAGATGACCAACAAGGTAACACTGATATTAGGCTAGTAAACTGATCAAAAGGGTTGATTTGGGGTTTTTTGGGTTTTTGGTGGCAAATTGAGGAGAGGGAAATTTTGGGTGCGGGGATTGGACACAGTTTCTGCAGGTGGTTCTTTGGGGCGAGGTAGGAGACAATATTGATGCCTTTGATTGAGGTGGATGATCAGGAATGAAAAATGAAGAGCTAAATAGAGCAAACAATAACTTTGAATTCTCTTTAGACAGTAGAAAACATTGAAATTAAACAAACTTAAAAGCAGAGCATGGCATGCATGAATTCATACTTTAACACTTCATTTGTTTAATGTGAAGAAGTAAAAGAAAGGAAATGATTCACATAACACACTTACAAGCACATTGAGAAACACACCATCAACACATGAGTCCACAAGAATCCCAAAGAGGACTGCAAAACCCTGGTCTTCCTTAGCCAAAAATTGCAGAGATACAGTGAATAATACAATGATAGCTTCTCCCTCAAGAGTCCAACCATGAAAATGAGCAAGAAAGTACATAATATAGATGATCTAACCTCTTTACCTGCCTCCATGGGTCGAGCTCACTATCCTAGGAGCTGTTTCAACCACTTCTAAACTAAGCACTACAAACTAGGCAGTCAAAACAACTTACCTCTATAAGCTAGGAAACCAATTCATTCATTAAATATTTACCCTTTACATGAATGAATCTTCTAGAAGTGTTACATGAGAGTAAAAGTGTCTTAAGAGTACAATAATTACATCAAAGAGAATCATAATTCACCCCAAAAAGTCAAACTGGGTCAAATCTGCGTTTTCTGAGCTATACAGTGCATTTTTGGAAAATTCTGCCTAACGGGTCGCGTGCCCCTGCCTGACGGGTCGCGCGCCTTTGGAGCCATGTTTGGGGCACTTTCAGGTGTCCAAATTGGGCAAGAGTAGGCTTTTTGGAAAGGCCTGTGAGTCTACTTTCCAACCCAACTGGAATTTTTGAATTTGGAGTTCATTTGCCGAGTCAAAAACCAAATCTCCCAAGACTGCTTTCTGCAATTCAAAAAAGGGGCAGAAAGTCATTTTTTGCTAGTTTTTTGACTTTTTGGAGGCCCAAAACTTCACCAAATCTCAAGTCCATCCATAGGCATGTGTAATTTTGCACGAAAAATCTGGAAATGCTGAGTTTTTGCCAAACTGAGTTGCCATGATGAAGGGTCGCGCGGGGGGTGAGACCCGTTAATGGGAAAAACCTGCAAATTGCCTGAAAATGTCAAAATTCACCCAAAATTCTCAAAATTTCTTGGGATTTGTGCTGTGGCAAGGCTATTTAGTGCCTTGATCCTTGAGTGAAGCCTCGGCCAAGATGTGGAGGGGATCGGGCCTCTTTCTCCGTTTTAGTGCCTTCGCCAACCGCCTTTGAAGCACCTTCATTTTTGCTTTGCACACGTGCATCCTTGCCCAATAATGGTTCTTCATGTTTCTTAGCAACTTTTTGTCTTGGTTGGCCTTAGCCAACAACCTCTCTAAGTGTGCATTGACCCGGATAAGCATGGCCTCCCGCTGCATTGGCACTAGATCACCGGGCCTCCTTCGGTTCAAGATTCGGTCACTACGGATGCTCCACAACTCATCAAGAAGTTTCTCATCCTCCAACTGTTTGTTGCACTGCTCCAGGTATGAGATTCTCCATTGTGCACCCTCTAGTCTCTTTTGCAACACCTCATTTTCAGCTCTAAGGTGCTGAATGATCTCCTTTGCCTCTTGGCTCGGAGAACTGGCCTCAAGATCAACAAGCTCAATACCTGGAACTCCTGATGGCCCCTCATCGATCATGGGCTGCTTGCCCCTCTGTGCTGCCTGTGCTGCTGAAGAGAGCGAGGCCCCTTCCACCTGGTGTGGAGATAACACTCACTGAGATGATGATGAAGGCGAGACCCCTTCCACATGCTGTGGAGATAGTACTCGCCGAGCTGCTGCAAATAAGGCCCTCGGGCCTTTCTGATAGGTAACCAAAGGTGAGGAGCTGACATGTCTAGTGACAAGGATGTCATGCTACTGAGATGGTCCTCCCTCCTCGTGAACAACCTCAGGATGTGGCGAGGGTGGTGCTGTGAAAAGCTCATGAGAAATGAACTCCTCCCATGAGATGCCCTGCTGAGCCAACTGATATAGTACTACAAGCTGAATCAAACCATAATGGTAAAGGCTCCTATACTGCTGTGCCGGGCTCTTCCTCTGCAACATGGACACCATCCTCTGAATGTTCTGATAGAAGAAAACAGGGATGTTCATCATCCGTACCCGTGTGAAGTGCATCAATAGGCGAATATGGTACGAATATATCTGTGAAAATCTGCCCTCACAGGTAAAATAGTGCATGATGAGCCTCATCATGGGAGCATACTCACTCCTGAGAAATCTGAAGGGAAACACACCTGTCAAGTGTCTCATGGATGCTGGTCTAACAAAAGGCTCAAAGTGAACACTGTCCAACACCTTGCGTTTATTCCACACCTCCCCAACATTAGGTATCCCTGTGGCATGTGAGATCACCTCGGGTGTCAATGTAAAGTTCACCCCGGCAAGGTTGACATGTCCATCATGCAAGTGTAAAACAAATAGGCGAGCCAACTCTCTGTGGTGCTGAATCCGAGAGATCCTCTCACAAAACTCATAGCAAGACATATACTGGAAACATGTGACTGCCATAGGACAGGCCTGTAAATCTGCTAAAGAGGTGGGCTCCTCTCGCCTATGATGACCACCCTTTCCACCCTTATGAGGCCTCCTCTGTACCTCAATCTCTGAAGCTGATGACTGGTCATCACTTTGCTCATAGGTTTCGGTTTCTGACATTGTTTAAGGAGCAAAGTGTACAAACTGTGCTACTGTTTCTACCTTGCAAAATGCTGATCTATATGCTTAAGCAAATCGGCGATTTGATAGCTCCTTGGGTGAATTTGCAGGTGATTTCAAAGGGAGGGCGCTGACGGGTTGCGCGCCTCACCCAATGGGTTGCGCGCCTCTGAAGGGTCGCGCCCGTTGAAAAAATGAACTGTGGGAATGCGCTGGACGGGTCGCGCGCCTGGCCTGACGGGTCGCGCGCCTGTCAAACTCCTGAATTCGCTCAACTTTCACTCAATCACTCGCCCAAACTCTCTTGCAAGTGACTTGAATGCATAGTGAGGGTAAATGGAGGGAGATTGGGCCTTTATAGTTTTGATTTGAAATAATCTCATGCCCAAACCCACTTTCTAATGTTCTTCTTTGACACTTTATAAAACTGACTTTTCTTGGTTTCCTTTGTCCTGAAATTTGACTGATCTAATGCTTTTGCTCAATTCTTTTTGCAGGGATAGCATCTGAGGGATCTTGGCAAGGGAGCCAGGGTTACATGCTGTCCTTTGAAAACTTTTGAATTTTTACCATTTTTTACAAAATTTTGAAAAATGACCTTGGCTTTAAAAACAGAGTTTTTAAATCCAAGGTGAAAATTGACTGTTCAAGATAGAAATTTGCGAAGAAACACCATTAAAATCATCCCCCTGGCTTGTTGAGCACTTATTGACCTTCAGAGACATGACCTTATAAACAAACTTGACTAAAACCCTAGACCTAGGAATTTGACCTCAAGACAAGACAAGACAAGCTTGAAAGAGATTTAAGGACTGAAATGACTTTGATCCAACAATGCCAAGAGGGGGACAAAGACACCAGCTCCTCCATCAGGGTTATGGCATGCCTAATGGAATGCAAAAATTGACACTGATGAGACACCTACTTATGCAAATGCAAAGAGCTTTGATCGCTGATGGAGGGCTACAAGACCGACTCTAACATATGCTAACGGAGCAAAGAAAATGGACCTAAGCATTCTCCAGTATGAAGAGAAGGAATGGATCAATTTATCCTAAACAATCCTCAATCTAGGAGCTCTCTTCCTACTACTATGAGTAAGCCCGAAGACTAGAAAATCATATTAAAATAAGAGGGCTTCTTAATATGGATAAACTCCTTGAAGTGACCATGTATTTTATTTAATGGAGCTTCAAACAGTAATCCATGAAAATATGGAGCAATTGGCTATATTTTTTATAAGGAAAATACGAACACCATCTCCTTCAAATGGGGATTGGGAATATAATCCAAAAACAAGGCAGAAGATTACGGGTTCCTCCTGGGGTTTGAAATTCTAAACAAAAGAAACTATAAGAATCCAAAAGTCATAGGGGATTCCTCAATTTTAATTCAGTAAATAGTGAATAAAACAAATCCAAAAAACGTCGATCTTAATCAGATAGTTTCTAGAATTCGACTTTAACTAAAAAAATTGGGATGTGTCTCCCATTTTCATATATTAAGAGAGAACAATAAGGCTGCGAACAAACATGCAAATAACGTGTGTGTCCGACCTCAAGGAGAAGTTAAAATCAATGACGAAGTCCAATTCAAATATATTCCATAATCCTGGTATTTTTCTTCACCTTAGGCATGGTTTTCTTGAGAGCAGAATCGTGGGAATCGTCCTCCTGAAGAAGCCTTCCACAAGAAATATCTACCATTTTAATTTTTCTAGGATCTTCATCTCATCCTCAAATTTGAAGCCCAACACCCAGTTTTCATGTCATGGACCAAGAATTATCTTCTTGAATTCACAACACCTTATCCTCTCTGTTAGAAGTAAAATCCAAATAAAATATGCTTCGTCCTCACTCCTCTGCTCCAAGCCAAAATTTTGGTTTTTGTCTCCCTCTCTCCTTGTAATTCTAACCTTCCTGCTCCTCAATCTTCCAATGTCATCATCCTCCCTCCCTTTAAATTAACTCACATCTCGTTGTGCCCCTCATCAAATGTGTGTTCTCCTCTCCACGTTTTTGCATAGCGCTTTCTTGTTTCCTCCCTCTGTCATTTCTTTTGGTCGTGTTTGGGCAGCATCCTTCGAGATGGACTTTCCTATGCCACGTAGATTTAGTGATTTCCAAAGAAATTTGTGCCTTCCTCTATCGTTCCAAAGCCTTCCCCTATTGTGCCTTACTCGATCTTACCTTACTCTGTCGTGCTTTCCAGAGTGTGTCGTGAAAGAGCCTCCCTATTCTAATCTCAATTTCCTATTTAAAAAGGCTCTTAGTTGCATCACAGGGAAAATGGATCCCCTTGAGCATGCCTCCAAGAATGAATCTTGTGTCCATTGTCAAGCAAACAAATTTATGATTTAATAGTTGAGGGAGACTATTAAGAAAATCTGATATCATTCAGAAGCAGAGAATGTTATCCTAATGATGTGGCTTATCAATCAGAATGTCAAAATCCAGGCTCTGAATAATAGGTGTGCTCACCTGGAAAATTACATTACATATCTAAAATATATCCTCACCAACAAGAATGGGGTAAACTCAGTCATGGTGGATAGAAGCAGCGGGAACAAAAAAAAAAAAGAGAGACCACTGTGAACCAGCCATAGGAAGACCCAGTTCTCAGTTTGCTATGGATCTCTCTTGTAGTTTTTCAATTTTCCTTAGATTTAGCACTTCAAGCACAGTAACTAAGTAATATTTTGCATTATGAATTGTAAATGTAAGTTTTTATTATAGCAGTTGTTGGGAGCTAAACTTGCATGTTTTTACTTACCTTTTTATCCTATTTTCCTTCACATTTACACTCCTAACTAAGTCATTTCATATCCTAAATCGTGCAGGTACACCTCTAATCATGTCTTTATGAATTATTTAACCATTGAAGCATAGTCTAAGGGATTATGACCAAAGCACTTGCTAAACTTCCTTTTATGTGCATATTTCCCTATCAAATGGCTAAGTTTACACATCATGCTGGCAGAGCTATTATCGAACTGCAGCTATAACGGCAGATCCAATCCAGACTTCCTCTTTCTATCTTTTGTATTCAATTTTAGGCTTATTACAGCCTTCATGTAAATTGCAGGCAACAGTTACCTTGATCTCAGGAACTATTTTTGTATAAGAAAGGATAGAGAGATTGAAATAGGGGGTTGGAGAGAAGAGAATTGAGCTTTGTAACAGAGACTTGTTTACATTAATGAAATTTCTAGTTTTCTGATCTTTCATTGAGTTCGTGAGTTCATCACAGCCCTGATCAGGGAGTTGGGCCCACTCTCCTGATCAGGTGTTGCTGAATTAGTGTGTGCTAGTTTCCTTTTCATGTATGTATTTCCTTTCCTTGTTGTGATGGTTTGATGTAAATGTTGTGAATCATATTGCTATTACAATTAATTATTGCCATTATTTTCATTGTTGTTACATATTGTTTATTGTTGTCATTTCCATTTGTTGTTACAATCATTTATTATTTGTTGATGAATTCTCGGTCAATTCTGGGTTGTGCAATTATTACCTGCATATACTTTGCGCGTTAACCTTGAAATAACCAGTAGATCCTGGATTGATGATTAATGTGGGAAAGGGTTGAATAGTTTTATTCACACTTGGACACCAACAGCAGTATGTTAGAATTCACAAGAAATATGTAGTAGGGAAGTTTGGCATATATGAAAATAGGATAGCATCTAATTTGGGAGGTTCCTTCTTCTCGGCCTCTTCCACTATCTAGCTAGCTCCAAAAATTTTGTAATTGGAGCTTGCTCCCTCCTCTATTTTTCTAAAAGTAATATCAATATCCATTTTTGTTATAAAAAAATAAGTAGATAATCATATGATATGCATAGTACTTCAAACTCAAAAAGAAATGTTTCAAGATCCTTAGTTCTTAAGCCATGGAAATTTGAAAGGATAGAAGTTGAGTTATTTTTCATGGTGGTTGTGGTATCCTCTTCTAATATGGAAAATCCATAAGGATCATCTCCACCTATGTCAACTCATCCTCTTATACCACCTCCTCTATCTCCTCTTCCTCCTCTTCCCATACCAATCCTAGGTCCACCATCTCCGTTATTTACTTTTCCTTCCCCTTCTCCTACCATTGTGGATTCTTTAGAGCTAATGTAAGGTTCAACAATGGGATTGTCTACTTCATCCTCCTGCTCTTCTACTAAAGGTATTTCAAAAAGGCTTCCTCCTCCTCTTCACTAGGCACTTCCAACTTTTATCCAACGATTTGTTCCACCTGTTGAAGACATAAATATAACTCCTTCAGTAGGAGATGTGGGTTCTTCAACTACAGCTTCTATAGATGAAGTTGGTGAATCCCTAGGTTTAATTTCTAATCTATGTACTTCAGGAAGTCTATGTCTACCTTCTATGGATGGAATACGAGTGTCGGTGGATGGTGTGGCACTACGTGGTCTAGCGAGGGTGGTTGGTGATGTTGGTATTGAACTATGTCCTCTACCTCTACTTACAAATCTACCCCTAGAATCTCGTTCTCTATACATGCATTCTAAATGATTTTATTATGATTTTAAAAATCCATCTAGAAAATGAATGCATCTAATATGATATGCAAAAATAAAACCCTGTATGCACTTCCTCGACAATGACACCAAAAATGTTGGGTAATTTAATTGATAGTTAAATTACTTCATTAATTGTCAACCAAGGTTCGTGTACTTATGAAATGCATGTGTACAATATATGCTAGGAGTTCTATTTTTTATTTTGAGATGAAAAAGTAGCTAAAGGAAATTGCTAAAAATTAACTAGTCCAAGATTAACTCATTTCAAATTTACACACATGTTCTTTCTATCAAACTTGAAGAGATAAATTACGCTTTCAAAAACAAGATCTAGCATAAAATATTGTCTAATTGCATGGAATTGAAAGGAATAATCTAATTGCATCAAATTAAAAGGACTAATCTAATTGCATTGAATTTAAAAGACTAATCTAATTACATCGAATCGAAAGGATTACTCTAATCACATCAAATTGAAAGAGCTAACTTAATTGTTGGAATGAAATCTTAATCTACCACAATGAATTAAAACATATTCTATCAGCAAAATCAAAGCTTGTTCAAAAACCCAACTATTTGAAATCAAATTTCAACTTAGGACAGATTACCAGTGTCCACAATGGAGAATTGAATTAATTCAAACATTTACATCTGAGACTAAGTGGAAATCCAAATGAAGAAAACTTACTATTCAATATTTTGTTTTTTTTTTTTAATTTAGTGAGCACTCAATCCTATGCAACAAAATCAATGGTAAGTAAATGAACATAAATGAACAAAGCAAGATAACTGTAAATTCAATTATGACTAACTGAAATAACACTAAAATCGAAACATCTAAACTATCTTATAGCTCTCCAGGGGGGCCTCTTGTTGAGTGTAAGGTGTTATAAACTTCAAATTAAATTTGCTATGGACACATTCGCACTTCAGGAACAAAGTATTTGCATTGACGAAAATTGAGAGTCTTTGCACAATCTAAAACAAAGGAATCAAAAAATCTATTGTCTATTATCTCAACTCACAGAGCAAGGAGATATCTATACATCAGAGAATTAACCACTTTTAGAAAGAAATGCCAAGAGGCAAGTTTAGAGATCGATAACATAATTTTTTATTTATTTTAATTACAAAATAGATTTGCCATGATTTCTATGTCATAGAAAATCATGCAAATATTCTTCTATTTATCAGCCATATAAAACTCACTCATTTGATATCCTTTTTTCCACGCTTGCTTGATGCCAAAACCGCTTCCTAAAACCTTTGCGTATGAAAAAAATGGCGTTGACTTCGATGTTTGGCCAAAGTGATTCAAATCCAATTGATCTCTTGAGTTGACATAATAGGTGGATGAGCATGTTCTTGACATTTGTCCCATGCCCTTTTTTAGCTTTGAAAGTCTCTACATCATGTCTAACCATGGATCGAGCTATGAAAAATTTAGTTAGATATGGAAATGTTACAATGTGGTAGTCAAAGAGATATTTTAATCAATTTCATAAAGAAAGTCTAGATTATGGGTAATAATTGATTTTATACCTTTTTTATAGCTGAAATGGCATTGATGACATTATAACCTATAAAGATATACCAAAACATATATGGAATGGATGAAGAAGAAGGAAAAAGGATGTCAAAATTGACGACAATTCGAGAGTCCAACAAAAATAAGGAATAAATGCAAAAATCCATCAGGGAAGATATAAAAGAATTACAAAACATTCTGTTAAAAAATCTCCCGAATAGGGATGTGGAGATACAAGGAAAACATGAACATGAGAAACATGATGTTGAGAATAAATATCATATGGGGAGCATGCTATCGCACATGAAGAGAACAAATATTGATTCACATAACAATAATCATGAATTTTCAATGCAAGATCCACATCAATAGGGCTTCAGTTCATCACCAAGGAACTACTATCTTCCAAATATCGATATGATTTAAGTTTTATTTGTAATCATCTTGTAACATGGATTTAGATAGAGAAATACTTTAATCTACACCAAGTGGCATCCTTACAAAAGTTAAATATTGCACCTCTGTTTTTAGAACAAGGCTAACATGTATGGTGTCAATGGTTTTGTGAAAGGAAAAAGGATTATGTTGTATCTTGGTCCATTTTTGCAAAGGAATTGATAACCGTATCGTAGGGATATTGAGAGAAATGCATTCTTTACTCATCTGGTAAATATTCGATGAAAAGGTCCAATTACAGAGCACATTCAACAATTCCAAAAGTTGAGTCTCAAAGTAAATAATATTTCAGAGGATAATTTGGTATACCTATTCATGAGAACTTTAAAGGAAAGAATCAAACATGAGGTGTGTCTCTTTGAACACAAATCTCTAAATTATGCTTTCAATCTATCAAGCAAAGTTGAAAGTAAAACGATGACCACTAGAGTATCGGTCACTAATAACTATAGTGAAGATCATGCTCCTTCTCCTAAATGGACAAGGTTGACTCCTCAACAAATGAATGAAAGAAGAGACAAGCAACTATGTTTCAACTATGATAGTAAGTATAGTAAGGGACACAAATGAAATGAAGAGAAACTATTTTGCATAGACTCTAAAGCGGAATAATATCAAGTATTAGAACAATCACAAGAACTAGAGTTAAAAGATACTACTCCAATAGTATCATGTCATGCATTAGCTAGCATCAATACTCTAAAATAAAAATGCAATAGTGTTGATTAATTTAGGAATTACCCATAACTTCATCAATTACAAATTAGTAAAACTTATCAATTATTTCATATATCTAGCACCAAATTTTCAAGAAATTATTTTAGGTGGAGGCAACATAAATTGTTCACGGAAATGCCATAGTATTATTGTAGATGGAGGCAACATATATTGTTCAAGACCTCACAAGAAAATGAAATTGAGCTATGACATATCCAAGGGAACCCCTATAAAGTGATAAGCCCTAATGGAATGAAAAAATTACTCAAAAAGGGGCACTAAGGTGTGATGGCACAGTTATATTATCTAAATGTTCAAACGTTAATATCATCTATGTTAGGGGATCTTAATAAAGTTGTCAACAACATCCTAAGGTATTTGGTTTAATGGCCAAGGGTCTTCCACCTAATCGAGATCATGACCATGTTATTCATTTTCACACGAGAAGTGAACCAAAGATAAATGAAGGATAAATCATACTAGAAGTAGAATAAATCCTTGAAACAAATATTAAGTATCCAAGTAATGCAGAAATTATGAATAACATCATCAAATAAAATAATCTATTGATGAAAGATATGAAATGCGAAGATAACTTATTCTTCCAGAATCACTAGCAACTAGTCCAATGTTGAGGACATCACTTGTTTGAATAAAAGTACAACACTTTTTTGAAGGGAATGGGCATGTTAAGCCCTATATAAGACCCATGTTAATCCTAAAACCTCTTATTAAACCCTATATATTGAGTGATCACATTTCTCTTGTTATATTGTTAGTAGGCTAGAACCCTTCATGGTCCCATTTTATTATAATTGTACCCCTTGTCTCCTATATATATTAAGGAGACATAGCCTTATAATCACTAAATATTTCTTGTACATTGAATTCGTTGTAAAAGGAGGTTTCCCCCTCGAAGAGGACAGTAATTATTAGCATCTTATCATTTTTAAGGCATACAATTCATAACATAATACAAGTTAGGGCTTGTTATGGAAGATAAATAAATGTCAAGAATCAAGTTTAAAAGGACTATGGGTCAATCTAAAGACTAGGGTTAGCCTAAGAAGTCTCAAATAGGTTACCTCAACACAACAACTAAAAAGAAACTCAAATTTGTTGTAGACTAAGTCTCTAGAGAAGAAAATTACAACAAAACAATAGTTCACAATAGCAGCAAATTTAAAAATGTATAAAAGTTATATGGAACGAAGGCTAACTTTTGAGTAAAGTAAAGACAAAACTACAACAAATTTTGACAGTTTATATAGCATATAACAATAAACAAAAGTACGATGTTAGCCTTAGAAAATGGTAGCAAAATCCATAAGAGCTTTGAATTAACTTCTCTAATGAACCCTTAAACAAAAATTGACCCCAATGTATACATCAACAAGTCATTAAATGCTAAAACATAAGATTTTGTTGTATTTTCACCCTTATTTACCATAAAACAACAAGAAAAAATGAAATAGGGTTTTAAAAGAATGCCACAAATTATAAATACTAGTGTCAACTATAGAAAATGGAGTTTAGGATCCAAATTACTCTATGGTTTCTTTTGGATTAATTCTAAACCCAAACAAAACCAGGGCAAATAAAGTAACTTACCCTATGGTTTGCAATTTTTGTACTCAATTTTCTAGATGATTAAGGAAAATAAATATAGGTTCTAACCCTGTACAATTAATTGTTGTAAAAAGATTCATAATAAAATAGGAAAGATGCAACAACAAACAAACAAGTTAACACAGATATTTTATACTAATAACCCAAACCGAGAAAATCATAAAGGTTTTTCAATATATTTTTCTTTACCTTATTATAATGTATGTGTGTGCGTGTGTGTCCCATGGCATCCGTAAATAACCAACCCATTTACCTTGGATTATAGTACAATCATTGTTTCGATGAAACTACAAAACCATGGGCTAAACCACCAAAACCACTAAAAGAAAAAACCATGTGCCGAAAACCACCAAAATTATATGCAAAAAGCCACCTAAATTTTTTTGGGATGCTACCCCTGAACCCCTATGTAGGGGTCCTTCATCACTTTCTGATGCCATCATTGCACCCAACAAAATGTACAACACATGGTGGTAGTCGTGCAGAGACGATAACACATATCCAACAAGAAAAACATATCTCTATTCCTAAAATACTTGGAGGATGTACTTAGCTCAACAAGAGATAATGAGGAAAATAGAAAATAAACCAATTTAGCATAAGAACACACATCTAATTAAACATAAACCAAGGTAAAGCAAATAAACTAACTTATTTCACCATGGCAACATCCAAGATCCACCATAAGCGTGGATGAAAATAGGTCACATCATCCACCCAAGAAATCTGCTTAACTAGGTGTCTATTGTGCACTAGAGACAAATATTTCTAATGAATAAGTGTAATAATCCAAGTATGAAAATTATCAAAGGTAAATCTACTCACATCTACTTATATG
This sequence comes from Pinus tabuliformis, assembly GCA_031772625.1. Taxonomy (NCBI): domain Eukaryota; kingdom Viridiplantae; phylum Streptophyta; class Pinopsida; order Pinales; family Pinaceae; genus Pinus; species Pinus tabuliformis. Next base: position 1,003,023,799 of record CM062811.1, on the reverse strand, counting down.
GGGGTAACCAAGTCGATTTTCCCTAGATTAGACTAAAAATCCATAAAAGATAATTGAATCCACAATACAAGATAGATAGGTCATAAGTCGACCTGTCAATTAGGTTTATCTCGGGTGGTTGGGAGGAATGATCAAGATCCTCCACACCCATGTTCAATATTGCGACATGATGAACTTTGATATAATGGTTTTAAGATGATGATGTAATGGAAAGAAACATGTATATTCCTCATTTGGAATAATGGATATTAATATTTAAAAAAAAAAAAAAAAAAAAGTCACATGCTGACCCCTAGAGACAGTTAAATCGATGAAATAACATAAAATTAACCTTCAATTATCCAACATGCATGAGTCTAATGTCCTCAAAAAGTGACATCATCATCCCAAAGGTGTAGGTTTTAATCCCATACAAAAATTACCTGCATACAAAATCTAAAAATAGAAATAAACAATGGCGAGAGCATAACACATAAAACAAATATACACAGAGATTTTCCCCTGGATCCCAAAACCGGGACTACGAGATTGATTTTTCATTATGTTCCTATCAATTTTACAATACATATATATACATGACGAATCATCCATAAACCTCAATCCATTAACCATGGATTAGAACATAACTGTAGTTCCCTTAACCGGATCTATAAAATACCATGGACCGAAAATCATTGCGCCCAAAACCATGTGCGGAATCCATGCACAAAACCATAGGTAGGTCCACCCACCTAATATAGGGTCCAAAAATAAATTCCCGAGGCGCTACCCCGACAGTGCCCGACGCAGCGTACAAGGAGTGCCTACTGCCCCCCCATAACCCCCAACGCGTGGGCTAGTCGTGGAAAGAATATATCACAACCCAACAAAAGGTGTGTCTCTCCATGAAAAGTTGCAAGGAATAACTTAAGGGGTGTATATTATCCCATAAGTTATGGATCTCCATCAAAATGAGGTGGAATATCAACAAAATAGCCTTCCAAATCCCACCTCATCATAAAAAATGACTCATGTCATAATTAAAAGAGGAACTAGGATGGCATCCTCAAGGTAAAGGTTGCATCTACCCCTCCAAAGTGGTTCCAAGTGATCAACATTGTCAATCACCATCAAGAGAATTACAATCTCCATTAAGAAGGTACAATGCCAACTTGGAGGTGTCTAGTCATCTCAGGGGTGCACCATCTCTCAAACCAATGCCCTAGCCCCAAAGCTCAACACCCAATGTCTTGGGGCTAGAGGAGTGTCACATCACTAGTGCAATTTCATCATTAAAGAAAACGCTCCTAAAAAGGACTCCAATTTCCTCTCTATATTGTCATGCATCATCATGGAATGTGATTGGTCATGTTCTACAAAATGCTAGAGAAGAATCGCTTATCCCTTAAGGGTTCCAAGTTGCATCTTCAAGGATCACCTAACACATATTCAAGTAACAAATTGAGATCAACATCATGGGTACAAAAACCATAAGAGTTTCAATTTGGACCATATCCAATGTTAAATTTATCAAGTACTTCACACAGGTATCATCTGCAAATGTCTTACTAGCTTATGATCATCCACGAGTTAGCTCACTTAAGTATGGGGGAGTTATCACATGACCTTATTAGGTATCTCCAACCATAAGGGGAGGAAGAGGTCATAGGTTGACCTTTCAATGATAGGTGCAAGTGATAGGTGTTATGACTTAGGGTTTACTTTATGAAAGGTGTCATCATCTAATGGTAGGTTATGCAAAACCATTGTCTGCGACCATCGTTTGTAAAAGGAGTGTTATGAAACTAGCTCACAAAAAGATATAAAAGAGAGATAAACGTCTTAGAGTTCAGCCTCTTTGAGGGGGAAACCTCCTTTACATTACACAAATGAACAATTCTTGGATGATACAAATGGCAAGACCTCCTTTCTATAGATAGGAGTCTAAGGGGTCATAATATAATCAGAGTCGACATAACAATAATAATGTAAGGGCACAATAATAACAATAGTGGGCTTCTGTGGGGCACAATAATCACAATATGGGGACTACATGGGCACAACAATATAATAAGGGGGTTGTACTAATAACAATAAGGGCTTACACTAGTAGTATAGGGACCTAACATGCCCCTCTCCTTCAAAAAGTGTTGTCCTCAACGCTTGAGTAGTTCTTGATGCATCTGTATAAAATTCTTGTCCTCTTTTGTGGAATATTCAATGGGTAAGTTCTTCCACTTGATGAGATACTCTGAAATTGATCGATTTCGTAGCTGTCAGGTTCTTGTTTTTGTGATTGCTCCAGGTTCTAATATGATTTTTCCTTCCTCGTCAAGTTCTGGTAATATTGTTTAAACTGGGATCTTCTACAACTTTCGAATGAGTGGCCACACTTCTTCGTCCTTCTTCCATTCATCCCTTGCTTCGTTTATCCAATCTGGTTGGATAATAGAAATAGCACAAAACAATGCTTCCACATCCTCATCCTTTCTTGAGAGTGCATCTGCAACAACATTTTCCTTCCCTTTTTTGTAGATGATTTCAAAGTCATAACCCAACATATTAGTGACCCATTTTTTTTGTTCTTCTAAAGATAATCTTTGTTCTAAAAAGTATTTAAGACTATCATGATCCATTTTTACCTTGAAGTGTCTTCCCATTAGGTAAGGTTTCCATTTCTTAATTGCATGTAGTATTGCCAACATTTCCTTCTCATAAATAGCTTGCTTGAGATGTAGCTATAAAAATACCCAATCGCCTACATAAAAACTTATTTCACTGCGATGTTGATCTGCCTGTTGTTTCATTCGATTCTGCACCAAAGTGGCGCTATCCTTTAAAAGTTGGAGAACTTGTTGTTGATGCTCAATGTGATCTTTCACTGCTTGAATATTTTTCTTGTTGATATGTCCTTCTATCTTGAGAGTTTGAGGAGTGGTAATTTCTTTCAATGCATTACAAGATATGGTCGGATTCATTTCTTGATGCTCAATGTGATCTTTCACTTCTTGAACATTTTTCTTCTTGATATGTCCTTTCTATATTAATAGTTTGAGGAGTGGTAAATCTAGCCAATGCATTACAAGATATGTTCGGATTCATTTCTTCTTTCTCGATGTGATCTTTCACTTCTGGAACCTTTTTCTTCTTGATATGTCCTTTTATCTTGAGAGTTTGAGGAGTGGTAATTCTTTCCAACGCTTTACAAGATATGGTTGGATTCATTTTTTCTTTCTCTGGGGTTGGTTCCTCGTGTATATCCTCTTCTTTTGATGTTTCTTTGTCCTTTTCTTCCTCCTCTTCATAATCGATGTAAAATAATTTCTTCTCAACACACTTATGACCTTTAGTGTATTTGTTATCACAATTGTAACAAAGCCCTTTTTCTCTTTTTTCTTCCAATTGTTGTGGTGTAAACCTTGTAGGTTGTGGAAGGTTAGGAGAAAAAACACTTCCATAATTATAGTCGTGAGTGGTGGGATTCCTTGTTTCCATAATTTCGCTTTCAATTTTTCTTGCCAACCTAGATGCCTTTTCCAATGAATCAGGTTCCCAAAGATGAACCTTATGTTGAATGTTATCCTTTAAAGTCCCTATGAAGACATAAATCCTTTGCTTCTCTGGAATATCATTTACCCATATATTCAATTTTTGAAAGTCCTTAATGTGCTCTGCCATTGAACCCTTTTGTTTGAGATTTATCAATTAGCTAAACAAGGTGTTTCTCTTTGTATCCTCATAATGTGCTGTCATTTCCTCCGTGAAAATTGACCACGTGACAAGTGGTTTACGAGAACAAAGCCCTTCATACCATAAAAATTGATTCGGTTCAAAATATAAAGATGCAATACATACCTTTTGCAACAATTGCACATCATGTAGATCAAAATATTGCTCCATCTATAGTATCCATTTTACCGGATCCTTTCCATCAAACTTCCTCATATCGCCTTTTCTTGATTTTAGGAGCTCGATCTTAAAATGACTGTAACGCTGTAATTTTAGACCTCCCAGTTCTGAAATTATGACCTGCGGTATCCCTCTATGTCCTCTTTCCAATGCCACCAGTCTAATCGAAATTGGATTCTCCAAGAAAGAGTTATGCACAATCTCCCAATATGACCTGATTATATACCTTTTCATAAGAGTGAACTTGTAATAAGTGCCATGTGTCATTGTTTCAAACTTCGAATCTGAAACAGATAAACAGAAAACTAAAGTTCGTTGTCTTATTGTAACTTCTTACGAAATTTCAATCTAATGCTCAGAGAGACAGTTATGACGATTTTCCCCAGGTCACCTGTTTGGGATGTAATTTGGGAGCCTGCATAAACCCTAAATGTCTTGGACTGTATCTCTGAAAATATAGTGACATAATATCAAAAATTTGGGGCCAAGCTTCCCCACGATTTTGGTTCAAATGGGTTTTAATTTTAGAGTCTAAACCTTTGTACAAAACAAATTACAGTGAAAATTCCATGATGACCTGTTTGAGATTGAATTTTGGATCTTGCAAAAACCCTAACTTCCTCAGATCAAATCTTCGAAAATATAGTGAGACAAGATCTGAAATTCGAACCCGAGGTTCAGAACGATTTCTCCTCAAATGGGTTTTTTTTATCTTCTGAAACGTCGTAGACAAAACATTATAGCGAAAATTCCACGATGACCTGTTTGGAGCAACAAAACCCTATAATCCAAAGCTTTGATACCAAATGTTATGAAACTAGCTCACAAAAAGATAGAAAAGAGAAATAAACGCCTTAGAATTCAGCCTCTTCGAGGGGGAAACCTCCTTTACATTACACAAATGAACAATTCTTGGATGATACAAATGACAAGACCTCCTTTCTATATATAGGAGTCTAAGGGGTCATAATAGAATCAGCGTCGACATAACAATAATAATGTAAGGGCACAATAATAACAATAGTGGGCTTATATGGGGCACAATAATAACAATATGGGGACTACATCGGCACAACAATATAATAAGGGGGTTGTACTAATAATAATAAGGGGTTACACTAGTGGTATAGGGACCTAACAAGGAGCACTTAGTTGCTTGAGTTACCTTCCCTCACATTTGTTTTTCCAAGTCCCCACATTTGCCTTTCTCTTTTCTTGCTTTGAGATGGCTTACTTAACAAGCTTTAATAATCTATCAAGTAATAATTATCATATAATCCACATTTAATGATGATAATTGTATCGCTTCATTGGGGGGGTTAGGATGTTTACAGCTAATTCCTTTTACTTTAATAGGTGTGATATGCATGAACACTCTTGGGGATGAATGGCTATATGAGAGTGGGTAGAGTTAAAGATAAAACTATAATTTTCTTGCTTTATATCCCTTGTCATTATTTTTCATTTTAACATCTAGATCATGTACTTTATTTTCTTACAATTGCATCAACCTTGGGTATATTCAACCATTTCTTCTGGTAGGACAAGGTAGACAAGGAATTAGTATAAGAGACTAAAACAACGAATCACAATATGGGATAACAAACATTAGGGAGTGATTACAAATGTTAAGTATGAATACCATGGAGTGCTACCCTCATCAAAGCCTCCTATTTGTGCCCTTATTGGATAGTTAACGAAAAGACCCTAAGGAAAGTCATAGTGGGCTAGGGACATGTGATAACCTCCAAGGTGAAGTAACAAAACAAGTACACAACCCATAGTGGTTGATAATCCAATTTCATCTTGTGATCCACACTAGAATGCCTTAAGAATTAAATGAAAGCACTTGAATGCAAAAAATGGTTAAATTACCTCATAATAAATGACCCATATTCATTGGATGAGTAGAGTAGATCAATGAGCACACTAGTCAGAGAAAGGAAAAAATCCATTTGAGGTTGGCTATCTATGGATCAAGTAGGGTTGCTGGCTGGAAAACCGCAATGTAGGAACATTTTCTCCAATTTTTGTAACATAGTCCCAATTGGATTTTTTGACCAAACAATATGATATTTATAATCTCTAAACCTGAAAAAATTGTGTTTTATGTTGTTTATGTATCTTTTCCAAATTATTGCATATTCTTCCCTTAGTTCAATTTCCCTTCGGGATAACCAATGTTGTTTCTATGTAGATGACTTGTCCTAATTTACCACTTGCCTTACAGTATAAAAATATGTGTCTCTTAAATCATGAATCATCTATGGAGATAAATTTTGAAGTCCCTTGCTACCAATCCAAGGAGCTAGATTTATTTGGATTATATCTCCTTTTCCTTTCACCAAACTAACCAATTTGCAACTAGTGCAAAAGCCTGAGTTGACAAATTTCAATATTATGAAGGCATTTTGGGTTCTCTTAACTAGATTTATTACTTATTCCTCCATTGAATTGAGAGTTATGTGCTTGGCATTTATTACTTTCACCCACAACCTAATATTGTCAATTAATCACCAAACATTCTTTATAGCTATGTCTTTGAAAATAGGAAAGGGTTCTTTAGTTTGCCTCTCCCTTGTGCCTTTAATATTGATATTTTTTTCTAAGATAGCAGGACAAACCCCCTTTTTCAATCATTGACCAAATGAGCCTATACAATAACAAATTAATACTTTCTAGAACTCCGTTTGGAATCCATATGAGCAACATCTAGTGTATTACAGTCACTTACATAACTATTTTAGCTAGAACCAAGTGACCACCACTAGATAGCCACCAATTACACCTAATGTTCATTTCTTTCTTTGCTATAAACGATTGCCAGTAACATTTTGGTAAATATTTGGAAGTATTTGAAAGCCTAAGTATTTCATTATCACATCAATATCCACCATATTGTAAGAAAACACGTGTAATGTAGTTATTTTCTAGCCAAGAGACACTCCAAAGGCTATATTGTTGATTCGCTAAATCTATTTTCCTGCTAATGGCCATGGAGAAAAGCTGTATAATTTCTTTAAGCTTCTTGAACACCCTCTGTTAGTCCTTACAATCTCCTAAGCTAAAAAGGAAATCGAGAAGGGTAACCTCAAACCACTTCAGCTTAGTAGCTAGCCCTACTGAGCATGAGAGGGATCTCTCTAAGTCTCTTATCAATGATATGACTTTAAATCAAATGAATTTTAGGCTAGATATGTTTATTTATTTGTTTGTTTGTGAAAATTTGGTTTTTAGGATTTGTTGAACTTAGGGTTTGGAGCCACAAATAGGTCTAGGTTGTAGGAGTGTAGGAGAAAATATGAGAAGGAGCTATATATCAGAAGCCATGGTGTGATTTGAATATTTTCAGTGTAGTATAGAGGATAAAGTGTAGAAGAAACTAATGAGCATAAGCAAACATGATTTCATTAGCTTAGGAAGACATAAACATAACTATGAAAACCAGATAACAGAGCTTGAAAAACAAGAATTTTGTATATTTCACTGTAAGGCATCCATAGAAAGAAGAGATATCATATAGATAAATATGTTTAAACCATGAGAAAACAAATAGAATGAAGTACAAGCACCATGAACTCACTGGGCTAGAGTTCCTTGAAAATAGTTGCAACCTGTCTCTATATTAGCTGAAAAGTTGATTACATGCAAGCTTCCTTCACAAAAAGTTCAACCCTCTTCTCCTGAGGATAAATGATACATATAGACTCTCCTAGACCACCTTATCACCTTCAGGATTCGAATTTCTTGGTGGAGGAACTAACTCCAAAATTCTCTCAACCAACAGGTGAGAGTGAGAAGGTGAAACTCAAACATTTCATGGAGAGTTTGTTTAGGAGTTTGCTTCTTTTATGAGGCCTAATAAACATCAAAAACAACCTATGGTGTACATTTATTAATGCCTACATAACCTATCCTTGAAACTAGTGCCATTACATAGATAATCTTGACTTTGACTAAGTCAAATTAGAAACTAGAAATTTTACACAGTGAAATTTACAAGTTAAAACACAGAAAAGTGCAGAAGCGCAGCTCTGACTTTGAGCTAATTTTGAGGTGACTTCCAGGGATCAAAATATAAAATTGAGAGAACGGTCAACTAGCCCTGCAAGTCTAGTTTCCAGAACAGTTTCAATTTCTGAATTTGGAGCATGGAAAGGCCTTCAAAAATCCATTCTCCCAAGGTCGCTCCAGAAGCACAGCGGCTGTCAAAAAATGGTCCAAAATGCTATTTTTTTGCCACTTTTTTACCTTTTTCTCCAAAACTAAGCCACCTATGCAAAATCTGAGAAAATGAGTTTTTAGAGGATGGCAAGAGATTTCCAAAAATTTATACCTTTCCTCAAATGGAGGCCTAAGGAAAAAGTGCAGCGCTTCTGGAGCAGCTGAATTTCTGAACTTGGACCAAAATTTCTCTAAAAAATCAAAATGGTCAGAATTTGCTCAAAATTGGACGGAAGGTGTTAACATGTTTGTTATAGCTTCATTGATGCTTCAGCAAGCATCTCTAAGTTTCCCTCATCCTTTGGGTCCTTTTTTGCCTCCTTGAGCTTATTTTTCAAGTTGTTTTACTTTGACATTGGCGATCATGTTTTGAGCTTGATAGTGATGCGCCATGTGTATGAGAAACTGAATTTCTCGGTTTGCCTTCTCAAGGAGCTTCTCCAAGTGTTCATTCACCCTGTTGAGCCAATATTCCTTATCTTTATGAACCTCTAGGGCAATCCTATCTTCTAGGTCAAGGTCCTCATTTAGCAGAATTTGTTCTTGCTCCTCTTGCAAAGCTTTCTTGAGGCCTCTTGTTCTTGGTATTTTCCTTTTTCCTCTCCCCTTTCATGCTTCAAGCTCGCTTGATTCCATGATCTCCTTACCTTTGCCAACTTGCTACAATAACTTGGCTTTTTCTTTTTCTAGGATCAACTCCTTTGCTTTGAGTTGATTGTTTTCTTGTTCAAGGAATGATATAACATACTTTGCCCTTTCCAAATTGATTGCTAGCTCCTTGGTTTGGTAGTCCCTATCCCTGATTGTCTGTCGCATGTGTGAGGTCTAATCTTCAGTCCCTAGATCAACTAGTTCAAACTCATGCTCAATTGTGCCTTTCTCTTTTGATGTCGGTTCATGCTTTGTTGATGAAGAAGGTTTGGCCCCTTTCTCTCTGTGAGAAGAAAACACAAGCCTCTGCCCCTTCTTATACACTTTAGTCACCTCAGGTTTGGGTATTTGAGTCTTCTCCACTATTTTTCTAAATGACCCCACCTCTGTTTTTTGTTTTGGCACACTAGGAGACTGAGATGCTTCATTTTTCTCATGCCATTTCAAGGCTACTTCCAAAAAGGCTTCCCAAGCCATACCTTTCTCTGCTAGCTAATGAAGAACAATGGTTTTGATGAGACTGTGATGAAACAAGCTTGGGGAGTGCTCTTTGTCCTTTAATTGTATTTTTTCAAACCTTTTGGAAATGCTCATGAATAGATAATTACACATGTTGAGTGGCTTTTGAGAGGTGAAATGCATCAGGAGGCAAATATGATAGGCATATAACTTGGGGAATCTACCTTCCCAAGTGAAGAATCTTGTGATAGTTTTAATATAAGGGGTGTATTTCTCCAATAAATGTCTGAAAGGCGTGAGGTGAGTATGTGTTTCTCTATATGGCGTCTTCAATAAAGGCTTGTAGTATTCAAGATCTAGGCTCATTCCTTTGAACCAATATTCACCATTTTCTGGTAACCCAGTTCCAATTGAGATGGAGGCAATTGAAAAACTGAACTCAACACTAGCAATGACAATAGCTTCTCCTTTCATTTGAGTTGCCACCCAATCTGTTAATTTCTCATGAAATCCCACCTCGCTCACCCTTTTGCAAAATTCCAGGCAATGGACATCCTTAAAGCAATGTTTGATGAAAGAATATGAGTTGATTGTATTGCAGTCTTATGGTTCATATCCGAGGATCTTCCCTCCTTTATGTTTTCTTTTTCTTTCTAGCGAATATTCTGCCTCCCTGATGACACAAAGCCCTAGTAGCAGGCAGCGAAAATAAAATGTGAGGTGTGAATGGAAATGAAGTGATATGAAGGTGATTTTTTGACAAAATGATGGAGGGGTCTTGAGAAAGGTGAAAGGACTTTGAAAGCTTATGAAAATGAGTGGAGAAATAGTGGAAAGATAATTTGCTTACAGGTAGTGTTATCACCCCAAGAAACTCACCTAGGTTGTAAATCAGTGATGCTCAGGAACATTACAATTTCAACAATTACGGTTGGATAAGATGATGGATAAATGGAGATATGTTGCACATTTAAGCCAGATAACCACTCCTACTATGACTATCCCCGGACATGGGTGAAGACCCCCAAACTACAAGGCTTTCAACTACCAATTACTCACAGTTTAAGGTAAAGGTGATGATGGAGAAGACTAATTACACCAGCAGATGCACAGGACCCTGTGATGGCCAGTTGCAACCAGTTAAAAGATCTACAAAACTATTGTTTAATACCCAGACAGGATGACAGCTCCCTGATATTAAAACAATAGCAATCTACAAGCAATTCCAATGAACCATTAAATTATAATACAGAGGTGGGATGATAGCCCCTCTGATATTAAAAATCCACAGCACATCAAATAAATGCAAGCAGGCACAGTCTGGAACAAGAGAGAGAAGTAGGAAGTGAGCAAATGATAGCAAAAGAAGCTTGTATTAGTTGAAAATCAAGACCAGAAGCTACAAGTCTCATAGTATTTACAATCTCCAGAAGTTAAAGGCAACAACAAAACTATCATTCATCAAACACTCATCAACCCCATTACATCTGTTTTTTTTCAGTATATATGATGTCTCAATACACAATATCTCTGTTAGCCATGCGTGGAGGAGCCCATAAATGGTCACCAACCACATTTACATTCAGAAATGGGCCTCTGATACAAATCTGGCTGTGTTGTAAATGGATTTGACCCCTCTGTTGCTTTGTAGTCCTCCTTTGAGCAGGTGGCATGAAATACCAATGGAACCATAACCATTGATTGCTCTGATCAAATAAACGGTGTCATGCTTCCTCCTCAGCCATACTTTTGATTAATGGCAGCTGCTGAATCATTAAAACGGCTCAATCATGACTGTTTGGCTTTAAAACAGTGAAACACTGCCACATTGTTCATTCCCGCCCATCACTGCTTTAATTTTGACTTTTAAAGGTTCAGGCATGGTTCAATCCTCTATCGGGTCCGCCTTTCGGGTCACAATTCATATTAAAACAGGGCCATCCTTTGTTTTTTAATATTTGAGAAATACATGCAAAACTGCTGCAAAACCATGAAAAATGGCTTTGGCGGATTTGAATCATATATATATTTTGTTTCTGAACCTTTTCGGATCCGAAACCCATTGCAATTGCACCTGCCCATGCATTCCTTTGTATTTTCTTATATTTCATTATACACAGAAAATGGGCCCAAAACCATTGAAAATGGCTTAAGCGCGGACTTGAAAATTTATCAGAAATCATTTATAATCCCATTGGGTCCGAGCCTCATCGCTATTGGCACCCACCAGGCCTCCTTTGTATTTTATTTATACAAAGAAAATACACAAAAAACAATGAAAATGTGAAGGTCGCGGACTTGAAATTTTATAAAATGGAGCGTTGTATAGCAGTCGGGTCTGGCCCATCGCATCGCAACATAACTCATGTTAAAGCCCCGCCCCTTTGTAATCGCCGATAGCGATATCGGTGATCGCTCATATATATGCGAAAGGCCTGCCCCCTTTGAAAGCGTCGATGCGACTGTCGATAGCGATACGCCGATAGTGATATCGGCAATCGCTCATCACACAATAATAAAGCCCTTTTGTAAGTCCTCCCTTGCGATACGCCGATAGCGATATCGGCGATGTCTCATGTCGCTGCCGCTGCCTCCTCCGACTTGCGATATGCCGACGCGATCTGGACCATTGATCGGCCAGATCCAACGGCTGAGATGAATGCGGATCCTTAAGCCTGTAATTTTGATTTTGCATGGTTTTTGGAGTAATTTCGCCTCCCGATAGTGTATTTCCGCCCTCCAAAGGGCTTTCCTCTTGCAGCTTTTTTGCTCGATGGAAGGCTTTTAGATAAAATTTGAAGATTTAAACAGCAACAATGGATCCTTTGGCATGATTATAAGTGTATTTGCAGCCTTTGAGAGTGTTTGAATCCATTTGTTATCCTTTTGCATAGCAAAGCTAACACTGGCTCCTTCTGGGGATGAGATCCTCCCTGTGAGGTCTCAAGAACCTGCAGATCAATGCCTTTCCAGCAACAAACAAATTAGCCAAAATCCCTAGTGTTCCATTGGGCATGGAGTCTACTACAGTTATACTAAAAACTGATAAAAGCACAATATTTACAGCTTTTAAGGCCAAAAGACCTTAAATCACATAGTTTTTCAAAAACCGCCCATTAACTAGGCCATCAAAGACTGGTTCTCCTCCCATACTTTTCAGTATGAAGGTGTTGTTTCCTTGAATCTGTGAAATGATGAAAGGGCCTGTCCAGAGAGCCTCATACTTCCCATGATTGCCTTTCTTTTCTTTCAATGCATCCCATTTTAGAACCAAATCCCCAACCTGCAAATTATTTCTTTTTGCCTTCTTGTCAAAGACTTCCTTGATCTTTTGTTGATGTGCTGTAGATTTTTCAATCAGCTGCTCTCTGATCTAATACAATTCTATTAAACCAGTGATTCTATTGGCCATATCATCTTCTTCATTCTGCGCTATTTGGAGAAACTTTGCCACAGGGAGGGTAAGTTGAATTGGAAAAATAGCATCAGTACCATATACCAGCTTGAAAGGAGAGCAGCCTGTAGATCTTTTGATGGTCACTCTGTCTGCCCAAAGTGAATATTTGAGCTTGGCATCCCAATTCTTCTTACTATCCTCTAACAGCTTCTTAATTATCCTGATCAGACTTTTATTAGAGGATTCTGCTAGACCATTCCCTTAGGGGTAATAGGAGGCGGAATGAACAAGTTTAATGCCCATTGAACCACACATTTCCACCAACTCTTTTGCCTTGAAGGCTTCTGCATTATCTGTTATAAGCTTATGTGGGCAACCAAATCTGCTGAAAATGTTTTATGATAAAAATTTCATGACCACATTATGATCAGCCTTCCTTGTTGGGATTGCTTCAATCCATTTTGTAAAATAATCAATGGCAACTAATATCCACCTATGCTGGCCACTAGAGTGTGGGTTGATTTCACCAATGAAATCCAAGCCCCACTGCTGAAAAGGTCCTTTTGCAATTATTGGCTTTAGGGGCAGGGGTTTTAACTGTTGCTTACCTTCAAATCTTTGGCACCTGTCACAAGATCTAACAAAAGCAAATGCATCAGAAAATAAAGAGGGCCAATAGTACCCAGCTCTCAGGATCTTATGGGCTGTAGTCCTCCAATAATGATGTCCTCCACACATGCTGTTATGGAATTGCTGCATAACTTCTATTGACTGTTCTTTGTCCAGGCATCTTAAAAGCACTCCAGATGGATCCCTCCAATAAAGCAAGCTACCATTGATGCAATATTTCATTGCCTTGAGCTTTAACATTCTTGCTTGACTTTGAGAAAATTCTGAAGGAACTTCTAGCTTTAGCAGGAAATTAATTATTGCAGCATACCAGCTACATGAAGCTAGGTTCTCGGCCACTGACTATCCTCTCTGCGTTTCAGTTATTTCATGCTCTTCTATTAGACCATTTTTTGCTACATTGAACAAGAAATCAATGTCCAAAGACCTGCAATTTTCTTCAGCCAACAGTTTAGCAAGCCCCTGACCTCTTACTAGCTTGGTGGGCTTCAGCTCTATGTTGAATTCTATCATTTTTGCAATCTATTTCACTCTTTTTCCATCAGCATCAGGCTGCGTTAAGACATCCTTTATTGCAGCAAAAGGCACATATGAAACTATTTTGGAATGCAAGATGTACACTATGAAAGCTTTCAAAGATTTGATAATAGCATAAGCCTGCTTTTCAATAATATTATATCTTAGTTCAGCATCCCTCAGATTCTTGTTGAAAAAGGCCATTGGATGCTCTTGACCTGCTTAATCTTGCTGCAACAGGACAGCTGCAATGGTATCCTTAGAGGCGAATGAAAATAGGTGAAACTCCTTGCTATAGTCAGGGCTTATTAAAGTAGGAGCTTCCACAATAGCCATCTTAATGGACTCAAAAGATCTTCTGGCCGCATCAGTCCACTTTACTTCTGCTCTCTTTTTCAACATGGAGGTTATGTGCTTAACTATCTCAGCAAAATTAGGAATGAACCTCCTTACAAAGTTAATTTTGCCAAGAAAAGACTGTATATCTTTCTTTGATCTTGGGAGAGCCAAGGCCTGAATCGCTTTGACTCTTTCTGGGTCAATTTGAACACCTGCAGCAGACACTACATGCCCCAACAGTTTGCCTTCTTCCAAAGCAAATTGGGATTTTTTGGGATTGAGTGAAATTCCAAATTTCCTGCACTTTAAAAACACCTTTTTTAAATGTTGTAGATGATCATGATGGCTGCCAGAATAAACAGTTATGTCATCAAGGTAAATTAGCACAAATTTATCCTTTTCACCCACAAAAGCAATATCCATAGCGCGTTGAAAGGTGGCTCCAGCATTCATCAGCCCAAATGGCATTTTGGCATACATGAACGTGCCCCAAGGAGTGGTAAATGTTGTCTTCTCTTGATCATCTGGATGCACAGCGATTTGATTAAAGCCTGAAAATCCATCTATAAAAGACATTACTTTGGCACCTGAGACTTGCTGCAACAAATGCTCCATTTTTGGCAGGGGATAATTATCCTTTTTAGAGCATTTATTTAGATTCCTGAAATCAATGCACAGTCTGATTTCTCCATTCTTCTTCCTCACAACAACCAGATTGGCCACCCATTTAGAATATTTGAGAGGCACTATAATCTTAGCAGCCAGCAACTTTTTAATTTCTTTCTCAACCAGAGGAAGGAGCATAGGATTCATTGGTCTCAGCTTCTGTTTAAAAGGAATAGTGCCTTTCTCAAGCGAAATTTTATGCTGAATTATATTCCTGTCATATGTTTTCAAATCATTGTACTCCCAAGCAAACACATCAGCAAATTGCCTCATTAACTTGCAGTATTCAGCATTCTGATCAGCAGATAGATTAGTGGACAGATTTATGAATTTGGGCTGACCTGGACCTCCTATATCATGCTTGCAAACTGCAGACTGATCTTCTTTTTGGGCAACTTTGTAAGGCACATCATTGTGATCAAACAATCTCTCAAGAGGAATTAGACCCTTAGGGATATGGTTACTAGGAAGCTGGACTATGCTATTCTTGCCAATCTTATTTCTAAGCTGGGACTTGGGATCTTCTAACAAAGCATCATTATTTTCGTCAATTTGCATTTCAGAGAACTCATCAATGACTTGAAGGAACTTATTTAACTCATCATCATCATCAAAAACCTTCCAATGGTGGACATTATCAGGCAAGGAGGGTCTATACTTCATTTGTACCTCATAAACTAGTTTGGGAGGCGATGGAGGGATGAACAAACTAGCTGAAACAGCAAAGGAATTAGCAAGTTGATTTTGGGCTCTAGGAATATATGAAATGCAGAAAAAATCAAAGAACTCTTTGACTCTCCATACCTCATCTCTGTAAGCTCTCAGCCTTGGATGCTTTGCTTGGAATGTTTTATTTACTTGCTGAATTATCAAATCAACATCTCCAAACACCTTCAGATTTTGTATTCCTCTATCTTTGGTTGCATGAAGGCCCAACAGCAGTGCTTCATATTCTGCTATGTTGTTTGTCACCTGAAAAACCAGCTTTAGAGACAACTAAATTGTTTCTTGTTGTGGAGATACTAGCACCACCCCTGCTCCTGCAGTCTCCTTGGTACATGCTCCATCAAAGAACATCTCCCAAATCTGACCTCCTGTATCATGCTCAGCCTAAGCTGATGGTTTCCTGATCTGCAATGCAGCCTTTTGAGATTCTTCTATTTGGAGAATGCACGCTCCAAAATCAGTGTCCACTGCATATATGGGATGGTTTGTAGGATTCTTCTCATCACTAATGATATATTCCAGCTGTGCTTCTCTATATAACCTCCTGCTTTCTCCTCCAAACACTGGAACAGTTGCATAAGATAGATCATTCTGCAATTTCCCACCTAGTCTCTTAATCCACCCTCCAGACAACAGCATACCAAACTTCGGAGGAACATCTGCCACCACTATATCCATCATCATTCTTTTCATGGGCAGTTGGGTTAAGGTAATGGCCAGATCCTTAATTAATCCAAGGCATTTTACCTTCCTTGAATCAAAAGAGAACAAATCATGATAAGGTCTAGTGATATCAAGGCCTAACTCTTCCATGACAGTTTTAGGCATTAGATTGTGGCTGGCCCCTGTGTCTAGCAGGCAATTGTGGAGGATTTTATCATGGATGGTTAATGAAACATAGAAAGATGGAGAACTATTATCAGCAGGTTCAATCATGGGGCTAAGCACAATAGCAGGCTTGTCATCTTGCAAATTGACAGAGTCAATGGAGGTTTGTTTAGATTCTAGTTCAAGGGCCTCAAGGATGGGTTTTCTAAATAATTCACTCTTCACCAATTCAGCCAGAGGCATGGATATTTTCAATTTCTGAATTTCTGAATCAAAACTAAAAGAAGAGAATACTTTATCAGCAGTTTTTACCTCTTGAACTGGAGCTTTGAGGGTGACAGGATCAGCTGCTGGTTTTCTTTGCCTGCTATTCTGTGGCATTGTTTGAGCAGCTGCTTCTTGTGTAACATTTTCTTTAACATTCTTTGCATTGGATCTTAGATTATATCTTTGCTGCTGCTCACCAGATTGCAGAACAGCACCACTGTCCCACCTCTGATTGTTTTTCTCTTGCAGCAATGACTCTTCATATTTGGCCAATGTTAAAAATGCAGCGCTGCCTTTATCCTCCAAGCAGTGAATTTCATCCTCATCTTCTTCAAATTGTTCCCCCTCCATGACTACATTTTGAAAGGGAGCTTTAACTTTATGATCTTCTTTTGCTTCTTCACCCCTTTGCATAATTTGTAGCTGCTCATTTGCTTTTCTAAATGGGTTTGGATTTCTTGGAGCAAATGTGTTTTGTTGCCTTGTTTTTCCTGAAGTCTGCTCAACCTTTAACTTAGAAATTTCAGCAGCCAATGACTCGATCATTTTAGTCATTTTCTCTAATTTAGGCTCTGAAGTTGATGCAGGGGAAGAAGAAGCCTCACCTCTCAGCCTTCTTCTATCAACTTGACTCTTTAACTTCTCTGCTGCCATAATATTGGATTCCACCTCCAAGGCTGCCTCTTTCATTTCACCCAGAGTATCACATCGTCTTTCCCTCAACAATAAGCAGAAATCAGAGTCAAAAGCATTGGCATGTGTGAATTTGGTAGCAGTGGGGGTAGGCTTTGCCTCAGCTGGAATTTTACTATACATTCTATTAAATCTTTTATTGAAATCAGGCAAAGACTCACCCTTTTCTCTTTTCAAGTTTCCAAACTCTGTATGATAATACAACAAGTCCTTCTTATCTCCCCATTGCTTCAAAAATGCATCATCTAATGCCTCAATATCTGTTATATATCTTTGGGGTAATTCTCTAAACCACTTCCTAGCCTCACCATCAAGGCTTTGGACAAAAACTCTCATCCATACATCATTCTCACTTATATCTAAATTATCAGCATAACTGTAAAAAGCTTCAAGATGTTCTTCTGTTGTCATTCCCTCTGTTCCAGTAAATTTAGGCATATATTTTTGATATTCTCTTGCAGGCATGTCATTTAAAGGTGTAGGCAAAACTAAGGGCCCATACCTAGCAACAACAATCCTCTCAATCCTAGTAGGTGCTTGCTGTCCTGCCATGTTTGGAATATGTGGAAGAACACTAGCAGATGCAGCAATAGGAAATAATGTACTGGATAGCAGAGATATTGGGATGTTTTGGACAGTATGGGAAGCTTTCTTTGGACTGAGATTCAAAGGGGAACTAACTGCACAAGTGGTTGAACTAATCTCTGAAGGAATTTCTTTATTAACAGTGCTAGGCTCTTTGACTTCAAGTTGTAATTCTTCAGTTATGAATTCATATTTCAGAGATAAATCAAAGTTTTTAGGCTTACCTGGTCCTAATGCCCCTTTCTGTGATGATTTCTTCGATTTAACAATTTTCTCAGGGTCATGCAACGGTTCAGCTAGAGACTTCTGCGGATTTCTTCTAGTATGCCTCACAAACTGAGCCAGAACTTCAAAGTGGAGTCACCAAAGGATGGTCTTCCACTAATGGAGTCGCCAGACAGAAGATTACAACCAATACTGTGTTCAAACCTTGTCTGTCATCAAAGCTTGAAACTATGTCGTTCTCCCAGGGAAGCTTGAGCTCCGATTCTCCTCTCCCCGACAGCGGCGCCAATTAATGTTATCACCCCAAGAAACTCACCTAGGTTGTAAGCCAGTGATGCCCAAGAACATTACAATTTCAACAATTATGGTTGGATAAGATGATGGATAAATGGAGATATGATGCACATTTAAGCCAGATAACCACTCCTACTATGATTATCCCCAGACATGGGTGAAGACCCCCAAACTACAAGGCTTTCAACTACCAATTACTCACAGTTTAAGGTAAAGGTGATGATGGAGAAGACTAATTACACCAGCAAATGCACAGGACCCTGTCATGGCCAGCTGCAACCAATTAAAAGATCTGCAAAACTATTGTTTAATACACAGACAGGATGACAACTCCCTGATATTAAAACAATAGCAATCTGCAAGAAATTCCAATGAACCATTAAATTATAATACAGAGGTGGGATGACAGCCCCTCTGATATTAAAAATCCACAGCACATCAAATAAATGCAAGTAGGCACAGTCTGGAACAAGAGAGAGAAGTAGGAAGTGAGCAAATGACAAGAAAAGAAGCTTGTATTAGTTGAAAATCAAGACCAGAAGATGCAGGTCTCATAGTATTTACAGTCTCCAGAAGTTAAAGGCAACAACAAAACTATCATTCATCAAACACTCATCAACCCCATTACATCTATTTTTTTCAGTATATATGGTGTCTCAGTACACAATATCTCTGTTAGCCATGCGTGGAGGAGCCCATAAATGGTCACCAACCACGTTTACATTCAGAAATGGGCCTCTAATACAAATCTGGCTGTGTTGTAAATGGATTTGACCCCTCTGTTGCTCTGCAATCCTCCTTTGAGCAGGTGGCATGAAATACCAATGGAACCATAACCATTGAATGCTCTAATTAGATAAACAGTGTCTCGCTTCCTCCTTGGCCATACTTTTGATTAATGGCAGCTGCTGAATCATTAAAACGGCTCAATCATGACTGTTTGGCTTTAAAATAGTGAAATGCTACCACACTATTCATTCCCGCCCATCAGTTCTTTAATTTTGACTTTTAAAGGTATCAGGCATGGTTCAATCCTCTATCGGGTCCGCCTTTCAGGTCGCAATTCATATTAAAACAGGCCCATCCTTTATCTTTTAATATTTATGAAATACACGCAAAACTGCTGCAAAACCATGAAAAATGGCTTTGGCGGATTTGAATCATATATATATTTTGTTTCTGAACCCTTTCGGATCCGAAACCCATCGCAATCGCACCTACCCAAGCATTCCTTTGTATTTTCTTATATTTCATTATACACAGAAAATGCGCCCAAAACCATTGAAAATGGCTTAAGCGCGGACTTGAAAATTTATCAAAAATCATTTATAATCCCATCGGGTCCGAGCCTCATCGCTATCAGCACCCACCAGGCCTCCTTTGTATTTTCTTTATACAAAGAAAATACACAAAAAACAATGAAAATGCGAAGGGCGCGGACTTGAAATTTTATAAAATGGAGCGTTGTATAGCCGTCAGGTCCGGCCCATCACATCGCAACATAACTCATGTTAAAGCCCTGCCCCTTTGTAATCACCGATAGCGATATCGGCGATCGCTCATATATATGCGAAAGGCCTGCCCCCTTTGAAAGCATCGATGCGACTGCTGATAGCGATATCGGCGATCGCTCATATATATGCGAAAGGCCTGCCCCCTTTGAAAGCATCGATGCGACTGTTGATAGCGATATCAGCGATTGTTCATTGCACAATAATAAAGCCCTTTTGTAAGTCCTCCCTTGTGATACGCCGATAGCGATATCGACGATCGTTCATTGGCGATGTCTCATGTCGTTGCCGCTGCCTCCTCCGACTTGCAATATGCCGACGCGATCTGGACCGTTGATCGGCCAGATCCAACAGCTGAGATGAATGCAGATCCTTAAGCCTGTAATTTTGATTTTGCATGGTTTTTGGAGTATTTTCGCCTCCCGATAGTGTATTTCCGCCCTCCAAAGGGCTTTCCTCTTGCAGCTTTTTTGCTCAGTGGAAGGCTTTGAGATAAAATTTGAAGATTTAAATAGCAACAATGGATCCTTTGGCATGATTATAAGTGTATTTGTAGCCTTTGAGAGTGTTTGAATCCATTTTTTATCCTTTTGCATAGCAAAGCTAACAAGTAGAAACAACAGGGTTTATGAAGAAACTTGCCCAAAAACCTCTAGGAATGAGCTAGGGTTTTGCTTTTTGAGTGTTAAAACTTTGTTTGGGGTGGGTAAAATGGTTAAAATGGATCATTAAACATGTATGCAGGTGTAGGGTATCATTTTACATGTTTTAGAAATCAAAAATAATGATGGCCATTTTCACCCTATCATTTCCCATGCAAATTTCGCTACAAACCCTAACTTGAAGAATCATTGACATGAGATGAAATTGGAAAAGAAAAAGAGGGATGACGATGGTGTACTTACTTGTTCCTTAGCTTAGAAGTCAGTGAAATCAAGCTTGCAGGTGGAAAAAAGAAGTTTGGGAGAGTTTTGAAGGATTTCGGGGTACTTTGTCCTACGCGCAGCGTAGTGTTATTGAACGCAACGCCAAAGTGCAACGCAGTTCTCCTGAGCACAGCGTTGGCCTCCTAAGTGCAGCGCCTGAAATTTTTTGCCAATTTCACCTAGGAAAACGACTTTTTTGCTCTCTTGGACAGGATAGCTTGATAACAAAGAGTGAATAGGATGTGAATGAAGGAATTTGGGGGATTTTGAGTTTATATAGGGAAAGTTTCTTCACTTTTCAAAAAAAATGGGACCCACCCTCCTTTAGAAACTGATTTTCACTTTATGAAAACAGAGTTACCTTTACCATTGCAAACCTGAGATGTCCTTTACTTTCCTTAGTGTTGGAGCTTCTGTTTCTAGGACTTTTGGAACATGAGAGTATGAGGAGTGTGTGAAAAGTCAAAATCAACTCCCAAAAGTTCTTTGTCATGTTTTACTCACTGTTGGTTTTATTCATGAAAATGATGGACCTTGGAAACCCTAGCGACCTAATGGATGACCTGAGACCAAATGGAATGATGATGATGACTGGCCCATTTTTATTGTGACACCTCCCTAAAGTGTGATAGGTGACCAACATGAGTGAATTTCAAAAGAATGACTTCATCTTTAGACTAACCAAACAATGACCAAATTTTGCAGTGTACACCTAGTAACAAAAAAAAAATTGATTTTGAAAGTCTGGAAAAAACATAGTAAAAGCATATTTGATCCAGATGACAGGCTAACAAGACTAACACTAACATTCTCCTTGAAGCTTCATAGAATATCATGATATCATCAACAAATAATAAGTGTGTGTTATAATAAGAATTTCTAGTATTTACCCCTTTGAAACTACCATTTACCATGGTTTCCCTTAGCAATTGATTCCACCCTTGAACAACTAACCAAGATACCATAGGGGACAATGGAAACCCCTATCTTAAGCATCATTTTAGCTTGAATAAAGGAGAGGTTTCTCCATTGATAAGAATAGAAACTAACTCAAATGTAATGAAATTCATCACCCAAACAACAAACTAATGACAATATCCCAAATGTATAAGACTTAATCTTATGTAGAGCTAGCTCACACTATCATATGCTTTGGATAGATCCATTTTAATTGTCTTAAATATTAGATATAATTCCTTGATTCTATGAATTATTTCTTGAGAAATCTCCATTGCCTCATGATTTCTCCAAAAATGTAAATCATTCATCAAAGGTTTTCCTTGAAAAAAACATTTTTAGTCTTCTTGCAATAACCTTTTATATGATTTTACAAATGCATTTGCATAATGAGATTGGATTGGAATATTCAAAGGATGTTGGATTATTAAACTTGGATATTAGCATTATGAATATTTTTTTGAAAACACTGAGGGTTTCCCCTGTGTTTCTTAATGAATTAATCACCCACTTTAGATCCTCTTTTATGAACTCAAAACACCTTAAAAAATCCCCATGGATAGTACATCTATTTGTTACACAGTACTTTGTTACACCTCCTGCACTTCCCCGTGAAATACTCTGAAGTGCCTGAAACATGACCATTATGAAGTTTACTTATTCAAATATGCAGCTCATATCCTCCCTAAAACATTGATTGGAAAATGCCTTGAGCTTTCCCCTAAAGAAATATCTCTAAAACTTTAATTTTGATACTCATCACTCTTATGAGGTTAAAAACCATGATGTTCGCTTGCTGCATCACTCTTGACCTGTGATGGCATCGCTCTGTTCCCTCGCATACCCACGATGATCCCAAAGAGGTAATTTTTCCAAAGAGGATGAGAAGCTTCGTTATCTAGAAGCTTCCAGAGCGACGAGCTGGAGGTTGTTCGGCTAAGATGAGGTCGAATTCTCCCAACTTGGCCTCTTGGTCGTATCCCTATGAGCTACCTCCTTGAGATAAGGGCCTAATCCTATCTTTGAAGGGGTCCTAACTCCCTTTTCCAAGCTATATATTCATCCTTTCCCATTCCCAAATGGTTGGTCAGGTTAGATGTTGGGTTGGTCTATGTCCATTTGCACCCCTATGTTGAGCTTGTGCTTAGAGGCTATTCATTAGACTTGGAGAAGGAGTGGAGTAGAGTTCCTTGTCTTGTGTCAAGCTTGTTAAAAAATTAAGCAAGGATCATGGAGAAGAGTTTCTTCTCTTGTCTCAAGCTCCTTAAAAAATGAAACAAAGGATATGAGGATAGTTCTTTTACTATGTCAACCTCGTTAAAAAATGAAAAAAGGACCATGAAGATAGTTCTTTCGCTATGTCAACCTCATGAAAAAATTACCAAAGTGTCATGAGAATGGTTCTTTTCTTGTGTCAATCTCATTAAAAAATGAAATAAATCCCCTTCCAATTCGAGTCTTTGATTAGATCTTGTGAAATCCCAGTCGAGTCTTTCACTGGATCTCATAAGTGAACCTTCATTCCATCCACTTAGGTGAATGAAATGAAGCTTGGGGGGCATGTACCTTGAATTGAGTCATTATGCTAGTGCCATGCAAACTCATATCGAGCATATTTTTTCTCATGTTTCAAGCTTGTGTAAAAATGAAACACAACCCAAGCATAGTTTGTTTTTGTTTCAAGCTTGTGTAAAAATGAAACCAAATCCAAGCATAGTTTTTTCCCATGCTTCAAGTTTGTGTAAAAATGAAATCATTCCCATTTTACATCTCGTGATTTCCATCTTTATCAACCTATTTTTGCTAGATGAGCCTTGGTTGTTCCATTCCATCGCCACCATCTCTTTGGCCGGTCATTTGCTTTCACTTGGTTGTTTTGCTTGTGCATGAGGAACATCTGCGATGAGTGGTCTTATTAGCTAGCCTCTTCACCATTACATGTTTTGAGCAGTTCCACCATTACCAGACCAATTGATATCCTTTCATGCCACTCGTTCCTCTGGGTGGAGTCCTCATTCACCTCTTTTCAGACTCCAAAACTATGAAAAGATTGTCGAGTACTTGTCATTTCGAACTCGTTAAAGTAAATGAATTAACGTCTACTCAGTATAAGTTAAACCCTTTTACAGAATGAGATAGACTATTGTACGAAAAAGGAACACCATAGTCAAACATGGTTAGGAGGTTCTCTTCAATATTGTTTTCTACCTTTTCGGATTCGAGAGACAAATTACGAAAAGGGACATGATGGAGTTTTCTTTTTTGTCTCTTTTTCAAACTCTCTAAATATGAAAAAGATACCGAGTTATTCTTACGTCGGACTCATTAAAATTTTACGATGAAAGACTCGTCACCATGATGAGACCGAGTCTCTCCTTCCAAGGACTCGTAAAACTTACTAGGATGGATTCATCCGAATGGTGAACTTATATGACAATCATATGCTATCCTCTTTAAGCTTGTGTAAAAATAAAGGGGTACTCACTAGAAATAGTGGGGGAAAAAATGAATATGAAACATCCTTTGTATAAGTAGCATGTCTCTCTTGAACATGACACTCCTTTGTTTCTCATGTCGGTTTTGGGATATCCTCACTTAGTCACTTGTCCTTCCAGGTTTGGGTTATCCATTTTACCTCTCATCTGACTATTCCACTTCATCGTCATGACCCTTGGTCCTATGTTGAGTCTAATGTTGCCACACTCTGGAGTCGTGTCGCCAATATGTTCAAGAGAAGTCCAATCTACAGTTATTTACTTATACATCGTTTGAGTCATTGTTACAGTCTTGAAAACTATTCCACTTTATTTCTTTTTTCGTGTGGATGATGGGGGATTCATCATTTCCCTCCTTCGGCAAGTCGCTTCCTATCGACTTCAGCTCATTATCAGAAGATGACTTAGAAACTCCCTTTCAATACCTTAGAGCTTGCATGCCTTAATGGCAAGTTCTTCGCATCCGACAACAGGTTTTCGTCATTGGCCTTTGATCGGATGATTCCATGAGTGTTCGACTTTAGCTTCGTTATCACATTCACAAATTGTATTGCGTACCTTGAGAGTCATTGTCATTATGGGTGGTTCCTCTCATACTTGTTAACGGCCTACATCAATGGGCAGTAATAAGGTGGTTTTCTAGCATGTTCGACTACGACACATTCATTTGCATGTTAGAATTTGTGCTTTGATTGGGTCGGGATGGAGCACAAGACCTTGAGTTTTGTATGATATAACTGAGGCTGCGTGGAGTTATGTATTGTTCATGATTATACACATGTTTCTTCTATACAGATGGTTGCGCCCATACCACAGATCCTTTCATATAGTTCTTAGTATATGGATGGTTGTGTCCATACCATGGATTCGTGTTTTGACATCATATATGTATACACATCCTTGATTTGCAGGTCTCCTGACAGTTTGCGTCCCCGTCCTTGCAAAAGCTCGTAAAGCATCTCAGCCATCACTCCTCGTTCTGCCTTCATGCTTTGGGGGGCATCTATTACACAGTATTTTTTAACACCTCCTGCACTTCCCTGTGACATACTCTGAAGTGCCTGAAACATGACCATCATGCAATGTACTTATTCAGATATGCAACTTATGTCCTCCCTAGAACATTGACTGGAAAATGCCTTGAGCTTTCCCCTAAAGAAATAGCTCTAAAACCTTAATTTTGAGACCCATCGCTCTTATGAGGTTAAAAATTGTGATGGTCAACACTGCATCACTCTTGACCCATGATGGCATCACTCTGTTCCCTTGCATACCCGCGATGATCCCAAAGAGGTAATTTTTCCAAAGAGGATGAGAAGCTTCGTGATCTAGAAGCTTCCAGAGCGATAAGATGGAGGTTGTTCAGCTTGGATGAGGTCAAATTATCCCAACTTGGCCTCTTGGTCTTATCCCTATGAGCTACCTCCTTGAGATAAGGGCCTAATCCTATATTTGAAGATGTCCTAACTCCCTTTCCCAGCCTATATATTCATCCTCTCCCATTCCCAAATGGTTGGTCAGGTTAGAGGTTGGGTTGGTCTATGTCCATTTGCACCCCTATGTTGAGCTTGTGCTTAGAGGCTATTCATTAGACTTGGAGAAGGAGTGTTTGGAGAGTTTCTTGGCTTGGACTTGGATTACCACTCAAGGAGAGCCTTTCAACATCAAGGATATGGTTGTAAGCTTCCCTTTATTCTTTAAATAATATACAACTGTTGGTTCATCTTCCCAAAATATATATGTTCATATATGTATTAGCTTGGCATTCCTTGATCAGATAAGTAGGTTATTATTGGATTTGTTATTGTTTTTGGCATGCTTTTTTGTCTCTTGATCACTTTTTCAGGTACATAAGCGTTGATAGAAGCAGGAACAAGTCCGTGACACAAGTAGTTCGAGGCTCTCAACAAAGGAAGTCAGAATAGCATCAGAACGAGGTAGGTCATCTCTCTCATTCTACTTTTCAATTATAATCTAAGAAGATGTCTAGTTGATTGTCACTTCAGTTTCTAGACCCACTCATCAAACTAGAGGGATCGTCTTTGTCCGCAGAGAGGATTAACCTTGTCAACACTAGCATCTTGCTTTTATCCTTTTAGAAGCATTGAAGTATCACATGCAATTCCTCTTTGTCACTTCTTCCATTAATGTTTGGTTGTCACCTGGATTGAAAAAACTTGGAAAAGGATTTGACAATCTTCTTACCTCTGCCATTGTGGCTTGAGATTCAACATTGAAAAGGGAGGTGAAAGAATTTAAATCTTTTGTAGTGGTTACCATATTATCCATCTTACTTTTCAATCTACCATATAGAATTAAATATGCTTCCCACAGTTGGCATATCTAATAAAAAACTTAGTATTCTCATCTCTTAATTGGATGGATAATGCTCTACTTTTTATTCTCCACTTTTATCTTTATTTATAAGGATAATCTCTTTTTTTTCTTCAAGCAATTTTATCTTTGTTTTCCATTGCTTGGTTATATACCTACAACCTTTGTTGCTATAATGAGATGTTAATTTTTTGTCCATATCCTTGAGAGTTCTCACATCTTTTTGTCTTCTGACTTCTACCCATTGTTTTGTTATTTTTTTCCCATTTCAAATTCTATTGGAATTGTAAGGGAATATATTTTCTCTTGGATCCATCATAGGTTCCCAAGCCTCTTTAATTTTATCCAAAATATCTTCCTCCTTTACCCATTATGGGTTGAAATTAAAGGGATTGGTGAGTATCCCTTACATTGAGGCTATGATTAGAATCCTCCCCAAGAGGAATTCTATCAATGAATTTTGATGACTTCTTCAAGGAATGCTTCTAAATTAAAGAACAATCCATCCTTTTTGCAATGTGAGCCCTCCTTGTCTCTTGTTTCTCCAAGTTGGGATAATTGTGTAGGTTCAATATCCAATGAACCTAGTTCTTCTAACTTTTTAATGATTTATGTAGTTGATTGCCAAACTTTTGAAGCTCTCAACATGAAATTTTAAACCCCCTACCACAACCAAACAATTTCGAATAAATTTCATATTGGATATCTTATCTTAATATGTGACCCTATCCAAATAGGTCCATATATATTTAGAAGAGTTATATCTTTTCCAAGGTCTAGAGAAATCATTGATGTCCATAAACCTATTGAGAAAGCCCATAAGTTAGTAGGGAAAAATTATTCATTTTTCCCACCTAGTAATGTTCCCCCTCAATATCCATTTTTCACTAATATAACTAAATTCCTAATTCCTAATAAATTTGGAAATCTCATGAATTATTTACTCTCCATTAGCCACATTTTCTTGTAGAAAAAATGACACTCGATGGAATTTTTTGCCTCTACTAATATTTTTAAAGCTAATTTATTTGAGGGATTGATCAATATTTGATGATTTAGGCTCAATAAAATCATTCTAGAATATATTTTGTGGCATGTTATCTAATAGATCTTATTAAAGACACTAGTTTACCACTTTTTATTTATGAACTTGTTTGTTTTTTAGCCATCGATATATATGATTTTCTTCCTTTGTGTCAATCATTTTAATTTCCTTCCCTCTAAAAGATTAAAACCCCCTTCTACCCTTCATGGAATACTTATATATCCTTTGCTTCTTGATATGAGGATGTATTTTGGAATCTCTGTAAAATTTGTTTCATGGAGGACTTCAAGATTTCCATGTTCCATATTCATATTTATAGATCTCCAAGATAAGGAGTTTTCTTAAGCCAGGTGGATAT
Source organism: Pinus tabuliformis (assembly GCA_031772625.1). Classification (NCBI taxonomy): domain Eukaryota; kingdom Viridiplantae; phylum Streptophyta; class Pinopsida; order Pinales; family Pinaceae; genus Pinus; species Pinus tabuliformis. Next base: position 1,002,995,785 of record CM062811.1, on the reverse strand, counting down.
CAGTGGCCACCCACCTATTCCACTGGCTTGTAGCACAGTTTTCCTATTTTGGTAGTTTTCTATTTTGGCATTTTCAGGTCCTTAACTTCTGAAGTTGTTTTGAGGCCATAAATGGTGTTCTTTTTGGAAACAAACCAACAATATTCATATATTTCATGAATAGTAAAAAATTATACTCCTTGGATAAACCTTTCCAATGGGCTATCATGTGCACCAAATGGAGATCGTATGCCAAAGTTACAACCCCCTGAAGTTGATGTTCCTCAAAATAAAAAGGCCATTGAGCTTCATTGTAACACAGTTCAGGAAGGCACATAGCCATCACATCTCTTCTTAGAGATAAGCTACCACTATTTGAGCTAGTTTTATTTTATTTTGCACGCATACAATTTCAACATTTTCCATATATTAATTGAAGTCAAGTTTTATTGTATCTCTTTGTTTTGATATTAAATCCATATTTCATTTTTTCCCTTCATAAATTTGAATTAGTGGTATTAGAGCGATCTTCTCTTCCTCTATTTTTTGGCATGTCCCAAACGAGGTCCGAGTATAAGGAGTTGGGACTCAAACTCCTTGAAACCTTGCAAGACCATCCTCGTCGGCCCCGATGACCTCCCATGGCGGAAGAAAAGAAAGATAAGGGAATATGAGATCCTATAAAATTGTTGCTTAAAAAATCCCTCAAACGACAAAGGAACAAGATGATGATAATTTTTCCCAAATTCTTCGGGGGATACTAATAGGCAACGCATCTTCACCTAGTGGCCATTGTTAATGAATAATATGATTCAATTTAACCCTTATGAATCCGTGGATAGATAGGACAAGAATTTGGGTATTGTGCCCAGTTTTAGCTTGAATAAACTATGGTACAACTTCAAAGTAATGAAAACGAAAGGAAAAACTTTACAAAACAAAAATATATTGACATATGCAAAAGAGGGAAAAGATATATATAGGAACGAAATGTTATACATAGTAGTAAAATGTAATGATTACACTTGTGAAGCAATATCATAAAAATAACAATGTTTAAGTTATGACTCATAAATTATTGCCTTCGTTTATAATAATATTCCATCAAGAATAAAATTACAGTTTACAATGTATAGGGAGTAGTAATAAAGAAAAAGAAAAATACAAATAGCAAAATAGTGCACAAGATGGCAGAAGTAATAAAATAAAATTTGTTGCGTGTATCAAAGAATAATGTTGAGATATGATGATAACAAACTTGAAAAAGCATAAGTCTGCACAAGGGACTTCTTAACAAATGACCTTGATTTCTAGACCATATTATTGAAATGCCAACAGTCATAAACAACAAACTAACTCAGACTTGCTACAATGAACTCAAAATGATATGGATTCTCCGCTACCATAATTAACCAAGATCTTTTACTTATGTGATGTTAGCATAATTGCATGTGAAAGAGTATGAAAACCACGTGTACATATTTTAAAGAAGAGGAAAGATAATGACGACCATCAAATCAAGGACACACACACATTAATAACGGAGTTCACCTAGTGTGGGTTACATCTCCGGGCCTAGTGTCAAGAGTGGTGAGGTAGCTTCATTAAATGTCACAAGATGATGATGAGTACATGGTACATTCTTTGTCAAGGATAAACTCCCTCAACTAGAGTGGCATGTCTCTCCATGAGACGTTCTCCTATAGGAACTCTCACTCATATGGGCCCCCCTTCAGCATGACAAGATATTAAATTCTCACATGACGTGGCATACAACTATCCTTCAACATAATAGTAATAAGGATCTCAACAACAAAATCATCATCTCAGCAAATCAAAAGAAAGACACAACATCACTGCATCATATACCTCCACTTTCGGGGATGGCCTAAAAATGCATAGCTCTGTGGAATAAATCAACTACATCGTTGAATTCGTGGTGTGAAATCATGTCAAATCACTATAAACATGACCCCTTTCTAACATCGTCAAAATCTAGACCCTCTGGAATCTCAAAGATTCCTCAAATATTCTTTCTCGCTTGTTGACTGCAGTTCTGTTGCTCGGATGAGAATTGAGTTCACCAATGCGCACCTTGTGAAAAACTGAGTAATTTGAGTATAAATTCGACCCGGTTTTGAAACTGTCCAAAATCAACCCTCAGGGAACCTTTTAGATTCCTCATGATCCCACAAAGATTCCTTTCTGCGAGTTGAATGAAATTTCGCTGCTCAGATCAGTAAACTGATCATGCCATCAGTCTCTTGGCAAAATTCTAGTTTGTTTGAGTATAAATTTGACATGATTCTCTCACGGTGAAAAATTGGCCCCGAGGGAATCTTTTAGACTCCTCATGATTCCACAAAGATTTCTCTCTGCAAGTTGATTGAAATTTCGCTACTCAGATCAGAAAACCGATCATGCCATCAAACTCCTGGCGAAATTTTGGTTCGTTTGAGTATAAAGTTGGCATGATTCTATCAATGTGAAAACTTGGCCCCAAGGGAATATTTTAGATTTCTCATGATTCCACAAAGATTCATCTCTGCATGTTGATTGAAAATCTGTTGCTCAAATTACAAATCTAATCTCATCATCGCACTCTTTGTGAAATTCTAAGAAAAATGACTATAAATCGGCAATATTATGCCTCTGTCAAAGATCAGCTTCCAAGGGAATCTTTTAGATTCCTCATGATTCCCCTGCGTCAGGGTTCCCTGTCTCGATTTACATGTTGGCTCAAGGTTTTTTGTGCTCCCTTCTACAATTCGTTCCTTTGTTTGGGCGAATGAGAAATTTTGGTTTATATAAAAAAAATGGGCGTGAATTACAAAACCAAACAGGTGTCGCATTGGTAAATTCGGCAAATGGTTGGAGGGTGGCCCGAGTTCCAACCCACAGCCCACCCGTTTCCATTTTTTGTTGGCGTTGTGTTTTTAGATGAGGAAAGGGATCGCAGCATTGGGCGGGCAGGCCATCGGCCAGTGCGGGATTTAGGTTCAAATCCCGTCGGCCCCCTATTATACGACAAGCATTTGAAACGGTCAGCCCATATAGTCGTTATATTTTGTATATAACCTGGTTTGGGGGTGGCGGGGGTGGTGGCTTGCCACCCCATTTTTTATATTTTTTTTAAATTTATAAAATTTGAAAATATTGTCAAAAATCGTCGACCGAATTTTTAGGGGTCACCGGAAAAATTAAGTAGGCAACAAATTCACCCTTTCTGACTGTCGGAATCCATCACCAATAAGTGCCAAATTGTTGCCTCATTAATGGCTGCCAGTGGACCTAGTTTGACCAAAACTTTAACTGACCATAAATTTCACATACGAAGTCGAATTGAGGTATCGCTTGTGTCTTGGAAAGATTGCGACAGGATCTTCGATTTGACTTTGGTTTCACTTCAATCCAAAAATTTTGATTTTTGAGCTTTTCCAAAGCCACTATTGAATTTTGAGCATTTCTAGAGCCACCTAGATCATTCCTCCCCACTGAGGAGATTTTTGTCCTCCAAAAGCATCAACATAATCTACAATTGTTGTGTTACATTTTTTGCATAACAAGTGTCCTGACAAATCACACTTCCTTCTCCTTGACACTTGTTCTTCGGAGCCATAAGTGATGAACCGACATGTGCATCCTCTACAAACTTGTAGTACAATCTTTGCAAACATGATCTTTGATTTGAATTTGGTTTCACTTCAATCCAAAAATTTTGATTTTTGAGATTTTCCAAAGCCACTATTGTATTCTGAGCATTTCTGGAGCCACCTAGATCATTCCTCCCCACTGACGAGATTTTTTTCCTCCAAAAACATGAACATAATCTGAAATTGTTGTGTTACATTGTCTACATAACAAGTGTCGTGACAAGTCACACTTCATTCTCCTTCATGCTTGTTCTTCGGAGCCATAAGCATGAACCGACATGTGCATCCTTTGCAAACTTGTAGTACAATGTTTGCAAGTTACATGTTCAATTACATGACCAATCATGGCCCAAGCATCCCCATACTTGTCAAGAGTTTATAACGCACACTCTTTAGTCAAGTTTACATCATAAAAGAAACCAATACCCCAGCTATCAGTAGAAAGCCCAAAACATTATCGTTTATTTAATAAGTGATGGAAAACACATCATCGCTTTTACAATTATATTGCAACATGTGGCCATGATAAGCTACTATATCTAGAAAAAGCATCTCTCCCTCATCAAATTGAATGGGTCATCTCCCTGTGGCGGATTCACTTGTTGAACATCTTCACTAGCTGATTCCTGCACGATCGCTTTATCCTTGAGACATCGTTCTCAATGGAGCCTCCAACATGTGGCTCTTTGATGTCCATATCTGTTTCAATGAATGCAAAAACTATTCTTCCTCCAGACCTGCTTAACATTCTTCCCTCCATGATGTGGAAGGTCTTTCATGCCTCATCCTCCTTCTTTCTACCATTCTCTTCCAGCACTCGGAAACCACGTGGTTATGCAAACCATGAAAACTACATGGTTTTCTACACCATGATTTATGCTCATCATTAACAATATGTTTGTAATCAAAATTAACTTTAGAATATTAACACTTTTAATACCTCTCTTGGCTATCTCTGGTGAAATCTAGGTGATGAGAGCTTGCCTTAGCTCTTTCTCTGCAATGTGCACTATCGTGGGAGGATTGTGATGTGTTCCAATCATCCTCTTTCCCCGATGGCTTCGAAAATTTCTTGGAAGCTTCTATTTCCTTTGAACACTCTCCTTCAGTGTACGCCAAACTTGAAAATTGAGGTCTTTGTACAAGCTCTAATGCCTAAGTCATTACTTGGCCATTAACATCAAGTCCTCCTCCTTCATACCCCATCTTGGTAAGGAGTGTCATGCCAGTGCCTGAAATGGGTACCTCCATGTTTCCAACATAAATAACGTCAGGTGAAAATGAAACTGAAGAATGATCAACATTGTTTAGCTTAGCTGTCGATTCTAAAGTAGGTGACAATGGCTTCACTAAGACTTCGTTGCACTTCATATTTTCCAAGGCCTCTTCCATGGCTCATAACTGAAGCTGCAATATTTGCTTCTCTTTTTCTTCTTGTAGATGTCTCCTCAATTCAGCATTCTCTGCTTGAAGGCTCTGATTCATCTTCTCATTCGAATGATGATAAGACGATGAAGAAGATGAATAATCACTGGAAGATGGAGATGGAGCATCATCCTCTACTCTTTCTTTCTCTTGATCCTCTCTTGTCATTTTCTCCTCATAATATGCATACATTAAATCTACCATGTTGGCCATCCTGTAGAAGGCCTCATAGAGATCTTTTTCATCCTCCATTTTCTTTTCTTGTTGCACGTTCAATAGCTGGTTATCATTCACACACACAATTCACATCAGTAAGAATACCGCTCTAATACCAAACTTGATCCGAATTCTCTCCGCTACTAGAATTAACCAAGAACTTTTACTTCTGTGATGTTAGCATAATTGCATGTGAAAGAGTATGAAAAGCCACATGTGCATATTTTAAAGAAGAGGAAACATAATGACGACCATCAAATCAAAGGAGACACACACATTGATAATGGAGTTCACCCAGTGTGGGTTACGTCTCCAGGCTCAGTGTCAAGAGTGGGGAGGCAGCGTCAATAAATACTGCAAGATGATGATGAGTGCATGGTACATTCTTTGTCATTACAAGGATACACTCCCTCAACTAGAGTGGCATGTCTCTCCACGAGACGTTCTCCTATAGGAACTCTCACTCATATGGGCCCTCCTTCAGCAAGACAAGATATTAAATTCTCGCATGACGTGGCATACAAGTATCCTTCAACATAATAGTAACAAGGATCTCAACAACAAAATCATCATCGCAGCAAATCAAAAGAAAGACACGTCATCACTGCATCATATACCTCCACTTTCATGGATGGCCTAAAAATGCACAGATCTGCGGAATAATTCGACTACACCATTGAATTTGTAGCGTGAAATCATGTCGAATGACTATAAACTCGACCCCTATTTGACACCATCAAAATTTGGACCCTTAGGAATCCCGAAGATTCCCTCTCACTGGTTGACTAGAGTTCTACTACTCATATGACAATTATGAGTTCACCACTATGCTCCTTGTGAAAAACTGAGTAATTTGAGTATAAAGTCGGTCTGGTTCTGAAATTGTCAAAAATCAGCCCTTAGGGAATCTTTTAGATTCCTCATGATTCCACAAAGATTCTTCTCTATGAGTTGAATGAAATTTTGTTGCTCAAATCAGTAAACTGATCATGCCATTTGACTCTTGGTGAAATTCTGGTTCGTTTGAGTATAAATTTTACATGATTATGTCACTTTGAAAAATTGGCGCCATGGGCCAAACTTTTAGATTCCTAAATGATTCCACAAAGATTCCTCTCTATGAGTTGAATGAAACCTTGTTGTTCAGATCATAAAACTTATCATGCCATCATACTCTTGGCGGAATTTTGGTTCGTGTGAGTATAAAGTTGACATGATTCTATAACTGTGAAAAATTGGCCCCAAGGGAATCTTTTAGATTCCTCATGATTCCACAAAGATTTCTCTTTGCAAGTTCACTGAAGACATGTTACTCAAATGAAAAATCTGATCTCACCATCACGCTCTTTGCGAAATTCTAAGAAAAATTACTATAAAGTCGACATAATTCTCCCTTTGTCAAAAATCATCCTCCAAGGGAATCTTTTAGATTCCTCGTGATTCACCTGCGTCAGGGTTCCCTGTCTCAATTTGTGTGTCGGCTCAAGGTTCCATGCGCTCCCTTGTGCAGTTTGGTCCTTCGTTTGGGCGAATGAGAAATTTTGGTTTATATAAAAAAAATCAGGCATGAATTAAAAAGCCAAATAGGTTGGCGCATTGGTAAATTCGATAAATGGTTGGAGGGTGGCCTGGGTTCCAAACAACGACCCACATGTTTCCCTTTTTGGTTGGTGTTGTATTTTTAGTTGAGGATTGGGGTTGCCGCGTTGGGCAGGCCAGTCATAGGCCGGCGCGGATTCAAATCTCGTCGGGCCCCCATCATACGACAACCATTTGAAACAGTCGGCCCATATGGTTGTTATATTTTGTATATAACATGGTTTGGGGGTGGTGGCCCGCCACCCCATTTTTATATTTTTTTTTTAATTTTATAAAATTTGAAAATATTGTAAGAAACCGTCGGCCAAATTTTTAGGGGTCACCGGAAAAATTATGTAGGAAACAAATTCACCATTTCTGACCGTCGGAATCCGTTGCCAATAAGTGCTAAATTGTTGTCTCGTTAGAAGCTACCAATGGGACTAGTTTGACCAAAACTTTGACTGGCCATAACTTTCACGTACGAACTCGGATTGAGGTATTGTTTAGGCCATTGAAAATCTTACAATGATATATTCGATTTGACCCTAGTTTCACTTCAATCCATCAAAATTGATTTTTGAGCTTTCCAAAGCCACTTCTGAATTCTGAGCGTTTCTGAAGCTACTTGGATCACAAAGGCACATTTAGAGACTGGCATGCTATTGCAAGAAGAAGCAATATCAATATCGATAAAATTTTGCAGTAGTTATAAATCATTTGTCACTGAAATGTATAATACCTCTAACAACAAGAGGTACCATTGACCTTCGTCTATGTTGTTGTTCAAAAGAAGCCTTGTAGATCAGAGGTTGTAAGTCACAAATATCTAAACATAGAAATTAAGTAACTAAGTGAAGAATGAAACCATGTCAAGCCAATTTGCGTTTTAATTCAAGGATCTTGTCTTCCTTTTGTGAGCTTGTATTTGTAGTCACGAGCTTTGGAAACGAATTACATAATTGTTCCTTTTTTAATTAAGTTGACAAAATTGCTTCTGTTGGGGAATAAATGAAATTTTATGGTCAATATAGAAACCCTTACAATCGCGCCTTTTCACTAATGTATCTTCAGGCTCGTATAGTTCCCGAGAGGAAATAGGAATGACATTTGTAAAATACATTACCAGCTATGGTCAACATAAAAGTGTCTATCTAGATAAATACAACTGAAATTAATTTAATATTTAATATAAATTTTAAGAATATTCTGAAATGTAACTGAAAAGAATGAAATTAATTGCTTATTAATACAGTATTTTGGTTTCAGTTTAACGTTTTTCGATAAAATCATAAATTTATCACCTTCAAATAAGTATCTTCGCATATGATTTGGATTATCCGTTGAGCATGTATAGGGTTATTTTTTAATTATCCTCAGTTTGATCGATTTTGAATGTGACAAGCTTATACAAAATATATGTATCACGAAAATAGCTAAAAAAAAAACCCACAATAACATTATCAACACGTGGTGATTAAGTGTTCAATATTTATTAATTTCGGTCGAAAAACAGATTCATCTAATAGTTATTTGGTTTAATTTAGTTTAATATTATTTTTTATTAATTTCAAAAAAATATTATAAATAAAAAAAATTCTATTAACTAAATTAATTACATTAATATTAAATAAATATATTGTTAAATTAATTAATTCAAAGCGACTCTAAAATTTAGTGCTTACAATGATACTTTATATAATATAACATATTATATCCACTTAATTCACCAACGCAACATAGCATTGAATGGTAGGCACCAGTGTTTTAATAAAGAAACAACCAATTCAAAAAGGGCAAATATTGCACCCTCGCTCTCCTCATATTTGACTTTTGGGGTTTTCGTTTTATTCAATTGTGGGTTGGGATTCCCTGCCTGATATCCCCACTAGACTCCACTAATGAAGCTTTCACGGTCTAAAAGAAAGAAGTATGTCAAGTGTTAATGAAGAAATGACTTTTGGGGTCTTCGTTTTACTCAATTGTGAGTTGGGACTCCCTGCCTAATATCCCCACTAGACTCCACTAATGAAGCTTTCACGGTCTAAAAGAAAGAAGTATGTCGAGTGTCAATGGAGAAATGAGGGGCAACCAAATGGGAGAAACCAGTGGGAGTGCAATTAAAAGTAGGTTTGGAATGGTTAAAAATAAAAATTAAAAAATCTAAATCTCATGCTATAACTACTCATACTCTGACTTGGATAGACATGCAATACTTGCATGAGTAGGCATTGAATTTTTTAAAGAGTGAGGTGGACGATTTACCATTAACATTAGAGTTTTACATCCTTATTATGATAATATAATAAGGTGATATATATGTGTGTGTGTGTGTAACAACCTTCGCGAATGTGCATATAAACAACATAATAGGAACATAAATACAATAAACATATCAGCCATCAAAATCCATATATACATAAGTACATTTGCACATGAAAATCAAGGTAATGAATTTTTTTCATTAATAAATGCAATGAACCAACCGAAGATGGGACTACCATGTTCCACCCGACCATAGATTCGCTGAGCCAAGTCTCTCTTTAGCGAATCACCCTCGTGCCATATTCCAAGCATGAATGTGGGATCTCATAGAACACATCAATCAAAACTCATCCAGGGCTTCCAGAGGCCACCCACCTCAACCCATCAAACAATGATTCCACCTCACGGTCGGACATCACCAAAAAACATCATCAGATTGGTCTCCATCCAAGCCTTCCAGGGCTTCTAGAGCGTTTGTCCAACCAAGGCTTCCAGAACTAGTAACTCAACCCGCAGCTTATACAGGGATTCCATAGCGTTTGTCCAACCAAGGCTTCCAAGGCTAGTAACTCAACCCGCCAAGGGCTTCCAAAGCGTTTGTCCAACCAGGGCTTCCAGGACTAATAACTCAACCCAAGTTGTTACAGGGCTTCCAGAGTGTTTGTTCAACCAGGGCTTCCAAGACTAATAACTCAACCCAAGCTAAGGAAACATGAGAACCAACCAAAACAAAGCAATGAAAGTAAACCCACAATCACCATGGTTATCCAGGAAATGGCATGGCTAGGCAAGGCAATTCACTATCAATCCAAGCAATCCTCCATTCCAATGATAGATCACAACCAAGAAACCACATGCATGTGCCATGCATGCCAAAACTAGTGAATAAATCATACATGCAACTCGATACCTGTAAGCAAATCTGATGTAGTTGTTGATGCTGATGCCTTCTTGCTCTTTCCTGCTCTTCCTTTGCCTTCTTGCTCCAAGAATCCAAGTATGCCACACCCTCCAAGAGTGCTCCAAGAAAACTCTAAGTAACCAAGAGTATCAGAGAGAGAGAGAATAATGAGAGAGCTCCAAAACTGAACTGACCAAGTCTTGCCCATTGATCCTCATAAGCCATTTTATTAATGAGGCATTTATTTTCTTCATTTTCCATTATTTTCCTTCAATTTCCTCCTCACATGCAACCTGTGACCTTTCACCTCCTAATTCTCCTAATTACCATTATTTTCTTTCATTTTCCTCCTCACATGCAACTTGTGACCTTTCACCTACTTTTTCTCCTAATTTCCATTATTTTCATAAATAAATGTGCCAAAATACCTTTTTGCCTCTTTAATGCCTTTGGCAATTTCCTTAGCCATAAACAACCAAATGAACATGTAGAAATTTCACCTGTAGAACAAACCGATATATGCAATGTCCTAAAGCATAATACTTGTTCTACTTCTACAAAACATTAAGCGGAAGCATAATCGAATTCATAAGCAACATCAAGTAGAAACATGCATAATTGATCAAGAGAAATAATCACACATAACACAAGATATATCCGGGGGAAAGCACTAGCATAAAACCCCATCCATGTATTATCAATCAAGTGGAAATCCTCTTCACAAAACAAAAAGAATTAGCTCTCAAGCTATTCCATTCTCAATGAACTATGAAGATATGAAGATATGTCTCATGAACCAACCAAGCCCTGTATATAAAGGCTTTACCTATGGTCCAATCCTTCCTTGCGCAGTTTACTTAGGAAATAATAGCAAAAGTATATGCAATTAAGTTCAAACATACCAAATCAACCAATGGTCCAACTATGCAATCCTTGAGGACACTAGTTCCTCAACCATGCAAAAAATACTTACTAGAAATAGTCAAGCATCTGATAGTACACTGTCCCACATTTGATCTCAACTGGGTCTCTGACAGAACTGACACGCAACAATTATCCATGAGTGAATTCTTAGTTATCTAAAATAATAGTTGTCACATGCATGCAAGCATTAACAAACTATATTTTATTATTTTAACAACTTGTTAAAATAATCTCACTGGACTTTACTAGTTAGAACTAAGTCAACTGATTCTCTCATTATAGAACTCATACTTATTCCCTCAATCAGTGGAGGAAATTAAGGATAAATTCCTCAATCAGTGGGACAACTCATGTGCATGCTCACAAAGACTTCAAATTCGAATTTCCTTAACTAATTAACTCAACTGAGTTAATTAATTAATATTTCCAACTGCTATTAAGAAAAAAATTAATTTTACTTCCTATAGATAGACTAAGGACTGCTATAAATAGGAAGGGACCAGAAATGCTATTTTTAGAACTTTCTATTTTTAGCAGTTTCACCTCTCACCCAATTTGGCCAATGACCTCACTGGCCAAACTGCTATTTTTAGACATGCTATTTTTAGCAAGTCTATTTTTAGCACATTCTAAATTTAACATTTCTTGTTGCACATTTTTCAATAGAACACCCCCTAAGGTGCCTTGCCCAACATTGAGCTTGGAATACATGTCCCAGTCATCCGTGGTTATTGTTTTTAACATTTATTACATGGAATTTTCACCAGGGTTGTTACAGAACCCTCCCCCTTGGGGGAACACCGTCCTCGGTGTTCAATCACACATATACCTCAGCAGCCTGCTGAAAGAAGACATACTACTCATGGAGATTTATAACCCAGCTCGATGTAGTATTTACAATGAAAGATCTACTCAAGCCATAACATCATAACGACATGACAACATACCGCATAGTGGAGCTTTATAACATAGCTCATTACGGTATTTACAATGATCATTCTGCTTAAGAAAACTCATATGACATCATAACATCATGATAACATAACCACATGATAGCATAATAACATTACACCCATACCACATAGTGGAGCTTTATAACACAGCTCGTTACGGTATTTACATCCATACACGGGTGTACATATAACAATAGCATCAAAGTATATATACCAAAACATATGCCAAATCATATACCAAACATATATCGATCATACACTAATCATCATATAGCATATATGAAAACATCATAAGGCATGTCAAAACATCATATAGCATGTAAAGCACATATCAAATCATTATAAAGAATATATCAACCATCATAAAACATATATCAATCACCATAAAGCATATACTAAACCAACATAAATCAAATACTAAACCATCATAAAGCAACTACGAAAGCACCTCAAGCAACCACCAAACTACCATATAAAGCTGTTAATTCTTGTAGTTGATTTCAACTACCCAACCAAGCATGTTCATGATTCATGTACTACGCACATAACTTCCATCAGTTTTAAAATAAATTAAAATAAATTCACATCATACCTCATTGGTAGCTCATCAATACAGTACATTTGCAATCATGTTCACTTCCTATCACAACAAGTCAAACTAGCATATTTGACCAAGTCAACATGTATAAAAATATCACATCAAGTTAGCTCAAACATAACCATCAAAATCATAAATGACATGTAACCATCATAAATCAAAATCATAGATCACATGTAACCATAATGTACCATAATCATAAATCACATGCATAATAAAATTGAAATAAAATGTTGATACTTATCCTTTCATCAATCCTTAGCTTCTACCTTTGTCTTTTTTCCCTATGCACTCTAGATCGGTTGCTACACCCAAAAAACACCCAGTGCCTTCTCCTAAACCATGGGCATAGACACATAGTGTGCATCACACACATATAACCACACAGCATACCACACCATGCAATACATGCATCTACACCTGACATACAACACATAGACCTACACCCAGTATATACAATACAATGCATCCATCCATACCTGATGTGAAATACCACCCAATACATGTACCTACACAAAGTACCACACAACGAGTACACACACCGCAATACCACGACTACATGATCCACATACATAATATTGCATGCCCATAACACAACATGGATGACATGCACACAATACCACGCATGCACTAGTACCATATGTACAACATGTACATAATACCACCGGTACACCGCACCACTTGCACAACGTGTGCACAGCATCACATGTAAATGGCACCACCTACACAACGTGTACACAACGCCACATGTACACCGTACCACCTGTATAATGTGTACATAGTACCACATGCACGACATGTATGCGATACCACATGTACACAGCATCACATGCACGACATGTACATAGCATTGCGTGCTCATAGCACCGCATGCTCATAGCACCGCGTGCTCATAGCACCCTATGTAAAGCATGTACACGACACCACATGCTTACAACACCACTTGTACAATCATGCACACAACACCATATGGACATAGCACCGTATGTACAACATGCATGCAACACCAAGTGTACATAGCATTCAATGAGTTTTCTTAACCCAGGTGGATATCAGTGGCCACCCACCTATTCCATTGGCTTGTAGCACAGTTTTCTTATTTTGGTAGTTTTCTATTTTTGCATTTTCAGGTCCTTAACTTCTAAAGTTGTTTTGAGGCCCTAAATGGTGTTCTTTTTGGAAACAGAACAACAATAGTCATATATTCCATGAATAGTAAAAAATTATACTCCTTGGATAAACCTTTCCAATGGGCTATCATGTGCACCAAATGGAGATCGTATGCCAAAGTTACAACCCCCTAAAGTTGATGTTCCTCAAAATAAAAAGGCCATTGAGCTTCATTGTAACACAGTTCAGGAAGGCACATAGCCATCACATCTCTTCTTAGAGATAAGCTACCACTATTTGAGCTAGTTTTATTTTATTTTTCATGCATACAATTTCAACATTTTCCATATATTAATTGAAGTCAAGTTTTATTGTATCTCTTTGTTTTGATATTAAATCCATATTTCATTTTTTCCCTTCATAAATTTGAATTAGTGGTATTAGAGCAATCTTCTCTTCCTCTATTTTTTGGCATGTCCCAAACGAGGTCCGAGTATAAGGAGTTGGGACTCAAACTCCTTGAAACCTTGCAAGACCATCCTCGTCGGCCCCGATGACCTCCCATGGCGGAAGAAAAGAAAGATAAGGGAATATGAGATCCTATAAAATTGTTGCTTAAAAAATCCCTCAAACGACAAAGGAACAAGATGATGATAATTTTTCCCAAATTCTTCGAGGGATACCAATAGGCAACGCATCTTCACCTAGTGGCCATTGTTAATGAATAATATGATTCAATTTAACCCTTATGAATCCTTGGATAGATAGGACAAGAATTTGGGTATTGTGCCCAGTTTTAGCTTGAATAAACTATGGTACAACTTCAAAGTAATGAAAATGAAAGGAAAAACTTTACAAAACAAAAATATATTGACATATGCAAAAGAGGGAAAAGATATATATAGGAACGAAATGTTAAACATAGCAGTAAAATGTAATGATTACACTTGTGAAGCAATATCATAAAAATAACAATGTTTAAGTTATGACTCATAAATTACTGCCTTCATTTATAATAATATTCCATCAAGAATAAAATTACATTTTACAATGTACAGGGAGTAGTAATAAAGAAAAAGAAAAATACAAATAGCAAAATAGTGCACAAGATGGCAGAAGTAATAAAATAAAATTTGTTGCGTGTATCAAAGAATAATGTTGAGATATGATGATAACAAACTTGAAAAATCATAAGTCTACACAAGGGACTTCTTAACAAATGACCTTGCTTTCTAGACCATATTATTGAAATGCCAACAGTCATAAACAACAAACTAACTCAGACTTGCTACAATGAACTCAAAATGATATGGATTCTCTGCTACCAGAATTAACCAAGATCTTTTACTTATGTGATGTTAGCATAATTGCATGTGAAATAGTATGAAAAACCACATGTACATATTTTAAAGAAGAGGAAAGATAATGACGACCATCAAATCAAAGGACACACACATTGATAACGGAGTTCACCTAGTGTGGGTTACATCTCCGGGCCTAGTGTCAAGAGTGGTGAGGTAGCTTCATGAAATGTTGCAAGATGATGATGAGTACATGGTACATTCTTTGACAAGGATAAACTCCCTCAACTAGAGTGGCATGTCTCTCCATGAGACGTTCTCCTATAGGAACTCTCACTCATATGGGCCCCTCTTCAGCATGACAAGATATTAAATTCTCACATGACGTGGCATACAAGTATCCTTCAACATAATAGTAATAAGGATATCAACAACAAAATCATCATCTCAGCAAATCAAAAGAAAGACACAACATCACTGCATCATATACCTCCATTTTCGGGGATGGCCTAAAAATGCATAGCTCTGCGGAATAAATCAACTACATCGTTGAATTCGTGGCGTGAAATCATGTCAAATCACTATAAACATGACCCCTTTCTAACATCGTCAAAATCTAGACCCTCTAGAATCTCAAAGATTCCCCAAATATTCTTTCTCGCTGGTTGACTGCAATTCTGTTGCTCAGATGAGAATTGAGTTCACCAATGCGCTCCTTGTGAAAAACTGAGTAATTTGAGTATAAAGTCGACCTGGTTTTGAAACTGTCCAAAATCAACCCTTAGGGAACCTTTTAGATTCCTCATGATCCCACAAAGATTCCTTTCTGCGAGTTGAATGAAATTTTGATGCTCAGATCAGTAAACTGATCATGCCATCAGTCTCTTGGCAAAATTCTAGTTCGTTTGAGTATAAATTTGACATGATTCTCTCACTGTGAAAAATTGGCCCCAAGGGAATATTTTAGACTCCTCATGATTCCACAAAGATTTCTCTCTGCAAGTTGATTGAAATTTCGCTACTCAGATCAGAAAACCAATCATGCCATCAAACTTCTAGCGAAATTTTAGTTCATTTGAGTATAAAGTTGGCATGATTCTATCAATGTGAAAACTTGGCCCCAAGGGAATATTTTAGATTTCTCATGATTCCACAAAGATTCATCTCTGCATGTTGATTGAAAATCTGTTGCTCAAATTACAAATCTAATCTCATCATCACACTCTTTGTGAAATTCTGAGAAAAATGACTATAAAGTCGGCAATATTCTGCCTCTGTCAAAAATCAGCTTCCAAGGGAATCTTTTAGATTCCTCATGATTCCCCTGCGTCAGGGTTCCCTGTCTCGGTTTACATGTTGGCTCAAGGTTTTTTGTGCTCCCTTCTACAATTCGTTCCTTTGTTTGGGCGAATGAGAAATTTTGATTTATATATTAAAAAAATGGCCGTGAATTACAAAACCAAACAGGTGTCGCATTGGTAAATTCGGCGAATGGTTGGAGGGTGGCCCGAGTTCCAACCCACAGCCCACCCATTTCCATTTTTGGTTGGCGTTGTGTTTTTAGATGAGGAATGGGATCGCCGCATTGGGCGGGCAGGCCATTGGCTAGTGCGGGATTTAGGTTCAAATCTCGTCGGCCCCCTATTATACGACAACCATTTGAAACGGTCGGCCCATATAGTCGTTATATATTGTATATAACCTGGTTTGGGGGTGGCGGGGGTGGTGGCCTGCCACCCCATTTTTTATATTTTTTTAAATTTATAAAATTTGAAAATATTGTCAAAAATCGTCGGCCGAATTTTTAGGGGTCACCGGAAAAATTAAGTAGGCAACAAATTCACCCTTTCCGACTGTCGGAGTCCGTCACCAATAAGTGCCAAATTGTTGCCTCATTAGTGGCTGCCAATGGACATAGTTTGACCAAAACTTTAACTGACCATAAATTTCACATATGAAGTCGGATTAAGGTATCGCTTGTGTCTTGGAAAGATTGCGACAGGATCTTCGATTTGACTTTGGTTTCACTTCAATCCAAAAATTTTGATTTTTGAGCTTTTCCAAAGCCACTATTGAATTTTGAGCATTTCTAGAGCCACCTAGATCATTCCTCCCCACTGAGGAGATTTTTGTCCTCCAAAAGCATCAACATAATCTGCAATTGTTGTGTTACATTTTTTGCATAACAAGTGTCCTGAAAAATCACACTTCCTTCTCCTTGACGCTTGTTCTTCGGAGCCATAAGTGATGAACCGACATGTGCATCCTCTACAAACTTGTAGTACAATCTTTGCAAACATGATCTTTGATTTGAATTTGGTTTCACTTCAATCCAAAAATTTTGATTTTTGAGATTTTCCAAAGCCACTATTGTATTCTGAGAATTTCTGGAGCCACCTAGATCATTCCTCCCCACTGACGAGATTTTTTTCCTCCAAAAGCATGAACATAATCTGCAATTGTTGTGTTACATTGTCTACATAACAAGTGTCGTGACAGGTCACACTTCCTTCTCCTTCACGCTTGTTCTTCGGAGCCATTAGCGATGAACCGACATGTGCATCCTTTGCAAACTTGTACTACAATTTTTGCAAGTTACATGTTCAATTACATGACCAATCATGGCCCAATCATCCCCATACTTGTCAAGAGTTTATAACACACACTCTTTAGTCAAGTTTACATCATAATAGAAACCAATACCCCAGCTATCAGTAGAAAGCCCAAAACATCATCGTTTATTTAATAAGTGATGGAAAACACATCATCCCTTTTACAATTGTATTGCAACATGCGGCCATGACAAGCTACTATATCTAGAAAAAGCATCTCTCCCTCATCAAATTGAATGGGTCATCTCCCTGTGGCGGATTCACTTGTTGAACATCTTCACTAGCTGATTCCTGCACGATCGCTTTGTCCTTGAGACATCGTTCTCAATGGAGCCTCCAACATGTGGCCCTTTGATGTCCATATCTGTTTCAATGAATGCAAAAACTATTCTTCCTCCAGACCTGCTTAACATTCTTCCCTCCATGATGTGGAAGGTCTTTCACGCCTCATCCTCCTTCTTTCTACCATTCTCTTCCAGCACTCGGAAACCACGTGGTTATGCAAACCACGAAAACTACATGGTTTTCTACACCATGATTTATGCTCATCATTAACAATATGTTTGTAATCAAAATTAACTTTAGAATATTGAGACTTTTAATACCTCTCTTGGCTATCTCTGGTGCAATCTGGGTGATGAGAGCTTGCCTTAGCTCTTTCTCTGCAATGTGCACTATCGTGGGAGGATTGTGATGTGTTCTAATCATCCTCATTCCCCGATGGCTTCGAAAATTTCTTGGAATATTCTATTTCCTTTGAACACTCTCCTTCAGTGTACTCCAAACCTGAAAATTGAGGTCTTTGTACAAGCTCCAATGCCTATGTGATTACTTGGCCATTAACATCAAGTCCTCCTCCTTCATACCCCATCTTGGTAAGGAGTGTCATGCCAGTGCCTGAAATGGGTACCTCCATGTTTCCAACATAAATAGCGTCAGGTGAAAATGAAACTGAAGAATGATCAACATTGTTTAGCTCAGCTATCGATTCTAAAGTAGGTGACAATGGCTTCACTAAGACTTTGTTGCACTTCATATTTCCAAGGCCTCTTCCATGGCTCATAACTGAAGCTGCAATATTTGCTTCTCTTTTTCTTCTTGTAGATGTCTCCTCAATTCAACATTCTCTGCTTGAAGGCTCTGATTCATCTTCTCATTCGAATGATGATAAGACGATGAAGAAGATGAATAATCATTGGAAGATGGAGATGGAGCATCGTCCTCTACCCTTTCTTTCTCTTGATCCTCTCTTGTCATTTTTTCCTCATAATATGCATACATTAAATCTACCATGTTGGCCATCCTGTAGAAGGCCTCATAGAGATCTTTGTCATCCTCCATTTTCTTTTCTTTTTGCACGTTCAATAGTTGGTTATCATTCACACACACAATTCACATCAGTAAGAATACCGCTCTAATACCAAACTTGATCCGAATTCTCTCCTCTACTAGAATTAACCAAGAAGTTTCACTTCTGTGATGTTAGCATAATTGCATGTGAAAGAGTATGAAAAGCCACATGTGCATATTTTAAAGAAGAGGAAACATAATGACGACCATCAAATCAAAGGACACACACACATTGATAATGGAGTTCACCCAGTGTGGCTTACGTCTCCGGGCTCAGTGTCAAGAGTGGGGATGCAACTTCAATAAATGCTGCAAGATGATGATGAGTGCATGGTACATTCTTTGTCATTACAAGGATACACTCCCTCAACTAGTGTGGCATGTCTTTCCACGAGACGTTATTCTATAGGAACTCTCACTCATATGGGCCCTCCTTCAGCAAGACAAGATATTAAATTCTCGCATGACGTGGCATACAAGTATCCTTCAACATAATAGTAACAAGGATCTCAACAACAAAATCATCATCGCAGCAAATCAAAAGAAAGACATGTCATCACTGCATCATATACCTCCACTTTCATGGATGGCCTAAAAATGCACAGATCTGCAGAATAATTCGACTACACCATTAGCCCCAAGGGTTAGCTCAGTTGGTCAAAGTCGTGCCTCGCCATCGGGAGGTCACAGGGTCGAATCCACCAGAAGCCCTTGGGGTCAGGTCTTGCAGTAGGCCGAGGGGCGATTTAGCTAGCTATCGCCCAAATTTTTCCGTGGACGTAGCGATCACTCACTGACTAGGGTGCTCGTGAACCACAGCCAAAAAAAAAAAAAATCGACTACACCATTGAATTTGTAGCATGAAATCATGTCGAATGACTATAAACTCGACCCCTATCTAACACCGTCAAAATCTGGACCCTTAGGAATCTCAAAGATTCCCTCTCACTGGTTGACTAGAGTTCTACTACTCATATGACAATTATGAGTTCACCACTATGCTCCTTGTGAAAAACTGAGTAATTTGAGTATAAAGTCGGTCTGGTTCTGAAATTGTCAAAAATCGGCCCTTAGGGAATCTTTTAGATTCCTCATGATTCCACAAAGATTCTTCTTTGTGAGTTGAATGAAATTTTGTTGCTCAAATCAGTAAACTGATCATGCCATCTGACTCCTGGTGAAATTTTGGTTCGTTTGAGTATAAATTTTACATGATTATGTCACTTTGAAAAATTGGCCCCATGGGCCAATCTTTTAGATTCCTAAATGATTCCACAAATATTCCTCTTTATGAGTTGAATGAAACCTTGTTGTTCAGATCATAAAACTTATCATGCCATCATACTCTTGGCCGAATTTTGGTTCGTGTGAGTATAAAGTTGACATGATTCTATAACTGTGAAAAATTGGCCCCAAGGGAATCTTTTAGATTCCTCATGATTCCACAAAGATTTATCTTTGCAAGTTCACTGAAGACATGTTGCTCAGATGAAAACTATGATCTCACCATGCGAAATTCTAAGAAAAATTACTATAAAGTCGACATCATTCTCCCTTTGTCAAAAATCATCCTCCAAGAGAATCTTTTAGATTCCTCGTGATTCACCTGCGTCAGGGTTCCCTGTCTCAATTTGTGTGTCGGCCCAAGGTTCCATGCGCTCCCTTTTGCAGTTTGGTCCTTCGTTTAGGCGAATGAGAAATTTTGATTTATATAAAAAAAATCAGGCATGAATTAAAAAGCCAAACAGGCTGGCGCATTGGTAAATTTGATAAATGGTTGGAGGGTGGCCCGGCTTCCAAACAACGACCCACATGTTTCCCTTTTTGGTTGGTGTTGTATTTTTAGTTGAGGAATGGGGTTGCCGCGTTGGGCGGGCCAGTCATAGGCCGGCGCGGGTTCAAATCTCGTCGGGCCCCCATCATACGACAACTATTTGAAACAGTCAGCCCATATGGTCGTTATATTTTGTATATAACATGGTTTGGGGGTGGTGGCCTGCCACCCCATTTTTGTATTTTTTTTAATTTTATAAAATTTGAAAATATTGTAAAAAACCGTCAGCCGAATTTTTAGGGGTCACCGGAAAAATTATGTAGGAAACAAATTCACCCTTTCTGACCGTCGGAATCCGTTGCCAATAAGTGCCAAATTGTTGTCTTGTTAGAAGCTACCAATGGGACTAGTTTGACCAAAACTTTGACTGGCCATAACTTTCACGTACGAACTTGGATTGAGGTATTGTTTAGGCCATTGAAAATCTTGCAATGATATATTCGATTTGACCCTAGTTTCACTTCAATCCATCAAAATTGATTTTTGAGCTTTTCCAAAGCCACTTCTGAATTCTGAGCGTTTCTGTAGCTACTTGGATCACAAAGGCACATTTGGAGGGTGGCCCAGGTTCCAAACAACGACCCACATGTTTCCCTTTTTGGTGGTGTTGTATTTTTAGTTGAGGAATGGGGTTGCCGCGTTGGGCGGGCCAGTCATAGGCCGGCGCGGGTTCAAATCTCGTCGGGCCCCATCATACGACAACCATTTGAAACAGTCGGCCCATATGGTCGTTATATTTTGCATATAACATGGTTTGGGGGTGGTGGCCTGCCACCCCATTTTGTATTTTTTTTAATTTTATAAAATTTGAAAATATTGTAAAAAATCGTTGGCCGAATTTTTAGGGGTCACCGGAAAAATTATGTAGGAAACAAATTCACCCTTTCTGACCGTCGGAATCCGTTGCCAATAAGTGTTAAATTGTTGTCTTGTTAGAAGCTACCAATGGGACTAGTTTGACCAAAACTTTGACTGGCCATAACTTTCACGTACGAACTCGGATTGAGGTATTGTTTAGGCCATTGAAAATCTTACAATGATATATTCGATTTGACCCTAGTTTCACTTCAATCTATCAAAATTGATTTTTGAGCTTTTCCAAAGCCACTTCTGAATTCTGAGCGTTTCTGAAGCTACTTGGATCACAAAGGCACATTTAGAGACTGGCATGCTATTGCAAGAAGAAGCAATATCAATATCGATAAAATTTTGCAGTAGTTATAAATCATTTGTGACTGAAATATATAATACCCCTAACCACAAGAGGTACCATTAACCTTCGTCTATGTTGTTATTCAAAAGAAGCCTTTGTAGATCAAAGGTTGTAAGTCACAAATATCTAAACATAGAAATTAACTAAGTGAAGAATGAAACCATGTCAAGCCAATTTGCGTTTTAATTCAAGGATCTTGTCTTCCTGTTGTGAGCTTGTATTTGTAGTCACGAGCTTTGAAAACGAATTACATAATTGTTCCTTTTTTAATTAAGTTGACAAAATTGCTTCTGTTGGGTAATAAATGAAATTTTATGGTCAATATAGAAACCCTTACAATCGCGCCTTTTCACTAATGTATCTTCAGGCTCGTATAGTTCCCGAGAGGAAATAGGAATGACATTTGTAAAATACATTACCAGCTATGGTCAATATAAAAGTGTCTATCTAGATAAATACAACTGAAATTAATTTAATATTTAATATAAAATTTAAGAATATTCTCAAATGTAATTGAAAAGAATGAAATTAATTGCTTATTAATACAGTATTTTGGTTTCAGTTTAACGTTTTTCGATAAAATCATAAATTTATCACCTTCAAATAAGTATCTTCGCATATGATTTGGTTTATCCGTTGAGCATGTATAGGGTTATTTTTTAAATTATCCTCAGTTTGATTGATTTTGAATGTGACAAGCTTATACAAAATATATGTATCACGAAAATAGCTAAAAAAACCCACAATAACATTATCAACACGTGGTGATTAAGTGTTCAATATTTATTAATTTTGGTCGAAAAACAGATTCATCAAATAGTTATTTGGTTTAATTTAATTTAATATTATTTTTTATTAATTTCAAAAAAAATATTATAAATAAAAAAAATTCTATTATCTAAATTAATTACATTAATATTAAATAAATATATTGTTAAATTAATTAATTCAAAAGGGACTCTAAAATTTAGTGTTTACAATGATACTTTATATAATATAACATATTATATTCACTTAATTCACCAACACAACATAGCATTGAATGGTAGGCACCCATTTTATTAATAGAGAAATGACCAATTCAAAAAAAGGGCAAATATTGCACCCTCGCTCTCCTCAGATTTGACTTTTGGGGTCTTCGTTTTACTCAATTGTGGGTTGGGATTCCCTGCCTAATATTCCCACTAGACTCCACTAATGAAGCTTTCACAGTCTAAAAGAAAGAAGTATGTCCAGTGTTAATGAAGAAATGACTTTTGGGGTCTTCGTTTTACTCAATTGTGGGTTGGGACTCCCTGCCTAATATCCCCACTAGACTCCACTAATGAAGCTTTCACGGTCTAAAAGAAAGAAGTATGTCGAGTGTTAATGGAGAAATGAGGGGCAACCAAATGGGAGAAACAAGTGGGAGTGCAATTAAAAGTAGGTTTGGAATTGTTAAAAATAAAAAATAAAAAAAATCTAAATCTCATGCTATAACTACTCATACTCTGACTTGGATAGACATGCAATACTTGCATGAGTAGGCATTGAATTTTTTAAAGAGTGAGGTGGACGATTTACCATTAACATTAGAATTTTACATCCTTATTATGATAATATAATAAGGTTATATATGTGTGTGTGTGTGTGTGTGTAACAACCTTCGTGAATGTGCATATAAACAACATAATAGGAACATAAACACAATAAACATATCAGCCATCAAAATCCATATATACATCAGTACATTTGCACATGAAAATCAAGGGAATGAATTTTTTTCATTAATAAATGCAATGAACCAACCGAAGATGGGACTACCATGTTCCACCCGACCATAGATTGGTTGAGCCAAGTCTCTCTTCAGCCAATCACCCTCGTGCCATATTCCAAGCATGAATGTGGGATCTCATAGAACACATCAATCAAAACTCATCCAGGGCTTCCAAAGGCCACCCACCTCAACCCATCAAACAGTGATTCCACCTCACGATCGGACATCACCAAAAACCATCATCAGATTGGTCTCCATCCAAGCCTTCCAGGGCTTCTAGAGCGTTTGTCCAACCAAGGCTTCCAAAACTAGTAACTCAACCCACAGCTTATACAGGGCTTCCAGAGCGTTTGTCCAACCAAGGCTTCCAGGACTAGTAACTCAACCCGCCAAGGGCTTCCAGAGCGTTTGTCCAACCAGGGCTTCCAGGACTAGTAACTCAACCCAAGCTGTTACAGGGCTTCCAGAGCGTTTGTTCAACTAGGGCTTCCAGGACTAATAACTCAACCCAAGCTAAGGAAACATGAGAACCAACCAAAACAAAGCAATGAAAGTAAACCCACAATCACCATGGTTATCCAGGAAATGGCAAGGCTAGGCAATCCACTGTCGATCCAAGCAATCCTCCATGCCAATGATAGATCACAACCAAGAAACCACATGCATGTGCCATGCATGCCAAAACTAGTGAATAAATCATACATGCAACTTGATACATGTAAGCAAATCTGATGTAGTTGTTGATGTCGATGCCTTCTTGCTCTTTCCTGCTCTTCCTTTGCCTTCTTGCTCCAAGAATCCAAGTATGCCACACCCTCCAAGAGTGCTCCAAGAAAACTCTAAGTAACCAAGAGTATGAGAGAGAGAGAGAGAGAATAATGAGAGAGCTCCAAAGCTGAACTGACCAAGTCTCACCCATTGATCCTCATAAGCCTTTTTATTAATGAGGCCTCTATTTTCTTCATTTTCCATTATTTTCCTTCAATTTCCTCCTCACGTGCAACCTGTGACCTTTCACCTACTAATTCTCCTAATTACCATTATTTTCCTTTATTTTCCTCCTCACATGCAACCTGTGACCTTTCACCTACTTTTTCTCCTAATTTCCATTATTTTCATAAATAAATGTGCCAAAATACCTTTTTGCCTCTTTAATGCCTTTGCCAATTTCCTTAGCCATAAACAACCAAATGAACACCCCCTAGGATGTCTTGCCCAACATTCAGCTTGGAATACATGTCCCAGTCATCCGTGGTTATTATTTTTAACATTTATTACATGGAATTTTCACCAGGGTTGTTACAGAACCCTCCCCCTTGGGGGAACACCGTCCTCGGTGTTCAATCACACATATACCTCAGTAGCCTGTTGAAAGAAGACAAACTACTCATGGAGATTTATAACCCAGCTCGATGCAGTATTTACAATGAAAGATCTACTCAAGCCATAACATCATAACGACATGACAACATACCGCATAGTGGAGCTTTATAACACAGCTCATTATGGTATTTACAATGATCATTCTGCTTAAGAAAATTCATACGACATCATAACATCATGATAACATAACTACGTGATAGCATAATAACATTACACCCATACCGCATAGTGGAGCTTTATAACATAGCTCGTTACGGTTTTTACATCCATACACGGGTGTACATATAACAACAGCATCAAAATATATATACCAAAACATATGCCAAATCATATACCAAACATATATCAATCATACACTAATCATCATATAGCATATATGAAAACATCATAAGGCATGTGTCAAAACATCATATAGCATGTATCAGCCAACATAAAACACATATCAAATCATCATAAGGAATATATCAACCATCATAAAACATATATCAATCACCATAAAGCATATACTAAACCAACATAAATCAAATACTAGACCACCATAAAGCAACTACCAAACCACCATAAGCAACCACCAAACTACCATATAAAGCTGCTAATTCTTGTAGTTGATTTCAACTACCCAACCGGGCATGTTCATGATTCCTATACTACACACATAGCTTCCATCAGTTTTAAAATAAATTAAAATAAATTCACATCATACCTCATTGGTAGCTCGTCAATACGATACATTTGCAATCATGTTCACTTCTTGTCACAACAAGTCAAACTAGCATATTTGACCAAGTCAACATGTATAAAAATATCACATCAGGTTAGCTCAAACATAACCATCAAAATCATAAATGACATGTAACCATCATAAATCAAAATCATAGATCACATGTAATCATCATGTACCATAGTCATAAATCACATGCATAATAAAATTGAAATAAAATGTTGATACTTATCCTTTCATCAATCCTTAGCTTCTACCTTTATCTTTATTCCCTACACACTCTGAATCGGTTGCTACACCCAAAAAACACCCAGTGCCTTCTCCTAAACCATGGGCATAGACACATAGTGTGCATCACATACATATAACCACACAGCATACCACACCATGCAATACATGCATCTACCCCTGACATACAACACATACACCTACACCCAGTGTATACAGTACAATGCATCCATCCATACCTGATGTGAAATACCACCCAATACATGTACCTACACAGAGTACCACACGAGTACACACGCCGCAATA
This sequence comes from Pinus tabuliformis, assembly GCA_031772625.1. Taxonomy (NCBI): domain Eukaryota; kingdom Viridiplantae; phylum Streptophyta; class Pinopsida; order Pinales; family Pinaceae; genus Pinus; species Pinus tabuliformis. Next base: position 1,002,969,479 of record CM062811.1, on the reverse strand, counting down.
CCACGACTACATGATCCACATAGATAATACTACATGCTCATAACACAACATGGATGACATGCACACAATACCACACGTGCACTAGTACCATATGTACAATATGTACACAGTACCACCGGTACACCGCACCACTTGCACAACATGTGCACAGCATCACATGTACATGGCACCACCTACACAACGTGTACACAACACCACATGTACACCGCACCACTTGTATAATGTGTACACAATGCCACATGTACATAGTACCACATGCACGACATGTATGCGATACCACATGTACACAACATCACATGCACGACATGTACATAGCATTGCGTGCTCATAGCACCGCGTGCTCATAGCACGCTATGTAAATCATGTACACGACACCACATGCTCACAACACCACTTGTACAATCATGCACACAACACCATATGGACATAGCACCATATGTACAACATGCACGCAACACCAAGTGTACATAGCACTACATATCCAATATGTACATAGCATCATTCGTACACAGCACTGCATATCCAACATGCACAGAGCACCATAGGCACACACACCGCCTATACATCATGAAGACAATACAATATGTATACAACACCCCATATGCAATATTCACACAACCCTATTTGTACCATCATGTACATAACATTGCATAAATAACATGTACACACACTATGTATACCCAACACCGCATGTGCACACATCATATATGAAACATGTACAACATATACAGCGTATGCACAACAATAGCACCACACATCCAAAACCACACTATCCTTAACAAGAAACCTTGCTTCCTGTGTCTTATCCATGCTTATCCTAGCATGTCGCAAACCACACTACTTTCACTTTGCTGATGTATCCTTCAACATTACCTATCATAACATAAACATAGGCATAACACAAGTATACAATACCAAATCATATCCACATGATATTGACCTCGTATATTTGTGGTGACTACTCTTCCCAATTGATTTCTCATGAACCAGGAATCTCTTCATGCCATTCACCTGCATAAGAAATCATTTTGCCACAAGAATGATCCTGACAACCCTGTCAAACAACGACATAGATACATACATACATATATATATAATCATTAGCTTAAAAAAATCATCATCCTGTCAAACAATGACATATATACATACATACATGTATACATATATAAACATCAACATAATCATGATCATAACAAAATTGCTAGATAACATAAGGTCTAGGTTAAGAGAAATTCCTTTATTCATGCAACACATGTGCAACATTGAGAACAACAGTTCCCAACATAGCCAAGGCATATGACGCCTCAAATCCATTTACTTTACCTTTTCATGTTACCTTTCTCATGACTATACTGCTACCATCCATTTACCACAATGGACCCAGCCAGTCCAACCAACTGTCATAGCCTTACCTTCCGCTGCGCTTACTCATGCATCGAGCTTCATCTGAATCTTACATTACCTTTTGGGTACCACAAATCTCTCCTCGAGCTCCATCAACTTTCCTCTTTCCCAACCAATTCCCAAGAATCAAAACAATAAAAGAGAAGACAAGAAAAAACCAAGAAGAAGACCACGAAAGCCCATAACGATATGACACTATAACAAAGTGGCAAGGCCTTGCACCAGACATAAACAAAACCGCAAATCAACTTCAAAAAACCAAAAGCACAAGACTGACACCATGACTCAATCCCCATGGTTCGCAAGGAAAGTGCAACCTGATCCATCTTTAAGATTTCATGGAAACCTCTCTTGCCAACTCCCTGCATCATGCTCTCACATGTCAACCACATGTTCAAAATATCAAGACAATCATATCTATTAATTTGAATTCAATCGTTACCAAGACTAACAATCATGTCATAATCCATAGTCAACTCATTTCATCAGTCATAATACAAAAAATATCAACTACATTCAAGTACATATCAACTGTCTCAACACATACATGTTAGTACAATCATCTTGAAACAAAATCATTTGAATACATACTCATATTAAGCAATTCATCAATCGTTCAACCACTTGCAAACATACCATGTTAAATAAATCAATTAGACAATATAATAGGCACCAAACACTCAAATATCAAATAGACGACATAATCAACTATAATATCCATAACAGTAACTAACTAACATGTTCATATTACAAGCTCATAAGCATTTGTCATTCATGCATAATAATCACATATGTATGATCAGTCTAGATTAGTACGACACCATATCAAAAATATGTCAACTCATACCTGAGTATTGCAACCATAACCATTTGCATAGGTCAAACCAAGCTAACACAATACATATAACATCAAGATCTTCAAGGCAATGAACATAACCATCACGCATATGACCAATCCAAATTATAACATCAATGTCTCAATGAAATAACCCTAATCATAAAGTTAATAGCATATAACAACAAAAATCTCTATATCATGCTCATCAACAACATAAAACCGAATCATCAAGCTAATTGTCATATAGCAATCAACAAGTTAACCTATAACATACTCATCAGCAACATATAGCATAATCATCGTGTTATCTAATATAAAATAACAATAGCAATGCATACAACTACAAGTTACTATCATTCTTGACTATCCGACACATGTGCATCTAAATACACTAATCAACCAACATCTATCATGAATGTAACCATAACATCAAAGGACATGTACATAAACCTAATGTATATAAACCTAATGCATATAAAATCCTTAACTTACATACCTGCATGTCGAACATACAATACCTGTATGACGATCTGCTCTTACCCTAAAGTCCAATGTTGCAACCTCATTATGATGATCTGCATCTCCTGCTCTATCTCAGCCAACACATTAGCATCATAACATCCAATAGCACCATGATGACTTAAATTGCATACAATGACTTCACAAGGCATGTTTGACCTACTATACATGCATAATCATAGCCACGACCATACATGCATAACAATAACCAGTACTCCATTGTACACATTACCACATGCAACCAACATTATGCATAAGCAATGCAAAATCAACTACACCTGCGCATAAACGCATGTAGTCGAACAGAAGCGATTAATTCTTGTAATCAACCTACAAGACTGATACATGTAATCAAAATATTCAAAAATGTAACCTAACATACAAGGATGTAAGTAGGTATCATGAAATCAACATGTAAGCGACATATAATTCATACATAGTCAGTCACATGTTTCAAAAATCAAGACATTGTGTCTATTAATTTGAAATCAACTTTCACCAGTACTAGCAACCTATAAGCATACCCCCTTACTATCCATGGTCCACACTAAGGTAGAAGGAGGAAGTTACTATAATGGCCTGATCTCCAATGTCCAATTATGGAAATGGGATCTCCAAAGCTCTACTAAATTTAACCACACTTGAAAATAAATTGATTTTCATTTCTCATACATCTTGTATGATATTAAGTTGAAACATTTCACTTATTCCACTTCTAACATAATAACTAAAAACATGCCACTTTTCCATTTCTTTACATGCAACTTTTCAAATTCCTTGCATGTAACCTTTCAAATTCCCTACATGCAACTCTTCAAATTCTTTGCATGCAAATATGCATAGATCAACTACATCCATATTATCATACTACAATACTATCCTATAAAAAAAAATAACATTTTCTTCAAACAATTACCATACTTTTACATTTTCTTCAAACAACTACTATACTATTACATTTGCATGTAAGCATTTCTTCAAACACTTTACATGCAAACTAATATAGCAAACTATTTGCATAAAAGTAAGCATATATCAACTAGAACAATACTATTACACATTAATACTATCCCCAACCACAAACAACATGCTCATTGGGGCATTTTATCAAACAATTTGTATGCAATTAATCATTGAACCAATTAAGCATTTCATCAAACACTTTGCATGCAAACTAATATAGTGAATGATTAAATGCATATATCCTAAAATGTAGTAGTACAAGTTATAGAAATTGAACCATATGATCAGTGGAATTATCCCTCACTATGGTTCAAGTTTCAGCTTCTGAGATTTCATAAATGAAAAGTTATAACAAAAATACCAACACAATCCTATTTGGTGCACAATTTTAGGAGTATCCAGAAATCTCGACTTCCACGGGTCATATCTCCTAAAATATAGCAAATAAATGTTTGAAATTTTTATCACAATATAAGTGGTATTTCCTCTCATTACGGAAAAAAATTTCAGCTCTTGAGAGTGCCCATAATAAAAGTTATAACAAAAATGTCAGTGTGACCTGTTTGAGATCTGATTTTAGGAGCATTCAGAAGGCTCGACTCCCTCTACTCATATCTCCTAAAATATTGCGACTCAATATCTGAAATATCTACCACATAATCATTGGTATTTCCCCTCAATGTGGATGATTTTTTAGCTTCTGAAATCCTACATAAGAAAAGTTAATACAGAAATGCGAACGTGCCCTGTTTAAAGGTGCATTCAGGAAGGTCATCTCTCTTAGATCATAATTCCTAAAGTATTGTGAACCAATATATGAAAATTTTACCACATTATCAGTGGGATTTACCTTTAGTATGGACAAATTTTTGACTTCTAATATTCCACAGAAGAAAAGTTATAACAGATATGACAGAAAGGTCTAAAAATTAACCTTTGTTCTTCATTTTACCTATGATAGAGCCCTTCCAGTCCAAGTGTTTGAACAATGCTCTAATACCACTCTGTAACAACCTCCGAGGTAGATGTGCATATAAACAACATGATAAGAACAAAAATACAATAAACATATCAGCCATCAAAATACATATATACATCAGTACATTTACACATGAAAATCAAGGGAATGAATTTTTTTCATTAATAAATGCAATGAACCAACCGAAGATGGAACTACCATGTTCCACTCGACCATATTTTGGCTGAGCCAAGTCTCTCTTCAGCCAATCACCCCCGTGCCATATTCCAAGCATGAATGTGGGATCTCATAGAACACATCAATCAAAACTCATCCAGGGCTTCCAAAGGCCACCCACCTCAACCCATCAAACAATGGTTCCACCTCACGGTCAGACATCACCAAAAACCATCATCAGATTGGTCTCCATCCAAGCCTTCTATGGCTTCCAGAGAATTTGTCCAACCAAGGCTTCCAGAACTAGTAACTCAACCCATAGCTTATACAGGGCTTCCAGAGCGTTTGTCTAACCAAAGCTTCGAGGACTAGTAACTCAACCCGCCAAGGACTTCTAGAGCGTTTGTCCAACCAAGGCTTCCAGGACTAGTAACTCAACCCGAGCTGTTATAAGGCTTCTAGAGCGTTTGTTCAACCAGGGCTTCCAGGACTAATAACTCAACCCAAGCTAAGGAAACATGAGAACCAACCAAAACAAAGCAATGAAAGTAAACCCACAATCACCATGGCTATCCAGGAAATGGCAAGGCTAGGCAATCCACTGTCGATCTAGGAAATCCTCCATGCCAATGATAGATCACAACCAATAAACCACATGCATGTGCCATGCATACCAAAACTAGTGAATAAATCATACATGCAACTCGATACCTGTAAGCAAATCTGATGTAGTTGTTGATGCCGATGCCTTCTTGTGCTTTCTTGCTCTTCCTTTGCCTTCTTGCTCCAAGAATCCAAGTATGCCACACCCTCCAAGAGTGCTCCAAGAAAACTCTAAGTAACTAAGAGTATGAGAGAGAGAGATAGAATAATGAGAGAGCTCCAAAATTGAATTGACCAAGTCTCGCCCACTGATTCTCATAAGCATTTTTATTAATGAGGCCTATATTTTCTTCATTTTCCATTATTTTCCTTCAATTTCCTCCTCACATGCAACCTATGACCTTTCACCTACTAATTCTCCTAATTTCCATTATTTTCCTTTATTTTCCTCCTCACATGCAACCTGTCACCTTTACCTACTTTTTCTCCTAATTTCCATTATTTTCATAAATAAATGTGCCAAAATACATTTTTGTCTCTTTAATGCCTTAGCCATTGCCTTTGCCAATTTCCTTATCCATAAACAACCAAATGAACACCCCCTAGGATGTCTTGCCCAACATTCAGCTTGGAATACGTGTCCCAGTCATCTGTGGTTATTGTTTTTAACATTTATTACATGGAATTTTCACCAATGTTGTTACAATATATATATATATATATATACCCATTTTATGATGTAGGAATATAACGTCAAGAATCTGGTATGAAAATTATTTAAGTACCTATGGAATAGAAGTCAAGTTGTTACGACTTTGTTTCAAGGATAACTTCTCTTAAAGAGGAGAAGGGAAATGTAACAACATTAAAATAATAGTGTTGACAACTCACATATTGGGAAGGTTTGGTTCTGCAGGTCATGTGGTCCAAGAAGGGAAATGGTACAACATTAAAATAATAGTGTTGACAACTCACATATTGGGAAGATTTGGATCCGCAGGTCATGTGGTCCAATCCTGGGAGGGACTACGTAAGCCTAAAAACTGCTCCAGGCATGATTCTACAGTTAAAAAAAAAAAAAAAAAAAAAATCAATTCTCTAAACATTTAATATTGGAAAAATAAGTATAAGAGAAAAGGGTCCTAAGAAATCAAGTTTCTGAGATTGATCCCCAAAGTTGGTCGTGTATGTTTGATGAAGTTATCTAACAAACATTTACAGATAATATTATCTTATTTCAAGGAACACTAGTTATATGAAAAGTTATCCAAGTGTTCCTTCTTTCAAAAGAAGATTCATTATCTAGGTAATATTATATCTAGTGAAAGGATCTCAGTAGATCCTGAGAAGGTAAAAGCAATCATGGAGTGGTCGACACCGAAGAATGTACATGAAATTCGAAGCTTTATGGGTTTAGTCAGCTACTAGGGAAGGTGTGTAGAAGGGTTCTCAAAAATGGTAAAGCCTATCACAACCCTCCAGCGTAAAGGAGTGGACCAAGGAATGAGACATTTTCTAAGCTTAAAAGATCGTTGACCAGTGCACCAATATTGTGAGTACCTTATATGGATTAGGTGTAGTATTAATGCAAGATGGAGGAGTAATAGCATATGCCTCAAGGAAGTTAAAGCCTCATGAAGAACTCTATGCCACTCATTATTTAGAATTGGTTGTTGTAGTACTAGCATTGAATATATGGAGACACTACCTTGTAGGGAGAAGCTTTATGTTTAAAAGTGACCACCAAAGTTTGCAATATTTGTTTACCCAAAGGGACTTGAACACTAGGAAAAAATGGAGTGAATTCTTAAGCGAGTATGACTTTGGAATTTCATACATTAAAGGGAAATAAAATGTAGTGGCAGATGCTCTAAGTAGAAGACCAAGGATATTTTCCCTTTTACCCATCAAGGTAGATTTGAGGGAGCAAGTTCTAGTACATCTCTTAGAAGAGAGATGGTATTTAAAAGTAAGAATGGGGCTTGATAGTAAAGACCCAAAAGAAATAAAGTTTGAGGGATATGAACTAGAGGATGATGGATTGCTACGATTCCATGGTAGAATGGATATTCCTGATAGTGGAGATATCTGAAATACCATCCTTAAGAAATCTCACAAAGAATGAAGCGCAAAATTGTCTAATCCGTTGCAAAATGTCTTGAACGTCAGCAAGTGAAGGTTGATCATCGTCACCCATCGAGCCTCTTATAACCTCAAGATATTCCTATGACTAAATGGGAAGTGATTTCTATGGATGTTATCATCAGACTACCTCTTGCACCACAAAGGGATAAAGCCTTTCCAGTCGTGGTGGATAAATTAACGAAAAGCGCCTATTTTATTACCATAAGAGATACTTATGAAGTTGTTGACGTAGCTTGAAATCATTAGATTTCAAGGACTACCTAAAAGATCATATCAGATAGAGATTCACAATTTACTTCAAGATGTGCTTATATGCAGTCAGCCTTAGGAACTCAACTAAATTTAAGTGCATCATATCATCTGGAGACTGATGGGAAAATGGAAAGGGTGAACCAAGTAATAGAAGAAATGCTGAGAATGTATGTTATGGACCAACAAACACACTTGGAAAATTATTTTCCCTTGGTTGAATTTGCATACAATATCAACTACCACATCTCAATCAGAATTCCTCCATTTGAAGCATTGTACGACAGACCTTGCAGAACATCATTAAGTTGGGACATGTTAGAGGATCGAGTGATATTGGGGCCAAAATCAATTCAAGGGATGGAAGAACAGGTAAAGCAAATTAAGCAAGTGCTAACGGAGGCACAAGATAGGAAAAAAAAATTATGTTGATGCTCACAGGATAGATAGGAATTATGAAGTAGGGGATCAGGTTTTCATCTCCATCAGACCAAATAAAAGCACCATCCAATTTGGAAAAGGAATAGAGTTGTCACCCCAGTTCATTAAGCCATTCAAAGTGATGGAAAAAGTTGAACATGTCGCGTATCATCTTGCAATCCCACCCCACTTGCATAAATTTCATAATCGTTTGCATGTATCTGTACTAAGACATTATATAGCAGACGAATCGCATAACCTTCAATGGAAGGAACTATTGGTATATTGGAACTATTGGGAACCATTTTGGTCGACCATTACATATACTGGAACGTAGAGTTCGACAGCTCGGGAACCACCTAGTAGACCAAGTAAAGTCCAATGGGACAAGTATAGTCCTGGATCGGCTACCTCGGAAGACACAGATGCCATATGCTAGAAATACCCTGACTTGTTTTGATTTTGAAGCACTTAAAACCTTAGCATGTATATCTTTACTTTATTTTGGATGTATACTTAAAAATATCATTTTGAACATTGAAATGTTACACATAAGAATGATTTCAAATGATTTGCTTAACATTGTCAGTACATGGATACCAATATGAAATATGTTATTTGCTTAACATTATTGTACATGATACTAATATTAGTGATGAATTATGTTATGGATATCATGTCTATATTCTTTATTTTTACAAATCAACATTACTTATGAGATGGAAATAAAAGAATGACCACACTTAATTATTTAATGAGAAAACGAACTTACAAATGACGTAGCCAAATACGTTATATGAACTCAAAGATCAATGTCATAGATGAAAACATATTGGGAATGCATAGAAATTGTTATCTGAATACAATTAGTTTTGAATATATTGATGCATATGTTATAATGTGTGGACAAGTGTTTACATTGTAGCTAGTATTGTTACCAAATCGATCCACGTGATGACAAAACTCCAAAAACAATTGAGGCTCAATGAGATTCCATGATAGGGTGTTGGCCCTCGTCCTACTAGGAGGGGTGGAAGTGTTTCCCACTGTTTATCCTCCAAAACCTGGGGTCATGGGAGGGATGTTGTAGTCATGCTCCCCTAGACGTGTGATGATAACAGTCGGATGCCTACTAGAAAATCAGGTCAATATGGTTAGATCAGTATAGTTGATGTCATGACATGTTCCAGTAGAAGACGGATAGGATGGGAGAGGAAAAGATTAGGAAGGATAGGATGATTTAGAATAGTTGGCACAAGGTATGACTATTAAGGATGTAAATCTACAAATGATCAAAACACAATTTTTTAAAATATTCTCACATTAAGTAAGTACTCAATCACATGATTACTCTAATTGCTAAAATAATTACTGATATACTATATAAACTTTAACTTCGAGACGAAGTTTTCTGAAGGAAAGGTGTATGTAATGACCCACCTAGAATTATAGGGAACATAGGACTATAGCATGCATACAAGACATGCATATAATAGCTACATATGCATGTATCGCATGTACTGTATATATATATTAACTGGTTATGAAAATACCCAATTTTAAAGTAAATGGTTTCATTATTGAAATACTAAGTAAAAAACTAACTCTCAAAAATAATATTGAATGGAGTACTTAATATGTGTACCACCATCATAATGTATATAACTATATTATATAAAACAAGGCCGCGTAGCTAGCATTCCCTACGGCTTAGTTTAATTATTGAACCTTAGAAGGTATGAACCAACTATCACATTTTAACAAGGGTTGCATTGTAGAAAATCTCTCTTAATTTAAATATAGTTAAAATAGAGTAAAAAATGAAACTTTCATTTGGGGTGATTGAGAGAGATGTAATCATAATAATGAGAAAAGTATAAGAGTTAGTTTTAAATTTTATGTGCCTAAAGTGTTGGGTTTAATTGTGTTAACCTTCATGAATCATCTTTTTTAAGTTAGTTGTTTGATAGCTAATATTATTTTGACCAAATCATTTTACAAAATCACAAAGATTTCGAAGTAGATCAATCATAATGTAAAATTATGATGTTGTTAAATTGAAACAATTTTATACTTGTACTTAATGTGGTAAAACCAAGTGCCTTTCATAGTCACAAAAATGTCTAAGTTGTAACATCCAGATGTTAATTATAATATAAAGTTGGAACATCCAAATGTTAATTATAATATAAATACACTCATCATATTATTTTTAAACGTTATTATTAATATTATATGTAGTGAAAGAAATAGTCTTATGGTAGGACCTTATTCAATTCATAGAAAATGATACTATATTTTGTTAAAACCTTCCCATGTCTTTTGTTTTGAACATGACATGTTATCTAAATAAACGAGGTGACGAAAACTACATTAAAAAAACTAAATTTAAAATGATAAGGAAAACTTTATATAAAAGAGATAATGGAAAAGATACATTATGATAAAGATGACAAAAAAAAACATTGCAAGTAAAGCTATATTGTCAAATTCATACGTGATGGAGATGGAAAGTGCCAAGGTGAAGTCTTTAACATTCACATTAGATTATACATCATTTCTACCATTCTACAATTCTTCAATGTACAAATATTGCAGGTGTTAGAGACTTGGTCATATTAATGTTGAAGAAGAGCATGACATATGTGCAACAAGAGCTTAACATATGTGTTGTGTTTCTTTTAAAACGGGGTGTGATGCTTAGAAGAAGCGTGTTTCATATATCCCATCATATTATATCATATTTACATATGGTTGCGTCATCGCAACATATCATGTCGCATATGCGATTGGAACCCTAGTGGAGAGGTTATTATTAAACCCTCCCAACCACCCGAGATAACATCCATTGACTATATGTGTTGTGTTTCCTGCACCATCCGAGATAACATCCATTGACTATATGTGTCGTGTTTCTTTATGCATGACTTGCGCCCATGTCGTATTTAGACATCCATCGATTGCATGTCATTAAATATGTTGCCACACTTCTTGGTAACTCTCCATTATGACTCATTGTATTGCCATAGTCTGCATTTTATACATTTTTTCTTGGTCTTCCTGGAGTATATAGTCTGAGGAGGCGAGGCAATTGCAGAAAGAAATACACACCGTGACAGAGATCGCTTACACACAATGTCATTTTTTACTTGTATGCATACTTCACGCAATACGATATCTCCCTACCCTCATCTATGACGCAGAGTCTAATTTTAGCATCATATTGGTAATTTGTGCTCTTCTATTTTTTCTTTCTTTTGTAGAATTTGCATGAGGCTTGAATATATCTGTCTGTTGTGATTACGAATGGGGTCTCTCATTGCAAAACAACTCAGATTTGACAGGGATCTCATCATCCCGTTTAAGATTCCCTTCTTTTTATGTTGCCCTGGACCTTACGAAAGGAAGTAATAACTGGGTATTTTACCATCCCACTTTACTCGGTGTTTGACGAAGTAGTTCTTCCTTCTCTTTATATTATCTCCTTACCTTCATATAATGAATGCATATTAAGGTTATTTTAAGTGATTTAAATGTGTTTTAAAGGTTCTAGTGAATTTGCCATATTTTATTTATATAAAAATTATAAAATTAATTTTTTGATTAAATATTATTTATATTTTAGCGTATAGTTTTTATATATAAATATAAATGATCATTAATGTTCACTGAGTGATATCTAATTGTTGCCACATAATGGTGTACATAAATCGGGATTGGCGGGAATAAGTCATTCTCAATTACAATAGCATTGTTTAAAAATGAGTTGTTTTTAGTGCGATTTTTTAGATTTTCTGGTGCCGGAATCTGCTGGAAAAATTTGAGGTGAAATCTTGATTTGTGTTATTTAAATTAGTTTTTTCATTGTATATATGGATTCAACACCCTCGAAAACCTCTAGGGCACTTGATTGCACAGGATTACCCATCAAACTTGTGATTTCAATAAATTCTTGCCGAATTTTAGAGAAATTTGATCGAAAAAACCCACCGGAAAAGCTTTCAAAAAGTCGCACTAAAGACAACTCCGTTTAAAAAGCAAGATGTAGAAATGAGGTCTGCATACGAGTTTGAATGTCACCAAAGGTTACCAAAACAACCCGGAAGCCAATAAAACCGCCTTTATGTTCGAGTGGTTTCAGACTGGACAAATCAGTTACCTGGATGACGAAGACTATTTGTCAATCATTGGTTGGAATAAGGAGCTCATTAATCGAGGAGGTAATTGCAAACTGGTAGCATTGTAAGATAGTTACGTTACAAACTATTTATATTTAGTTGTGAATTAACATTTGGAATGTTTTTCACATGAGATAGAATATCGTCGATCGTGGTGTTACTATCACACCCTGTAGTGGCAGAGGTTGTTGATTTTTTCAGTTTTGGATGAAAAATATGGAAAGGTGATTTATTTGCATTCGACATTATTTTTTTCGGAAATTTATTTGATAAATTACAAAAAAAAAAAAAATTAAAAAAACTAAATAGATTCCTTTGGTTGTGTTTGTGACTGGCTACCTCTATTTTTTGTGCATGTCGTTGGTTGCATGTTTGTCATTCACTCATTTCAAAAACTGCTACGGGCCAACTAGAATGCTGAGATTAGCTCATGACTACCTGAGTTGTCAAGTAGTTGGAGAGATATTTTCATGTAACTTTCGCTTCCATGCAAATAATCACAGGGAATGTGACGACTAGCAAGACTATTCCCTACCTGTCAAATCATGCAACTTTCCCAAATTTCACCCAACTTCAGCTAGCAATAAGATAATAGGTTGCAAAAATTATCGACCAATCGCTAGTACAAAGTAAATAAAATTATTTTGTAGTGTCATGCCATTTGTCCTACATGCTTAATTAGTCTCATGTCAGACTTTGTACATCACCTGGTCTGCATGTCGACTATGTATGTACATCACTTAGTCTGCATGTTGACTATGAATGTACATCACCTGGTCTGCATGCCAACTATGCCTGCCAACTATGTGCATTCATTGCTTCCATAACCATTATTTGTCAGAGAAGGTACATCACCATGATTATAGAATAAGGCTCAAAGCCTCTAAACCAATAAAAAAAAATGATTTTTTTTATATTGTCAAACATTATGAAGGGTCGTTTCATTTTTCATCAGAGAAGAGTTAATCAATAAGTCAACGCATATCAAAGAAGAGTTAATCAAGAAGTCAACACATTATCGAATGCGTTATACCCTGCAACCACAGGGATAATAAAAAGGTAATTGTAATATATATATATATATATATATAATACTAACAAAAGAAAAAGAAATTATCACATGTATATGCAATTAAACATATATAACATAACACTTATTTTTTTGCGAAAACACCACTCAGCCAAATTAGTCCATGCCTAACCCCAAGAGAGTCTAGGAAAATTGAACTCGTGACTTCCCAATGGCAAGGTGCTTTAACAACAAGACCTCGACCAATTGATCTAACCCTTAAGGCTATATATAACATAACACATATATGGGAATATAACATATTTTATGAAAAAAGAATTAAAATATATATATATATATATATATATATATATATATATATATTACATTAAAAAGGGAATTGAAAATACTGTATTTATTTGTTATTCAAATTAAAACTAAAATAAGTCATAATATATTATATTAACTAAAGGTGATACATTCAAAATAAATATAACTCTTTAAGACATTTTAAGTCATGTTGACAAAATAAAGAAATGACCTCAAATCATTAATCCACGGTATTCAACGGCAGGAAGGACCCGCAAATTCAGGAGAAAATTGAATGGAAGGCAGTGGAGAGATGGGGCGGTGGACGAACCTCAGCAATATAAGCAGAAAGGGAAGGGAAGAACGGGAAGAGGAAAACACGATGGGAGGGTCTCATTTCTAACAGTGGGAGAAGAAAGACAGTAATCATATGGATAGAAACACAGAGGATTGAGCAACTATTCTTGAGTTTTGGGCACGGGGGTCAGAAGAATGTTATTTCAAAGTCTTCAAGGTTTGGGAACCGGATAGGTTGATCCCAGATAGGTTGGGAGAAAAAGGGTCGGTTTGGTAGCAGGAGTGGGAGCAGAAACAACTTAGGAACATCTCCAAATGAAATCTAAGGTAAGTACTTACTAATGATTTGCTAAAATTTAATGATTTGTTAAAATTTAAGAATAATTGGTTGAACCATAAATTTAGGGTTTCATTTCTAAATAAATGGTTAAATTAGGGCTTTCATTCTGCTATTTTGGTTGTTAAATTTTAGCCTCTAGTTATATTATAAAATTAGGGCTCTTCATGTCACCCAGTTTACTCAGTAAATTCGAGTTGGAGGAGTTAAAGTTCAGTTAAGCATGTGTGATTGTTAATTTGTAGCAATAAAGGTCATTTATCTCAAGTTGTTTTCAGTTAAACTAGTTCCAACTGTTGGACGAACTAGTGGAAGGTCAGTTGTGCAGTGGAAATTCAGTCAAACTCAGTGGTCATCCAATTAATTGATCAATCAACCAAAAATAGCTAGTGCATGTAGAGAATTTGAGTTCCCCAACTGTGATGGAGATTCCAAGGCAATGTAACATCAATTGTAGACTAGTATTTAGTGTACAGGGTTTGCATGCATTCAAATGATCTCTTAGCCAAGAAGAAGTAATTTTAGTGCATACTCCAGGCCCCAATAGTTTATTATCATTAGTATAAAAATAAAGATTTAAAATACATAAATAATATTTTATTATACACACATAAGTGGGTGATGAGTTGTATCTCATCGGTTTCTTTTGCAGTATTGATAAACAAGGAAACTTTCCCTTTCTTCCAAGCACAGAGGGGTCTGAGGCAAGGGTGCCCTCTATCACTTTTATTTCTTCTTTCTACAGAAAGTTTCAATCACCTTTTGATTTATGCAAAATCCAAGGGCGACCTACATGGAATTGAGATAGTTGGAAACCTCTTCATCACCCATATTGTATTTGATGGAAACATATTGATTTTATGCAATGGATCTAGGAGGGATATGAGTACTCTTAAGGAGGCTTTGGCACTATTAAAAAAGGCAACATGGCTATTGATCAAGGAAAAAAATCCACTCTTACATGCATGGGCTTGTTGAGGGGTGAAATCAAAAGTGCTCAAACATATTTCCCTTTTATAATCAAAACCTTGCATGATCGTTTCAAATACCTTGGGTTTCCTTTAAATCCAAACTCTTACAAAAACATAGACTAGCGGCATCTTCTTGCAAAATTTGATAAGAGATTAAACCACTGGAGTTTGAAATGGCTTTCCAGGGATGGATGTATGGTGTTAATAAAATTTGTTCTTGAAGCCATCTTGGTTTATTGGATGGTGTTGATTTGGGTATCTAAAGGAATCTTGGAGATCACCTGAAAACTATGTGGCAGGTTCTTATAAACTTGCTCAAAAGAATAAAAGGTGCTCCCCTGGGTTGGATGGGAGAAGATCGCTTTGCCTAAGGCCTCGGGTGGATTGGGCCTAAAATATCTTCCTCTTTTTTTGAAGTCTCTCGCAACAAAATTTGTTTGTAGGATTATCTCCACCTATATATGTGGACTCTTGTGGTTTGCAAAAAATATGTTTTCCTCTCTCCATTGAGGGTTGAACTAGGAAGCCTAATAAGAAGTCTGCAACTCCTTCAATAATATGGAAAGTTGTCATTGCCTATTTTCAGGTAAACGATAATGGTTTGGCATGGTCTGTTGGTATTGGGGAGTGCGTTAGACCAGGGATGGATCCATTTTCCAGATGCTTGGATAAATTTAGACTCCCTAATGAGTTGGTTAATGTTTGAATGAACAAGGTTACATCTTCTTATCACAAATTATGGACGAAGGAAAAACAAAAGTGTGGAAACAAGGTTGGAAGGACGCTAACCAAATTCATTTACTAGGGGAACATAGGACTACTTGGGTAAGGTTCATACACACCTTTGATAAATCTCATGTTCAGATCAAATATATGGAGGAAGTCTTTATTGAGCAGTTGCCCCCTCAAGATTATACTCACCAAAAGTTGGTTATGAGATCTAGATTGCAACCAAAATTAGGGAAGAACCAGAATGGTGGTGCAAAAATATTTGGAGATTACCTTATACTGCAAAGGCCCAACTATTCTTATGGTGTCTCATTAAAATCAAAGTCCCTACTTGGGAAAATTTGCAAAAAAAGATGAAAGGAAGGTTTGGGTTGGTGCGTATTGTGCAAAAATGATATAGAAATTGTCCCACATCTTTTTCTACACTGTATTTTCACCCTTAGTGTCTGGGCGAAAGTAAAGAAAGCGGTGGGATGTGGGAAATTACAGAAGAAGTGGTGGACCATGGAAGACTATGGTCACACTTTGATGGGGCTTTAAATGAGAATGAAATTTGTGGTGGTGAGTTCATATTTTACTTGAATGATCATCATTTCTTAAACTTTGTTGTGGGTTTGGGGAGGGGAACGAATAATTACGTTGAATTTCTCTCATTAAAACTCCTTCTATGTTAACCTCTGGAAAATAATGTGTACTCTCTACAGGTTTTTGGAGACTTTATGAATTTTGTTAATTGGTTCAATGTCACACAAAGATGTCACAACCACACACTTTTGACTTTACCGATGTTATGCAACCAAATCACAATATAGAAGAAAAGATAGTTCAATGACTTGAAAATTAGCCTCTTCGAGCGGGTAACCTCCTTTACATCACATAAATGAACAATTCTTGGATGATACAAATGACAATACCTCCTTTATATATATAGGAGTCTAAGGGGTCACAATATAATTAGAGCCTACGTAATAATAATAATGTAAGGGCACAACAATAACAATAGTGGGCTTCTATGGGCCACAATAATAACGATATGGGGGCTAAATTAAAAATAACACCAAGGGTGCTACATTAACAATAATAATAAGGGGGTTACACTAGCATTATAGGGACCTAACATGCCCCTCTCATTCAAAAAAAGTGTTACCATAAACGCTTTCGTAGTTTTGGATACTTCTATATAAAATTTTCACCCTCTAATGTGGAATCTTCAGCAGGTAAGTTCTTCCACTTAATGAGATACTTTGAAATTGATCGATTTTATGGCTATGGGTTTCTTCTTTCTGTGACTACTTCAGGCTCCAATATGGTTTTTCCTTCTTCGTTAAGTTCAAGCAATATTGTTTGAACTGGGAGCTTGTCACCAATAACCTTATTTAAGAATGAAACATGGAAACTTGGGTGTACTCAAGAATATGCAGACAACTCCAATTTGTATGCCATTATACCAATATTTTGCAACACCTTGTAAGGACCATAATACTTGGGTGATAATTTATTATCCTTCTTAGGTTACTTGAGGGACATTTGTTTGTATGGTTGTAGTCGTAAAAATACCCAGTCGCCTACGTAAAAACTTCTTTCACTGTGGTGTTGATCTACTTGTTGTTCATTTGATTCTGTGCCAGAGTGAGGTTATCCTTTAAGATTTGGAGAACTTATTGTTGATGCTCTATGTGATCTTCCATTGCTTGAACCTTAGAATTTTCTCTTAAAGATGATGTGATGGAAGGTGTATGATATCCATAAAGTGCCATAAATGGGGTGATTTTTGCTGCAGTATTGAAGGAAGTGTTATACCACCATTCAAACCAAAGGTAACCACTTGACCCATTGTGATTTTTTATCAGATATAAAGAAACAAAGATACACTTCCAAACATTTATTCATTATCTCAATTTGCCCGTCAGATTGAGGATGATAAGATGAGCTATGAGCTAATTGAGTACCAAGACAAGAAAATATTTTTTTCCAAAAATTTCCAATGAAAATGGGATCTCTATCACTTACAATAATCTTTGGGTTTCCATGTAGCTTTTGAATTGTTTCCATAAATTCAGTAGCAACTGTACTGGGTTTAAAAGGATGAGATAATGCAAAAAAGTGTGCATACTTGGTAAGTCTATCAAATACCACCACGATGACACTATTTCCATTAGAATTGGGTAAACCTGTGATAAAATCCATTGAGTGTTTCTCCCAATGCTAACTTGGAATGGCTAAAGGTTGTAACAAACTTGGGGTCTTAATTGTCTCAACTTTATTTTGTTGGCAAACCAACCATTCTACCACAAACTTCTGAATATCATATTTAAGGCCATCCCCAAAAAATTCCTTCTTGACCCTATGATAAGTTTTAAAAAAACCTGAGTGCCCTCCTAAGGGTGAGGGTGTGAACCTCCAAAAAAATCATTTGTTTGAGTTGAGAATTCTTACATAGAGATAAGAAATCTTTTTACCATAACGAATCATTTTTCCAGATAAATGTATCAGATGTACTGGGATCTTGCTGCAACTTTAGAATGAGTGTTCACACCTCTTCGTCATTCTTCCATTTATTCCTTTCTTCAATTATCTAATATGGTTGTATAATAGAAATGGCACAAAGCAATGCTTCCACATCCTCATCCTTTCTTGAGAGTGCATTTGCAACAACATTTTTCTTCCCTTTTTTGTAGATGATTTCAAATTCATAACCCAACATATTTGTGACTCAATTTTGTTACTCTTTTGAAGATAATATTTGTTCCGAAAAGTATTTAAGACTATCATGATCTGTTTTTACCT
The DNA here is from genome assembly GCA_031772625.1 of Pinus tabuliformis. NCBI lineage: Eukaryota > Viridiplantae > Streptophyta > Pinopsida > Pinales > Pinaceae > Pinus > Pinus tabuliformis. The sequence continues at coordinate 1,002,950,586 of CM062811.1, read as the reverse complement.
TGAAGAGTCTTCCCATTAGGTAAGGCCTCCATTGATTTAGTGCTAGTAGTATTGCCAACATTTCCTTCTCATGAATAGATTTGTGTAAATACTTTCCCTTGATTGCATGACTTTCAAAAGCAATGGGTCTTCCTTCTTGCATTAAAACAAGATCAATTCCATTTCTTGAGGCATCACATTCCACAATAAAGGTTTTTGTGAAGTCTGGTGTAGCTAAGACTGGTGCTCGACACATTGCCTCTTTAAGATGTTCAAAGGCCTTAGTTGCTTCAGGAGTGCAAAAAAATGCATCTTTCTTCAGTATTGTTGTTAGAGACGTTGTTATTCTCCTATAATTCTTAACAAGCTTGTGATAATACCTTTTCAAACCGTGAAATCCTCAAATATTCTTTATGGTTGTGGGGATTTTCCATTCCTTAATGGATTTAATTTTGTTAGGGTCTACCTTAACACCCTCATGAGATACAATATGACCCAAATATTCCATCTCCTGTACTCCAAAGAAACATTTGGAGGTTTTTGCATATAATTGTTTCTCCTCCAATATTTTGAGCACCTTGTCAACATGTTGAACATGATCCTTCCAAGACTTGTTGTAGATTAGTATATCATCAAAAAATACTAACACAAAATTTATAAGGAAGGTTTGAAAATGGAATTCATAAAACCTTGAAATGTGGAAGGTGCATTAGTAAGGTCAAAAGGAATGACCAAAAATTCATAATGACCTTCATGAGTTTTGAATGTTGTTTTCAAAATGTCTTCAGTCTTCATTCTAATTTGATGATATCCTGAACAAAGATCTATGTTGGTTAAGTAAATTGCTCCATGTAATTCATCCAACAAGTCATTAATGATAGGAATGGGAAATTTATCTTTAATATTGAGCTTGTCGAGCTCCCTATAATCCAGACACATAAGCCATGATCCATCCTTCTTGTGCACCAATACTACTGGAGCAGAGAATGAACTTTGGTTAGGTTGAATTATATCAACCTATAACATTTCTGCAACCGTATGTTCAATTTCACTCTTTTGGGCATAGGGATATCTGTATGACCTGATGTTTGGAGGAACACTTCTTAAAATCAAGTGAATAAAATGATCATGATTACAAATAGGTGGGAGGCCTTTGGGAGTCTCAAATACCTTTGAATGATTGTCCAAGATTATTTGGAGATATGTAGAAATGGATGATTTCGATGTTTAAACATCTAGTGAGCATAATTGTGCAAATATGCCTCATTGTTATTTATTCAAAAGTTTTTTCATGCCATTAGAGCTTATTATATTCCTTGGTTTCCCTGTGAAGCCCTTAATTCAATTTCCTTTACTTCCTAGGAAAATTTCAAGAAAAGTTATTGAAAATTAAAAGCTATCATCCAAAAAGATTGTAACCGTTGAACTCCTAATAAAACATCAACGCCACCCATTGGAATGGAAAGCATTGAACTATTCAATACATATTCCCCCATGGTTAGATTGATATTATGGAACTTCCTTGAGCAATTTATTGTTCCTCCATTTGCAACCATAACTTGACACTCTCGTGCTAGATATAGAAAGAAATTCAATTCCTTGGCTATCTTACAATGAATAAAATTATGGGTACTACCAGAATCGATCAACACTATTACCTTTTTTTTCTTGATATATCCTTCTCTTCCTCCTCTTCACAAACTATGTAAAATAATTTCTTCTCAGCACACTTATGACCCTTAGTGTATTTGCTATAACAACTATAACAAAGCCCTTTTGCTTTTTTATCCTCCAGTTCTTGTGGTGTCAACCTTGTAGGTTGTGGGAGGCTAGGAGCAACAACACTTCCATATTTATAGTTGCAAGTGGTAGACTTCCTTGTTGCCATAATTTTGCTTTCAAATTTTCTTGCCACCTTGAATGCCTTCTCCAATGAATTAAGTTCTCAAAGGCAAACCTCATGTTGGATGTTATCCTTTAAAGTCCCTATGAAGACATCAGTATTATGCTCCTCTGGAATATAATTTACCTTGATATTCAATATTTGGAATTCCTTAATGTGCTCTGCCATTGAAACCTTCTGTTTGATATTAATCAATTGGATAAAGAAGGTATTGTTCTTTGTATCCTCATAATGTGCTACTAATTATTCCGTAAAAATCTCTAAGTGACAATTGACCTACAAGAACAAATCCATCGATACCACACAAAATAATTTTGTTCTAAATAAAAATATGCAATGCGTACCTTTTGTGTGTGTGGCACATCATGTAGATCAAATAATTACTCCATCTGTAGTATCCCTGTTACCGGATCCTTGCCATCAAACTTCCTCATGTCGATATTTGGAATGTGGTGGATCTTAGACTGAACATTGGAGTCTCTAAAATCATAATTCATATTCCTTTTGTCCTCATCATGATTTCCATGCATTACCTTATCACCATTGGGAAGTATTTCTTGCAACAACTTTGTCAACTCTTCCAATTTCACATTCATCGCATCCATGTCTGCTTTAAAAACTCCCAGATATGATTTTAAACCATCCTTAAAGCCTTCCATGTTTCCTTTTATTTTTTATTCTAAACCATCCATCTTAGCTTCTAGTTCATTTTTGGTTACTCTTTGCGAGAATTAAATTTGTTGCACTTGGTCTTGTAATTTCGATATATCATGTTGCATTTCTTCCTCTTCTTCATGTGTCATAGTAGAGATTTCTGGTTGCTTACTAGGTGTGTCCATTTTTTTGTTTCCAGACATTTTGGAATCAAACAGCGATATATATACTTCACTATGACCTTCAAATCACTTTAAAGTGATTTTTCAAACAAAATTTATCAAAAGTTTAAAAAAATACTCACCTTTTTCTTTCTTTTTAGGAGCTCAATATTGAAATTGTTTTACCTCTGTAATTTTGGATCTCCAAGGTCTAAAATTTCATCCTGTGTTAGCCCTTTGAGTCTTATTTCCAATGCCACAAATCATACCAAGATTGGATTCTTCAAGAAAATGTTATGCCCAATATCCCACGATGACCTGATTATAGACTGGTTCAATAGAGCTAACTTGTATGGAATGCCACGTGGCACCGTTTCGACCTTCAGCCTTGAAAATGATAAACCAAAAGCTACCATCAGTGTATTTAACTTAATTTTTACAAAATTCAAATCCGATGCTCAAAGAGAAAGTTATGATGATTTTCCCTAGGTCACATGTTTGAGATTGAATTTTGGAGCCTACAAAAACCCTAACTTCTTCGGACCATATCTCAGAAAATATAGCGAACCAAGATCTAAAATTTTTACACAAAGTTCACCAATATTTCGGTTCCATGTTGTCAAAATTTTAGCATCTAAAGCCTTGTATAAAAAAAAATATAGCAAAAATTCCAAGATAAGTTGTGTGAAAGAACGAAACCCTAGAATCCAAAACTCTAATACCAAATGTTATGCAACCATATTACAAAATAGAAGAAAAGATACATCAACGACTTAAGAATTAGCCTCTTCAAGGGAGAAACCTCCTTTACATGACATAAATGAATAATTCTTGGATGATACAAATGACAAGACGTCCTTTCTATATATAGGAGTCTAAGGGGTCATAATATAATTAGAGCCTACATAATTATAATACTGTAAGGGTACAATAATAACAATAGTGGGATTCTATGGGGCACAACAATAAAAATATGGGGGTTACATTAACAATAACAATAAGGGGGCTACACTAACAATAACAATAAGGGGGCTACACTAGTATTATAGGGACCTAACAACTGGAGGATATTTTGCAGATAAAACAAGATTTTAACTCCATCTCTTGTTGTCACATTTACAAGGAAAGAAATTTTGCTGCAGACCTTCTCTCTAAGGAATGCACTTGGAAATATTGGGGCTCTTAGAATCTCTCGGAGCATATAAATGGCACATTCTGGGAATACATGCATCAAAATACAGATCAATTTCATTCAACTTATGGTTCCTAATTTTTTGTTCACAAACTTGCTTATCTACAGGGATAGATTCACATATATTGTTATTATATTTTTTCTTGCTATGACGGATATATGTGGTGTTTATTTCAGCACTCAACTACATGATGTATACATAGTATGTATACTTTTTGATATGCGGGCATTCAGAATGCCCGACTTTTGATGTATGGACTCTTCTTCTTTGTTGAGAGGAAAATTTTTGGAATGCACTTGAATGCATCAGTTATATGACTTTTTATTATAATAGAAATTATGATTTATATATATATATATATAACAGAACTTTTATAACATTAACCTTAGAGAATGTCAAATCTGTGTTTCCAACATCCATTTTCTAATAATTTAATATCTTTTTAGTATATTTTATAATACACTTTATGATATTTGAAGTGTATCATGATAAGAAGATAATAATGTTTATCTATTTCTGAACATTTTTTCCATATAGAAACACACATAAATTTATTTCACCATGATGGAAGAACAAAATTACATTTTGCATATGTTGAAAGCATTTTAGAAGATGTTCCTTGTGGAAAAAGAGCTAAAGAGAAACAAATTATAAAATATTACAATAAAATGAAGTTAAGTATGGTAATAATCACTTAACTTCTTTTTCTGCCTTTCCTTTTTAGCATTTTTTGCCATCCCTCTAGATTTGGTTTAACGAGAACCATTTCTAGTTATCTGCCTGTTTCCTTTGGTGGGAGTTCTTTGTCTAAGCCTAAGCTCTTAGAAACATGTGCTCCTTTTCCCCCCTATTAGTGTCGGTATCTTCATCCCTCCATCAGTGATCAAATTCTCTTTTTGCATGCATTTTAGGTGTCCCATCCTATCAGTTGCATTCCATTAGGTCATGGATCAACTGATGGAAGTGCTTAATTATCAAATTTCCCTCATGGTTTTTACATGCTGGCCTACTTTCACATATTTAGGTCATTTACAATTATTTTTTGTCATTACATTTGCAAAAAGTCATTTTAGGGTTTTTAGGTCTCACTAGGTCTAGGGTTTGCAACCATGGTCTTCAAAAACTCAATAAGAGGTCATCAGACACATGAGGATATCTAATAAGTTCATAAAATCACAAATTCTACTAATGATTTGCTCCATAAAGGGTTTTTACATCAAAACTCTGTTTTGAGGTGAAAACAGAGTTTTTCTATTTCACGTAAAAATATTATGTAATTTTATTGTTTTCATATGTAATAAAGCATCATCTGCAACCCTGGGTTAACTTACCAAACTCCAGCACTCCAGCTCCTGCAAAAGAAACAAAAACATCCAAGCATCAGTCCATCAAATGACAAAAAAGAGCCAAACTGCAAAAACAGGGTTTTGAAAAAGCAAAGTGAAAAGGGATTTTAGAAAATGGGTTTTTTCTAAATGAAAAATTAGAGTCCAAATGTATATAAAGTGCTCCATTGTGTTAGAAGACCTCATTTTGTGCTAAAGAGAGAGAGAAAGAGAAAAAATCACATTTGAGGAGAAATAAGGGAAAGTTGCAGCAAATTTCAAGTTCTCTCCTGGCACGACGTACCTGGGCACTGGCGCGACGCACTTGCCAGGCGCTACGCACCAGGTGTAGGTTTTGTAAAGGTTTTTAAATGGGCGCTACGCACCTGGGCGTTGGCGCGGCGCACCTGTTAACCGAGATCAAAAACTCTTTCCATCGATTTTCCAAGCCTCTATATTTGCGAGTATCATCTCTTCAAGTAAGTACACCCTCCCATCTACCATGGCAAGAGTTTTTGTCATCCATCATAGTGATTTGAATGGTGAAAAATCAAACCCTAGTTGCTTCAAAGTTGTCTTGCAAAACTGTCTAGGGTTTTGTCATTCTTGTTGTTTTTACTCCCTTGTATGCTTTTCTCACATCCCATCCCCCTGCACTAAATTTCCCTAATACCCTTCCCCTTTGCCTCTCCCATTAACACTCACCTTACCCCCTATCACGAAACCCTAAGCCCTATACCTAATTCCCACTATTTCCCAAACCTTATCATTGCCTAGTAACCCTACAACCATCATCAAAACCCTCCTTTGCATTTATATTATCAGTCAATCCATCAAATCCTAAAGAAGAAAACAGCGAAAACAGCAATCACCTACACTTCAAGAAAATCTCTTCATACTCATCATTTTTCACTCCAAATTTGCAAGTATGGAAACAGATTCAGCATATGAGAAGGATGATGAAACTGTCAGTGATTCTTCCCAAGAGGTTCATGCACCAAGAAAACCACATAAGGGAGGAAACTACATCCGGAAGGAGCCCACCACTCTCACAGAGTTACTAGCTTGCCCTCTTGCAATAACATGTTTTAAACATCAGTCTTGTTACCAGTTTTGTGAGATGGTAGAGAGGGTGAAATATCACCATGAGCTTGCTAGGTTATTTGTTCTTCATCTTCACAATGGCTAGGTGAACCTAGCTGTTGTTTCTTTCACTTTGACACCTGAAACTATTACAGCAGCAACAGGCATTCCTAAGGTGGGAGAACAGTGGAATAAGGGGCAGCGTGTGGGCAAAGAGCATTATGAGCCTTACATCAAGGCTAGTTATCAAAGGCAAATCAGTAGGGTCTTTCCTTTCAGATACCTACAAGACACTTATGCTCCACTCGTGAAGCTTATTATCAAATATTTCACCTATGAAGGGAGGTTTTCTCACTTATACACTTACCATGTTAGATTGTTGATGCACTTTACTAGAGTGAGGATGATGAACCTCCCTTATTTCATATGCAGAAATATTGAGAAGATGGCTACATTGGTGCAAAGGAAACCTCTTCCTCAACAGTTCAGTAGCATTTATCATTTTTCATTGATCAAAATTGTTGTTTTGCATCAGCTGAGCTTGCTGAATATTTCTTGGGATACTTTCATTGCACATGAGGTATTCAAAAGCCCTCAGGTGACTCCATCGGTGCTTCATGAGGAAGGAGGGCCTTCAAACCAACCAGATGTTCATGAGACTGAACCAATAAGTGTGTCAATGTTTGTCACTTATGAGAAAGGCACAAGGAGACTATTTGCAGCTGCCAAACAAGTATTATCTCCACCAAAAGTGGAAGGGGTCTTGTTCTCTTCACCAGACAACAGGAAAATGCTATCTTCACCCGGGGTGAAAGGGGCTTTGCCTTCTTCTTCAGCAAAGCAGGTACAGGACAAAGGAAAGCAACCATTGCATGATGAAGGGCCTTCTAAAGGCCAAGACAGGGATTTCATTTTGGTTGAGGATGAGGACACTGATTTGGGCTCCCAAGGCTCAAGACTCAAGGATATGGTCATTAAGGAGAAAGAAGCTGAGATCCAAGCCTTATCTCTTAACCTTGAGAGGGCTAAATGGATTATTAATTACCTTGAGCAACAGAACAAGCAATTGGAGGACAAACAAACAATCATGGAGCTGCAAAACATAAGGGAAAACCGGCAATTGGCAAAGAGAAGGAAAATCAAGCTAACTTCACTAGAGCAAGAAATAGAGGCCGACCGGAATCATGGTTGGAAAGAATGAATATCCACCTTGAGAAGCTGTTAGAAAAGGCCAACAAGGAGAAGAAAATGTTGCTACCCATGGCTTACCACTATTTGGCCCGGAATAAAATCTGCAAGACAAGGATAAGGTACTTAAAAGCCACGTTAAAGAGAGCTTTGAGGAGCAAAAAAGAGCAAGATAAGCTCAAGATCTTGGCTGAAGCTTCATTGGCCCAGAATAGCACTTAACATAGATCACTCATGCCAAATTTCAAGAAATTTGGTGAACTTTTTGGCATTTTTGAATTTTTCAGGGAAAAAACAGGTTTTTTTGGCAGGTGCGTAGCGCCACCGGCACTACGCTTTTGATGGGGACCTCCATTTGAAGAAAAATTTACATTTTTGGATTCCTCATGAAAAGTTATGCATACTCAGAAATTGCTAGGAAATTTTGACAAGTTTTGGGTCTCCAAAAGGGCCAAAAACACCCAAAAAATGCCCTCTCTGCCACTTTTTGGCCACACAGGAAGCAGTCTTGGGAGATTGCAATTTTGGAGGGGCAAATGGACTCCAAATCAAAAAATTCAAGTTGCTCCAGAAAGTAGACTCACCAGGCTTTCCAACAAGCTATCCTGCACCTAATTTGGACCTCAGGAAGCCTTCCAAAAGTAGCTTGGAAAAAGCGCTACGCACAGAAAAAAATGGCGCTACGCATAGGAGGAAAATTTGCCAATTTTGCCTGTTTGCTCAGAATTTCGCCTAGTTTTCTACCAGTTTGACTTTTTCTCTCTCATGGTCAAATTTATGATGTAAATTGATGTAAATTGATGTACTTTGATGTAAAAATGATGAAAAATGACTTAAGGAGGTAGATACATCATGTATAGGTGGTTTTGAACTGAATGAATCAGTTTCCATAGTTTTAGAGGCAAGCTGTTCCACTGCCTATTTTTCAGTTCCTAGTTTAGATCTTGTTGAAACAGCTCCTAGACTCATGGATTCGACCCCTAATGGCTAGCATGGGTGGTTTGATGCCTATATCTTGTACTTTCTTAGTCATTTGTCAAGGTTGGACTCTTGTGGATGCATTGAGCTACTTTGTACATCACTTCTGCAGTTTGGCAAGGAAATAAACCAGGGTTTTGCAGCATTTTGTGGGATTCTTGTGGTAATGTGAATTAGCATTGTGTTCTTCTCTGTAATTTCAGTTGATTTATGTTTATGTGTGCCATCATCTCTCTCTTTCTGCATAACTAAATGAATCAAGTTTGAAAGGTGGAATTCGTTGGTGTTTCAGTGCTCTACCTTGGGGTTTATTTAGTTTACATGTTTTCTACTGTTTGAAGAGGACTCATGACACTTGCATGCCCTCTCCAGCTCCTCACCAGTCTTTAGACTCACCATTACACTCATTTCAAAGTGCTAAAAAACTTGCCTACCTCGCCCCACAGAAACCTCTGCAAATCTATGTTGATTTCCCGAACCCAAAGCTGCCTTCCCCATCAGATCCAACAACCAACCATTTAAATCAATCAAAATCCTCTGAGAAAACCTACCTAGCCTAAAATTAGTATTTATATTAGTCATCTCAAGCCTTCTTTGATATATTTTCATTGAGATTGACAAGGAGAGAGCCCTCTCCCGACCTGGTAGGGCTAGCTGCTAGGTTAAGCGTGGTTTGATGCTACCCTAGACCTGCCTTTCTCAACCTGAGGTAGATTTAGGCCCTAACATATTGGCGACCATTCTGGGGAATATAGTTTTATGTTCCTCAGCAATTGTATCAAGTTCAGATCTGATTGTTGATGGTGGACAACGATCAGACACAGCAAGGCTGAAATCATTCACCCGATGACTCCAAATCAGTTTTGAGAATCAGATCCAAGGACTCCACTGGAGGATGAACCTGACCAGCAGAAACATGAAAGGATGATATGGACAGATCAGGTATTCAAGTTGGAATTTCATCCAAGACATTATGTTCTTTGTCTTCTCTTTTCCTGAGAATGTCAAGAAAGCTTTGCAAAGTATATTGTATTTGAGAAAAGATCCTCGGCCTGCATTTGATTCCTTCCCTTTGAAGATTGTGAATACCAAAGATTTGCATGCCTTTGAGCTTGATCAAGACCCTTTTTCTGAAACTTGTGATGACCATCTTCAAACTGATGAGCCTCAAGAGACCAAGACTTATTCTACACCTTTTGTACATACTCATATACCTTGTAAAATTCCCGATCGATATAAGCCTATGATTTTACCTCCTATATTCCATGCTTTCCCTAAAAATCATGACCTATATCTACCAAGATTTGATGGTGACTATAACGACATCACTGCTGAGAGACATGTATTGAATTTTGAGTCTTTTCTCGACCTTTTTGAAGTTGATGAAGAAGATGTCAGTATTAGGATTTTTGCTCTTTCTTTGCAAGGAAAAGTCAAGAGTTGGTTCAAAACCCTGCCTGATGCGAGCATCTCAGATTTCCAACAGTTCATCAAAGTTTTCCTCGACAGGTGGGTGGTCAGACAAAACCCTTTCTTGATTATAGAAGAGTATAACCAGCTGAAAAGATTGCCAGGGGAGACAGTACAACAATTTTCTGCCAGATTTAATCAAGTCTACTTTTCGATGCCAGTTAATATAAGACCTCCTCCTGGATCCACTCTCTTGCACTACCCGGAAGCCTTTGATCCAGAAATGGAGTTTCAGCTGAGAGAAAGAAACCTTGCAACACTTGAAGAGATGCAGAACAATGCAGTAGATGTAGAGGCTAATCTGCTGATCAGAAGCGCAAAAGTTGAAGGAAGAAGAGATGAAAAACATAGATCCAGAGGAATCAACTTCTTTAGAGGTAAAGCTTGATATTTTGGTAAGTGCAGTGGAAGAGATGATGCAAAAGACCACCACAAGGAATGATTATGATGTTCAAGATCATGGCTCGCTGCTTGAAGAAGAACAAGTTGCTGATCCAAAACAACTTCTTTCTTATCCCAGTTGTCATAGACCTGATAATGATTGTTTTATAGATCATCTTGGAGAAGAGAGATTTGTTGATATGACATGTATGCTTGATGATGTGTTTTATACTAATGATTTGCCTCAGTTTTATCAGTATGATGATGATTATGTTCTCCAAACAGAAGCTAATCTTGCAGACAAATCAGCAGACAGTTTGTGGGAGGAGGAAGTTCACTTTCAGCAATTCGAATACAATGATCAGCCATTGCATATCAGCTATGGAAGTGAGGAGGAAAGTGCAGCAAATTTTGAAGTAAGTGAAGGATCTTTGCCTTTTTGTTTTGCTTTGTTTTAGTTCATCAGAGACAACTTTCATGCAATCAGAAATCAATTGTCGACAAGTCTTGATCTGGACCATCTTGAGGGCAATGAAAACCTTGTTCAAGACTTTTCATATCCAGAGTTGCAGCCTCCGAATGCCATTGATTGTCAAGTTGCAAATGAAGACTTGGAAGTTGGACCATATGATCAAATGATGCAAGATGATTCCATTCCATTCTGTTTTGAATCATTTCAGTTTTTGAAAGGAAATTTGCATAGTATATCTTCAAATGAGCAGCCTGTAGAAAATCATGCAATCTCATTAGAAACAATATAAAATGGGTTGCAACAGTATTTTCAAGTTTTTCACGATCCAATAGCTGATGTGTTGGATGATGTCTGCAGTCGAAGTCCTTCTCCATTAGCTAACTGTGAGCTTGAAAAAAGTATTGATACAAACTTGATCCGGCAACCGGTTTCTTTGTCATTTTCAGCAGGAGTCTCGTCACAAAGCTCAGATGAAAGTTTGTATTCATGGTACGAGGAGAAGAAAAGTAATCCATTGGATGAGCTAAGTCCTAGTGTGCATGAATTTCAAGATCCTTATGCAGTGTTTTTGGAGTCAGATAGAGAATCCATATCATTCAATGGATCTGTTTACAAGTTTTCATGGGAGTTGCCTTTCAGTAATTCTTTCTTGTTGTTCATAAGCAAGCACTTGTGGAGAATGAAAACAATAGCTAGAATGCTTGCTTGGTTGCATTGATTGTTTCATTTCACTTGATCAGATAATGAATGGAACAGCTAGAGTAGGTTGTATTGAATAAGCTCCATTTTGAGCATATTTTCCAGTTTTTCAGTTGTGTTTTAGTCTTGAGTCATTTTTTGTTTCAATTAGTTTCAAGATAGTTTCAGCTGAGTCTCTAGTTTCAGCTTTTGAGAGTCTTGTTTCAGTTTTAAATTAGTCAATTCAACTTTGACTCTTGAGTCAAAGTTTCATAGTATCGGTTTTTGGGTGTTTTGAATTTATTGATTCCATTGCCCAATGGACAAGGCACTGGTCTGCTCTCCCAGAGATCTGTGGTTCTTGGCACCTCCCAGGAGCTACCATCCCCATTGGAGCCAATGTTAGTGTCGGTATCTTCATCCCTCCATCAGTGATCAAATTCTCTTTTTGCATGCATTTTAGGTATCCCATCTGATCAGCTGCATTCCATTAGGTCATGGATTAACTGATGGAAGTGGTTCATTATCAAATTTCCCTCATGGTTTTTACCTGCTGGCCTACTTTCACACATTCAGGTCATTTACAGTCATTTTTTGTCATTACATTTGCAAAAAGTCATTTTAGGGTTTTTAGGTCTCACTAGGTCTATGGTTTGCCACCATGGTCTTCAAAAGCTCAATAAGAGGTCAGCAGGCACATGAGGATGTCTAATAAGTTCATAAAATCACAAATTCTACTAATGATTTTCTCCATAAAGGGTTTTTACCTCAAAACTCTGTTTTGAGGTGAAAATAGAGTTTTTATATTTCATGTAAAAATATTATGTAATTTTATTGTTTTCATATGTAATAAAGCATCATCTGCAGCCCTAGGTTACCTTGCCAAACTCTAGTACTCCAGCTCCTGCAAAAGAAACAAAAACATCCAAGCATCAGTCCATCAAATGACAAAAAAGAGCCAAACTACAAAAACAGGGTTTTGAAAAAGCAAAGTGAAAAGGAATTTTAGAAAATGGGTTTTTTCTAAATGAAAAATTAGAGTCCAAATGTATATAAAGTGCTCCATTTTGTTAGAAGACCTCATTTTGTGCTAAAGAGAGAGAGAAAGAGGAAAAATCGCATTTGAGGAGAAATAAGGGAAAGTTGCAACAAATTTCAAGTTTTCTCCCGGCGCGACGCACCTGGGCACTGGCACGACGCACCTGCCAGGCACTACACATCGGGCACAGGTTTTCCAAAGGATTTTAAACGGGCGCTACGCACCTGGGCGTTGGCGTGACGCACCTGTCAACCGAGCTCAAAAACTCTTTCCATCGATTTTCCAAGCCTCTAAATTTGCAAGTATCATCTCTTCAAGTAAGTACACCCTCCCATCTGCCATAGCAAGAGCTTTTGTCATCCATCATAGTGATTTGAATGGTGAAAAATCAAACCCTAGTTGCTTCAAAGTTGTCTTGCAAAACTGTCTAGGGTTTTGTCATTCTTGTTGTTTTTACTCCCTTGTATGATTTTCTCACATCCCATCCCCCTACACTAAATTTCCCTAATACCCTTCCCCTTTCCCTCTCCCATTGACACTCACCTTACCCCCTATCACCAAACCCTAAGCCCTATACCTAATTCCCACTATTTCCCAAACCCTATCATTCCCTAGTAACCCTACAACCATCATCAAAACCCTCCTTTGCATTTATATTATCAGTCAATCCATCAAATCCTAAAGAAGAAAACAACAGTCACCTACACTTCAAGAAAATCTCTTCATACTCATCATTTTTCACTCCAAATTTACAAGTATGGAAACAGATTCAGCATATGAGAAGGATGATGAAACTGTCAGTGATTCTTCCCAAGAGGTTCATGCACCAAGAAAACCACATAAGGGAGGAAAACACATCCAGGAGGAGCCCACCACTCTCACAGAGTTACTAGCTTTCCCTCTTGCAGTAACATGTTTTAAACATCAGTCTTGTTACCAGTTTTGTGAGATGGTAGAGAGGGTGAAATATCACCATGAGCTTGCTAGGTTATTTGTTCTTCATCTTCACAATGGCCAGGTGAACCTAGCTGGTGTTTCTTTCACTTTGACACCTGAAACTATTGCAGCAACAATAGGCATTCCTAATGTGGGAGAATAGTGGAATAAGGGGCAGCATGTGGGCAAAGAGCATTATGAGCCTTACATCAAGGCTAGTTATCAAAGGCAAATCAGTAGGGTCTTTCCTTTCAAATATCTACAAGACACTTATGCTCCACTCATGAAGCTTATTATCAAATATTTCACCTGTGAAGGGAGGTTTTCTCGCTGATACACTTACCATGTTAGATTGCTGATGCACTTTACTAGAGTGAGGATGATGAACCTCTCCTATTTCATATGCAGAAATATTGAGAAGATGGCTACATTGGTGCAAAGGAAACCTCTTCCTCAACAGTTCAGTAGCATTTATCATTTTTCATTGATCAAAATTGTTGTTTTGCATCAGCTGAGCTTGCTGAATATTTAATGGGATACTTTCATTGCACATGAGGTATTCAAAAGCCCTCAGGTGACTCAATCGGTGCTTCATGAGGAAGGAGGGCCTTCAAACCAACCAGATGTTCATGAGACTGAACCAATAAGTGTGCCAGTGTTTGTCACTTATGAGAAAGGCACAAGGATACTATTTGCAGCTGCCAAACGAGTATTATCTCCACCAGAAGTGGAAGGGATCTCGTTCTCTTCACCAGACAAAAATGCTATCTTCACCTGGGGTGGAAGGGGCTTTTCCTTCTTCTTCAGCAAAGCAGGTACAGGACAAAGGAAAGCAACCATTGTATGATGAAGGGCCTTCTGAAGGCCAAGACAGGGATTTCATTTTAGTTGAGGATGAGGACACTGATTTGGGCTCCTAAGGCTCAAGACTCAAGGATATGGTCATTAAGGAGAAAGAAGCTGAGATCCAAGCCTTATCTCTTAACCTCGAGAGGGATAAATGGATTATTAATTACCTTGAGCAACATAACAAGTAATTGGAGGACAAACAAACACTCTTGGAGCTGCAAAACATAAGGGAAAACCATCAATTGGCAAAGAGAAGGAAAATCAAGCTAGCTTCACTGGAGCAAGAAATAGAGGCTGATCGGGAATCATGGTTGGAAAGAATGAATATCCACCTTGAGAAGCTATTGGACAAGGCCAACAAGGAGAAGAACATGTTGCTACACATGGCTTACCACTATTTGGCCCGGAATAAAATCTGCAAGACAATGATAAGGTACCTAAAAGCCAAGTTAAAGAGAGATTTGAGGAGCAAAAAAGAGCAAGATAAGCTCAAGATCTTGGTTGAAGCTTCATTGGCCCATCATAGTACTTAACATAGATCACTCATGCCAAATTTCAAGAAATTTGGTGAACTTTTTGGCATTTTTGAAATTTTCAAGGAAAAAACAGGTTTCTCCGGCAGGTGCTTTTGATGGGGACCTCCATTTGAAGAAAAAATTGCATTTTTGGATTCCTCATGAAAAGTTATGCATACTCAGAAATTGCTAGGAAATTTTGACAAGTTTTGGGTCTCCAAAAGGGCCAAAAACACCCAAAAAATGCCCTCTCTGCCACTTTTTGGCCACACAGGAAACAGTCTTGGGAGATTGCAATTTTGGAGGGGCAAATGGACTCCAAATCAAAAAATTCAAGTTGCTCTAGAAAGTAGACTCACCAGGCTTTCCAACAAGTTATCCTACACCTAATTTGGACCTTGGGAAGCCTTCCAAAAGCAGCTTGGAAAAAGCGTTATGCACAGAAAAAATGGCGCTATGCATAGGAGGAAAATTTGCCAATTTTGCCTGTTTGCTCATAATTTCGCCTAGTTTTCTGCCAGTTTGACTTTTTATCTCTCATGGTCAAATTTATGATGTAAATTGATGAAAATTGATGTACTTTGATGTAAAAATGATGAAAAATGACTTAAGGAGGTAGATACATCATGTATAGGTGGTTTTGAACTGAATGAATTAGTTTCCATAGTTTTAGAGGCAAGTTGTTCCACTGCCTATTTTTCAGTTCCTAGTTTAGATCTTGTTGAAACAGCTCCTAGACTCATGGATTCGACCCCTAATGGCTAGCATGGGTGGTTTGATGCCTATATCTTGTACTTTCTTAGTCATTTGTCAAGGTTGGACTCTTGTGGATGCAATGAGCTACTTTGTACATCACTTCTACAGTTTGGCAAGGAAATAAACTAGGGTTTTGCAGCATTTTGTGGGATTCTTGTGGTAATGTGAATTAGCATTGTGTTCTTCTCTGTAATTTCAGTTGATTTATGTTTATGTGTGCCATCATCTCTCTCTTTCTGCATAACTAAATGAATCAGGTTTGAAAGGTGGAATTCATTGGTGTTTCAGTGCTCTACCTTGGGGTTTATTTAGTTTTACATGTTTTCTACATTTTGAAGAGGACTCATGACACTTGCATGCCTCTCCAGCTCCTCACCAGTCTTTAAAATCACGATTACACTCATTTCAAAGTGCTAAAACACTTGCCTACCTCGCCCCACAGAAACCTCTGCAAATCTGTGTTGATTTCTCGGACCCAAAGCTGCCTTCCCCATCAGATACAACAACCAACCATTTATATCAATCAAAATCCTCTGAGCAAACATACTCAGCCTAAAATCAGTATTTATATCAGTTATCTCAAGCCTTCTTTGATAAATTTTCATTGAGATTGACAAGGAGAGAGCCCTCTCTCGACCTGGTAGGGCTAGCTACCAGGTTAAGCATGGTTTGACGTTACCCTAGACCTGCCTTTCTCAGCTTGAGGTAGATTTAGGCCCTAACACCCCCCATTTGACTTTCAATATGGGCCTCATCATTCCACGATTCAAATGCCTATGGCTCAAAAACTTCAGTGTCATTCTGTTGGTGAGATATATTTTCTTTCTAGTTCTATCCATCCTCTTCTACATAGCTTGGAGGATTCTCCATGGATTTTTCAACTTCATATTTAGATAAATTGGGATCCAAGGGTTGCCATTCTTTTGATTTTTGGGCTTGCCCCTATTTTTTTTAGGGGAATTTTTTGCTTGTGGATATTTGTTCTGCAGATGGCCCATTTTGTAGCATATGTGACATCAGAATGTTGTGTTCTCGTAATCTAATTATTGGTTCCATTAAACTTTTTTACATTTCAATTAAATGTGATTATGTAGACCTTCACTCAGGTCTAATTTTACACAAATCTTGGCAAAGGTAAATAGACCTTCCTCTGTTCTTTCGAGGTCCATCTTTCTCAATTTTCCAAAAGCATTTATGATATTCTCTAGAGTTTTAAGATGCCAGAGAGCGAGGAAAAGGTTTGGTGGCCTCACCCAATTAGGCATTGTTGAGATCACCATTTTAGTGGCATCGAAATATCAAAACCAATGGGTGATAAAGAACCTTGCTCTTCCCCAAAACTAGGGCCCTCATGAAGGACTTTCTCTAAATCATCTTCAGTATCAAATTGGACAATAAAAAAACCTTTTGAGCATAAATAGTAATCATATTTTCTGGTCGAGGAAGAAAATACTCACTGATGTAAAGCATCAAACTTAGTCCAAAAACCATTGAACCTATGTATTACAACCTTGGATTGAAGGGCATAAAAAATATCATTACCTCAAGGAGGTTTACCTCCATAGAAAGTGCTTGATTCTTTTTTTCAACAATATAAGGTCCTCGGTTGTTTTGAGGTTGTTTTGCAAGGAGAGGAGCCTTTCCTTGCACCCAATCCTTGTAAGAAACTGATCCATTAGATGTATTGGGTCCTAAAGCTCCTCCTCACAGCCTCAAATTCAAGATAATGGTTGAATTCCTTATTATGCAGTTGTATAATATGTGAAGAGTCCTAAAGCAAATTCCCTTCATATAAAAAGCTCTTAGTTTTTATTGGTATGCCACCTATTCTCTATACATTTCTTCATAATATTGATAGGGTATGAGCTACTTGTCTAGAAAAGGTAGGAATTCCCACTTACATTCTTGATGAATATCTGGAAAAGATTTTGTCCCATCCCTTTCTGTGGTTCATACTTCTCAAACTAGTTAGAGCAGTTGAGTGCACTTTGAGAGAAAGACTTCCATTTGTTCTCAGGCAACAAGTCCATCACCAACCTAAACACCTTTGAAACAGAGAAAACGGGTAATACCAGAAAATATGAGTAAGGGGATTCAAAAAACATCCTTATTGGGCTCGTTCACTGCATCCGTCTACATAATAATAAAATAACCAATGCAAACGAATTTGGGCACCTTTGTCCTACTTTAGGAATTGACATTGGGCACATAACAAGCCTAGACATGTAAGGAGATTGTAAGTCTTTACCCATTCATGTGCACGACAACAAGGTGGTCAGTTCGATGCATACAATAAGTTGTTCATCCAATAATCAACATTGAGGAGAGAGTCGGGGACTACATCTTTGAACCATGGAAAATCCACAAAGTGAAGCACGAGCCCTTGACTCAGGGTGACGAAAGGGCGGAAATTGTAGCTTAAGTATTAGTGCCATATGTTCGTCCTAGTTTCTCAACATACTTACGCTTATGTTTAATTTGAACAATAATATACTTTTATATTCATAACATGTATATTTTATTTTTTCACACACACACACACATATAATAAAATTACAGTATTTATATTCTTTTTTAAAAGACAAGTATATTAAGTCTATCAACTTTTTCAAGCAACTCTACCATGAATATGATTAAATCTTGCCATGTGTTTGCCCCATTAATGAGGAATCTTCTCGTTAAGGTTTTTATGTGCCAATATAAATTGACTTTTTGCATGTAGGAGGTGGTCCTAACCCTAGTTGAATTCCCAAAATTAGGAATCCACTCCCTAGTTTACTGCCATATGTGTTTGCCTGGGACAAATCTTCGAGATTGTCTGACTTATTCTTCCACATCTGAAATAGCTCTTCGAACAACCGCGAGTATTATGTCCATTTAATTTTTTATGGCTTCCCTAACAAATTCTTATGCCCGTGTTTGGTGAATCGATGATGGACTAATATCCGAAAGAAGGGTAAGACTAGGTCGTCCCCATCTTCCATTACACTGAGGTGCTAACGATCAATGTTTGAACATGTTAAGTGGAACAAAACAAGGGGATGGAACTACATAATGAGTCTATTCCAAAGAGTGGGGGAGGGATTTAATTTCAAGTGAGTTGAATGAACGTAGGTGGAGTGGGGGAGAGAAGAACCAAGGTGCATATAAGAAGAAAGTTGACGTAGAGAGTGTACCTAAAATAGAGAAAAACGACTAGAGAGAATCCATGAGGAACATAAAGAAATGGAACTAGAGGAGAATGGAAGAGAGGCCAAGGGAGAGGCGTGAGTTAACTCAGAGAAAAAACTAGACTCCCCAAGACAATTAAACCCAGGAGGGGATAATTAGACAAAAACCTACAAAACCAAAGACAAAATTTAAAGCATTAGTAAAAATTGCTAAAAGTGAAATGGAGTTCCAAATTGGGATAACAAAATTCTTGAACCTACAATTGTTGAAGATGATTCAAGTTGTTCTAGAGGTTTGAATGATTCGGACGAAGAGGCTTTCACCAAGGAGAAAATCCAGACACTCGTGCCTCAACAATTCCATGGATCGGTTTTATCAAATCAGCAACTCTAATCATATTCTCTACTCTCTATTGTCAACTAATTATATGCATACGACCACCTTCAACCCTTATAAACGGATCCTCAATTGGATACTTCTTGACATATTATGTTTTCCTATCATCATTTTTTGCCATAATGAATACCAACTTTCCTTTATAATTCAAAACTCAAGATGAGTGTACCCTCCCCAAGCTTCACATGATCGAGTTCAAGTGCCCTGCAAAATTCCTAAATCATTTTCGGTTGATTCTCATTATTCAGAGTACGATCAAAGATGTAGGTTGCCATATGAAAGGCAACCTACCTCCCTCTTTATTTCCTGTGGCTCTCATCCCAAGTTTGGGTGAGTTTTGTTAGAAGATCATAAAGGCAGAAATATTTTCCTATATAGATAATTACTTGCGATTATTTTATCTTTATGTTCTTCTTTATATTTTAGTTCATCAAGCAATTACCAAAACAATAGCACAATGGCAACAAATGTAGGCGGACAACTAGGGAAAACCCCCTATCTAGGGGAAAACCCAGTCAACAATTCTTCCTTCAATAGTTTCATGATATAATCCAAGACTCTTTGACCTAGACAAAAACTTACTCCACACCAAGTCAAACCTCAATTCTTCTTGAAGATTATAACCCTTCAAAATAAGCTTCTACCTAGTAGCATCAAGATGCAGTGGCAGCTTCGACCCAGTAGCAGCAACAACTTTGACCCAGTATCAGCAACATCTTCAACTAGATTAGGAAAAATTCGATCTCCCTTGATACATCTCAGAAGTGAGAGAGATTTGGCCCAAAATTTTGATTTTTGTGTCTTCTATCTTCGTCCAAAAACTCACACTCTTTTCCATCTCTTCTTCCAACCCTTTCTCAACTTCACACTTCCCAAATTCTAGCTTTAGATATCGAACTATGTGTGAGGGAGTGAGATGCTCCAAATGAATTCAAATTTCCTTGTATACATAGCCTTCCTTACTTGAGGTCGACTAGGTGTGGAGGAGACTAAATTCATTTTTGACTCAAAAATAATTCTTTTTACTGTAGGTTTTAACCCCATACAGAAATTACCTGCATACGAATTCTAAAAAACAGAAAATACACAAAGGCGAAAGCATAACACATAAAACAAATATACTCAGATATTTTCCCCTGGATCCCAAAACTAGGACTACCAGCTTGATTTTTCATTATGTTCCTTTCATATGTTACAATACATATATATACATGCCGAAGCATCCAATACCATGGACCGGAAACCATCGCGCTCAAAACCATGTGCGAAAACCATGCACAAAACCATAGGTAAGTTCGCCCACCTAATATAGGGTCCAAAAAAAAATTCCCCAGGGCCCTGCCCCAGACCCTGTAGAGGGGGGCTACCCACCCCCCTCAAACCCCCTATGACCCCTCCGCTGTGCAACAAAGGGGCGGCTCCACCCCCCTCTAAAGCCCCGGTTAACTAGGGGGGCTAGTCGTGGAAAGAATATAACACAACCCAACATTCTCCCACTTGTTGTTTTCTTTCCATAGGGGGCCATAAGAGAGATTAGTCATTTATCCATCCTTACAATGCCCATTGTTTCTCTACACCAAGAGAACTTCTCAGAGCTCACATATTTTGTCAATGCATCTGCAATATTCTTCAAAGTGTCCACCATTACCAGCAACACCTTTTTGTCTTCTATCATATCCCTCACAAAGTGATACTAAACATCAATGTGCTTTGTCTTTGAATGGTAAGTAGGGTTCTTTTCCAAGAAAATTTCACTTTGGTTATCATAGTCTATCCTTATAGCTCCCTGTACTAATCCCATACTTGAACACAATCTCTGCAACCAAACTGCTTCCTTGCTTGCATGAGTGGTTGCCATGTATTATGCCTCTGTAGTTGATAGTGCCACTACAGATTGTTTCTTACTCATCCAACTGACTGCACCTCCAAATAGGTTAAAAAAATACCCACTTGTAGATCTTCTCTAATCCATATCTCCAGCCCAGTCTGCATCAACAAAGCCACAAATATCCAAAACTTTGTCCAATCCTGGTTTTCCTTGGTAGCACAAACCATAATCACTAGTGCCACGCAAATACCTGAAAACCCGCTTCACTTTTCTCCAATGCTCCTTCCTTGGTTTTGACATAAACCTACTCAATACTCCCACTGCATGTGCAATGTCTGGTTTAGTACAGACCATCGCATACATTAGGCTACCCACTACACTTGCATATGGAACATGGGACATGTCCTCTTCCTCTTCTTGTGTCTTGGGACATTGTTCAACAGATAACTTTACACCTACAGGAATAGGAACCTTCACCAGTTTACTATCCTGAATATTAAACCTCTGCAATATTGTCTCGACATACTTCCTCTGGTTTAACCAGATCTTCCTCTTTGCCCAATCTCTTTTAATTTCCATGCCCAAAATATAGTTTGCAGCACCAAGATCTTTCATGTCAATTTTGGAGGACAATTGGGTCTTCAAATCCTGGATAATTTCTTTGTCATTTCCAACCAGCAACATATCATCCACATACAAGACCAGATAAATAAAACGGTCACCAATTAATTTAAAATACACACAGTGATCTGCTTTGCTTCTGGTGAAGCCAAGTCCCTGTATAAATGTATCAAATTTATGATACCACATCTTTGATGACTGTTTGAGCGCATACAGAGACTTCTTTAACTTGCATACTAGTTCTTTCTTACCCTTCACTGCAAAGCCTTCAAGTTGCTTCATGTAGATCTCCTCTTCCAGATCCCCATCAAGAAATGTTGTCTTCACATCCATTTGTTCTTCCTCAAAATCAAAAGCAGCAACAACAGATAAAAGTAATTTAATAGAAGCTACCTTCGCAACAGGAGAAAAAATATCACCAAAATCAATTCCCGACACCTGGGAATAACCTTTTGCTACCAACCGAGCTTTGTATTTCTCCACATTTCCTTCTACTTTTGCCTTCTTCTTGAACACCCATTTGCTGCCAATGGGTTTCCTTTCAGCCGGCAACTCCACCAGATCCCAAGCCTCATTTTTGTGCAAAGATGTCATTTCATCAACCATGGCCTCTTTCTAGAGTTTTCCATCCTCTGAATCTACTGCTTCCTTCACAGTTCTGGGATCATCATTAGTAATAGATAAAGCAAAATTTGAACAGAAAGTCGATGGACTATACCTTTCTGGCTGCCTTCTTTCTCGAATTGATCTTCTCACAATCGGAGTTTGTGGCTCTTCATCTTCTGATTCCTCTTCTGCTGTAGAGTCTGATTCTTCCTCCTTTAGCTCAAACTCTATCTTCTTAGATTCCTTTGATGGGACTTCATGTTTAATAAAATTTTTCACCTCTCTGAACACCACATCTCGGTTGTACACAACCTTCCTTGTTACTGGGTTCCAAAGCTTATAACCCTTTAAACCATCCTTATACCCAATAAAGATGCACTTTTCAAATTTACTATCCAACTTTGTTCTTTTCTCCTTTGGAACATGTACATATGCATCACATCCAAATACCCTCATATGTGAAAGAGAGGGTTTCTTACCAGTCCATACCTCTTGTGGAGTCTTATCCTCCAATGCTGATGAAGGTGATCTGTTGACCAGGTAACATGTTGTCTCCACCGCCTTTGCCCAAAATTCCTGTCCTAACCCGGCACCACTGAGCATGCTTCTTACCCTTTCCATCAACGTCTTGTTCATTCTTTTTGCAACTCCATTTTGCTCAGGTGTGTATGGAGTAGTCTTCTGTCGTGCTATACCACACTTCTTACAAAATTCTTCAAATTCCTTCCTGCAAAACTCTCCACCGTT
This sequence comes from Pinus tabuliformis, assembly GCA_031772625.1. NCBI lineage: Eukaryota > Viridiplantae > Streptophyta > Pinopsida > Pinales > Pinaceae > Pinus > Pinus tabuliformis. The sequence continues at coordinate 1,002,927,657 of CM062811.1, read as the reverse complement.
ATCTGTCCTCAACACCTTTATCTTCTTCTCTGTCTGGTTTTCCACCAGAGCCTTAAATTCTTTAAACCTGTCAAAGACTTTAGATTTCTTCTTGAGGAAATATATCCATGTATTCCTTGAGAAGTCATCTATAAATGATACATAGTACACAAACTTACCCAGTGATGGAACCTTCACAGGTCCAAACACATCACTGTGCACAAGCTCTAATATTTGTTTCGCCCTCTTACCACCAGAGGGGAAAGTCACCCGATTATGCTTCCCATATACACAATTTTCACAGAAATCAAAATCCAGAGACATGGTCTTTTCTCTAGAGACCATTAGTCAGTTCGACAACAATAAAGTGGTCAGTTCGACGCATACAATAAGTTGTTCATCCAATAGTCAAAATTGAGGAGAGAGTCGGGGACTACATCTTTGAACCACGAAAAACCCACAAAGTGAAGCACAAGCCCTTGAATCGGGGTGACGAAAGGGCGGAAATCGTAGCTTAAGTATTAGTGCCATATGTTCGTCCCAGTTTCTCAACATACTTACACTTATGTTTAATTAGAACAATAATATACTTTTATATTCATAACATGTATATTTTATTTTTTCACACACACACACACATATAATAAAATTACAATATTTATATTCTTTTTTAAAAGACAAGTATATATAGATAGTTCTTTCTATTAGTTTGCCACTTGGAAAACCAGATCAGTGGCGTAAACTCAAAATTTTCTGATTTTTAATGTTGTTGTATATTTGAGAGTTTGATAAATAGAAACTGAAACTATTCATAACATAAAAAGTAAATACTATGCTAAAAAACATAAATATAACATTATGGTAGAGTGCTATTGCACAATGTTTGTTTGCATGGGCTTCATTATGCAAGAGTGTCCTCTAGGTGTGATGGTTGTGGCTCTCTATCAATGTTAGATGAAGAAAAGTCCATGTTTGTTAGGTTCTTGGTATGAAGTGTGACTTTTCTATTAAGTCTATCAACTTTTTCAAGCAACTCTACCATGAATATGATTAAATCTTGCCATGTGTTTGCCCCATTAATGAGGAATCTTCTCGTTAAGGTTTTTATGTGCCAATATAAATTGACTTTTTGCATGTACGAGGTGGTCCTAACCCTAGTTGAATTCCTAAAATTAGGAATCCACTCCCTAGTTTACTGCCATATGTGTTTGCCTAGGACAAATCTTCGAGATTGTCTGACTTATTCTTCCACATCTGAAATAGCTTTCACTAGGGTTTGTTGCAAACTCTAGTGTTTTTCCAATTCTCATCAATCACCATCAAATTTCAGATTTTATCATATTTTCATAAATCCCAGATTATCACACTAGTCATTGCATACTAGAGAATTGAGCTTTTACTAAGGTTTAATTACAAAACCCTAGAATTTCATAAATACAATCATCCTAGAGAATCAAACTTTGACTAGGGCTTAGTTCCAAACCCTAGGACTCATGACCATCAACAATTAAGTTAACTCATACATCTAGGCTTCCATCATCATGCATAAGCATATCAAGCCCAACGACTCAAATATAAATAAAAGTAAGACATATAACAAACTTGATCAAACTAGGCTTTGATCAGACAAACACACATATACCAATGATTTCATTTCTAGAACATTATAAGGGTCTTTCTTATACACCCTACCAAACCCTAATGCTCTAGGGTTTCAATACAAAACATAAAAAACCCTAGAATATCAATACTTCAGAGGTTCATGATTTCAAACATTACCATTTAACCCTAAAAAGTTAGGGTTTCCATAACCATACCAAAACCCCAATCATGACATCATCAAAGCATCAAACATTTTCTTTTGACTTCAACAATAACCCTAAGTAAGCTAGGGTTTCACACATTATCATCGACATATCCTTCAGTTAGGGTTTTCACAGAGAACCTTTCTAGGGTTCCACAAGAGTAATCAAAGATATGAGGAGGGTAGATTCATCTAAAGATGAATCACCCAATCAAGAATCTTTAAGATTCAATAAAGCTAGACACAATGATGCTAGTAATAATTCATCAAGAATGAATATAAGGAGAGAAAAAACTTGTAGTTCAAAACATACCTCTTGTTTCTTAACAAACTTGGTAATTCTAATCCTTTGTATTGTGAGGCCTTCTTCCTTGAGTGTTCAACAATTTTTTCCTAAACAAGGAAAATATGAGTAGAAACATTATTAGTATTTAATGCAAGCAAGACTAGATAAGTAAGCCAAACTAAAAATGAAATTGGTAGTGAGATACTTATATTTGGAGGTTGGTGAAGGATCCTTCCAAGATTAAGGGATACCTATAACCTTAAGAACAAAATAAAAAAATGTTTTTCCAAAATATGTTAAACCTACAAATACTAAAAATCAAAGATAAAATAACTAAAGCTTAGATCAAATGACTTACTAGTGTAAGTCCCTTATATCCAGTTCTTCGAGCTTAGTCTTCTTTGGAGATCCTTATTCAACAACATTGGCTTGGTCTCTGCTTCTTTTTGTTCTTCGGATTTCCAAGACAATCACTTCTATAGTGACCCATTTTGTGGCATTGGTAGCATTCTATTTTGGACATATCAACCTTCCTTCTTGGCCCTCTTGATTTCTTGGAGTGTCCTTTCTTGTGAGAAGCAGAGTATGCATTTGAAACCTTTTCTCCTTCATTGTTGGATACTAATGAGATTCTCATTTCTTGTTGAGTGAAATAATTCCACAACTGCTCAAAGGTAGGAGCTTCTTTCCAACTATTGATACCTGAAGCAAAAGAACTCTAAGTAGGTGGTAATCCCAATAGAGGAGTGATTACTAGCTCCTTTTTTCGGTACAATTTCATCTATGGCTTGAATTTCATCTCTAATTCTAGATATCCTCACAAATAATTAAGCCATAGTATCATCCTTTGTCATTTTTGTAGTTCTTAACTCATTCTTCAAATTTCCTACTTGACCGATGTTCTTGATAGTGAATAATTTTGTCAAAGCTTCATACATTCCTTGAGCATGGTCTATATTGGAAATGTATGGGACAAGATTTTCCTTTATGCTTTGTACCATTAGTGTCATAGCTAATATATCTAACTCTCTATACTTCGCTTTGTCTGCCTCACTGGATTCATTGGTAGGTTTCTTCACCTTTCTTTTAACCAAATCCAAGACCTTGTTCTTTTCAAGAATGAGGCCATTCTCTTCTTCCATGCCCTGTAATTTGATGCTCCTTCCAACTTGTTCTCACTCTTTATTGTGTTAGACATTTCCCTTGAAGATAATGAGCTTCTTCCCTTATAAGAGCTCCTTATATGATCCCTTGATCAATCCTTTAGACTCCTTCTAGTAGATTCTCAAAACTGTTTGTTTCCTCCTTCACCTTAGCTCTGATACCATGTTAGAAAATAAAAAAGGCAGAAATATTTTCCTATATAGATAATTACTTGTGATTTTTTTATCTTTATGTTCTTCTTTATATTTTAGTTCATTAAGCAATTACTAAAACAATATCACAAGGACAACAAATTCAGGCGGACAGTTAGGGAAAAACCCCTATTTAGGGGAAAACCCAGTCAACAATTCTTCCTTCAATAGTTTCTTGAGATAATCTAAGATTCTTTGACCTAGACAAAAACTTCATCCACACCAAGTTAACCCTCAATTCTTCTTGAAGACGATAACCCTTCAAAAGCAACTTCGACCAAGCAGCATCAGTTGCAGTTGGTAGCTTTGACCTAGCAGCATCAGTTGCAGTGGCAACTTCGACCTAAAAACATCAGTTGCAGTGGTAGCTTCGACCCAGTAGCAGCAACAACCACAACTTCGACTAGATTAGAAAAACTTCGATCTCCCTTGATACACCTCATAAGTGAGAGAGAGTTGGCCCAAAATTTCGATTTTTGTGTCTTCTATCTTCCTCCAAAAACTCGCACTCCTTTCTAGCTCTTCTTCTAGCCTTTCTCAACTTCGCACTTCCCAACTTCCAGCTTCAAATATCAAACTATGTGTGAGAGAGTGAGATGCTCCAAATGAATTTGATTTGCCTTGTATATATAGCCTTCCAGTGAGGTCGAATTACCCTTCTTGAGGCCGACTTGATATACTCGAGGTTGACTTGGTGTGGAAGAGACTAAATTCATTTTGACTCAATTTTTTTTTTTACATGATTCGAAAGCCCAAGAAGGGTCTCTTTTAATGTACAATGATTCTATTGACTCAGAATAATTCCTAGAAGTACTCAATGGGGACTATGACCTAAAACAAGATGACCCAAGCATGAAACCCATGCTTTAATAAGTCATAATAATAATAATAATAAAAAATTCTTCATTATTTTGATAAGTACATTTCATTGTGACTCAAATACATTTATGAAGACCGAACTTAGTTACATATTTCAACAAGTTGCGAGTACTTCACACCCTCTATGGGGAGATGCATATTTTATATTTACATAAAAAAAATTTATATTAAATTTCATATATATATTAGGCGTAGTCTAACTTATAGACGAAATAACCTTTTGTCAGGCCAGGGTAACTCCACATCTAACAGAAGAAAACTGAGATGATATTTCATTAAGAGAACTATTGTTTATATACAAGAAGGAGACGGAACAGTTCATCTTCTTGATGATTGTTCACGTTCCAGTTCACCCATCCGTTGAGGATTAGGTGTCAACATTCCCCCCCTTAATCTGAAGGGATGTTGGTGAGTCCAAGCATCATTCTGAATCTTTCAAGCTTTTCTCTTCCAAGTGCTTTGGTGAAGATGTCTGCAATTTGCTCGTTTGTGGAACAATGACAGAGATGGATTGTTTTGGCCTCAACATGATGTCGGATCAGATGATATTTAGTATTGATGTGCTTAGTACGATCATGGAACTTTGGGTTCTTGGCCAACTTTATTGCAGAGGTGTTATCAATCATGAGTGGAGTTGATTGTGTTTGTTTTACCTGCAAGTCTTCAAGAATTTTCCTGAGCCACAAAAATTCTTTCGTTGCTTCAGCTGCTGCCACGTATTCTGCTTCTGTTGTGGAATCTGTTGGTACTGATTGTTTGCGTGATCTCCAGGAGACAGCTCCTGATCCAAGACTCATAGCATATTCTGAAGTAGATACCCCAGTTTCTTTGTCTCCATCGAAGTCTGAATCAGAGTATCCAATCAAGTTGAAGTCGTCCACCTGTGTATACTTGATTCCAAGGTCTTGAGTTCCCTTCAAGTACCTTAGAACTCTTTTTGCAGCAGACCAATGTCCCTCACAAGGCTTTTGCATAAACCTGGAGAGGATTCCAACAGCAAATGAAATGTCTGGTCTGGTAGTAGTGAGGTAGATGAGACTTCCTATAAGCTGTCTATACTTTGTTGCATCCTCAAATTCCTTTCCTTCAATAGATGTGAGCTTCAAGTTTTGTTCCATTGGAGTAGAAAGAGGATTGCACTCTGTCATGCCAAATCTGTTTAACAAATCTCCAATGTATTTCTTTTGAGAAAGAAATATGGATTTTGGATGTTGGGTTACTTCAATGCCAAGATAGTAATGAACATAGCCCAAATCAGTCATTTCAAAACTTTTTCCTAATTCTTTCTTTATGGATGCAATATAGCTTTCATTGTTCCCTGTCATTAAAAGATCATCTACATATACCACAAGATATACAACTGTTTTGCCAACTTTCTTGACAAATAAAGTTGCATCATCAAGATCAAAATGTTTGAAGTTGAGTTTCAGAAGATGCTCAGTTAGTTTTGCATACCAGGCTCGTGGTGCTTGTTTGAGGCCATACAAGGACTTCACAAGTTTGCATACTTTGTGTTCATGTCCTTTCACAGCAAATCCTTCAGGCTGGGACATAAAAACATTCTCTTTTAGATCTCCATTCAAGAATGCAGTTTTTACATCCATTTGATGGACTTTCCAACCGTTCTGAGCAGCTAGTGCAAAGAGTGTCCGGATGGTTGCCCATTTTGCTGTGGGGGCAAAAGTTTCCTCATAATAGACCCCTTCCTTCTGTGCAAAACCTTTTGCCACAAGCCTAGCTTTGTGCTTTTCAAGTGAGGCATCAGCTTTGTACTTGTTCTTGTAGACCCACTTGCAGCCAATTGGTTTGGTTCCAAATGGAGGATCAACCAGCGTCCAAGTGCCATTCTTTATGAGGGCATCATACTCCTTCTGCATCGCTTCTTTCCATTCATCATGAGAAGCAGCTTCTTTGAAGGAAGTTGGTTCAAAATCTGTAGACAAGTTCAATTCACAATCATAAGTAACATCCATATCAACAGGTGAATTAGAGTTATCTACATCACCTCCATCTTGTCGGTTTGTATTTCTGGTTCTTGTTTTTCCAATTTCATCAGGATGAACACTTTCAAGTGTCTTTGTCAGCCACTTTGGGGGACCTTTCTGAGATGGTCCAGGCTGCTCTGTTGATTGAGTTGGGTCTGAATCAAGATTGAGTCTCCCAATTCTATCAATTACATCACTTAAAGCATCATTCGTTGTTGGAGTGTCATGCAGGGGAGATTGTTCTTTAGAAGAAGATTCCACATGTTGATCTAGTATAGGAATCCCCCCTTCAAGATGTGGAATCTGATTATCAAACTCTTGAAATGATTTCGGTTTTGTGAATCTATCCAAGCGATCAAGTTGCCGCTCAACAACACTGTCAGATTTGGATGATTCAAGAAAAATGACATCTCTAGATAAAACAAACTTTTTATTTACTTCATCATAGAGGCGGTATGCTTTAGATGTGTTTGAATACCCCAGGAAGATACACTTACGACTTCTAGCACCAAGTTTGTTTCTATGTACCTTTGGTATTAAAGCATAACAGGTGGAACCAAAGATACTGAGATGTTTTACCGAAGGAACATGTCCATACCACAATTCATAAAGAGTCTTGTTTCTTATAGCATTAGATGGACATCTATTCTTTATATATGCAGCACATAGAACAACATCAGCCCAAAACATTGTCTTTACATTTTTGAAGAAAAGCATGGATCGTACCATATTCAAGATTGTTCTATTCATTCTTTCAGCTACACCATTCTGTTGAGGATTATAAGGCACAGTTGTTTGATGTTTAATCCCATGTTGGCGAAGATAGTGTTCAAATTCATTTGATGTATATTCTTTTCCATTATCAGTGCGAATAGACCCAATATGAGATTGTGCATCATTTTCAATCCACTTATGAAAATTCTTGAATGTTTGAAAAACATCAGATTTGTTCTTCAATAAATAAACCCAACACATTCTGGTGTAATCATCAATAAATGTCATGATATATTTATTTCCATTTACAGAAGGAACAGACACTGGACCACATAAATCTGAATGAATGAGTTCAAGCTTCCTATGTGCTCTTGAATGTGAATCATGAAAAGACTGTTTGCTATGCTTTCCTAGAATGCAAGCATCACATTGCTTATGTTTTCTAGGAATTGTAGGCAAACCAGCAACACCATTTTTCTTCAACAGGCGGAGACTATCATAGTTTAAATGTCCAAATCTAGCATGCCATAATAAACTTGACAGAAGTGTACCTTCTTCATGATGAGAAATATATGAGAAATGTTGTGTATGAGCAGAGGTTCCTTGCAGTTTAAGAAGTCTTTCTTCTTCTATACCCCTCATGACAAGTGAGTGGTCAGATGCCTTTCTTACCTCAAGCTTTCCATCAAACATATGAATGGAGTGACCTTGCTGGCGGATGTGGACCAGGGACATCAAGTTTCTCTTGAGCTGTGGGAGATATAGAACATGATCCAGAAGAAAGTCTGGAAGACCAGGCAGTTTAAGCCTGATTGTGCCAAGCCCTGATGGCTTGATTTTTGACTGATCTGCAAAGTATACTGCTCCATCAACATTGTTAGTGAAATCTTCAAAAAAATCTTTCCTATAAGTCATATGACAGGTTGCTCCTGAATCAAGCAACCAGTCATTTTTCGAAGAAGCAAGTGAAGCATTAAACAAATCTTCATTTACTCCAAAGTTACATTGTGCCTCAATATAGTGAGCGGATTCAGGTGCTTTACCTTTGTCTGTGTCATCAGTTTTACCTTTCTGCTGATTTCTTCTCTGCTCAATTTTGTCCCATGGTAGCTTGCATGTAGAAGCATCATGTGATCCATTTCGTTTGCAGCGAATGCAATGCAGATCTGCCTTTTCTGCTTGAGAATGTCTGCCCCCCCTGCCTCTGAAGTATCTTCCTCTTCCTCTTCGTCCACCTCTTCCTCTTGTAGAATCTTGAGCAGGATGCTTTTCTTTATGAGCAAGACAAACAGTCTCTTCAGAAGATTCAGGGACTGTTTTCTTTCCAAAGGCTTTCTCTCTTTCAGCAAACTTTTTCACAAGAGAGTCAAAGGTTATATCTTTAAGATTTCCATTTGCTTGTAATGACTCAAGGTAATTGGAGTAGGTAGGATAGAGTGCTTTGAGAAAGGCAATAAGAGAGATATCCAGCTCAACCTTAGTGGATTTAGTATCATGCATTATAGACTTTATTTCAGATGCAAGAGCAAGAGGATCATTATTTTTCAGTTCAAGAGTGAAGAGTTTAATCATGAGCTGAACAACTTCAAGTGCAGAATGTGTATCATAGAGTTCTTTCAGCTTTTGTAAAGCTTCAAAGGCAGTGGAATAGGATGAAATATGAGGACTTACTTCTTTATTTACAGATGCTGTGATCAATGCATAGGCTTTGCTGTTCTTGTTTTCCCAAATGGCGAGTTCTTTGTCTGATGTAGGCTGCACAGGGTCTTTGTCTTCTTCTCCGACACACACTCCCTTCCACAACTCATTGTAGATGAGGGTGTGTTTTACCATCCGAGACCATTCAGAATAGTTCTCCTTGCCAGTGAGAACTATTCCTACCATAGAAATGATTGAATGCATTCTGTAAAAGAATATCTCTGCTAAAAAAAAACTTCTGTTGAAAAAAAAAAAAAACTTCTGCTGAAAAAATCCTTATGCCACAGCCTTATGTACTTTATTTTCTTGTAACCTCTGTATGTAACAATGCATCACTATTCAAACAGCTTCGTGTTCAACCTTAAAACAGTCTTTTACTTGAGAACAGATTCAATGGTGTTCCATTTTCCTTCATACATCAAAGGCTCTAAAAAATTTCACTTGAAATAGATGAAGAGCACTACTGAAAAAACTTTGAAACGAGGAAATTTCATTTCTATGAAATGTCAGCCTTAAAACAACGCATATAAAAAGATGACACTTGGAATAGGACTACATCATTTCATGGACAGTTTGTAAGAACTGCTGCTTAACCTTTTATGGAGATACTGTAATATACCAATCACTTTGATGTGTCGTCCCATCAATAACAAAAAGCTAACATATCACAGATCTTTATACTTGCAACAACAATATCTTATGCGGGCCTCAGACTTAAAAACAACGCATTCAAAAAATATTCAAACAGCTTCGTGTTCAATGAATGCATGAAAAAAAAAACTCGGGATCCTTTCCGCTTCAAGTATAGAGCCACAGCACCACTCAAGATTTGTATCAAAAATTTATGCAAAACAAATCGATATTCAAATCGACTGACCCAGCAATACGACCCAACTCCACTTGATCATTTCGATCCACTTTCCGTCGCTGTTGTGGCGGGGTAGGACGTAAGCAAAGTCTCGGCATTCAAAGCGGCTGGCCACAATGTAGTCCGAGGGCGCGGATCTCTACCTCCGCATTCAAAGTCTCGGCATGTCAGGGCCAGAGGAGATGTGTTCACGCATTGCATGAAAGACGTTCAATGCTTCTGCCGGCCTCCTCGCCTTTCCAAGGACAGCAATCAATGTTGTATATACATATCAATGTGGCTGTTAACCAGGATGAGCCGAAGCTACACGACGCCGCTGCCGGTTTCCACCGGGTTTAATCCGTTAGTGAAGAGCTTGCAAAGAAAGACGGGGAGTAAAGACCGGAGGGAAGAATTCACGGAGGTACCGTCTCGGTTTCAGAAGGAAAGCATTCCGAGAGGGACTTGCAACCAGGGAACCACGGCAGCATAGTTCTTTTGGTTTCTGATTTTTCCTTTGTATCTCGGAGATAAAGGCCAGCAGGAACGATACTGTGGCTCCGTCACGATACTTGGAATCAAGTCTTCAATATTAAAAGCAGAAGCAGAGACGTTGCATTAAATCCCATTTCCAAGTTTCAAAATAATCTCGAAGCCGGGAGCCGGGCGTTCAAAACGGATGCGAATGTCAGGACAGAGAATGTTAGGACAGAGGCACGGATGCGCAGAGAATGTCAGGACAGAGGCGTTGACAGTGCTCAGGGCAGAGGACAACAGTAGGTGCATCAACGCTCAGGTGCATTCAATATCAAAAAACGCACATTCAGCAGCGCAGAGGCAGGAAGTCTCAGGTGTAACCGAAACACACATTCAACAGGGCAGAAGGCGCAGTGTCAGGACAGAGGGCGGAGTTACAGCTATTTTAGGGACTGGGACCTGTGCTCTGATACCATGTCAGGCCAGGGTAACTCCACATTTAACAGAAGAAAACTGAGATGATATTTCATTAAGAGAACTATTGTTTATATACAAGAAGGAGACGGAACAGTTCATCTTCTTGATGACTGTTCACGTTCCAGTTCACCCATCCGTTTAGGATTAGGTGTCAACACCTTTTTCCCATGAATTCACCAAAATCGGGCAATACAATTTCAAGATTTTTGTTGTTGTTTAAAATACATTTTTAAATGCATAAATGGATTCAACACCTTGGAAAACCCCTAGGCACTGGAATTATGCAGATTAAACAATTTAAACTCAAGTTTGTAAAAATCTCAATCAGATTTTGATTAAAATTAACAAGAAAAAAATGTCGTGAAAATTCCATATTAAACAATTTAAGTTTATAAAAATCTCAATCCTATTTTGATTAACGAGAAAAAAATGTGGTGAAAATTAAAATCTCAATCGGATTTTGATTAAAATTAACCAGATCATCTTGTCTATAAGTTAGACTATGCCTATATATTATGGATTTTTTCTTTCCTTTTTATTATAAAATATATGTAATAAAAATATTATGAAGAAATTTGAAAATTTGTTTTGAAAGTTTCTCTTATTTTTAATTAACATAAATCCATTTTATGTTTGGACTTATTAAAAGCTTAGAGGGATTACAATTTTCAAGATACAAATTTCTTTTAGAATGTAAAACCTACAAAATGTTTGCACCCTAAAACACTTGATAAATCCAAGGTTAAAATGAATCTATGTTAGTTTAAAAAAATATAATTTATGATAATGTGTTAAAAATGATACACGTGGTGGGTTGTCTTGACGACGATTGCACCAAGAGGGGGTCTCCCGCCCAATATGGTAGAAATGTTGTAATGCAATTTTTAACATTTTGACTAAATCAAATTACATAAAAATAAATATAAAAATTAAATCGAATTTAAAAAAATAAATAAAAAAATTCATGTAATGTAATATAAACGTTTTAACTCAGCCAAAATAAAACAAAAAAAATAAAAGTAAAAATTAAAATTAAAATAACAAAATAAAAATAACCTTATAAAAATAAAATAATAATAAAAATAAAATTGACTCATAGTATTGAGAACTCATGATATTCATGTGGAATATAACTTATTTAAAGGGGAGAATTATGATCTATCTTAACTCTGGATTTACCAAGAGCCTAGAGGGATCAAATCTCTTTTCACTCTAAAAGAAGTTTGAGAGTGAAAAAATGTTAAAGAGATTTGATCACTCTCGACTTTTAGTAAATTTGAAATTAAGTCAAATAATTTATTGCTAAAAATAGTAAGATATAAATCTAAAAATAAAGTGAAACAATATTGTTATATATTTTATTGATTTGAAAAAAACAACATTTACCATTCCTCTAAAGTTAAACCAAGATGTATTGATGTTGTCATTTTTGTAATGCAATGTTTAAGAAACAACTTTGAACATTCCAATCAAATCAAGGTATATTCATGTTTCCATTTTTTAATGCAATGTATTTATACTTTTGGGTTTAACCCTAAACCTAGATCCATATTAATGAGATTTTTGCAAGGATCTCTTTAGCCCAGTATGGTAGAAGATCCATATTGATGGGATTTTTGCACCATCTCTCCAGAGTAGTATGGTAGAGAGACTTGTAATATAATGTATTGTTATCCACATTAATGGGATACCTAGATCCATATTAATGAGATTTTTGCAAGGATCTCTCTAGCCCAGTATGATAGAAGATCCATATTAATGGGATTTTTGCACCGATGGCCTAGTATGGTAGAGAGACTTGTAATATAATGTATTGTTATCCACATTAATGGGATTTTTGCACGGATATCTCCAGCCGAGTATGGTAGGAGATCCATATTAATGGGATTTTTGCACCGATCTCTCCAGCTCCAACGTAGTATGGTAGAGACGTTGTAATATAATGTATTTTTGTATCGATCTCTCCAGCCTAGTATGGTAGAGACTTGTAATATAATGTATTGTTTTTAACATTTTGACGAAATCAAATTACATAAAAATAAAAATTAAAATTAAATTAAATACAAATATTAATGCAATATAAAGATTTTAACTCTATCAAAATAAATAAAATAAAAGAAATAAAAATGACTCTATAATTTTTTTTTATCATGAAATAATTTATTAGAATTGTCTGCATGGGATAGCTCAAGCCGAAGTCTCACCGAACTGGAAGTCTTGGGTTCAAATCTTGGGCTACCATTCCCTCGTAGTGGGGTATGTAATAGACATGAAAATAGGAGAGTCCTACCAAAGCATACAAAAAAAAGAAATAATTTATTAGAACTAGAATAATCTTACATATTTAAAAAAATAAAAAGAAAAATAATAAATCCTTATCATCTTAAATTGAAATAAAAAACCTTCAACAAATATAAAAAAAAATACTTCAAACATTTATGAATTACATCAATAATCTAAACTAACCTATCTTATTCAAATATTTATAAATTAAATCCTCTCTTGAACTAACCTATCTTATTCAAACATTTATGAATTATATCCCTATTCTAAACTAACATATCTTATCCCAAAAATTTCAAACCAAATACAGATTTAAATTAACCAAACAACAAACAAATTGACTTCTTAAATTAAATATAATATAACTTTAATAACACTAAATTAGATTAATTTTAATTAATTTATATAAAATATGTAAAAAATAACAACCAGTAGTATAAATTGCTATATTTAAAAATGCCATAAGGATTGACCGGATCAAACATTGAAATTTCGCCCAAAATTTCCATGTTTCTTTCTTTCCCATGCACTTGATAACTAAACTCTAATTTAGGCTATAATGTTATCCATTTCTTAGTTGTCACACATTTAGGAGGTTGCAGTAGTCTCGCATTTTCATCTGCATGGCAAATTCAATTGGTCTCCAGTTTCAACCGGCACCCATGACAATGGCATAATTACTGGTAGCAGAGCCGGCAGTGGACCAATTGATTTTAGAAGGCAGCGAACTTGTGGGGTTCCCTTGCTGGAATGGATGATACGAGTCGGCCACGACGAAAAACATAAGCGTGTAGCCAGCCGAGACCCATTTAAAATGATGCATTTATGCACTCGACCGAGGAGCACAGTCTATTCTATGCCCGAGCTTACAGAGCTCAGCACTAGACGCTGTTCGGCCTCATCCCAGAGTCCTCTACTTGAGTTCACTCCCGGCGCTAGATGAGAGCGAGCTTCCTCCTTGAAAAGAAATTAGGGGATATCCCTCCTCTGTTCGCCGTCACCTTGGTGGTCCACAAACTGTGGGCAGTCTGCATTGATCCTACCACTGAGAAAAAAACAAAGGTCATCATAGTAAATATTTGCTGAAAAATGGACGGAGGAAATCACTTGATTGCTTATCTCGGAAAAGCGACATCAAGCAAAAAACAAGCTGATTAGAAGTGGTCTTTATTATTATTATTATTTGGCCCTCCATTTCCACATTCCATAAGCAACAACAAGCAGCGTATCTCTGAAAAGCAACGTCAAACAAGAAACATGATGGTTAGAAGCGGCCTCCTCCTTTCGGCCCTTCATTTCCACGTCCCAGGTGGGTCATCTTGAAATATAAGAGTCATGCTTTTTTTGTTAATTACAGTGAATGCCTGACACCCATATGCGATTCTTCTTTTCATTATTCTTTTCTAACAGTCGGTTGCGTTCTTTCTAGACTCCATTTGCGTCCAAGTAGGTGGATTGTTAAAATTATCGCGTTCAAGGGTAGTTTGTAGGATTGGTCATGAATACGCAAACATAGAAGGGTCCGGCCATTAGAATACAAACACACAAATATAGTGAGCATAGCTTAAGATTTGCACAAACTAAGAAACTGGAAAGTACTAGAGACCAAGAGGTCAGGGCTTCTAGCGGTAAAAGCATTTTGATGTATTAATGAACTAAGAATTAGAAAAAATAGACGGTTCGTTGGATTTGTAAGGGGAATACTAGGATTCATGGAAAGAAATACATATATGAAATTAATGTATACAAATTATCAAAATAAGTCAATGACACTCAAAAGTACATCGAGGGACCGGATAATGACAGCATGCCAATGGCACTCAGAAGTACATGAAGGGATAATGACAATGTTCTAATCCTTAAGACATTTCCAAACAGGGGAAGATAAAAAACGAGATCGGACCAGTGAAAAGACAATCAGCAAATTGGAAATAAAAAAGGGAAACCCAAATAGGTAAACCTAGACAATAATGCAGAGACTAGTCCTGCATAAGAGGAGAGGAAGGGAAAACACTGCTACAGCAGATAGGATTGGTTGGATAACGAGTAGAGGCCAAGAAAACGAATAAATCCCAATCGCATTAGAATCAGAGGAAGATCTTGTAGAGCAATCAACCACCATGAAAACACCAATTGTAAGGATAATGATGCCCTAAAAAGAAAACTTTAATAAGACTGTGGGTTTGCTCGGTCCTAAAATGTATGATGAACGAAACCCAAACTCCCTGAGAAGAAGAAAACCATGTTTAACACTGTTGCCTGGAAAGTGACTCTGCTTTGATGAAAATGAAGAGTCAGAGCAAGAAGGGGAGAAGTTAGTTGGTTCCCTCTCAGATATGGATGCAGGTGCTAAACTTGTAAGGACCTTGGCACCTTCCACTAAAGAAATCTCTAACTGTTATAATATGGATATAAGTGCACCCATAAATAAGGGAAGGAAACTGTCTAGAAAAGCAGTCAGGGTGCTAGAAGCAAAGGAATATTAAATATTAATAAGAACATGATTTTAGACTTGAAAAGGGTTCCAACCAACGTTGCAATGTATCTCATTCAGAAGATCAAGTCTTGAAACTTTTTGGCCCTAGGCCCAAGAGAGAGTAAGACAGAGATATTATGCTTCTAGGCTTCCAGCTTACTTTGGAAGGGTAAGTGTAATAATATGCTTCCTGATGATGGTTGAAGTAGTGATCAACAGAAACTCATTGGAATCAATTTGCTCACAGTTTACCCAGAAATTTTGCCCAATATGTTGCTTAAATGTCAAAATCCGCTCTCTAATGTAAAGCTCATGTTTTAATGTGCCATATCGTTTCCCTTGTAAGATAAAATTCATTTTTCTTGCAAGAAAAATAAACAGACTCATTGGGACTTGGAAGCTCTAAATACATGTCAGGTGGCAAATTCTTTCCACATGATAGAGGCAATTGTCGTAAGCTTTAAAATTGTAACGATCTATGGACCAAATTTACCCCAAAGAAATGTGGATCCTGGCAAAACTTGGATAAAGATATCAATCACAATAACTTATAGATCTAGTTTGGGGAATAATATGGTGTTTGAAAAGAGGGAAAGGTGATTTTCTGTTTCAATTACTGATAAGAGATATAGGGGCATTTATTTTAAATGTGTCATTGGTAAATAAGTGTAATTACTTGGCCAATTATAGAAAGGCAAGGCCTTGGTTGAATAAATATTAGATGCATTCCTGGTTAGTGAACCTGAAAATCTATTTCACAGTGATATTAATGAAGACATTATAATCTTGAAGGGCATATCTTGATCACTTCCCTCTTCTTCTACTGCCAAAGGATTTCCCCTCCCAATACAGTCATAATTGGAGAAACTTCTGAGTTTCGTTGAAGAAAATGGAGTTCTAGTGGGAGGAAGCAAGCATTTAGGGACAAAAGTCTTGACTTCGTCAAAGCATCTAACATGTTAATCACATCTCAAGAGGTGAGAGTAAGATTTTAAAGTAGAAAAAATAGCTCAAACCAAATGAATATAGGTAGATATGTAAAATGAATGAGAATAAAATAATGACAAAAGGACATATATAGACCTAGAAGGGAAAGAATTAAACATCTTGAAAATGTTAGATGAAACTTACAAGCAATAAGAGGGGAATGGAAGATATATTCTAAAATGCCATGGTTAAGAAAATGGTATGTTATCATGTCGTGGATCTGTTGAAGCCGAATGTAGACTAAAAGCATACAAATGTAAGCTTGCTTCCTTATCTCAACTTTCAAGTGAAGACTTGTGCAAACTATTTGAGACAAATGTTGTTGTGAGTAAGTCATACTTGAAACTATTGCTTTGACAATTGAAAAAGAGTGAGGAAGGAACAACAATTGGCCATCTAAATGACATGAAGGAGCTGGTTGATCGACTAACAATGTCTAGCATTAACAGCTCAAAGGAGAATCAAGTCAAGCCTTTATTATGCAGCATTCTAGATTGATGAGCCCCAACAAGGACCCATCATGGGCGAATATTATTTTTTCCTTCTTAGTATATCAATTATAAAAATGAGGATTGTGATGATGTATTAATTGAAATTTCACTATTATAATTTGTCTCAGGCCTACCTTTTCTAAATCATTAATTAGTGAGACATTTTCATAACTGTATAATCTAGCCTACATTTTGTGTGGGTTGAGTTAGCTAAGTGGTTAGGCAAGGTTGTCTGAGTATAATTGAAAGGTTATTAGCTCAAAAGTTGTAATATAAAGACATGTCTTCTCAGTTCTTTCTATCATTTAACCCTTTCTCCTTCCACTTTGGAAGACAGAGAAGGGCAGGGTTTGAATATAGGTTTTTGACTTAAACAACTTGTCTATGTTGAAATTACTTTGGCATTGGAGCATATACTATTTAGATTGTCAATTGGGCGGGCCTTCAATGGGATATAGCATAGTCCACCCCCTTCTTTCAACGTGTTTTTTTCCATCATTTTCTTTCATAATTTCAGTGAGTATTGGGTTCATCTACAACATCTCACTTCATGCAAGTATGTATGTGAGATTAACGTAGAGATGCAACATTTGTCTTTTGAAGTAGATTGCTGATTTTGAATTTCTGAGCAACTACATACTGAAAAATACTAAAAATAGATCTACTGTAATCTTTAGAAGGTTGAAGAGTTAAAGGTGCCATGACAAGCATATGTCCCCATATATGACATGGGCATGAGGTTTGAGGGGGATTTTGAGTGAAGTATTTCAAGCCTCTGAACTTCCCCATTATAGATTCTTATGAAAATTAGGTGACATTGCTAGGGAATGCAAAGAAGCTAGGGATAAATAATTTGTTCATTTAACACCAAAATGAAACTAGACATGAGTTGGTTGCAATGCAAATGCTCAAAAGTTTTCTATTTTCTAGTGATTTGCAACAAAAGTTAGATAATGTTAATACACACATCAAAGAAGTATGTGGCTCATGTTGGGAGAGAAAGTTGCAATATGTAAGTCCTGGAAATGTGGCAACAAGGACCACATGAAGGGCTAGTGCAACGAGTTGCTAGAGTTTAGGAAGGGCAAGACTTATGTGTTGACTATGCAAGAAAACAATGCACATATGAAACTATTCATGACATTAATTGAAGGACATTGTGTCAAAGATTTGTGGTTCATTGACTAGGGAGTTTCACTTCATATGACCCCACATTGGGAGTGTTTCGCTTCCTATCAAGACTTGAATGAGAGGAGGTCTTTCTAGGTGACATCTTGTGTCATTAGATAGTTGATAGAGGGATTGTGGGTCTATAGTCTGAGTGGAAAATTGCATAACTAACAAAGTGGCATCAAGAATTTGACATCCTAGTTCTATGCAAATGTATGGTATTAGGAAATATCCTTGTTCGAGATTAATTGCATGGAGTTTTCAATAGTGAAGTCCATCACTATGACCCATAGTTATTAGAACTAGATCGGTCATCGAATCAATGGACCCTAAAAATGTGAATCAAACTATAGAACTAGAGAAAATCAAACCAAAAAATTGGTTGACTAAAAAAACATAAATATTTAAATTTCGAAAAAAACATATATATTAATGTGCATCCATATGAATCCAAACCATTATACACAAATATTTATTTAGCAAGTAAGAGTGCATATAACCAAAATAACACTCAGTGAAATATATCTTTGAACCAAAATACATAAGGAGGCTTTAAAAAGGTCTCTAGAGTCCAAAAATAAGCACAGTACTAATGAGTAACTATGGTATAGACTTTAGACTCTACAATTTTATGATACAGTTCTACTAGGTAGAATCATTAAAATCCTCATTCTCCTCATCCTCAAAATTAGTAGCCTCTAAAATGGGATTTTGGCTTTGTTACCCACCAAAATGGGTAATCCCATAGGAGAACTTTTCTCTTAGATTTGTTAACCAACTGGTTAGCTAGATAGCCAACAACCCCTGCCAACTACCATTAGCTGCTGATATGCCATGTGCCTTCATCACTTGCATCAGCCATGTGCTTCTCACCCATTCAACATTAGCACTTGGATGAAGGTGGGCTGCCATTTAAAAGGTAATTTGATCATTTTGCAATCAGGTGCTTATACTTGTTTGTTTTTGGGCATTTAGTATGGATTATGGGGTGATCTGGAAGATTGACAGACCTTGACTGTATTCTTGTTCTCTCACCTTACCAAGGGGGTTAATCTTTGACCCTAGTCTAGTGGGACCTCCCTTAAGGCCCTTTGGGTTATAGGAGGGGCACTACATGGGAAGCCATGATTGAGATAGTGTGTTCCAACTTCCCTATAACATACTTTCATCCTGCATTACAAGGACCTGTTCCCACCTCCATTCTTTGAAGTTTGGGTACAACTTGTCATTGGTTCTTGGGGATTTGGCACTTATATGTTCACATACCTTGGGCAAGGTTGGAAACTTGCACTGAGAGGTTGATTCCACTAAAAGAAAAGGAATGAACATATCATGGCCACAATGAAACAAAAGAAAATCAAAATGCAAAAGATGGTTGAGGCATAAGAATTAACATGTGGGAAAAGCCTAGCATGAGCCCTACCTACCTCATATGGCCATCACCTGGTTCTTGAGCACATGATGCTCCATTACATAAAATAGTAACCCTTGCATGTCCCAACCCCAATGAATGATAAACTAACTCATCTTAAAGGGGTAATAATACTGCTACATCATACAAAGCAAGCTCTAACCCTTGAGCTATAAGTACTAATACAAGGAAAAATCAAGAAGTAAAAGGTGCACAAGAGGGGTGGAAAAACAAAGGCCGCGCTGGTAAGTCATGTATCCATGAATGCTCCCTCCTCACATCTATACAATCAGGATGTGGACACCCAATTAGTTGGTCCCTTTGGCCATGGCACTTAGCTATGAAGTCTTCTCCCCTCCGTTACCACATTATCATTCGCCAACACCTATCAATTGAAGGGTGGACCAGGGAACTATTTCTTCTTCTTAGGGGTGAGAATCACCTAATAGGGTTAACCTTTAGCCACCCCTACCTAGGGAGAAAACACCTTTGCGAGATCATGGTCTTGATTTTGGAAAGGGATCCTTGTTTGAAGTATTAAATTGCCCTTGACATTCAAGTTTGGTTCACTTAGATGCATTATTGATCTTGGTCCCTAATGACTGGTTGCTTTCACTAGAATCCATGTTGTTCTTGTCAGGTGGTTTAGTAGCCTAGGCCTTGGGCACCCACTCCACGGGTACCCAGGCATTTAGAGGAGTTAATGGCCCAAATAGGTGAAGAGTTGAGAGTTTGGAGCCTCCTAGCAGCATTATCAGATGAAACATGTCCTAGAGCACCTCCAATACCTAGGACATTGGTTGACTTTTGACCTAGATTTGAGGATTCTTCAGGATGACATAGTTGGACCCAGCATGCCCCTAGGCTAGCCTTGACACAACTTGATGGGCAACAGCGTATTCAAAGCCCATATGAGGATAGTCTTACGCTGAGAGACTATGGAGGGCTTGTTGCGCCAGAGGAAGCCCTAACACTAAAGAAGAGGAGGCCTCTTTTAGAAGTTGGAGACCCATGTCGATCACTTTGTGGCACCCTAGTTGGATCTTGGGACCCCACAGAAGGTATTGAGGTGAATTTGAGGGCCAACCCTCATATAATGGATTGTACAAACATCTACACCTTCTTGGACACCTCATCACCCTTGGACATGACATTTAGAGCACTTACATTGGATGACATCATCATTATGGAAGACACAACTCACTTGTGTGTGCAAATTAGGGCTTTGTTAGGCTAATTATTAGTCCTAATCCTCATATAAATAGAGGATAGGCTCATTGTATTGGATCATGATCACTTGTGACTTATTTGGGCCCTCTTGGAGATTTTTAGCCTTCTTGTATCTTGTGGAGATGCGACTCTATGGTGTATTCTTGCTATTTGGAGCTATTTCTTTGGTCGTAGAGATGTCATTTTGGAGCAATAAAGGCTCGTTCATGCATTCTATCTTGTAAGTGCACCTTGGATTTGATAAATCTTTATTTTTATATCTAATGCATGGAATGGCTTATTATGTAGGGTTTCTATTGTGCTAGTTATTTTGGAAAATCATTGTGTGAAATCTAGATGATAACATTGTATGCATTACTCACTTATAGAATGTGAATGGTAAAGGGGGTTTTGAAGCTTAGGGTTTCATCATTCGTTACATTTCATCATTCGTTACTCCTTCGCAAGATTTAACAATTTTTCGATCCCATAGACTCCATCATCCCAAGGACTAGGCACTGACCTTGGTCACTTTGTCGATCATCCATAAATGCACACCTAAACTTCACTTTCTCTCTCTAAAACTGATTTTCGACCCCTAAAGAATAAGTCACTAGCTAGGGCTAGAGCAAAAATCGTTGGCTTGAGGGAGGATTCAACATTGGAAGAAAAGTTGGTTGCCTCAAAATCAATTCTTTTTGTGGCTAATCCATCTATTTTAAGGCTAAAGTCTCTTGCCCTATGTAGATATTTGCCCTAGGAAAGCCCTAGTTTTCCTTAGGTTTCAACTTGAGGCTTATTGATCCATAATTTGAAGGTATTCATTGTTTAGAAGCCTTTTCTTGGACTTATGACTTCAGGTTGATCATTTAGGCTTGCTATTTCTCAAGCCCTCTATTGTTTGTGCCCTAAATAGGCCATATTGGAGGATGCAAATTGCCTTATCTTCTTGTTAAGCTTTGTTCTTAGGAAGAGTTGTCCTCTATAAGCTTGTCTTGGCACCTTATTCCCTGGACTTAGCATATCCTTTAGGTGTCCTACGATAGGGAAGCCTCTTTAGTGGTGAAAGTCCACAAAAGAAGAGGAGGTAGTGGCTGTGATGACTATGGGCCACACCTCATATTGTTGTCCCTTAGTCTAGTTCTTGCCATGTGAAGTCCCCTCACACGACCTAGTAGATCTTGAGGCAACATTGTTGGTGTCGTTGCTAGGGAGGATTTGATTCAACCTCCTTGTTATCTAAAGTCTAAGCTTCATTTCATTGATTTAGCTTATCCTGTAGACAAGGATAAATCTGCTCATGTAGCCACTCCATTTGAAGAACAAAGCCTTGGTTCTTCATTGAACTTCAAAATTTCAATGCTTGTAGGGTGAAACAAGCATATTTTAGGGATTTTTAAATTCACCTTGGCGACTCCTCATTTGGTTGCTATGCAAGACTCAAGGCAATGGCTCCATGGGATCTACATGAGATGTAACCTGCTTTAGATGTCAAGGATATTCCTAGATATCCGAATCGATGGGATACAAGTTCTATGACCAATGTCCCAAATTTCGATTGTCACCCTTCTTCTGATGTGGATCATGTTGCCAAATTTTTCAAGTATACTTCAACGATCAACATGATTCATGAATGCTCTCATGAGGTTTTTCATGAATTCCTTTGGGGCTGACCAAAGAGACTGGCTTAAATGTTCTTGTAGACCTAAAAGCATCCCTTCCATTAAGGTATTCATTGAAGAATTTCGTAAGTATTGGGGACCAATGTTTTGTATTGAGGTTGTCCTTCAAGACTTGACCATGGCTCTCCAAGAGGAGGGCCGCCTCAATTATGCTGAAGAAGTTAAAAAAGATCATTGCCATTTGTTGAGTCCCAAACCTGCATCTTCCCTATATACCTTTTCAGCCTTCTTTTCCATTTATTTGATCCACCAGGCTGTCAAATCATTGCATATTAGTCTAAAAAGAGCTTATGAAATGGTTTCCTAACTATGTTTATGACTGCTGTTTGATTTAGATTTTTGTTCAAGCAGCTGCGGAAACTTGTCACTTTCCGCAGCCATTTTGTTAAAGACTATGTTACAGGTGTCCAATGGAGAATCCGGCCACATGGGCAAGCTGCAAGTGACATGTACATGGAGCGTGTCCCCTCAGTTCAGCCGAATCACTCACAAACAGCCATGGTCAAAGACGGTCAAAGGAGGGGTCAAACCAAGAGTTTTGCGGTGGCACGACTCTGTTTTGCCCATGTGAAGGTTTGCGTGGCACGATCCTCAATTTCCGGAGGTGTTGGCACACCTGTGGATCAACCCGTGAATTGAATCAAGCAACCACCACTCCATGGATTTAACTGTCATAATTACCATACCGTTAGATCTCAGGCCGTGGAGATTTACATGTCTGTTTGGCAGCGTAGAATCTAGGAATTAGTTGCAGCATTTTCACTTATAAATAATGCGTTGGTATACGCTGGATAGTTAGCTTTTCAGATGTAATTTTGACTGTTGTTATAAGCCCACTGTACCGTGCTTAACTTTTGTCTTATTACTGCACTTTTATATATGAGAAGACAACATTCTTGAATTCGATTTGTGACTGAGTATTGACTGGTTGAGGTTGCAGAGGGCCCCTGTACACCAAGGCTCTGTATCTATTGTATAGTTTCTTACTTGCTTTCATTTATTGTTTTTATAATCATTAGCTTGTATATATTACGATGTCCTGATAATCATGTTAACTGCTATCCATATTTTCTTTTATGTTTTTTCATGACTGTTAGTTGATTAGTGCTTTTTTTACAGGTTTTTGTAGGCAGCCGGGGCAAATTTACATATTTTTAATGACTACTGACATGAGATCATCTTGTCCTTTCTGCTGATTCATTTACTGAGTTTTAATTCCAGCATTGTCATTTCTTTCAGTTTTGCTTTGCTTATTTACTTCTCTGCCACTTAGATATCATATTACTCATCTGTTTATGATTTCCTTCCTATAGCCAAGCGACTCAATTAGTGAGGAATCTGAATATTATTTGATGTAGTATGATTTAGTTTGCTTTCCTGCAAGTTAGAGATTAAATTACTTATGTCATTTTCAAGAATTGAAATATGAATGAGTAGTTAAATCTTAGTTTCCTTTTATGCAATTTGATTTCCTGCAATTTAGATATCATATTACTCAGCTTGTTTATGATTACTTCCTATATGCAGAGCGAGTTGAAAGGTGAAGGGTCAGAATGTGGGTTGAAGTAGTGTGATTTAGTTTGCTTTGCTTTCAGTCTTCGAGTTGCTTTAATTTCAGTTTTTATTTTCTTTTCATACAGCAGTAAGGATACTGGGCCATTGTCACTAGTTCACTGTTTTGGTACATTTATTTCCTTTTGAGAATTGATTTCATCACAGTTAGTTTGAAACCTTCTTTTTGAGAACTTAAAGTTTGGAAAATCATTGTAGAAATCACCATTACCATCCATACTTGAATCATTGTAGAAATCACCATTACCATCCATACTTGACTTTCAATTTCGCCATCTCACACTAGGGAATCCACAGAAGATAAACCCAAAAAAACAAACTAAAAAAACTCAAAAACGACAAAAGACTAAGAAATCGGTTATCTTGCATATACATTGCACTTCACTTCAGTAGTTTACGACTCCCGGATTGACATTTTAAATAGCAATTTAGGACACACTAAATTGACCAAACACCATTCCAAAGAAAACATCACCCTTGATTATCAAGTAGATCATATTGAAGAGAATCCTAATCATTGAAAGAAATCTGGGTTGTTATGAAGAAGAATACCTTGAGAAAAAGGAAGAGTCCTTTCTCGATCATCAAGATGAACACATTTAAAGTAATCTTAAAGATGGTCTTGAAAGAGAGCGTGGTGAGGATCATGACGAAGATGACACTTTGGCAAGTGAAGTTGAGGCGAGCTCCATAAACCTTGTAATGGCTGATCCCATTAATTTCCTGGAGGTTAACATTTATAATTTCTTGCATATAGAAGGGAAGTGGGATATGAGTAGCCATCATTTTTGTTGAAAATGTAGTGAAGGAAGGTCTTTTGGCTTGTGCCTTAGCCAACAAAGACTTTGAATTGTCTTTCTCTAGCATGAGGCGAATTCATGAGATAGACTCCAGTATGATGAATTGATTTTTAGTTTGCTGGAATGGTCATCAACAGATTGCATGTGTAGTGTTGGAGCTTGAGCTCGTTGGAGTCTTCTTTAGTTAGACTACAGGATGAGGTGGCAGAGACAAGTCCAGTTAGGACGAGTTAAGATTACAGAGACAAGTTTAGTTAGAATGAGTTAAGACTTCAGAGACAAGTGAAGAGAGGACGAGTTAAGTCCTTAGTTAAATCGGTTCACAAGTAGAGGAAATCAAGGAGCAACTTGAGCTAGTTAACTAAGAGCTAGTCCAAGTGTAACTGGGCTAGTCCAAGTGTAACTGGGACTTGCTCGAGTTAATTGGCAAAAGGAACTCGTTGCACTTGTGTGAACAAAAATTTGAACTTGGCCTCCTTGCATGAATTGAATATCTATTAAGGTAAGAGAGGGACGAAGGCACATATTGATGATTCTTTATTGTTGGCAGAGCACATTGGTTGAGGAGTGAAGATCAAAATTCGAAGAGTAGAAGTTGAGTCTAGTTTCAGGAGGAAGCAATTTTGTGTGCAGGCCGAGATCAACAAGCAGGGCTAAGAGCATCTTCTCAAGGCCAAGAGCGGTGGTCTAGGAATAGGTTGAGAACAATTGGGGAGCTAAGATTAATTTCTTAGAAGCTATTTGCTGGCTGCAGTAACACCATACTGAATTTGTAAAAGATCTATTTGCTCAAAGAACAATCAATAAAAAACCTAGAACAAAAAAAACAGGTTTTCCCATTTAAGTTTCCTGGGTAAAACGCTGGTGTCAAAATATTTATGTGTGTGCATGTGTTTTTATCTCAAATATTTTCCGTTGCATGTTGAATGTTGAGAAACTCTGTATCTTGGTGGAAGTTAAACTTGGTTTCAGTTTTCAGTTGCCTTGATTTTTTAGTAATTTCATCTAAGTAGTTGTAGAGTTTCAAGAAAATTAACATGGTTTCAGAGCCACGCTCTGTATAAAAACCAACACTATGATTTTTTTAGTCAGTTATGAGCGTCGTTTACTCAGTGAGCTTGCGATATAGTTTGAAGAGCAGTATTTTGGATAGCAGTTTGTCATTCCAAGGAGTAAGGGAAAATCACTATTTAGAGGTAGCCTCTAACTTCTACTCATGGAGGGAGCATTTTTCAGTGGTGTTGGAAGATAATGGGGTGCTAGAATTTCCAAAGAACCCACAAACTGCGCCCACAGATGCCCAATAGTTGATTCAACATAACAAGAATGACACCAAGGCTTGAGGGGGTTAAAGACCACATTAACCCTGATCTCCATGGGAAGACAACAACAAACAATATGTGCAAAGCCATCTTGGCTTTGTATTAGGGATCCAGTGATGCTAGGAAGCTTGCCTTAAAGGACAAGCTAAGAAATATCTGGATGAGCAAAAAAGAGCCCATCATTACGTACCTTTTCAAGTTCACCCAGGTTTGGGATGAGCTAGTTGGAGTGGGCAAGATTGTAGCAGACAACAACCTTGTGAGTCTTGCGCTACTGGGACTTCATAAGTCTTGGGAGAATTTCCAGGATGAAGTCAGTGGCAGAGAGAATCTTCCCAACTAGGAAAGGTTGTGGGGAGACTGCGTCCAAGAAGAAATTCATAGGGGGATGAGAGCTAGAGTTTCATGGAAGACAGAGGAGAACTTTGCCTTGGCAGGCAAAGGAAGCAAGGCCAAGGGCAAGAATAGTCAAGGCGAGGCCGAGTCCAGTTAGAAGGGCGAGAAGAAGAAGAAATATCTGAGCAAGATCAAATGCTTCTCTTGCCACCAGTTTGGACACTATGCCACTAAGTGTCCTAACTAGAAGAAGGGGTCTAATAAGGATCATGTGGCAGCATTAGCCGAGGTAGATGATTTTAATTCTCAGTTCGAGAAGGATTTCTCATTGATAGCTTGCATGGCAAGCTCAGTGGGCAACAACATGTGGTACATTGATTATGGAGCATCCTTTCACATGAATAAGAACAAGGAATATTTCAGCCAGTTGAAGGAGAAGGACATGCAAATTCACATTGAACTAGGAGATGATTGCAGGTACTTGACCAAGGGCATGGGTACTGTCAGTTTTGAGAGGGAGTATGGTAACCCTCTCCGTCTCAACGATGTCCTTTATGTTCTAGGCCTTAAAAAGAACCTTGTTTTTGTTTCCACCCTAGAGGACAAGGGTTATGATGTCATTTTCAGCAGAGGAAAGGTTTATCTCTAGCCGCCATGAAACAAATTGGTGTGAGGGTGAAGAACCTTTACAAGCTGTAGGTTGAGACAAACACAACCTTGAGCAACAAGGTAGAGCGTGAGCATGGCAAAGACGTGGAAGAGATTTGGTAGAGACTCATGGGACATTTGCATCATGGGGCGTTGAAGATCCTTTAACAGATAGCCACATGGATACCATACTGTAGCATTGACTAACATGAAATGTGAAGGGTTGCACACTTGGCAAGTATGCCAAGTCATCTTTTCAGGGCCAAGACAACAAAGCCGAAGGGATTTTGGAGCTGGTACATTCAAACGTATGTGGGCCCTTCTCTTCTCCATCCCTCATGAGACACAGGTACTATGTCACCTTCATAGATGACTATTCTCAGAAAACATGGTTCTTCTTTATGAAGAAGAAGACGGTCTTCTCCAAGTTCATGTAGTTTAAGGCCTCGGTAGAAAACCAGACTAGGAAGAAGATTAAAGCATTGATGAGTTACAATGGCAGGGAATATGTCTCCAATTCTTTTAGAGACGTGTGTGCCAAGGAGGGCATTAGGAGAGGGCTTATAACACCCCATAATCCTCAGCAGAATGGGGTGGCTGAGAGGAAGAACTGCAACATAGTTGGAGCGGCCAAGGCCATGTTGCATGACTAGGGGTTGCCCATGTTCTTGTGGGCAAAGGCATCCAACACTGCAATTTTTTTTCAAAACAGGGGTCCACATAGGGTGCTTGGATGTTACAACGGATGAGGCTTTCACAAGTAAAAAGCTTGGCGTTTCTCACTTCTGCATCTTTAGGACAAGAGTTTATAGCCATGTGCCCAAAGAGAGCAGGAAGAAGCTAGAGCCCACAACTGAAAAGGGGATTTTCGTAGGTCACTGTGAGACACCTTAGGCATACAAGGTGTACGTACCATCACTTAGGAAGATAGTTATCAGGTGGGATGTGATGTTGCAAGAGGAAAAATCTCTGAGGGAGTCCTTGGAATGGGAGCAGGTTGGGGGACCCAAGGAGGAGCTTCTCGCTCCCAAGCAAGAGCCTCAGCTAGTACCAAAGACTTAGTCTCGGCCAGGTGGCAAGCAGGTTGTACAATAGGATGATAAGGACTCATTACAGAATGAGGAGAGACCAGGACGAGTTGAGGCAGCCACTTAGTCAATGACTCCTAGCACAGGGAGTAAGAGAGTCAAGTGGGCTAAGAGGCTGATCCAAGAGGCCTAGGAGCGAGTCGAGACTCCCAACTCTACATTCAAGCAGAGCAAGTAGCCACAAAGGTACACTGGCACTGATGAATGAGTTTTTAGATGCAGAGCCTTCTTGTTATGAGGAGGCAACCTCTTAGCAGGTTTGGCGAGATGCCATGATAGAGAAATATTCCTCCGTCTTGAAGAATGATGTCTGGGAGATTTTGTCCAACCCAGAGGGAAAATCAGTGGGATGCTCACTCTGGGTGTACAAGGTGAAGCATGGAGCATATGGGAGTGTGGAGAAGTATAAGGCCAGGTTTTTGGCCAAGGGATTCTTGCAGGTTGAGGGCATTGACTATGAGGATACATTTGCTCCAGTGGCTCGTTATTCATCCATCGAGACGATTTTGGCACTTGTAGCTCACATGGGGTGGAAAATCCACCAGATGGACGTGAAGACAACATTCCTCAACGGGGTGGTGGAGGAAGAGATTTATATGAAGTAGCCAGAGGGGTTTGGGACTTTAAACAAAGACACTCATGTTTGTTAGCTGAAGAGATCTCTTTACGGGCTCAAGCAGGCACCAAGAGCTTTGGTACACTTGCTTTGACAACTGCCTTCAGGGACTGGGCTTCAATAAGAGCGAGGTGGATTTGAACCTATACTACATCACGGTTGGAGGGCTTCCACTCATTCTAGTGCTGTATGTTGACGATTTTATCTTGACTAGAGAAGACAACTTGATCCAGGATTGCAAGGCAGATCTTGTAAGAGAGTTTGAGATGGACATAGGGGTTATGCACTATTTCCTTGGGCTGCAAGTATGGAAGGGTGATGGGGAAATCTTCTTGGGGCAGGGGAAGTACACTACAAAGATTCTCAAGAGGTTTTGTATGCAGGATTGCAAGCCCATGACCATGCCTCTAGTCACAAACTGGAAGAAGTTGGACGCTAGTAGAGCAAAGCGAGTAGATGCCATGTTGTACAAACAACTCATTGGGTCATTAATGTACTTAGTTAACACACAGTTGGACATATGTTTTACAGTGAACCAATTGAGCCAGTTCATGATGGAGCCTACCAAAGTTCACTGGTTGCTGGCAAGCATGTCTTGAGGTATCTCAAAGGCATGGCAAATTATGGGTTATGGTACAGATAGGTTGATGGAATAAGGCTTGAGGGCTTCACAAATGTAGATTGGTGAGGGAGCTCCACAAATCGAAAGGGCACTTCAAGTTGTGTCTTTAGCATTGGGTCAACAACTGTTTCCTGGATCAGTTGCTCTCAGTTCAACAGAGGCTGAATACATGGCTGCCAACTTGGTAGTATGTGAATCCATTTGGATGAGGAAGTTGCTTGTGGGTATTTTCAGGCAGGGGTTCGAGCCCACCGCGAGTTATTGTGACAACCAGAGTTGCATTAAGCTCTCTGAGAATCTAGTTTTTCATGACCGCTCCAAGCACATTGAGATCAAGTACGATCATCTCAGAGATTGTGTGCAAAAAGGGATAGTAAAGCTATTGTACATTCCCATAGATGAGCAAGTTGCAGATATCTTAACAAAGGCCTTAGTTAAAGGCAAGTTCGTGGTTTTTAGAGATAAGTTGGGAGTTGTACAGAATCCCTTCCTTACTAAGAATGTTGAAAATGTAGCTAAGGAAGGTCTTTTGGCTTGTGCCTTAGCCAGCAAAGACTTCGAATTGTCTTTCTCTAGCATGAGGCGAATTCATGAAATAAACTTCAATATGATGAGTTGATTTTCGGTTCGCTGGAATGGTCATCAATATATTGCATCCGTAGTGTTGGAGCTTCAGTTCGTTGGAGTCTTCTTTAGTTAGACTACAGGATGAGTGTTGGGAATCACGATTGCCATTAGACCAAAACCTGCAGGTGTTAGTCAACGATCACATCGTCAGAGATAAGGATCCACGAGAGGCGGTTAGTCCATGTTGCGAAACACACAAGGAGCGTTGGTTTATCCAATGTCCAACAATCTCCCCCCTAGCGCGAGCCGGGTGTGTATTGAACTCGTGACCTACACTCTAATACCACTTGATGGGAATCACGATTGCCGTTAGACCAAAACCTACAGGTTTTAGTCAAATCGTTAGAGATAAGGATCCACGAGAGGCGATTAGTCCATGTCGCGAAACACACAGGGAGCGTTGGTTTATCCAATGTCCAACAATGAGGTGGTAGAGACAAGTTCAATTAGGACGAGTTAAGGTTGTAGAGACAAGTTCAATTAGGATGAGTTAAGACTTCATAGACAAGTGAAGAGAGGATGAGTTAAGTCCTCAATTAACTTGGTTCACAACTAGAGGAAATCAAGGAGCAACTTGAGCTAGTTAACTGAGAGCTAGTCCAAGTGTAACTAAGACTTGCTATAGTTAAATGGAAAAAGGAATTCATTGCACTTGTGTGAATAGAAATTCAAACTTGACCTCCTTGCATGAATCAAAGATATATTAAGGCAAGAGAAGCATAAAGGCAAAGATTAAGGATTCTTTATTATTAGCAGAGCGCATTAGTTGAGGAGCGAAGATCATAATTCGAAGAGCAGACGCCGAGCCTAGTTTCAACAGGGAATAATTGTATGTGCAAACCGATATCAAGAGGCAAGGCCGAGAGCATCTTCTCAAGGCATTTATGTGTGTCCATGTGTTTTTATCTCAAGTAATTTTTGCTGCGTTTTGAATGTTAAGAAACTCTGTATCTTGGTGAAAGTTAAACTTGGTTTCAATTCTTAGTTGCCTTGACTTTTTAGTAAATTCATCTAAGTAGTTGCAGAGTTTCAAGAAAATTAACAATTTTGACAAGGATCTAATTTATGATACTAGTGATGATGTTAAAAATGACATTGTCTTGCCTTATACTCCATATGATTAGGAAGATGTAATCATTGTTTGAGAGATCCTTAGATCATCTTGATGTTCCTTAGTCATATTCAAGTCGTGTAAATTTTGAACATGATGTAGAAACATTGGTTGACCCTTTTGAATTTGATTGTTATGATGAGTAGCCTAGTTTTTGAGATCTTGTTTTCCAACCATATCCCTCATCATATCACTCCCAACATGTTTTTGAGGAAATTAATGAGTTATATGCATGAGATAGCTCTTGGGAAAAGGTTCCTAAGATTGATAATCGATTACTCCATATTCAGGTTGCACTAAAGAATTAATAGGGGCAAGCAAAATTTTGATTCTCCTTTTTCATTCCCTACCTCTTCTATTGATAGTAGAACTAATCCACTGTTTATTTATTTTCCCACCTCCCACCCTTATGATCCAACATGTAAGTATGATGATGATTGTGATGCTTATTCGTTTTATCCCATGATTAGCCATAAGGGCAAGAGGTGCGATGTTGATCTAATTATATGTTGGTTGCATTGGTTATATGACTATACTTGGGTCATGCATTATATGCTAGCGTTGATTAGAGTAGTTGCATTGCATATTATGTGGGCATCCTGAAATCTTGCATTCTCATTATATATGTCATGATAGATTAGATTACATTTAGTATAGATTTTATTTTTTGTATAGTTCGTCAACCAATGTCACTAAAATCAAGGTACATAGAGGGCTTGGCATTCTTGATTAAATATGAGTTCCATACCCTAGTATATGACAAAATCCAATGGAAACATTGCAATCCCTCCAATCCTGAAATCCTGAAAAACTAATAAGTCTACTGGATTTTGAGTGAGATCTAAAATTCTACTTTCTCCATATGAAATCCAATGAGATCGAAACCACTCTCAAACATCCTGAGTCATTTCTTCGTAATGTTAAAAATTAAAGTAAAAAGGATGAAAATGAAAGATAAACTAGAATGCCACTTTTAATTTAAGAATTTAACATTACCATGAATTGCATATCAATACTAGGGCCATAGGCTTGATTATTAGGTTGTTCTACTAAAAAAATCTTGTTTCTTTGAAAATAATTTGCATTTGGAACATCTTTGTGACACAATTTTTGTGAAAAAGCCAGGGAGCGTTTTTTTTTTTGCGGGAGCGAACTATCCATTCGCTCTTGCTCGAAGCGCACTCCGGGAATGATTCGAGGGGGGGGGGGCGCTCCCCCGCAACCATGCCTCTTTTAATAGTTGGAGAGCCATGGAGACCACTTTGTGGAACCCAATTTTATCTTGGGACCCCACAGGAGGTATTGAGGTGAATTTGAGGGTCAATCCTTGAATCATGGACTTTACAGGCATATACACTTTTTTGGACACCTCATCACCCTTGACAATGACATTTGGAGCACCTACATTGGATGACATCATCATTATGGAAGCTACGACTCATACGTGTGGGCAAATTAGGGCATATTTTGATAGAGCAATGGGTTGCTGATGGGTCTCTAAATTAGACATAAATTAAGGCCCATGCCTCTAAATTAAACATACATTAAGGCCCATCTAACCATCTTTCAGCGTATTAAACCTCTCTTTTTGCATTTAGATAATGTATTTTTAACTTTAATATGTTCATTAGAAAAGTTTATGAATAATTGCATATTTGTGCCTAATATTATTTTTTTGTGGAATATTATAAGAATATTGGGCAAATTATGAAGATTTGGAGGAGATAATTTAGGGACTTGCTCCCTACTACAGGAGGATCAATATTAAATAATAAATCAACAAGATATTATGGAATTATGACACAGATTGTTTAACTCCAATGATTGAGAAAGTCTAGGAATGTGTTCCTTGCCATTTAATGCAGATTCCTAGTATTGGGAACCAGATCCACTAATCAAAGGAATTTTGGTGGGGAAAGCTTCCTTCTTTCATGGGGAATGATTCCTAATCATTTTGTATAAGTACCAAGTCGAATTTGCCTTTAGGGGTGGATTTTTATTAGCCTTATTGTGGAGAGAACTTGTATTTTTGTAGCTCCACTTTCATTTCTTGTAGGGATGTAATTGTATTGATGAAAATAATGAAGATTGATGTCATGTTCAACTTCTAAATCTTGTTTTGCTCCATAGGACTTCGAGTTACCTTGGGCTTGGCCACCCAGGAGCCTCAGAGCCCTTTTGTATCATTTGTTTGAAGAAATTTAAACCCCCACTCTGGTTATCAGTTTTCCTTATCACTCCATGCATTTAGTTTTAAATCCAAGCATGATAAAAATTCTAAAATCTGGAAGTGACAATAATTTTTTGAAAACACAAATTTAGAGATTCCACAACTGCTAAAATTGTAGAAATAAAACACAACAAAATTATGACTGCCACACAGAGAAAATAACACAATGATTTTTGGTCAATGTGACCCTGGAAAAACCCCCTACAACTCTTGGGGAAAAACAGTTTGAGAGCTCTTCTTTATTTTTGAAAATGCTTTTATAGAAAAACTAAAATACACAGTGAAAATTCCAGCAACCACAAATTACAACATATCTTGATTTTCGTGCTTGAACTCCACCTCGAAAATCGTGCCAATCAGCAAACAACCAAAACAGAAATTTTTACAGCAATAAAACATCATTAAATGTTGTACAGTTAGCCTCGAAAAACGTGCCCAGAACTTGCTGTCCCTCTTCCTCGATTTTTGTGCTTTTCTCCTGCTGTACAATTTTTCCTTCGGATGCGTGCCAATAAATGTTGCTGCCAAGATTTGCTGAAATGTGTTCTTGCAGCTCTCCTTCACTTTCTCACTGCTCAGAAATTTTCTCCTTGCTCTCTCTTCTCTTTCTCTCAAATGCTCATGAAAGAATGAATGATCTTTTCCTCTTCTCTTCTCCTTTTATTCTCTAAATGACCTTTTGGGTTACCTTAAGATCTAATGGCTGAGATTCATTTAGATCTAGGGATGAGAATAAATGTGCATTTAATTCTCACTTTCTATTTTTTAACTCACTCACTTAAATAAAGACCCACTTAGCCTTTGTATTTCTATTGTCACTTTTTCACTTTCTAATTTTTCATTGACTTTAATAAAGTCACCTTTAAATTAGAATGTAACTTTACCACTTATAAAGTCACTTTTAAATTAGAATGTAACTTTACCACTTATAAAGTCACTTTTAAATTAAATTGACTTTACCACTTATAAAGTCACTTTAGGAGAAAAGTACAAATAAATTTGGACACTTTTCCCTAGGCCAAAGATCAAAGCCTTAGGGAACCACTTGTCCTCTGGTATCCAAATTTTAACATTGTTTTTATTCTTTTCACTTCTTATTCACATGCATCTCTTGTTCTTGTTTCTTTCTATTTCTGCATTTAGTATTAATGATTTCTTGTTGTAAGATTGGGTTAAATGGTTAATGTAAGTTCTTTTGCAGGGTCACAAGCATCATTTCATCATTGGAAAAGATTCGGAAGGTCATAGTAATCATTGAGCTGCTTGGATTAGTTTGCTTATTCCCAAATCTAGATCTCTGGAACTCTTTTGTGGCAAATAGCAACAAATTTCTGCTATTTTTTAGAGCATGCTAACGAGCTTCAATCAAGTTGATTCCACTTGCATTAGATCACAAAAACATTCTAGTTAATAAAAAAATTTACCCCATTGCATTTTCACTTGATTAGGTTAGGGATTTTATAGATTTACTAGCTCATTAGTTTTCGAATTTCTGGATTTTAGACTAGTAATTTTCCGTTATTTAATAAAATTTTCCCATGCATAGATAAATTTGTGGATAGATGTAGACAATAATGCATGTTGTTGTAGGAGCTTCTACATTGTAGGGAGACTTCATCTCATTCGCCTCATCCAAGCCTCATCCACCCATGTCGCCAAAATCCACTAAAATCTCAATCCGAATTTTTGTTTTACCAGTAAAAATTGCCATTTCCATTGAACAAATCCACCCATCTTGAAGCCCTTGGGGTAGTGTCCACTACATCCATACCTTATTCTTCCATTATCCACCTTTCCCAAGCTCCATTCCACCTTCTAGACCACTTCCTAAACTTTCAGTCTGTTCTTGTGATAAAACAGGAGATCCTGTAGGAACTAGTACATCCTGTAGACATTCTGTAGACATCATGTAGGAAATCCTGTAGCAGCCTGTTTTGAGCCTGAATTGAGAAAAATCATCATTTAAGCTAGGATTATGCCTCTATTTGACCTCCAAGCCATCAAAACCATTGTACTCTCTTCCGCCACACCTGTCTCCCCTGTCAAAGAACAAGGAAAGATTAGCATTTGCATTTATAAAATGAAAAGATAAAGAAAAATAGTTCTTTTTATTTCTTAATTAGCACATGCATGCAACAATTAATACTCCTTATATCAGATTCCCTGCTCAGTTAGTTTAAATCATCACATGTGATAAATAGGGTTGAGTTAGGTTTTTTTTACATTTAGTTCATGATCTTTATGCAATTAGAATATTTTTTTCCTTGTACTTTATTTCTTGCAATAGGTTAGGGTTTCCATTTCGAGCAGTTCATTTTCTGCAATTAGTTTAGGATTTGATTTCAGTACATGCACTCCATTACATCATGACAGCAAATGAAGGACACATTGTATGTTGCACATATAGTGCCGATACCTCTTAAGTTTGTATGAATCTTGGGTTGATAATTAAAGTCGGTAGCCTTGGGAATTGCAGCATTGTTGTTGCAATACCGAAGCTCATCACTTTTTGGTGCCGTTGCCAGGGAGGTGTCAAAGTATGCATTGTTTTCTTCTCTAGTTGATTCATTTTTTTTTACTTTTTGCAAAAAAAAAAATTGCATTAGGCATATTTCATTTCAAAAATAGAAAAGTGCATTGCATTAGTGTTTTCATTCAATCATAAAAACAAAAAAAATCTCCAACACCAACCCACCCCCCCCATTTGATCACGTGGTGCAGTAAGAGCCACATCACCATTCACTTTTGTAGGTAGAAGAAGACGACAAAGAATATAGAAGAAATGGATGGAGATGATGACAATAAGGAAGATCCTCTCGGATTTCCCATTCAAGACACTGATGGTAGTGTGCACATGAAGAACATCCCTCCATCCTTTCTTCTAAAATTTCATGGTCTAAGGTCAGAGGATCTGGAAACCTTTCTCTTTGAATTTGAAATTGTTTGTAGATCTTATGTTTACTTATTAAAAATTCAAAACCTTAGATTGTTTCCGACAACATTGAATGATAGAACTCTTAAATGGTTCATGAGTTTAGAGACTAATTCAATAAGATCATGGAATGATATGCAAAATATAGTTCTAGAAAATTATAAAGATCATGATCTTAAAGAAGAAATCTTTAGATTGAATCAAAGAGAAGATGAGAGTCTAGAGGATCTAATAGAGAGGTTCATGTATAATGTTAAGAGGGCAAAACTACATCATTTAGGACCCGACACACTAAAAACCCTCTTACTTAGAACAATTAGGGATGAGTGGATTGATCTCCTTGATCTCATGAGTGGAGGTGATGTATACCAACTATCATTTGAAGAAATTTGTGAAACATGCAAACACATATCAAGAGGAAGGGCAAGAGTAAGTAAATCAACATCAAGATCGGTAAGTCAAGCTAAACTTGGAAATTTGCTTAATAACTTTAAAACAAAAATTCTTAGCAATCTAAGTAAATAAGTAGAAATGTTAAGAATTCAAAATGAGAAAAAAAAGGATGTTGATATTTGTGTCATCCATGCAGAATCAGATGATGTTAAATATTGTCCCTCATTACCAAGGTTGAAGGAAGTTTACCAAGAGGACAATGGAGCAAGTCAATTGCCAATGCAACTATGTTATGTAGCTCCAAGAGGACCATGGCAACCTATTTAACCTAGTATGATGCAAGAACCTAATTCACAATTTCAAGCTTATGCACATCCATCTCAAAGTAATTGGAACACACCCTGTCCTTGGCAATAGTGGCCATCTCAACCCCAACACCAATCTTGGCAACAGAGTTGGCAAGGAACTTATGGGAGCTATCCACAATATCCTCAATATTTTCCTCAATATCCTCCATACCCAACTCCATGTTATCCCTACCATTCACCTCCACCCCAACCCGAACCCCAACCACATCCATCTCAAATATCCGCTCCCACTCAACTATCTGTACCACCATTTCCAAACCCACACAATGAAGTAGCTCAGCCCACTTACAATGTTGAGGTACAACACTTCCAAATATCTCCTTTTGATCTCAATGGTATTCATCTTAGCTCAGGAAGAATATTAAAAAAAAGGATTCTCTTGATGCCATTGAAGGACAACATGCAGAAAAATAAGATTGAAAAGAGAAGATCAAAGAATCATGGGTTGTACTTGATGAAGAGCAGATAACAAAATCAGAGATTGAGAAAGCTCCTTCATGGTTACCATCAAATCCTCCATGTGTTCAAGAGAAAAATCAACAAAAAGAGGAAGATTTGAAGGTCATGGAAGAAGAAGACATCCAAGATGATCCAAATCAGCAAGTGGACCAGGGGCATCACAACTATATTGAAATATGGTTCTAGATAGTCATTAAGTTGTAGCAACACTCTCTTCTTCAACTGTGCTTGATCCTTTCAAAGTCAAATCATTTGGTCTTTGAAATCTAGGTACATGTCAAATCATATATTGCAAGCCTACACATCAGTTTATCTGTCATCTTGATGTGCACATGGCTCCATTGGAAGTATTCTTATACTTGAAAGTAATTTTGTTTTTCAAGTAGGGTAGGGTAGAAAAAAATGAAAAATAAGAGGAAAAAAATAAAATCTCAAGTGAAAACCTCCTTTGAGGCACCTGAGATTGGCTCATTGATTGAAAACCTCCATGAGGTGGTCAATGGGTTGGGAAAAAGAGAAAAAAGAGAGAAAAAGAAAAGATCCTAGGTGAAAACCTCCTTTGAGGCGCCTAGGCAGACCTACTAGTTGAAAACCTCATTGAGGCGGCTAGTAGGCCTAAAAGAAAAAAAGAGAAAATAAAAAAAATATGTGCTCCATGTATCTCTCTAATGAATGCGGGTGCCCTCTAACATATGCAAGCAACAAAAACAAGTTGGCACCAACAAAAGAAAAAATAGGTCAAACCTAGTTAAAATAAGTCAAATTTTGACTTTCTCCTCCTTTTCTCAAATGCTCCAACATGACCAAGGCCATGCAAATCAATCACCCTCACCTATTCCCACCATCTAGTCATCATTTCCAAGCTTCTACCACTCATTTTCCTTGCTATCCTAAAATACTACAGGAATGCTTTGTTTTACTACAAGAAATAGAAATACATAGAGCAGAAAACTGTTTTTGCCATATCTTGCAAACCATGCATTCATTTTCCAAGCTGTTTCAGGGAGATATGCATATGGATGATGGTAACATGCTCAAGCAATTTTAGCAAATTCCAGTGCAAAGTTTTCGAGAAATCAGCGTCCATCACCTACAACCGTTTTTGAATTTTCTCGATATCCGTGCATCCATTTAAAAGTTTGTTTCATGAGGAGATGCATATGGATGATGGTAACATGCCCAAGCAACTTCAACAAATTACAGTGCACGGTTTCAAAGAAATTGCCCTCCATCACCTTCAGCGATTTTTAGTTTTTCTCGAGATTCATGCATCGATTGCGACCAATTTTTTTTTTTATGGGGAGATGCATAATGATGATGGCAAAATGCTCAAAAAATTTCAGGTCAATCCATTCTACCGTTTGGGAGATATGGACAAAACAAGTATGCTACAAGAGGTTGTCCTGAATTACTACAGGATCTCTATAGGAAGGCCGAGAAGAAATTACAAGAGGCAATATGATGGAGAAATGGGTCAAAAGGTTATGTATTCTTTAGGGAAGGTTGATATAGGTCCACCAACACCTGCACATCAACAAGAAGACAACCCATCAGTAAAATAAGATCAACAAAAAAGGAAAAGGTAGTGAAGAAGATGTACCTGAGTCATTAGCAGTACAACAACATTAACTCAACAGCAACATGCATGTCTCTCCAATAACCATCAGGTAGGTACAGGTATGCAATATTCTTGACCTCTTTTCTTGAGCATATTATAGTTAGAAATTTGTTGTCAATGCATGAGAGATGAGATTTTATAAGCTAAGGATGGGTCAGCAGTCTCGACCACCTTCAACTAGTTAATTTTAGCACACTCATTCACTCATGTAATGTGGAAAAGTCAAATTATGAAAGGTGATGATTTCAAGGAATGAGGACAACTATTAAAAGAAGATTTTTTTGCAAAGGCCAAGTCATTACAACACTCCAAGCCCTCCATCCACTTCATATTCACTATCTATCTATCATTCATCCATTCCATTTCATAATTTCAAGAACAAACCCTACACTCTATCTCACCCTGAAAATTTCTTGAAAAAAAACAAACAGAGCATCCTCTCCATTTTCACAAACCTACACTACTCCCTCTGAGCCCTAGCATCATCCTCCAAACCCTCTACATCATTTCTCATCACTCCCATACAGTTAAAAGACTCTGAAAGAGAAGGAATGGTTGCTACAGGAAGACAAAATGTTGCTACAAGAAGGAAGAAAGGAACAAATGGTGCTAAAACCCCAAAAAAAAGGTAGTGCCTAAGAGAGACCTAATCAAAACAGAAAACTCCAAGGCCATTAGGCAATCATCTAGGCCACAAAAGAAAAGAAGAAGGCAAGCTAATGGTCTCAAGAAACAATGATTTTTCTATGCACAAATATATTTTTGGGCTTGTCCTTGCAGAACTTACAACCAAGATTCTTAAGAGAAAGGACTGAGGAATGCACAAGAGAGAGGCCACTAGGGCCATGAATGAGGCACAATGAGGTCACTAAGTTGCTCAGAGGATGAGCAACACTTTCAGTAGGGGGTTATGATGGGCCTCTAAATTAGACATAAATTAAGGCCCATGCCTCTAAATTAAACATAAATTAAGGCCCATCTAACCATCCTTCAGCATATTAAACCTCTCTTTTTGCATTAGATAATGTATTTTTAACTTTAATATGTTCATTATGAATATTTATGAATAATTGCATATTTGTGCATAATATTATTTATTTTTGTGGAATATTATGAGAATATTGGGCAGATTATGAAGATTTGGAGGAGGAGATAATTTAGGGACTTGCTCCCTACTACAGGAGGATCAATATTAAATAATAAATCAACAAGATATTATGGAATTATGGCACAGATTGTGGAACTCCAATGATTGAGAAAATCTAGGAATGTTTTCCCTGCCATTTAATGCAGATTTCTAGTATTGAGAACCAGATCCACTAATCAAGAGATTTTGGTGGGGAATGCTTCCTCCTTTCACGGGGAATGATTCCTAATCATTTTATATAAGTACCAAATCGAATTTGCCTCTAGGGGTGGATTTTTATTAGTCTTATTGTGGGGAAAACTCATATTTTTGCAGCTCCACTGTCATTTCTTGCAGGGATGTAATTGTATTGATGAAAATAATGAAGATTGGTGTCATGTTCAGCTTCTAAATCTTGTTATGCTCCATAGGACTTTGAGTTTCCTTGGGCTTAGCCATCCCAGGAGCCTCAGAGCCCTTTTGTATCATTTGTTTTTATTCTTTTCACTTTTTATTCACATGCATCTCTTGTTCTTGTTTCTTTCCATTTCTACATTTAGTATTAATGATTTCTTATTGTAGGATTGGGTTAAATGGTTAATGCAAGTTTTTTTGTAGGGTCACAAACATCATTTCATCCTTGGAAAAGATTCGGAAGGTTATAGTAATCATTGACCTGCTTGGATTAGTTTGCTTATTCCCAAATCTAGATTTCTTGGAAGTCTTTTGTGGAAAATAGCAACAAATTTCTGCTATTTTTAGAGCATGCTAACGAGCTTCAATCAAGTTGATTCGACTTGCATTAGATCACAAAAACATTCTAGTTAATAACAAAATTTACCCCATTTCATTTGCACTTGATTAGGTTAGACATTTGATAGATCTACTAGTTCACTAGTTCTCGAATTTCTGGATTTTAGACTAGTAATTTTTTGTTATTTAATAAATCTTTCCCATGTATAGATGAATTTGTGGATAGATGCAGACAATAATGTGTGTTGTTGCAGGAGCTTCTACATTGCAGAGAGACCTCATCTTGTTCGCCTCATTCAAGCCTCATCCACCCATGTCGCCAAAATCCGCTAAAATCTCAATCCGAATTCTTGTTTTATAAGCAAAAATTGCCATTTCCATTGAGGAAATCCACCCATCTTGAAGCCCTTTCTTGAGTTTTGGGTAGTGTCCACCACCTCCATGCCTTATTCTTCCACTATCCAACTTTCCTAAGCTCCATTCCACCTTTTAGACCACTTCCTAAGCTTTTGACCTATTCTTGTAATAAAACAGGGGATCCTGTAGGAACTAGTACATCCTGTAGCAACATGTTTTGAGCCTGAATTGAGAAAAATCATCATTTAATCTAGGATTAGGCCTCTACTTGACCTTCAAGCCATCAAAACCATTATACCCCTCTTCCTCCACACCTGTCTCCCTTGCCAAAGAACAAGGAAAGATTAGCATTTGCATTTATAAAAT
The DNA here is from genome assembly GCA_031772625.1 of Pinus tabuliformis. NCBI lineage: Eukaryota > Viridiplantae > Streptophyta > Pinopsida > Pinales > Pinaceae > Pinus > Pinus tabuliformis. Next base: position 1,002,886,103 of record CM062811.1, on the reverse strand, counting down.
GAAAAGATAAAGAAAAATAGTTCTTTTTATTTCTTAATTAGCACATGCATTCAACAGTTAATACTTCCTAGATCAGATTCCATGCTTAGTTAGTTTAAATAATCACATGTGATAAATAGGTTTGAGTTAGGTTTCTTTTACATTTAGTTCATGATCTTTATGCAATTAGAATATGTTTCTTTCCTTGTACTTTATTTCTTGCAATAGGTTAGGGTTTCCATTTCGAACAGTTCATTTTCTGCAATTAGTTTAGGATTTGATTTCAGTACATGCACTCCATTACATCATGATAGCAAATGAATGGCACATTGTATGTTGCACATATAGTACCGATACCTCTTAAGTTTGTACGAACCCCAGGTTGATAATTAAATTCGATAGCCTTGGGAGTTGGAGCATTTTTGTTGCAACACTGAGGCTCATCAGTTGCCTGGTAACCCAAGTACATTTTAGAATGAAACTTAAATAAGGGGCTTTGTTAGGCTAATTATTAGTACTAATTCTCATATAAATTGAGGATAGGTTCATTGTATTGGATCATGATCGGTTATGACTTATTTGTGTCCCCTTGGAGATTTTTGGCGTTCTTGTATCTTGTGGAGATGTGACTCTATGGTGTATTCTTGCTACTGTGAGCTATTTCTTTGGTCTTGGAGATGTAATTTTGCAGCCATAAAGGCTTTTTCATGCATTCTATCTTGCAAGGGCACCTTGGATTTGACAAATCTTTATTTTTGTGTCTAACGAATGGAATGGTTGATTATTTAGGGTTCCTATTGTGCTAGTTATGTTGAAAATCATTTTATGGAATCTAGATGATAGCATTGTATGTGTTACTCAGTTATATAATGTGAATGGAAATCCCATTGATTTAAATTGGGTCTCCCAATTGATTTTGCTCCTTCACAGAAGTGATAGCTAGGGTTTTGAAGCAAAGGGTTCCATCATTCCCTTACTCATTGGCAAAATTTAGCATTTTTCCAATCCCATAGACTCCATCATCCCAAGGACTAGGCATTGGCCTTGGTCACTTTGTTGATCATCCACAAACTCACACCTAAACTTCACTTTCTCTCTTTAAAATTAATTTTCAGCCCCTCAAGATAAGAAACTAGCTAGGGTTAGGGCACGAGTTTCAACTAGGGCACCTAGGGCATGAATTTCAACTAGGGCACAAGTTGTTGGCTTGAGGGAGAATTCAACATTGGACGAAAAGCTGGTTGCCTCAAAATCAGTTCCTTTTACTGGTTAATCCATCGATTTTAAGGCTAATATCTCTTGCCCTAGGTAGATTTTTTGCCCTAGGAGAGACCTAGTTTTCCCTAGGCTTCAACATGGGGCTTCTTGAAGGCTTCTTGAAATTGAAGGATTCATTGTTTAGTTGCCTTTTCTTGGCCTTGTGACTTTAGGTTGATCATTTAGGCTTGCTATTTCTTAAGTCCTCGATCACATGTGCCCTAAATAAGCCATATTGGAGGATGCAAATTGTCTTATCTTCTTGCTAAGCCTCATTCTTAGGAAGGACTATCCTCTATAAGCTTGTCTTGGCCCCTTATTCCTTGGACTTAGTATATCCTTTAGGTGACCTACTATAGGGAAGCCTCCCTAATGGTGAATGTCCACAAAAGAGCAAGAGGTAGTGGCTATAGTGACTGTGGGCCACACCTCATATTGTTGTCCCTTAGTCTAGTTTTTGCAGTGTGAGCTCCCTTCACACGACCTGCTAGATTTTGAGGCAACATTGTGTTGGAAAAAGTAACTATGTTCGGTCTTCAATAATGTACTTAGTCATTATGTAATGCACTTGTCAAACGAATAAAGAAAATAATTATTATTATTGTGACTTATTAAAGCATGGATTTCATGCTTGGGTCACCATATTTTAGGTCAAAGTCCCCATTGAAGACTTCTAGGATTTATTCCGAGTCTATATAATTATTGTACATTTAATGAGACCGTTCTTGGGCTTTTGAATCATGTAAAAAGGTTAAATATTGAGTCAAATATGAATTATGTAACCTCCACTCCATGTCAGCCTAAGGGAAGATCAAGTCGGCCTAAGACCCTATTCAACCCCACAAGAAGCCTATAAAAGAAGGGCATCGAATTCATTTGGAGCATCACTTCTCATCAAGTTCGAATTCTCTCTACTAGACAGAAGTGCGAAAATCTCTTGTTGCTGGGCAGAAGTGCGAAGTGGGTAGCTGGGAAAGTCTGTTGCTGCGAAGCCGAAGTGAATGTGAGTTTGGCTAAATCTAAGGAGACAAGGAAAATCGAAATTTTGGTGGTGGTCTCTCTCTGTTTCGTGCTCTGGATTGGGAGATCGAAGTCTTCCAAGTTGGATTGCTGCCGGAAGTTGTTAGCTGCTGCAAGTCGCTGCATAGTCAAAGTTGCTGGGAAGAGGTCAATCTTTTGGATGCTGACTTGGTGTGGAGGGAAGGTCTGGTCTTGGTCTAGGGTGAAGAGTTTCAAAGAATACTATTGAAAGGAAGAATTACTTTGACAGGGTTTCCCCTCGAGGGGGTTTTTCCCTTGCATGTGCCTACATCTTGTGTTCATTGTTTTATATGTTGCTGCTTTTGGTAATTGCTTGATGAACTAAAGAATGACGATATAAAGAATCATAATAATAAGAAACATCACAAGTAATTATCAAGATCAAGAAAATCTTTACTACCTTTCTGATTATCCAACACATTGTTGGCATCATTGCCGAGGAGAATTTGAGTCAACCTCCTTGTTCTTTGAAGTCTGAGCTTCATTTCATTGATTTAGCTTATCACGTAGACAAGGATAAATTTACTTCTCTGGCGACTCCATTGGAAGAACAAAGCCTTGATTCTTCATTGAGCTTCAAAATTTCAATGCTTTTTTAGGGTGAAGCAAGCATCTTTTAGGGCTTTTTAAATTCACCTTGGTGACTCATTTGGTTGTTATACAAGACTCAAGGCAATGGCTCCATGGGATCTACATGAGATGTACTGTGTTTTGGATGTCAAGGATATTCCTGGATACCCAAATTGATGGGATACAAGTTCTATGATCAATGTCCCAAAATTCGATGGTGACCCTTCTTCAGATTTTTGACCCTTGAAGTAAGTCACTAGCTAGGGCTAGGGTACAAATTTCAACTGGGGCACAAGTCGTTGGTTTGAGGGAGGATTCAACATTGGAAAGAAAGCTGGTTGCCTCATAAATAATTCCTTTTTGTGGCTAACCCATCTATTTTAAGGCTAAAGGCTCTCGCCCTAAGTAGATTTTTGCCCTAGGAAAGCTCTAGTTTGCCCTAGGGTTCAACTTGGGGCTTCTTGAAGGCTTCGTGGTCCATAAATTGAAGGTATTCATTATTTAGAAGCTTTTTCTTGGCCTTATGACTTTAGGTTGATCACTTAGGCTTGCTATTTCTCAAGCCATAGATCATTTGGGCCCTAAATTGGCCACATTAGAGGATGCAAATTGCCTTATCTGTATGCTAAGCCTTGTTCTTAGGAATAATTGTCCTCTATAAGCCTATCCTGACATCTTATTCCTTGGACTTAACATATCTTTTAGGTGACCTACTATAGGAAAGCCTCCCTAGTGGTGAAAGTCCACAAAAGAGCAGGAGGTAGTGGCTATTGTGATAGTGGGGGACACCTCATATTGTTGTCCCTTAGTCTATTTCTTGCCTTGTGAGCTCCCCTCTCAAGACCTGCTAGATTTTGAGGCAACAAACTTGATTCTCTATTGCACAATAAATATGATTGTGCAATAATACATACATACATACATACATACATACATACATACATACATACATACATATATGATGAAGTGATTGTTGAATTATGACATTCACATTGAAGGCCTTCGCTTAAATATAACCTTGGGTGCCTTTTAACGAGGGGTCATGATCTCTAATAGTGCATTTACATAATTAATATATTTATATTTATTTTATTATTTTTATACATAACATTGCTTTCCCCTCAAAAGAAGTGCTTTGTCCTCAAAGCATAGTTAACAAGGGGTGTTGTTGAGAAAAATATTTTGTCTCCCAAGAGGCTTCTTCTTCTACTAGGTTCTTCCACTTAATACAATATTCTTTAATTACTCGTCATTGTAATTTCTTTTCATTGGTGGTAATGATTCCTTTTGGTTCTAAAACGATTTTACCTTCATTATTCGATTTTGGAGTGTTGTCCGTGTTGCTTGGTGCTTATCTAGTACCTTCTGTAGGCAAGATACATGGAAAATACTGTAAATGCGATTTTTAACAAGAAGGCTCAAGCTATATGCTACTTGGATGACCTTTTTGTTAATTTGATATGGTTTGTAGAACTTTGGTGCCAATTTGTTTTTTCTTTGCCTCTTCAGGGATAATTGTTTGGAACGTTGAAGCTTAAAAAATACCCATTTTCAACCTCAAATTCTCTTTTTGTTCTATGTTGGTCGGTTTGCTGTTTAATACAATTTCTTGCAATATTTAGATTTTCCTATAGTGTCTGAAAGACTTTTTGGGTTTCTTCTAATTGATCTTTTTATTGCTGAAAATTTTGTTTCGTTTATGGTGAATTCCTTCCTTTAGAGTGCTCATAATCGTAAAGAGCTTGAAATGAAGTCATTTTGGTTAAAGTGTGATAAGCAGAGTTGTACCATCATTCAGCAAGGTGTAACTATTCAAACCACTTAATTTGTTTGTCTGTTACATAACAACGAAGGTAAGCCTCTAAAAAATTATTGACAATTTCTGTTTGATCATTTGTTTAAGGATGATAAGTTGAACCCATGTTGAGGTATGTTCCAATCTGTTTGAAAATTTCCTTCTAGAAATTCCCTTTAAATTTGGCGTCTCTATTGCTAACAATGACTTTGGAAAATTCGTGTAATTTGTAGACCTTTTTGCAAAATACTTTAGTGATTTGTCTTGTGGAGTCCAATTTGTTTATTCCCATGAAGTGTGCATACTTGGTGAGTCTATTGACTACTACAAGAATTTTGTCCTTTTTATCCGACACAAGTAGTCCTTCAATATGAATAAAGTCCATAGATATTTCTTCCCACTTTTGGTTCGGAATATTTAGGGGATGGAGCAATTCGGGGGTCATATTGTTCTGATTTTTATTTATTTGGCATTGATCATGCTTTGCTACATATTTTTAAATATCATTATTCATCCCTTTCCAAAAAAATCACTGGCACACATTATAGTAGGTTTTAAAGTATCCCACATGCCCTGCTGTTGGCGAGTCATGGGATTCCTTGAGAACTTTGGACTGAAACTATTAAATTGGGCTTAAGTAAATTCGTCCTTTATACTAAAGAATATCATTTTTTCATTGGAGTTTTGAGTTTTGAACACTATTATTAATTATAGCGCATGTTTATGGATCTTTTGCGTACTCACTTCAAGAATCGAATTTCATTGAGTCATTCTGGAACTACAGATAAAATCACAAGCGATGGTGAGTCTTCTTGTTTTTGGGAGAGAGCATCTGTTGCTATGTTGTCTTTTCCTTCCTTATGTAATATCTCCATGTCAAAAGTTGCAATTTTTTCGATCCATTTCTATTGTTCTGTAGAAAGTGCTTTTCGTTGGAGAACGTGTTGAATACTATTATGACCTGTTCGTATCAAAATATTACTTCTCGAAAGATATTGTCACTGTTTGGCTAGTGTGTGCATAATGACAAGCATTTCCTTGTCATATGTAGACTTTAGGCATTCTCTTTTTTTGAGGTTCTTGCTTTCAAATGCTATAGGATGGCCATCCTGCATCAACACTACCTTTATTTGAAAACTAGAAGCATCACATTCGATTACAAAAGGTTTTGAAAAATCTAGAGTTGCTAATATAGTTGTAGTGGACATAATTTCCTTTGAAGTTTGAATCACCTTTCTGCCTTTCCATCCCATCGAAATGAGTTCTTCTTTAAAAGGTTTGTTAGGGTGCGATTACAGGAGCATAACTCCAAATAAACCTTCGATAGTATCTTATTAAACCCAAAAATCCTCTTAATTTAAAAATGTTAGTTGGCTTGGGCCACTGTGATTGCTTTAGTCTTGTTTGGATCTACCATCACTCCTTCCTGTGATATCACATGTCCTAGATACTCTACTTCCTCTCTGAAGGTACATTTTGACATATTTGAGTAGAATTGGTACTTTTTTAGAAGAGAGAGAACTTGCTCCAAGCGCTTCGGATGCTCATCCCATATATAAGAATGTCGTCAGTGAAGACTAACATAAATTTCCTTAGGTAGGGTCAGAATACTTCATTCATGGATAATCAGAACAAAATAACTTTGAATTCATAGTGCCATTCATGAGTTTGAAAGGCAATATTGTCCATATCTTCCAATATTACTTTGATTTGGTAATATCTTGATCTCAAATCCAGTTTAGAAAAATGCTTGGCTCCATGTAGTTCATCCAACATGTCGTCTATAAAGGGAATAGGAAAATTGTTTTTTATTGTTATCTTATTCAACCCTCTGTAATCAATGCATAGCCTGAAATATTCATCTTTCCCTCGAACAAGGACTACAGAAGTTGCATAAGGACTTCTACTTTTTGTAATGATATCACACTTTAGTAGGTCTTGGACTATCGTTTCGATTTCTGTTTTCTTGATGGGTGTATCAATACGGTTTGATGTTGATAGGAGTGAGCCTGCTTTAAATTCGATAATGTGCTCAATCTCTCTTTCAAGGGGCATCTCCAATGGCAAATCTTGGAATACTTTATTGTGTTTTTGAATTAACTCCTAAATCTGAGGTGGTTCTTTGCTAACTAATTTGAGGCAAATATTTCCATTTGATGACATTGCACTATAGATACCGGTGCTCCTTTTTATACCAAATTCACCATTTGATGGGATGATACAATTTGATTTTCAGGGGGTTGAACACCATATAAATTATATTTTTGTCCTTCCCATCAAATATTTATAAAGTGTTTTTGATGGTTGGCAAAGTAAGTGCCTAATGTTTATAGCCATTGGACACTTAGGACCACATCCACTCCTCCAAGAGGTACAGTGTAAAATGGGGATTCTAGATTGTAGTCCTGAATCTGCAATTTAACCTTATGGCATTTTTCTACTCCTTCGATTTTCTTTCCATCTGATACCATCACTTTCATATTAGGCATTAGATATGTAAAAAGATTCCATTATTTGCAAGATTTGTGACAACCAAATGTGAGTACTTCTTGTATCTATTAGAACCATTACAATGTTCTTTTTGATATGTCCTACTGCAGATATCACATCATAATACAGAAACAAACACATGCACAAGAATCGACACAAATATTTTGGACAATTGGTCCTCAGAAAAACCCATTGTGGGAAAACGGTGCAGCAAGGGAGGATTTTATTATTTAGCAATTCTTCAATACAATTGGGTGCCAACCTGGCTTACCCAACAAAGAGAAAATTCTTCAGCACTTCCCCTAGTCTCAGCGTCAGCCTAGCTAACCTTTGCATAGCTCCTAAACCCTCTGCGTCAGCCCCTGTCTCTCTGCATCTGCACTGGGCCTCTGCGTCACCCACGCAGGTCCTCCAGTGACTACGCAGTCTGCAGCCTCTACGTCTGCCTCTCCAACCTCTGCGTTGTTCCCCTGGTGCTATTCCCGACTCTCTGTTCTGTACTTGCTGCCCCCTGCTGCTCTCCAGGCCACTAGTTCGAATTTCTTAGCTAACCCCACTCCAAAAATCGAACTGACTGGTCTCCCTCAGTGTGTTCTCCAACTGACCCTCAAGCCTCTTCTTATACTTTTCCTGTTGGTCCTTCAACGACCGAGATTAAATCTCTAATCAACGACTAAGATTAGATTTGGCTTGATCCATGACTTTTGGAACCTTTTAACCCAGTTTTATATTAATACCCATTAATATTTTATTTTTCCTAAGTTTAGACTTAGGAACTCCATTAAAAATATTAATTATTTTAATATCTCCCAAACTGGTTAGAATCCACCCAAACCATTTATGGGTCTTGGAGATCTCATGTGGTTTAGCCTCTCCACCAATTTTCATGGATAGAGCACATCCGAGGCTACCCCAAATCAACAGCCTAGTGGCGGTGGCGGCTGTGGTGTGCGACAGAGGCTGCTTGTGGCCCAACAACAGTGGCGGCTATGGTGTATGAGATAGACGTGGTACAATGAGGTGGTGATAGCGACAACGAGATAGAGGGACAACACAACGGTCGGGAAGAAGGGATGACAGTGTCGACAAGATCTTCGCAATGATGGCAGTGGTGGTAGACGCTGTAATAGAGGCAGCGATGGTGGCGGTGGCAGCAGTTGTAGTAGAGGTAAGGTGGTGGTGGTAGTGGTAATAATTGTAGTAGAGGTAAGGCAGCAGCAACAATGGTAGCAGTTGTAGTAGAGGTAAGGCAGTGGCGACTATTTGAAGGTGTCGATACATAGGCGGTTGCTAGAGAGGAACAAGGGGCAGGAAATGACAACATGATAGGAGGGTTGTGAGTTGATGGTGGTTGGTGTGGTGATGAGGCAGATGACGGTAGGTTGAAACACATGGTGGTGATTAAGCGAGCTGGCGACTGCTACAACGACTAGGGTGGATTGTATAGTACGGATGCTGGTATGATTGGTGGTGAGACATGATTTGTTGGATTTGATACTAGCTTAAATATAGCCTTGGGTGCCTTTTAAGGAGGGGTCATGATCTTTGATTGTGCCCCTTGACATTATTAATATATTTGCATAATCATATTTTTTTTTTTACACAAAACATTCCCTTGGCCTTGAAAGTAGTGGTACTTGTCCAATGTTCATATACTATGGTTGTGGAAGTGGGTCCTTGTCCATCCAAGAAAGGTATTCATTATCAAATGCTAGTTCTTGACTCTCCACAACCCACTTTGATGAGGGATCTAAGTCATCCAATACTATGTTACTTGATTTAGGGTCTTGTTCAGTAATTGGTTACGCGTCAACCTAAGGCTGTACTAAACACAAATCATATCATTCAACCATTTTATCAAAACAATTTTGCTTCTTAGTGTATAAACTCAAAAATGCTCCAATTGCATTCACAACTAGAAGCACCACATGTCTAGCTCAATATTTGAATTGCAAAGTTTGCAAATTAGGGCACTAGCCACCAAACTATTTTCATCAGTGGATACAATAAGAGTTGAAGGTAAAGAAGCTTCTATTAGAATAATGCTATTTTTAGTGTTTAATGCTCATTTATGTAGATAAGATCGTCTGTGATCTTATTAGCAGGGTCTTATTAGAAACTTGCTGTTTCTATTTTCTTAGTAGAAACTTGCTGACTCTGTAAACACTTTTGTATTATTTATTGAGCTTCATTGCTCATTGCAAATCAATTCAATCCATTCATTGATTATGGTATTAGAGCTTGGGTATTTTTTCGAAATAATTTTTCATAGCTTGAAAAATTTCGTGCTTCATTTCGAAATTGCTCTCTACTGGATCGATACATTATTATAGTAGTAGAGAATCCACTGTAACAGGCAAAGGCTGATTTCGCACATTTCTTGGCCCAGATTTGATAAATTTTGCACCATTTTTTTGGCATATCGGCGCTGTCGGTGTCGACTTTTGTGGAGAATTTTTTTTCAGTTTCCATTTGCGACACTGTTAAAGGTACCTACCTAGACACGATCGATCGTGGTTGTGTTGATTGATTCAGCGTGCGTGCGTTGATTTTTTTGTGAGGGATTGGTCTCACTGCTCTCACAATTTCTGAGAGAGCAGGATATAAACGCGACCCTGTGCATCACCAACCGCCACGTATTTCCCGACGCCGTCGTCGCCTTCATGGGGTAAGACATTCAGGCATGTCACATCAGATTCCATTTTGACGGCCAACAAGAACTGAAAGCGCTCTAACTAGGCCGGCCTGAACTTCTCCACTGTGATACTCTTTCTATTCCCCGACATCCTGCTACTCTGCCGCCCAGCTTTCAGCGTTTCTCCCTCTGACGCCTCGGCAGCCTTTTATTCTTCGGCATCGGGGCAATTGTTTGGCTCGACTGCTCTCTGTTTCGGACTCGGCCGTTGTTGGTCTCGCCCAAGCTGTAGCTTCTCGATGGTCTGGTGGAGAATTTTGACAAGATCTTCGAGTTTCTGCATTCTTGAGAAATTTGCTTTTGCAGGGACGAATCTTCTGTTTTCTGAAGATTATTGTGGAGATTTCTGATCGGGTATTCACCTTTTCTGCTGTTTGGATGTGGTCTTATTTATAAAGTTTTGAATTCTTGAAGATTTGCAGGGCTGAAATCCTACTGTTTAGCCAGAACTTTGAATTATTGAGAGAAATTGTTTGCATCGGGTGAAGTTTGCGAATCTTATCAGGCTTAAATATTGAAGCCGTTTTGCAGCCCTGGAAATATCACATTTGTAAGGGCAAATTTTCTGTGCTTAGGGTTTAAATCAGCAAACTTTTTGTTATTTGGCTCAAGTATCGAAGCATTGAAATCCGTATCGGACTCCTTTTTTTGTCTGTGTCTTGGGAAATGTGCAGATGGCCTTGCTAACCAACTTGATGTTGGAAGGCAGTCAACGCTTTAATGGCACCAATTATAACATTTGGAAACAGAGAATGTTGACCATTTTTGAATATAGGCGTCTTGACCAGCTCGTTTTGGGCAAAGAGCTCAGTCCTGGTACACCTGGTACAGATCAAGATAAGTTTGATGATCGAAATCGAGAGGCTGTTATGCTTCTCAAACTCTCTATGACTGATGATCAGTTACCACAGATTCCTTCCGGCAAGATAGCTGCCGAAATCTGGCAACATTTGAAGGAATTGCATGAGACATCTGACAAAAGCAGAGCTTTCTTTCTAAAGAATCAGTTGTTCTCCATCATGATGGACAAACGTATGTCTTTACAGGAACATCTTAACAAGATTAAAGACATTCGAGATCAGCTCGAAGCCATAGTTCGGACCATGGAGGAAGAAGATATGGTAGTCATCACTCTGAAAAGTCTACCAAAACCTTATGAACACTTCATAGAAACACTCAACATTACCTCCACTAATGTTGATCTGAAGTTTTCGGAGTTATCCACCAAACTCCTGCATCAGAATTGTTGGAAACAACAGTTTGGTAATGGTGCTTCATCAGCTTCCTCAGAAAATGCTTTTGCTGCCAAATATCAGTCCTCTCAGTCCTTTTCGCAGAAAGGTTCTTCTCAGCCTTCTGATCCTGCTAAGAAGAAAAATGTGTAGTGTAATTGTCACAAGTTCGGCCACATGAAGAAAGATTGCCAACAGAGGATTGCTTCTGAACAGAAGAAGCAGGGAGGGTCTCATCAGCAAGTGAATGTTGCAGAACATTCCGAGCAGAAGTATCTGCCTTTTATGCCTTTATGGCTAAGAGGTCCTCAGATCATGCCTCGTCTTCTGCCTGGTACATTGACTCTGGTGCATCACATCATTTTTCTCACAGGCGTGACTGGTTTATTGACTTCTCATCTTTCAGCGATTCCTTGGTATTTGATGGAGGTGAAGAGTACACAGTGGTTGGCAGAGGTACAGTTCAGATCCAATCTGATGGGCGCACACTCATCTTCCTGAATGTGTACTATGTTCCTGGTATGGAAATTAGTCTGCTGTCTGTCAGCCAGATTATGAGGAACTCTCCTCAACTTGATGTGGTGTTCAGTGCACACAAGTGCTCCATTATTGACAGGGAAACTCATCTTACGGTTGTTGTTGGCCTAGAGGATCATGGTCTATACAGGCTTCTTGACACTGGTGATTCTCCTGAAGTGGCTCTAGTAGCTTGTGTTTCTCCCATCAGCACTCTGTGGCATCAGCGGTATGGGCATCTAAACATTTCAGTATCTCTCTCAGCTATCTCGGGAGGGACTTGTGTCAGGGTTACCTGATATTCAGATTCAACATTTGGGAGTGTGCTGCGCCTGTCAAGCTGACAAGCAACATCGGTCTTCATCTTGGCGCGCATCTAAGGTACTCCAGTTAATTCATGCTGATATTTGTGGTCCTATGAATACATCTTCAGTTACTGGTTGCAAATATTTTTTTCTTATTGTAGATGATTTCAGTAGAAAGATGTGGGTGTACTTTCTAAAACATAAATCTGATGTATTTAGTATCCTTCAGAAGTTTAAGTCCTTAGTTGAAAAAGAGTCTGGCTGTAATATCATAACTCTTAGGACAGATAACGAGGGGGGGGGGGATTTTGTTCTGCTTCTTTCTCCAACTTCTGTGATACCCATGGCATCAAACGCCAATTAACTACACCCTACACTCCTCAGCAGAACAGTGTTGTCGAACGTCGCAACTGTACGGTTGTTGAAATGGCTCGTTCCATGTTACAACACAGTAGTGTTCCAAACAAATTTTGGGTTGAAGCAGTGTTTACTGCTGTCTATTTTCTTAATCGATTACCTACTCAGGCTGTTAAGGGGAAGACTCCAGAAGAGGTTTGGTCTGGCCGTAAGCCTACGATCAGTCACCTCAAAGTGTTTGGCTCGGTTGCATATGTTTGGATTCCAGCTGCTAAGCGCTCTAAGTTGGATTCCAAAAGCCAGAAACTCATGATGATAGGGTATAGTGATCACCACAAGGCCTATAGGCTGATAGATATAGACACTGATCGTCTTATCTTCAGTCGGGACGTAGTATTTGATGAAGACAGAGGGTTCTTTCAGTCCTCTCCTTCTGAGCAGTGTTCTGAGGATCATCCTCACAGTGTTCTTCTTCCATTAGGTCCACCTGATGGGAGGGATGATGTAGCATCAGCATTTGATGATGCACTACCTGAGTTCCCTCCGGAAAATAATCCTCCTCTCGCTGCTCCTGTTGTTCCTGAGCCTCCTTCACCTACTCCAAATATTGGTTCTTCTACTCTCTGGCCTAAATGGTGGGCTAAAACTATTGGTGATCTCCAGGATAATGAGCTCCTTGAAGGTAGAACTTCCAAAAATAAGAGCAAGCAACAGCCTACAGTTAATTTTGCTCTTATGGCTAACCTACACAGTGTTTTTGAGCCTCAAACCTATTTAGAGGCTAAGGGTATACCTGAGTGGGAACAAGCTATGGAAGCTGAATTCCAGAGTCTTCAAAAGAATTACACTTGGACCCTTTCTGATCTTTCTGCAGGGAAGAAACCCATTAGCTGCAAATGGGTGTGTAAAGTGAAATACAAAGCTGACGGAACCCTAGACAAATATAAGGCTCGCCTTGTTGCTCGAGGGTTCTCATGGAAGAAAGGCATAGACTATGAAGAGACCTTTGCTCCTACAACCAAGATGAGTACCATACGGCTCGTCCTTGCCTTAGCAGCTCAGTTCAATTGGAAAGTCCATCAGATGGATGTAAAGAGTGCTTTTCTGAATGGTGACTTATAGGAAGAAGTCTACATGACTCAACCTCCAGGATTCAAGGTTGCCGGTCAAGAACAGAAAGTCTGTAGTTTAGTCAAAGCACTCTATGGTCTGAAGCAAGCCCCTTGGGCTTGGTACATGAAAATTGATAAGTACCTAACAGATCATGGCTTTCAACGGAGTCTATCTGATGCAAACCTGTATATCAAATATACTGGTGATGATATTCTGTTTGTGGTTGTCTATGTGGATGATCTTATCATTACTAACAGTTCAGCACATTTGATCCATGGGATCAAACAGTATTTGTGCAACACTTTTGATATGACAGATTTGGGACTTCTTCATTACTGTTTGGGGGTTGAAGTCTGCCAGACTGAGAACAACATCTTTCTCTCTCAGTCTAAGTATGCCAGAAGTCTTGTGGACAGGCTCAAAATGCAGGATTGCAAACCTGCCACAACTCCTATGGAACCAGGGCTCAAACTTTCAGCTCAGTCATCCTCACCACTTGTGGATGAATCTTTATTCAGGTAACTAGTAGGCAGCCTCATCTACCTTACTGCCACTAGACCTAATATCAGTTTTGCAGTGAGCTACATTTCACGCTTCATGACAACTCCTAAGGCTGATCATTGGATAGCAGTGAAGCGTGTGTTGCGTTATGTGAATGGCACTCCTGATTATGGACCTCTGTACACTCGGAGCTTAGATCCTACACTCAGTGGTTACATAGATTCCGAGTGGGCAGGTTCAGTTGATGACTGTAAATCTACAACTAGGTATGTGTTTAGTCTGGGATCCGGTGCTGTCACATGGACTAGTAAGAAGCAGCAGGCAATGGCTCTCTCCTCGACAGAAGCAGAGTATCGGGGAGTAGTGAAGGCATCTTGTGAGGCAGTTTGGCTTCGACGTATGCTTGCGGATATGCATGTTTCCCAGGCAAGTCCTACTCCCTTGTTCTGTGATAATCAGGGAGTGCTCAAACTTGCCAAGAATCCAGTTTTCCATGAACGAACAAAGCATGTGGAAACCCATTGTCACTACATTCAACAACTTGATGAAGACAGATCTATTCAGTGGTTGTATGTTCCCACAACAGAGCAGCCAACAGACATCTTCACCAAGCCCCTTGGTCCTGATAAGTTTGTAAAATTTAGAGCGTCTATAGGTGTTGTAAATAGATTGAGCATTAAGGGAGGGCATTAGAATAATGCTATTTTTAGTGTTTAATTCTCATTTATGTAGATAAGATCATCTGTGATCTTATTAGCAGTTTCTTATTAGAAACTTGCTGTTTCTATTTTCTTAGTAGAAAGTTGCTGACTCTGTAAATACTTTTGTATTATTTATTGCGCTTCATTGCTCATTGTAAATCAATTCAATCCATTCATTGATTAGCTTCAAAATCACTTTGAAGCATTTACTTAACTTCTGCAATGATTCATATAATTTGAAAACTTTTGAAATTTCTTACTTGGTGGATCTCTTGAACTGCTTCATATAGCCATAGACATGCCAAAGGTACTAATACTCTCATTGAAATGCGAGAATTTACTATGTATCTCATCTTATATTATGGGATTAGGGAGCATGCTCTCAATGCATCTATATAATCCCTCTTTTACCTCCCCAATCACTTCAAAATATTTTGTATAATGGTACCTTCAGTGTTCAAAAGACAAAAATATTCATCAATTGAATTTGAATCTTTGGTTAAGCTTTTGTAATGAATAACAGAACTTAAAAACTTTAAAATTTCTTACCTTGGGTTTTGAGTTATAACTAGTTGCATGTGAAAGTCTATGGAGTTTTTGATCCATCTATCACCATTGATTTTCCATAGCAGATGATATTTTTGTCTTTTATCACCATACGTTGAATTTATTATCTCTTTGGCTTGTTCCATTCTCTCATAAATAAAGCCCATGGTGGTTTATCATAATAGGCCATTCACAACACTTTCAGAAGAAGCTCATTGAATAGTAATCTCTTTTTCCTTTTTTCCAAATTGCTTTTTAAAACACTATCTCAACTATTTCTTTTCCTTTAGCCTTTTTGCTCCATCAAGATACATTCCACTCATCATAAGAAAACATCATTCACGAGTTTGCTTTTTGCTAAACACAGATTATAATGCAAGAATGTTTGTTGCAAATGGTATAATAGTTGACTAAACAAGCTCTCCATGTTTTTTTTCATAAGGTTTAAAATCCATATGTGGTTGTAGATGTACTTGGCTATGGATTTTGCTTGTTCCATGTATTTCTTCACCCGCTCAAATTTGCCAATATTGTTAAGCATGAGATATAAACAATGGGCTACACATGGAGTCCAGCAAATGGTAGGGTGTTGCGTTGTCTATGACGACCTATACAACCTTCCCCACCCCCACCTCTACAACCTCGTCATCCAGAAGACAAAATAACATTTATGCATCCCCGACTTGATTAGATGCATCCACAAATTTAAGAAACATGGTTCCTTTTGGGCAAGCAATTAAGAAATTGAGAATGGTGTGGGAATTTCCATTAATCCATCCATTAGACATGATTGTGCACCATTTGGACTCATTGAATGCTATGAGGTATTCATCTATTCTTTAGATTTCATTTTGTAAAAGTGCCCCCATGATATCAAGAAAACTAGAGCCTTGGAAGCTCAAACCACATGAAGCTATAACATCTAGCATAGGTTGATAATATGAGGAATTAGTAGCATTGAAAGGTACAATTGCGTCATACCACCATTTAATAATGTATTGCCAAGCAACCTCCTCCTACGTCTTCTTCCATTTAGCATCAATAGTGGGCTGAGCACTAGGAATAGGGTGGGGTAAAAAGAAAGAGTCATCAAATTGGATGAACCAGGGCCAGAAACATGTTCATCTTTATGTCCAATAGGAACATTGAAAGATTCTTCAAAACTAGGCATTTGATCTTTAGGCTCATTGTCATACTCATCATCAATTTGACTTCTAGTTCTCCCCATGTCTTCTTTAATCTTCTTCATCTTGGCTTTATTTGCTTGGAAGGATTCAAAATAACCTTTCATCTCCACTTAGACCTTTAGAATCTTTGGGGAAGGTTCTACTTGTCCTTTTGGATGTGATAAGTGCTGTTTTATCCTATGGATGCCCCTTTAACTTTCTTCCCACAATAGTTGCATATCTTTCTATGCTTTTCATCCAAATGGAAATTTTTACACCAACAGTAAAAATCTATGAATAAAACCTGTAGAATTTTTAATTACTAGGAAAAAATAGCAATTGTAAAAAGAAGAAGAGAAGAAGAAGAGCATTCTTGACATACCTTAACAAGCCTTCCAAATTAGAGAAGAAACAAAACTTAATGGTATAAAAAGTAGCTCTATTATTGTTAGAATTTCATGCACCCCATGTTTGGTCTATATTTTGATAATTACACACAACAGAAAACATAAACACACTGAAATGCCTAACTTAAAAAAAAAAAACATGCATAGTGGAAAATACACCAACAATTGGATCAAGCACATAACATTGAAATTTAATTGCCAAACTTATTTTCTTAGGAGTCCTTTAACAAGAAATCCAAGGGCTCCCGTAGACTGCCGTAGTAGGGATAATGGCCCTCTACAATGCCTCAAAATTCCCAAAAAACACAAGTCCAAAAATCCTTGGGTTGAGGCTAAATCCTTCAAGCCCTCACTACCTAATCACCCAGTCCAGCTTCTCGTTTAATGGATTGTCCACACAACCAACTTGCTATAGCACCTTAGGGCTTCCCAACCCTCCTTAAACACTTGGTCCACCCGCAATCTTCCCTACTTACAGGTCTGTCCTGCTGTGACTACCTCCTTTAGCCCACGATCCTCACACAGGACCCTTGGCCTGCACTTATTACCTTCCTGCAGGCAGTTGTAGCCCTTAACAACTCATGACCTATAAATGTCTTCCCTTAGCAAGGTTTTGTAGACCTTTCACAACCCCAACCCGCTTCCTTGTACTGTGGCTTGACCAAAATAGGCCTTCTCTGCCCTTGCATAGGCCTCAATGTGCTACTACTTGTTGCAATCTGTTCCTAGCCACAGGTCCAGACCTTCCATAGGATTTGGCCTTTTTTCCCCGCTTATGGATGATTTCACAACCCCTAACTAGACTTCGGTCCTTACCTTTTAGCTGCGGTTTGCTTCCTCTAAGCTGCCAACCTCTTGCCAGCTACCAAAAGGACACAACTAACCCTCTTTCTAAAGCTTGGCCCTTACATGGCTGCCTTATTAGTCAACCAATCCTACTTAGGGCACAATTCCTTCTTCCCTTGACGGTGGTTTTGTCGACCAAATCAATGGCTAGCTTCCTTTACCTTCAATGGCTTGTACTTTAGCCTTCACTCACACATTTTCCCCAAGAACCAATTTACTCACCCTTCAAGAGTACTTTGTTGCTCCTTTGTAGGTCTACGGTTTCCTTAGCGAATCAAAATCCCATTCAACAAGAAACATCCATTATTCTCCTCTCCATGATTGATCTCAAGCCTTTTTGTTGGCTTCTAATTTATACTTTTCCTTAAAGTGTGCAATACCATGGGTCTAAACCTACACACTCATAAAGTCTCATCTTATGAGCATTTCTCTCTCACAAGCCTAACACTAAGGGCAAGTGAGGGTACCTCCCAATGCTACCAAATTTCAACAATTACAACTTGTTACCCTCCAAAATTAGGTGAATCCATAGGAGAAATTTTCTCCTAGTTATCTCTTCTATTGGTAGCCACCAATGTAGCCGATACATTGTGCCATGTGATCTCTGCTCCTTGCATCAATCATATGTCCCCTTGCCCATCTATTGAGCGCATATGTTAGAAGGTGGGCAATCCAACCGAAAAGGCATGTTTTTCATTGTGCAATCAGGTTCTTATGCTTGTTCTTTTTGGGCATCTTGGGCATGGATTATTGGGTGACTTGGAAGAAGGAAGCACTGTGACCGTGGTTTTGTTCCCTCACCTTAAATGGGGGGTTCATCCTCAGTCCTAGTCTCGTGGGATCTCCCTTATTGACCTATGGTTTTAGGGAGGGAAGTAATGGGAAATCCTAATTTTGTTCGTGTGGTCCCATTTCCTTGTTCCACATATTTCACTCCCTTCTGCACATTATAAGCCCTATTTCATCATTTTCCTTCTCTGGGTCTGTTACCCCAGTAAAAGTGGGTGACCCCATAAGAGAAAATTTCTCCTAGATTTGTCTTCAATCAACAATGAGCAACCCTTGACAACCACTAGTGTAGCTAATATATTGTGCCATTTGATCTCTACTCCCTGAAACAATCATATGTCCCCTCGCCCATCTGTCGAGAACATATGTTTGAAGGTGGGTAATTCAATCCTAAAGGCATGTTTTTCATTGTGCAATTGGGTGCTTATGCTTGTTTTTCCTTGGGTATATTGGGCATGGATTATTGGGTGACTTGGAAAAAAGAAGGGTTTTGACTGTAGTTTTGTTCCCTCACCTTAAATGGGGGGGTGGGGAAGGGGGACGGGGAGGTGGGGCAGGGCGAGGGGGTTAATCCTTAATCCTTGTCCCGTGGGATCTCCCCTATTGGCCTATGGCTTCAAGAAAGACACTGCTTGGGAAACCCCAATTTTGGTAGTGTGGTCCCGTTTTTCCATTTCACATTTTTCGCTCCCCTTCGCACATTACAAGCCCTATTTCATCATCTTCCCTCTATGGGTCCATATGACCACTGGGTCCACAAGGCACTGATACACCCCCTTCCCTTGTCCGCATGTCTGGGTTAGGCTTCGAAATGTTACCTCGAAGGTGATGCGACTAAAAGAACGTTAAAAGCATGTCATGGCCACAAGCAAGAAACAAAATAAAAGAATATTATAAAATGCAAAAGATGGCTAGGACATTAAAATAGCACGTGGGCAAAAGCCAAACATGAGCTCTACCCCTTATGATTATGGTCATCACCCTAGTTCTTAGGGCCCTATGAGTGCCCCCACATCATTATGGAACCCAT
Organism: Pinus tabuliformis; assembly: GCA_031772625.1. NCBI lineage: Eukaryota > Viridiplantae > Streptophyta > Pinopsida > Pinales > Pinaceae > Pinus > Pinus tabuliformis. Next base: position 1,002,866,767 of record CM062811.1, on the reverse strand, counting down.
GCACGTCCCAACCCTTGGTGGGCAATGAATTGCCCCACCTTAAGGGGGTAATAACTGCTTATATCATACACAACATGCTCTCATCTATCAAACAAAGAAAAGTTAAATAAGGCAAAAGGATTACGAAGAAGGGTGGGAAAACAAAGGTCAGGGTAATTCATGTATCCACAATTGTTCCCTCATACATCTATACACCCAAATATTTGGATATCCCTCATCATTACTATTATCGCTCAAACTAGCAGGGGTCCTTGGAGGGGTTCCTAAAGAGCAATTATTAGGCCAAGTGGCAACAATGGAGCAATAGCCCACTGTCACCTCAGCTAAAGCTCCCTGCTCTTTACGGACTTTCACCGATGGGAGGAGTCCCTGTGAAAATTTCAACTATTGCAACAACTGGAAATTATTCTTCTAATTGTAAATTAGAAGAGCCTCTCTTGTGATTAGTGATTATTCATAGATCATTACATGAGATAAATTACAAGATAAAACATGAAAATGAGTACTCATGAGTATAGCGAAATTATTCCAATCATCAAAGTGCAAGAAAATTGAAGCTCCAAGGCAAGAATTAAGCTCTTCCAAACATCGAAATGCATTAAGAAACCAATTCGTCCAGCAAAAGGCTTTGCGAAAATCCCAGAAGAAACAATGATCCAAATCCAAGTGCTGATCAAATGAAATGATCATCACATCAATATATATCCTCCCTAAGGGGTTAAATTTGCCTAATTAGGTTTAATAATGCCCCAACTAATAAAATAATGTGCCAAAATAACATGACTTGGTGACAAGCCCACCAAGATAGCTCCATAATACAAAAATAAGCCTCTCAAGAGGGCGGAATCAATAATACAATAGGTGAAAGAGTCATCAAGGAGGCGTAATGGAGGCTAGTGTGCGCCAAAATGTATGAATGAGCTCCAAACATAGTGATCAAGGGGTTGGCCCCTTATCTCCAAGCAAATGAACTGTGGTGCCCCTAAGTGGCTGTGGGGGCATCATAACATCCTCATGGGTCTCCAAATGGATCGATCAAGCCTGTATCCCATCTGTGTCGGTTAGAGGAATGATGCAAACCCTCCCATTGTCTCCCATGGCGAGACACATTCTCATCTGGGCCTTGGATCAGTTGCCAAGTGTGTGGTACTAAGAGTGTAGCTGGATGGGCAAGGTGGTCTAGTTGAATCATCATCCTCAAATAAATGGAATATGAGCAATAAATGGAAAGTGATGAAGTATGCCATGAAGTGGTAATCTGCTCTCTGCTATGGTGGAGGCCCATGACTCTCAACGCTCACCCTACATGTGCCAATATGACCATCTAGAGGGCTTGGAATCCATATAGGGAGACCAAACCCCAAATGGAGACCCATCTGCAATCCTGTATAAGAATCAATGCATCCCTTAACCTTCCAGTACAACAAATCATTAATGCAATTGAGTAAAAGAGCCTACAAATCATGGAACCAAGTGGACACTTCATAGTGGCATGCCCTTCCATAGTGGGCTTTAGAACGTACAAGTGTCTCCAAGTTCAAGAAGAAGGTTAACCAAGGACCCTATTAGCTGGTTTCAACCTCTAAGGGGGTGATATGTCTCTGGTACATCCATCAAATGGCAGGTGGCATGTGATATAATGATGGGATGGGATGGAGTGGGGCATCATGGGAAAGCTTCAAACCACATGCCACAGTACAAGGGTAGCTATAATAAGGGAAGCCCACACTTAGGTATATGAATGTAGGAGGGATCAATCGTGGTACATGAGTTACCTCGACCTTTGTTTTTCCACCCTCCTTCATATGCTTTTTGCCTTCTATTGATTTTTCTTTTGAAACTGCTTGGGGCTCCAGGGGATGAGAGCATGATATGTAAGATATAGCAGTGAATGCCCCCTTAAGGTGGGGCAGTTCATCACCCACCAAGGGTTGGGACAATCATGGGTTCCTTAATGATGTAAGGGGCCGATATTAGGGGCCCTAGGAACTAGAGTGATGGCCATAATGATAGGGGTAGAGCTCATGTTTAGCTTTTGCCCACTTGCTAAATTTGTATGTCCTGACCATCTTTTGCATTTTATGGTACATTTTCTGTTGAGAGTGGCCAAATTATTCCTTTTATTTCCTTTTTAGTTGCATCAACCTCCAGAGCATCGTTCCAGGCCGGGGAAGCTAACTCGTTATGGACCCAGATAAGAAAAGTGATGAATGGGGTTATAATGAGCGGAGGAGAGTGGTGTGTATGGAGTTGGAAAGTAGGACTACACGACCAAAATCAGGGTTTCCCATGTAGTGGCACCCCTGAAGCTAGTAGCGAGTAAAGGAGATCCCACAGGACTAGGATACAAGGTTAACCATCAAATTGGATAGAGAAGACAAGAGTACAAACCAAGCCAACTCTTTCCACTGAATCCCCCCACTAATCCATGCCCAAAAGTGTCAATAATAAGTAAACAAAAATACCCAACTACATAATGAAAAGCCATACCTTTAGGGTTTGGAAGGCCCATCTTCAAACATACGATCGTAATTGATGGGCGAGGGACCACGTGGCTGGCTTAGGTGGTGAAGAAAATGGCACATCAAGCTATCTGGTGGCTACAAGGGGTTGCTGGTTGTCGGCTGAGGACCATCTAGGAGAAAATTTTCTCTTATGGATATCACCCACAAAGTGGTGGGTAACAATTACCATCCTTGAACTCATGGCATTTAGCTTTAAGACCCCTGTGTCCCTATCCATCTCATCATTATTCACATGATCCCTATCAATTGAAGGATGTACATTGGAACTGTCCTTCCCCTTGGGGTTGGGAACACCTAATAGGGTTGCTTGTTAACCACTCCTACCTAGGGCAGTAACATTATTACAAGCTTAAGGCCCCAAATTTGGAAGGGAAGCCCATTATGAAGTCTTAATGTGCCCTTGATTAACAAGCTTGGTTCACTTCGGTGCACTAATGAATTATTGTACTTGATGGTGAGGAAGCACATTGGATCTTATATGTAATTTGCATGTGGTTTCATTAGGGGTTGGGCAACTTAATTGGGACTCAAGCCCACCAGAGGATCATATTGACTATTCTAGTGGAAGCGTTCATGTGTTAGATCAACATTTCATGCCATGGGAATCCTCAACACTTGTGAAGAGATAAGGGATTGACAACCGAGAGGGTTGGTACCCAACAACCGAACCCTTCGTCTATTGAGTTAAGTCGGAGGTGGCCTAAATTAGTTTCGATTATGGCTTTTGATAAATTGTTTTTAAATAAAAGAGCTGTCTCTCTTTAGCCTTGCAAGTAAAAGTACAAGACTAAAGTGCGTAAATCAATAGGGGGATTCAATAGTTTGTTCATTGCCCCATATTATTCGCGAGATGATGCACTTGGACCAGCGTGCTTGATCGACTTAACATGATTATGGCAGTTGATCCAAGGCCCAGAGGAGGTCTGTCTCACCCTTGCGACTTGGGAGGGTAGGCATCATTGTCAAAGCCGTCATTTGGAGCATTGTACAAGCTTTTCTTTCATCTGGAGACCCATGAGACCAGTATTTGTGCCCCAAACTCACTTTGGGGTCCTGTTACCGCTCAAACTAGCAGGGGTCCTAAGAGGGAATCCTATAGAGCAACTACTAGGTTAAGGGGCAACAATGGAGCAATAGCCCACTGTCACCTCAGCTAAGGCTCCTTGCTCTTTAGAGACTTTCATCGATGGGAGGAGTTCTAGTATGAAAGGAATGACGAGGATGAATAGGTCAATCAGTGGATGGAGGCTAATTCTTGGGGCCTATTCACAAGAGAGACTCAATTATATGGCTTACTTGCTTAAGAAGCAAGGTGATGGGTTCTCTAGGAAGGGCTAAGAGGTTACTCGAGTCTAGGTTTGGGGGATATGCCTTGGCAAGGGGTTTCCTAGATTTAAGGATCCTAATGAAGAAATGGCTTCTAGGTATTCCTTGTGGATTTTGAGTTGTAGATTTGTGGGACCACAGAGAAGCCAAGTGGACCCAAACTAGCTCAAGGGTATGGATTTGATCAAGCAAGGAGGGGCTTGACCTAATTGGGCAAGATAATAGGATCAAAGGACTAATTTTCTTTGAGATTTTGAATGCAATGATCCTAATGAGGACACCAACCCAAATCAAGCTAGGGCAAGAATTGGTCTTGTGGCTAGGGCTTGCTATATCTCGGGATTCCACTGTCGGATTTGCTTGAAACTTGGAGGACCTCTAGAGAAAACCTCAACGCAGTAGTGGACCAGAAATTGAGGTGTTTGGATGGTTAGAAAGGAATTCGATTGATGCCCTAGGTGACCCTCTAGGGTTAGGCCTAGAATTTGGAAAAGTGAAGAAAAGAGAGGTAAATTTGACCACCAAAGGGATACAAGGATCAATGCCTTATTGCTTGGGCTTAATGGAGTCAAGATACACATAGATTGAGAATTTTTGTGAGCTAAGGAGCCCTAATTGATCTTTGCTAGCCTCTCCAAGGGCAAAAACTAGGTCAATAGGGATTTATACTTCAAATTTGCAAAGGAGACAAAGTTTCGAGGTCTTCAACATAAGAGGTGCCTCTAGGAACATTCAGCCAATCCCTCAAAGCTCAACGGATGCATTTAATCACTTATTCAAGGTCCCAAAAGAATTTCGCATTACATTAAGCCATACAAGAATAATGATAACAAAATACATGCATTTGACAAGTAAGATAAGAAGAATAACATCAAAATTTCGAATTACATGAGAGAGAGAGTATTTCCATTCATCAATTTCGCATTAGGAAGAAGCTCCAAAGACAATAGCAAAAATCCAAACATCATAGTGCATCAAGAAACTCCAAAAAGTTTACCCCAACAAAAAGTGCGAAAATCTCTCAGGAGATATTAATTCAATCCAAGTGATGATGAGAGGTTAGAATGAGCCTCTCTCATATTTATACAACTCTAAAGGGGATTTGATTTGCCTAATTGGCCCAATTTAGCCCCAAATAATAAAATAATACATAATAATGACATGACTTGGTGACAGACCCACCAAGGTAGATCAATAATTCAAGGAATAGCCTCTCAAGAGGGAAAAATGATGAATATGATGAGTCGCTAGGGCATTGAGGAGGCCTAATGGAGTCCAAATGTGCCAAGTTGAGTGAAAAGGATCTGAATATAGTGGATAAGGGGTTGACCCCCTGTTTTCCAAGCAAGTCACATGTGGTGCTCCTGTGTGGGTGTGGGAGCACAATGACATCCTCATGGGTCTCTATGTGGATCGATGATGCTTGTAAACAATTTGTAAGGGCTAGGATGATGACATAAGCCCTCCTTTTGTCTCCTGTAGTGAGACACATCCTCCTCTGGACCTTGGAACCTCTGCCAAGTGTATGGTACATGTGTGGAGCTGACAAGGTGATCCAGGTGCATGATCCTCATCCAAAAAGGTGGAACACGAGCAATCATTGAATGGTGCTGGGAATCCATGAAGTACTCTTTGCTATGGTGGAGGCCCATGGCTCTCAACACTCACCCTACAAGTGCCAATGTGGCCCTTTAGAGGGATTGGACCCCGCATAGGGATGCCAAACCCCAAAATGGAGACCCACCTGCAATCCTTCATAAGAACCAATGTGTCCCCTTGCCCTCCAATACAACAAATCATTAGAGTAATCAAGTAAAAGAGCTTACAAATCATGGAATCAGTGGGCAATTCCTGGTGGCATGCCCTTCCATAGTGGGCTTTGGCATTTACAAGTGTCTCCAAACTCATTAAATGGTTTAAACAAGGACCTTATTAGGTGGATTCAACCTTTAAAGAGGGTAGCAGGTCCACGGTATATTCATCAATGGGTAGGTGGCATGTGATATAGTGATGGAACAAAGTGGGGATCAGGGGAAGGCTCTAAGCCACATGTCATGGTACAAGGGTAGGTATGATGAGGTAAGCCCACACTTGGGTATATGAGTGTAGGAGGGACCAAATCTTGGTACATGAGTTACCCCATCCTTTGTTTTTCCACCTTTATCAATATGCCTTTTGCCTTTGATTGATTTTTCTTCTTAATTGCTTGGGCTCCAAGGGATGAGAGCATGATGTGTGGAACATAGTAGTAGATAACCCCCTTTAAGGTGGGTCTGCTCATTGCCCACCAGGGATTGGGACAATCATGGGTTCCTTAAGGTGGAGGGGGTTCATCTAGGGCCCATAGGAACCAGGGTGATGGCCATGAATGAGGGGTAGAGCTCATGTTCGGATTTTCCCCATGTGCTAAATTTGTACGTCCTGACCATCTTTTGCATTTTGTGGTACATTTGCTGTTGTAAGTGGCCAAATCATGCTTTTTCCTTAGTTGCATCAACCTCCGACCATCATTCCAAGCGCGACCCAAAGTGTGGACAAGGGGAGGGGGAAGCTAACCCTATGTGGACCTAATGGACACATATGCACAAATGTACTCGAACTGGGAGGTCATGAGAACTCCAATAATCTCTTGGGTCCATAGACTTGTCATCTAAACATATCACAAATCAAACACACGGGGCAACATGCTTTTGCGACGTCTCATGATCACACATGCTTATATTAGGCCACTAAAAATCAACTGGTAAATAGAATTTAAATAAAATTTCAAATGCAATCTTAATCTAAATGCAACTAATCTAGCATGATAATATCATATGATGTTAGTTCTAATGAGGAAAATGAGCATGCAATACATCCTATCTAACATGCATATTACATTGTACAAGTACTAAGTGTAATCATAAAGCCAATGCAACCAGGACATCTCTAGGTCAATATAAAAAAATTTGCCCAATGATTACTTATGTAGCAAAACCAAGACGAAGGACATGAATAATCATATGGAAGGCTACCAAAGCGGGAGGTAGGAAAACAGAATGCCCACGCATGGGGGATCATAGGAGAAGAGGGAACAAAGGGATGTAATCTACTCCACAGGATCCTCTCTTCTGACCAAAAAGTAGAGATGTCAACAATCAAGCTCATAAACCTTTGATGGATGGCAACCTTAGGCATTTCACTTCCATCATTATACTTAACATTTATGTCATGTTTTATGTCCACCAAAGGGTCATGATTATTGGGAAAGGAAGACTGATGAGATGGAGAAACACAAGTAGGTTGCCCACAATGATCACACTTAGGAGGGATGGAGGATTCCTCATTAGTAGTAATAATATAAGGAGGGTTGTGGAAAGGGTCCACACGAGACTCAAATATAACCCCAAGATTGTGAGGAAAGATGAGGGTCCTATTGATATCAACATCATCAGTGTCATAAATAGGGTCCTTGTCAAAACGATTTCCATGGACCTCCATTTTCCTTCTTTAATATGTAAGTAATCATTGATATCAATGTTTGAAGGGGCTATGAGATCACCTTCTCCAAGGTTTCCAAAGGGGAGATCGCTATATATAGTATCCTTGGGAAAGGTAGGGATAACTCTAACTTCACTCTCTACAAACTCACCCTCCCTATCACACATGCTTTCAGAATTATCATCCCATCTTTCGTCATGCAGAACTAGGGAGGACCCCCTTTCCTGCTCATCATGATGATGGTCAATGAAAGCTTCCTCTTGAATGTTTAATGCGGGGCATGCTTGAAAATGTCTAAGAAAGCCATCAAAGAATTCCTCAATAGATGAGATGCTCCTAGGTTCGTGATTTTGCAACCATGAGTTATGACCACAGAGAGATGTCATGAACAACAACATAAGGACATCCTGGTGGACCACTTTCTAGTTTGAAGCATGCACATTAAATCTTTCAACATGATCAATTGCGGAGAGTGGATCACCATCAAATATGGGCACCCCATGTACCATCTTTCTTGTGACATGATTAGGGTACCCAGGGATGCTAGCGATGTCCAAAGCGGGAAAATGATCAAAGAAAGACATACTAGTGAGGTATACATATAAATTACGTAGGAGTCGCCAGGGTGAATTTAAAGATGCCTAGACAAATGCTTGCTCCACCCTACAAGGATCGACCTTAAAGTTCAATGAAGAACTAGGGATTCGCTCCTGTAATGGAGTTGCCAATAATGATATGTCAATAATGTCGTATGAGGAACAAGACACACGCCTCGTATCCTCAACAATGACGCCAAAATGTTACAGCTCCAACTAGCAGGGGTCCTAGGAGGGGATCGTATAGAGCAACTACTAGGTTAAGGGGTAACAATGGAGTGATAGCCCATTGTCACCTCAACTAAGGCTCCCTGCTCTTTATGGACTTTCACCGGTGGGAGGAGTCCCTTTATGAAAGGAATGACGAGGATGAATAGATTAATGAGTGGACAAAGAGTGATTCCTAGGGCCTATTCACAAGAGAGACTCAATTATATGGCTTAATTGCTTAAGAAGCAAGGTGATGGGTTCTCTAGGAAGGGCTAAGAGGATTCTTCAGCAAGGTTGCGGGGGAGCGCCTCCTGCCCTCACGATCCCGCTCCCAATTCACGCTCTGGTCGGGATTGACTCAGGAGTGTGCTCCCGACAAAAGAATTTCACTCCCTGGTTTTTTTGGGAGCGAAGTTGGGAGCGTCGCTCTTGCTGCTCCGGTAGTGATTTTTACAATGGGGGAGCGGTCGAGGAGCGATCGCTCCCCCATTGGAAAAATCGCTCTCGACTGGCGAAAAGCAAAGCCCGCGCGGTCGAGAGGGAGGGCGACGATGACTTAGAGAGAGTGGGAAAGGGAGGGAAAAGGGGAGATGAGAGAGGGAAGGGGAGGGGGGGAAATAAATAGACCCTCTCCCCTCCCATTATTCACTTCATCCCATTGAAAAAGCAAGAGAGTTTGGAGAGAGTTTGAAGCAAGGAGAGGAGCTTGGTGAGAGAGGAGCTTGGAAGAGTTTGAGGAGTTTGCAAGGGGAGATTGGAGTTTGGGATCAGAGGCCAAAGAGGTAGGATCTATACTCTAATCTAGCATTTTTTTTATGTTCATTGCTAAATAAATAAAAAAAAATTCTCTATTTCCCATTCCCATTTCTCCATTTTTTTTGCAGATTCAAAACTTCAAATTTCAAATGTCATGGTTATATGGCTTGCAATTTTCTTCTTCTTGGTTCATTTTTTGGTTATTACGGTGTTGGAGAGTAGAAAAAGGAGTGTTGAACATGAAGAAGAGGATGAAGAAGTGGGTTATAGGGGATTTGATGAAAATCTCGGAGAGGAGTACCTTGGTGACGAGGAGGAGAGTGAACATGATTCAGCCCAAAAAACTAAACAAGACCAAACCCCATTGTGGAAATATGTTACTAGGCCTGAAGCAAGGAAAGGGGGTGGAACCACTAAATTTCATTGCCCCCATTACAACAATAATTACATAGGTTCATACACTTGTGCCAGAAAGCACCTCTGTGGGAAAAGGCCATGGGATGGAGATAAACAAATAGGAATCAAAACTTGTGCAAGCTTGTCAACAACAGATAGAGCCAAATACATAAGGGAAGAGGAGGAAGCCCAATACAAATCTAAAAAATCAAAGGGTTTCTTTGAACCAAGTTCATAATCACATGCACAAAGAACTCCTTCAACATCCTCCCATGGTAGTGGATATGGAGGCACAGGGTCACCAAACATCTCTTTAAGGCGTAGAACCATACCAGATTTCCTTGATGAAAGGTGTAGGAATGACGTGGATTCAAAAGTTTACCGATTTCTCTATGCATGTGGGATACCATTCAATGTTGTGCGCTCACCATAAATGATGCCCCTAAAGGATACAAGAGCCATGGGTATGACAAGGCTAGAACCATTGGACTTGATCATGAAAAAGCAAAAATATCACATTCTTTGAGTAGAATGACAAATTCTTGGACTGAGCATGGGGTGTCCATTGTATTTGATGGATGGACAAATGTAAAAGGCAAACCATTGATAAGTGTTCTTGTTGTGTTTGTTAGTGGTGCCATCTTTCTTTCAGCATATGATTACTCAGACAAGTTCAAGACCGACATCAACATTGCAGAACCATTACTTGAAACAATTGAACGTATTGGGCCATACAATGTCATCCAAGTCATCACTGATAATGCTGCTAATTGTAAGGCAATGGGAGCAATTATTGAGGATAAATACCCCAACATATTTTGGTCTGGGTGTTTGGTTCACACAATGAACCTTTTGATGCATGATATTATTAAGAACAAAAACCAACAATACAAATGGATTGGTGATTTGTACAAGAGAGGCAAACAAATGATAAAATTTATTACAAATCATAGCAATATCCATGGGCTTTTCTATAGTCACTCAAGATTGGAGCTGTTGAAGATTGCGGAGACTAGATTTGCTAGCTATTACCTCACCTTCAGGTGCCTTTTGAAGGTAAGAGAGTCATTGGCTAGCATGGTATCAAGTCCACACTGGCAGGTATTAAAGGAAAGGGCTACAAATGTAGCTGACAAGCAAGGTTTTGAACAAGTGGAGGAGACCGCTCTTGATGGTTAGTTTTGGGCACATGTAAGGCAAGTATTGGAATTCACCAAGCCCATTTATCACATGATTCGTTTTGCAGATATAGATAAACCAGTGATTGGGGAGGTGTATGAGCAGATGGATACCATGTTGGGGCAAATAAAAGATATTGTTCAGAAAGATGATCCCAACTTGTATACACTGATTCACAATTGTGTGTGTACACGGTGGAATAAACTTAATGTTCCACTACATGCCTTGGCGTATATCCTTATGCCAAAATACTACTCTCCAACTTGGTTGGGCCAACTTGCACCTGGGGGTGGGGTTAGGGTCAAACCCCATACAGATCCAAAGGTATCTGCAAGATATATGGAAGCATTAGACAAGTTGGTACGTGACCGGGAGGAGTGTGCTAATCTGCGTCTTGAATTAGGTAGATACTTTAGTTGCACTGGTTTGTTTGGTTCTTTGCATGTAAGAAGATAGAGACAGATTTGATGCTCTAACATGGTGGGAAGCATATGGCAGCATGGGACTTTTGCCAAAATTGGCAAAAAAAGTTCTCTCACAGGCTGTAAATACTTCTTGTGCAGAGAGGTTTTGGAGCACCTACAACTTCATATATAATGTGAGAAGACATAGACTCAATGAAAACGGGGCAGAAAGCTTGGTTTATGTGCACTACAACTTGAGGTTGTTGAGTCATTATTGTGATCGGGCTTATGAGGATCCAACATATAAAATTTGGGACAACCACTTAGAGGACGATAATTTGGAGGATGGCACTATACATCTTGAAGAATTGGAAGCAGAACTTATGAGAGATGAAGATGAAGCAACTGCCAACAACCATGCCACCCCCGCCATCCAGTAGCAGTGCTCGAGTTCCAAGTCTTGTTCCTTTGCTGTCGCCACCTCCATGTACATCCACACGTGGAGGGCATTTGCCTTCTGGTTTTGGTTGTGGGACTGTGCGGGAGGAGACTCCTAGAAGACCACCATAACCTGCTTAGAAATTAGACATTATTCATGACGGCAAGAGGAAGATGTAGATGATAGATTTACTTGTCTTTTCTAGTTTCTAGTAGTTTTTATAACTGTTGACTCTTTCATATTTATTATGATATTTTTTGTAAACAATATATGACAATTTAAGTTTGAAGTTTGAAGTTGGCAATTGTAACTCATTGGTAATGATGCTTCGTGAAAGTTGAAAGTTGTTTCATTTCATTTCATTTTATAACATTTCATTTCAAGTTAGATATTATTTGTTGCAATGGTTACACTTAGCTTACAAGTATAACTTTGGTGATCAATGATGATAAATGTTATATAATTAATTTTGAAAGCTTGAAACTTTAAGATTGATGAATCATGAGACTCAATATGTTGTATGTTACTATGTTACTAACTTGTGGATGTGGTTGATGAAGATTATAACTTCTAGATGATTGTTGTTATATGGTTCAATCTATGTTTTTTATATCTAATTCATCATTCTACATGTTTTTGTTGACATATATGCATCAAATATAATATATATATATATATATATTATATAAAAAACGCTCCTGGAATCGCTCCCAAAACGGGAGCTTCTGAAAATGTCGCTCCCGCTCTCGCTCCCAAGTAACCTTGTTCTTGAGTCTAGTTTTAGGGGATATGCCTTGACAAGGGGCTTCCTAGACTTAAGGATCCAAATGAAGAAATGGCTTCTAGGTAATCCTTGTGGATTTTTAGTTGTAGATTTATGGGACCATAGAGAAGCCAAGTGGACCTAAACTAGGTCAAGGGTATGGAATTGATCAATCAAGGAGGGGGTTGACCTAATTGGGGAAGAGAATAGGATCAAAGGACTAATTTTCTTTGAGATTTTGAATGCAATGATTCCAATGAGGACACTAACCCAAATCCAGCTAGGGGAAGAATTGGTCTTGTGGCTAGGGCTTTCTATATCTCGGGAGTGCATTGTCATATTTGCTTGAAACCTGGAGTACCTCTAGACAAAACCCCAACGCAGTAGTGGACCAAAAATTGAGGTGTTTGGATGGTTGGAAAGGAATTCGATTGAATCCCAAGTGACCCTCTAGGGTTAGGCCTAAAATTTGGAAAAGTGAAGAAAAGAGAGCTAAATTTGACCACCAAAGGGATATGAGGATCAATGCCTTATTGCTTGGGCTTAATGGAGTCAAGATACACATAGATTGAGAATTTTCATGAGCTAAGGAGCCCTAATTGATCTTTGCTAGCCTCTCCAAGGGCAACAACTAGGTCAATAGGTTTTTATACTTCAAATTTGCGAAGGAGACAAATTTTCGAGTTCTTCAACCTAAGAGGTGCCTCTAAGAACATTCACCCAATCCCTCAAAGCTCAACGTATGCATTTAATCACTTATTCAAGGTCCCAGAAGAATTTCGCATTACATTAACCCATACAAGAATAATGATAACAAGATACATGCATTTGACAAGTAAGATAAGAGGAATAACATCAAAATTTTGCCTCACATGAGAGAGAGGGAGTATCCATTCATCAATTTTGCATTAGAAAGAAGCTCCAAAGACTAGCGAAAATCCAAACATAATAGTGCATCAAGAAACTCCAAAAAGTTTACCCCAACAAAAAGTGCAAAAATCTCTAAAGAGATATTAATCCAATCTAAGTGATGATGAGAGATTAGAATGATCTCTCTCATATTTATACAACTCTAAAGGGGATTCGATTTGCCTAATTGGCCTAATTTAACCACAAATAATAAATAATACATAATAATGACATGATTTGGTGAGAAGTCCACCGAGATAGCTCGATAATTCAAATAATAGCCTCTCAAGAGGGCAAAATGATGAATATGATGAGTCATTGGGCCACTAAGGAGTCCTAATGGAGTCCAAATGTGCCAAGTTGAGTGAAAAGGATCCAAACATAGTGGACAATGGGTTGACCTCTTGTTTTCCAAGCAATTCACATGTGGTGCTCCCAAGTGGGTGCGGGGGCACAATGACATCCTCATGGGTCTCCAAGTGGATCGATGATGCTTGTAAACCATTTGTAAGGGCTAGGATGATGACATATGCCCTCCCTTTGTCTCCTGTAGTGAGGCACATCCTCTTCTGGACCTTGGAACCTTTGCTAAGTGCGTGGTACATGTGTGGAGCCGACTAGGCATGGTGATCCAGGTGCATCATCATCATCCAAAATGGTGGAACACGTGCAATCATTGAATGGTGCTGGGAATCCATGAAGTACTGTCTGCTATGGTGGAGGCCCATGGCTCTCAATACTCACCCTAAAGTGCCAATGTAACCCTTTAGAGGGATTGGACCTTGTATAGGGAGGCCAAACCCCAAAATGGAGATCCACCTGCAATCCTGCATAAGATCCAATGTGTCCCCTTGCCCTCCAATACAACAAATCATTAGAGTAATCAAGTAAAAGAGCTTACAAATCATGGAATCAGTGGGCAATTCTTCGTGGCATGCCCTTCCATAGTGGGCTTTGGCATTTACAAGTGTCTCCAAGCTCATTAAGTGGGTTAAACAAGGACCTTATTAGGTGGATTCAACCTTTAAAGTGGGTAGCATGTCCACGGTACATTCATCAATGGGTAGGTGGCATGTGATATAGTGATGGAACTGAGTGGGAATATGGAAGGCTCCAAGCCACATTTCATGGTACAAGGGGAGCTATGATGAGGGAAGCCCACACTTGGGTATATGAGTTTAGGAGAGAGCAAATTGTGATACATGAGTTACCCTGACCTTTGTTTTTCTACCCTTCTTCATATGCCTTTTTCCTTTCATTGATTTTTCTTCATAACTGCTTAGGGCTCTAGGGGATGAGAGCATGACGTGTGGAATATAGTATTAGATAATGCCCTTTAAGGTGGGGTAACTTATTGCCCACCAGGGGTTGGGAATATCGTTGGGTTCCTTAATATGGAGGGGGCTCATCTAGGGCCCACAGGAAGGGTGATGGCCATGAATGAGGGGTAGAGCTCATGTTTGGCTTTTTCCTACATGCTAAATTTGTATGTCTCGACCATCTTTTGCATTTTGTGGTACATTTGTTGTTGTAAGTGGCCAAATCATGCTTTTTCCTTTCTTTTTAGTTGCATCAACCTCCGGGCATCATTCTAGGCCCGACCCAAAGTGTGGACAAGGGAAGGGCGAACCCTATGTGGACCCAGATGGGAAAAGTGATGAATGGGGTTAAAATGAGCAGAGGGGAGTGATGTATATGGTGTCGGGAAGCAGGAGCACACAACCAAAATAGCGATTTCGATTGCAGTGCCATCCATAAAGCTAATGGCCAGTAAATAAGATCCCACGAGACTAGGATACAAGGCTAGCTACTGAATCGGGTAGAGGAGACAAGAGTACAAACCTAGATCGCACTTTCCGCCGAATCCCCCCACCAATCCATGCCCAAAAGTGTCCATGATAAGTAAACAAAATTACTCAGCTAAACTAATGAAGAGTCATACCTTTGGGGTCAAGAGGCCCACCTTCAAACATGCGATCATAACATTTGGGCGAGGGACCACAAGGTTGGTTCAGGTGGCGGAGAAAATGGCACGTCGAGCTATCTAGTGGCTGCAAGGGGTTGTCGGCCGAGGACTATCTTGGAGAAAAAAATTCTCCTAGGGATATTACTGCCAAAGTGGTGGGTAACAAGTGCCACATGGTGCATTGCATGGAGACCAAGGGGCCATCCCCTTGTTCGAGATTTATGGAGCCCTCTCTCACATCTTGGCACAAAGAGGATTCAACGTGGCCCTCCAAAGGACCTACATTAGCATGACGTCACCATTTCGGCTAGCTCTTGGATGGTTAATTCATAATTTATCATAGCTACTTGGTTGGCTTGTGACCAAGGCCTTTATTTTGCACATTTTTATAATGTTAGGTGCTTCAAGATAGAAATTCGACCTCTAAGGTACCATATAAATATAACCTGCTCTTTTGTGAGAGAGCATCGTCATCACTTGGATTCTTCTCTTTGAAAAGAACTTGCACTTTTCCTTTGGAGCTATTGGAGGTTTCTTTGATGCATTTTGACATTTGGAGCTGAAATTTTCAATCTTCTTTGGAGCTATCTCATGATTTGTGGATGGATATATCATATTGTCATCTTGTAAGTGCTTCTTGTTGAATATTTTCTTGGAATAATGTCTAATGTATGGAATTGTTGTAACTAGGTTAATGCTCTTGTGCCCTAATTTGTTGAATATCATTTTGGAAAGCTATTTGGTTCACAATTGCATATGTTACTCATTGTATGGCAAATGATGAATGTTCCTAGTGGATGAAGTTTTGTCTTTCTTCCATAAAACTCCATAAATTTTGAGTGGGTAAATGTTGAAGGTTGATAGCTAGGGCATCAACCTTTAGCCTCCTTAAGGACGATTTTGGCCAATTTAAAAGCATCTAGGACTCCATAGCCCAAAGAAATAGGCAAATATTCCAAGGATATTGGTGATTAAAATCCTCTTTGTCCATATTTTCTCCTCCTAAATTTTGGTCCCCTAAAGATAGGGCGGAAACCTAGGGCATATACCAAAATTTTAGGGAGATTATTTTTTTGGGAATTTGGGGGCCGAAACATCAAGCTCAGGGTCTAGGCTACCTATGCTCCAAGTTTGGTGGGCATCCACCTAAATTTCATCCATAAAATTTCTTGCCCTAGGTGCTACCCCAAGAGGGAAAACCCAGGTCTTTCTCTCTCACCTTGGGGCCTTCTTTGAGGGTTGATGAGCATAGTATTCAGTGGAATAAATCTCAAGAAGCCCTTTCTTCTCCTTTCCTTGACCTTGGGAGTGCCTTGGAAGTACTTCTTCCCACGATTATTCATAAAACCCTAGGTCTAACAGTAAGTCTTTCCTATGTCTCTTAATGGGAGTGAAGAGCCTCTTGGAAGTGTTAAAGCATCACATAGAGCTTCCCATCATTTGGAGTCTTGATCTTAGGAATACATATTACCATCACAAGTCTCAAACCCTAAGTCTTGATCTCCTCTTAGGCCTTTCTTGGAGAGCGTTTAGCTTCTTTGAAGAATTGGGCCATTTGTTGCGTCTCTCCATGAATGGGCTTTGCGGAATCACGTCATACAAAATCATTGATATATTTATTCTAAGTGATTCCCTTCCTATCGGGACTCCTACCATCGATGAAAGTCTATAAAGAGTAGGGGACTTTGACTGAGGTGACAGTGGGTCATTGTCCCATTGTTGTCACTAAATCTAGTAGTTGTCCCTTAGGTTTTCCCTTCCTTGCATCCCTGCTAGATTGTGTGGTCACATTTTTGGCACTGTTCCCAAGAGGAGCAGGTCTACCTCCTTGGTCAAACATTTGAAAAGGTGATTCCTCCAAGGACCATATATATCTTCTTCTAACGACTCCATTGGAAGAGCGAAGCTTGTTCTTCATTGATCCTCAAAGTCAATGCTTGTAGGTTAAAATAGGCATCTCTCAAGGCATCTTTGAATTCACCCTGACGACTCCTACATGATTGATATGTGTAACCTAATAGGATGTCTTACCTTTATGAAATCCCCACCTTGCACATCACTAGCATTCTTGGGTACTCGAACTGTGTCACCTTACAATACTCGGGATGCCCATGTTTGATGGTTATCCATCTACTATTGATGTGGTTCATCATGATGTGCTCATAATGTTGTTCATAAGGTCCCTTCAAGGTCATGACTTATGGTTATATAATTGCAAGCCTAGGAGTATTTCATCAATTGAAGCATTCTTTGATAACTTTCTAGAGCATTATTGAACTAAGGACCAGGCTAGCCCAATATTTGATATTGATTTTCAAAAGGAAGCCTTCATTGAACATAAGGATGATCATAAGGAAGAAAAGGATCCCTTTCTAGATCATCAAGATGAGATCATTGATGAAGACATTAAGGGAGATCTTGAATGGGAGCAAGATAAGGAGTTTGATGAAAGAGGTTCCTTAGAAAGTAAAATTGAATATAGCCCCATCTCTTTCAAGGACGTTATCTCCGACATTGAACATATCAAAGACCTTGAGAAAGGTGACCCCATTAACCCCTTAGACATTAGTGATTTCTTGCATATTGAAGAAAGGAAGTGGGAGATCACAGACCATCATTTCGACAAAGATCTCATCTATGACATTGATGAAGGGTAATTTGTGGAAGTGGAGTTGAGGGACAAAGGGAGCAACAATGGTAGGAGGATTTGCTTCCATGATAGAGGGGGAAGTCAGGCCCTGCTTCAATGTCAGAGAGAGTAGACGTTCTGAGTCCGAGATGAAGGATCTTGGTTTGATACATCACTTCTAGGTACTAGAAGTGTGGCAGAAGCTGGGTGAAATCTTCCTTGGTCAAAGGAAGCATATTATTACGATCCTTCAGAGATTTGGGATGATGGACAACTAGTACATGTCCACTCCCATAGTAACTAATCTAAAGAAGCTAAGTGGCAGGCGGAGCAATCAGGATTGCCACAACAGGACCTATTATAGTGTCAGAGGGAGCACCTAGTCAGGGTGATTGAAAAGTAGTTGTAGCACATGTTGAGGTATGGAAATGGTATAGTTGGATATGGATTGAGATATGATGAAGTACAACTGCAGGGATATATAGATTCAGATTGCGCAGAGTGTCGAAGACAGGAAGAGCACATCAGGAAGATGATTCAACTTGGATTTTAGTATGATATCCTGGATGGGCAGGAAGTAGACATAGAGGCCGAGTATATTGTAGCTTGTTTGGCGAGTTGGAAAGCATTGTGGCTTTGGAAGCAATTCACAGGATTGTTTGATCAGGTGCAAGAGACTGTCTTGATGATAGTTAAAAGCACATGGCACACTACATTTGGGACATAGTACAAAAGGGAGTATTGAGGCTCCAATGTATTTCTATGGTCGAGCAGGTTGCTAACATACTCACAAAGCCTTTGTCCCGGGATCAAGCTTGTTTACTTTAGGGATAAGCTTGAACTGGTTGAGAATGCTTCCCCTGGATAAAGAGAGTGTTGACGTTGTAGCATCAAGGGGTGGAGATTCTCCTTAGGTCAAGGGTATTGACTAGGTCATAGGTAATGATCGGGAGCCATGTAATGTGGTTAGGGAGATTAGCCCAGTGAGCACCAAGGCTCAGAGTGCTCCCCTGGTCAGGGGTTACTTGACCATATTGGTAAAGGTTACTTGGCTAGTGGGTTGAGTGAGTGCCTCATAGCATCAGACAAGTATTTTTACCATTCAATAGCATGTAGTGACATGTGGGAATGCTAAATGGGCCCAAGGTTTCACCATTTGTCATGGGGTACCTAACATGGTTCCAAGTGACGACTTGGTGGGTTGGTGAAACAAGGACTAGTCTTGTGTCAAGGGGTGTCTTGGTTAAAGGGAGTGTTGATGTTGTAGCATCAAGGGGAGGAGATTTCCCTAGGTCAAGGGTATTGACCAAGTCATCGGTAATGACCGAGAGCCATGTAATGTGGCTAGGGAGATTGGCCCAGTGAGCATCAAAGCTCAGAGTGCTCCCCTGGTTAGGGGTTGCTTGACCATGTTGCAAAGGGTTACTTAGTTAATGGGTTGAGTGAGTGTCTCATAGCATTAGGTAAGTATTTTTACCATTCAATAGCATGTGACGACTTGTGGGAATGGTAAATGGGCCCAAGGTTTCACCATTTTTCATGGGGTACCTAACATGGTTGCAAGTGATGACTTGGTTGGTTGGTGAAATGAGGACTAGTCTTGTGTCAGGGGGTACTTGACCAACCGATGGGTAATTGGCTTGTGGGTGACTAGATCCTTTGCAAGGGAGAGAGGTGACTTGTGGGTGACTAGATCCCTTTACATGACGTTGATGAATGATGCTTTCCACGTGGTTTTGGAATAGAATATGAAGTGGATGGATGCATCAACATAGCTAGCTCATTCAACCTTTCTTGGAATGGGGATTTTTTTTTCAACAAGAGAACATCTAAAGAAGTCAAGATGAATAACTCCCTAGCTAAGAGGGAGTGTTGAATTTTGGTAGCTGCGATTAATATTCTTCAATTATAATAGCCTATAAAAATAAAAGAGAATGAAAATTTTAATTTGGATTTGTTAAATTTCTAAGGGCTAGATAGTTCTCTGTTGTAGATAATTGCTTTTTAAAACATTTTCAACATTTTCACATTACATTCACCCCATATCATCATAAGCAATTATATAGAGAGAACATTAACATTAACAATGCAGCGGAACAGTAAGGAACATTAGAAGAAAAACATACACAGTAGAGGCACTAGGATTTTTGGTCAGAGACCAGGGCAAACCCTCGAAGGGGAAAACCCAAATCAGTCTTCTTCTTATGGAGAGATCTTTCAAAGTTCAACATGAGATTCATAGTATAATTATAATGAGACACAAGTCTTTCAACATCAATCACATTAGGCCTCCTAGGGCCAACCCTTGATCATACAAGACCCTCATAAGATGGCAAGAGACAAGCCTATCAAGGAGGCATTAACAAGCACTCCACAAGACTTCTGCTAGGTCTTCTAGTGATCAACAAATGAAACCATAAAGGCTGCCTCCATATCACTGTTAGCTCAACAATCTGCCACTATCAATTATCACTGCTCCTTTAGGTCACTAAACTTTCGCCCAACACAATTTTCCCACTAGCTTCTCCTTCCTTCAAGGACACCATCACATAGGAACTTCACAATACTGCCCACTTCTGCCACATTGTTGGTCCAAAGATGACAACCTTAGGGCTTTGGAGGCTGCCGTATCATCACTGAAGATGACCTTTGCAACTCAATGTGACCACTAACAGAAAAAATTTGCCCTTTTGTCCTCTGCACTTATGGCTTGAAGCAAGCCACTATAGTCCTCCAAATAAGTTGTTCTTAGGTTGCTCCTATACTATCCAAATAGGACCTACACCCATCAGCAAGACATCAACACAGAAGTATCAACATGTTGGAAAAGTAACTAGGTTCGGTCTTCATAATTATCTTTGTACTTGTATCAAAAGCAAAAAGAAGAAAAAGAATATTATTTTTCAAGCATGGGTTTCATGCTCAAATTGTTTTGTCATCTAGGTCAAGCATGGTATTCATGCTCCTAGGGTTTAATGAGTCAAAAGAGTCTTTGTCATATGTGAAAGACCCATTTGGGCATTTTGTAACAAGAAAGAAAAAATATTTTTTAAACTAGAAAGTCAATTTTGTCGCCCACGATCAAGTCAACCCTGCCAAGGCAAGTCGACTTAGGAGAGGCCTATTTGACCCCTTGAGAAGGGTATATATTGGAAGAGACTTCGACCTATTTGGCACATTAATTCAAGCATTTGATCTTTGCACCAAGAAAGGAAGAAAGAAGTATGAAAGACAAGGAAGAAGGAGAAAACCCAAGAAATAAGAAGATCTGAATTTTTGATTGGTTTGCTCACATGTGCGAAGGATCTAGGGTTTTTGTGCGAGTTGCAGGGCAGAGGATTGCAGGTCCGAATTGCAAATTTGAAGTAGAGGATCGAGACTTCGAATTGAAGCAGAATTTGTGGAATTTGACCATCTTTGACTTGGTAAACTTTGACTTGTTTGAGGAAGGCTTTTGGAGGGCTCACATGGTGCTTGGAGGAGGTCTTGGTCTTTGGGTCTTGAAGGTCTCACTTTGATCTGATTCTATAAGAAGAGGGTTGTCCGGGTTTTCCCCAGTTGTGGGGTTTTTGCTTGGCTTGGAGCCTATATCTTGTGTTCTTCATGCATTTCATGTTTTGATAATTGCATGATGAAGAATAATAATAAAGAAGAGGCCAACAAATCTCAAAAGTAATTATCAAGTAAGGAGAATGTACAATTACCCTGATTTTCCAACATGGTATCGGAGCCAAGGTTGGTAGAAGGAGGCTGGAAGATCACAGGTTATTGGCATTATGAAAAGAAAGAAAGTCTACTACAATAAGGATCCGAACTCTGATACAAGTCTGATTGTGGGTTGATTCGAATTTCCTCTGATGTCATATAAAAGTCTCTATTCTTAAGTTTTGGGCATAACAAGTAATCCGAGCATGTGATCCAAGGTGCTTTAGTATGATAGGAATTGATACAAGTATAAATAAACAATGGGATGAATGATCCAAGTTTCTTGGCACATATGCGAAGGCCAGACAGGGGTACAAATCATCTTACAAGACATTATAATATGCGAGCCAAAGAGGGACAATATCGTGAGCCACAGATGGACTCTACTAATTAAATTATGAGAGCTATTGGAGAAACATAAGGTTTGTGGTAACTCCAAATTCAAGGTACAAAATTGAGATCTAAAGTCCTAAACAATCCGAAGTATAGACTTTATGTTCAGTGCGAAGTCCTGTACAATCCAATATGAAGATCTTGTAGTATTATCCAAAGTTTCCTATGGTAAAATAGTTCAGTCTAAGGTCAGATCCGAAGTTTCTGTGATGTAATATTTCAAATTTTGTTCCTGTGATGACAAATGAGGAGAAGTGACAAATTACAAAAGAGAGATGATGAATGGCTTATTTAAGGTTCGTATTAACACACTTTGTGGCATTCAAGGACCGTTTTTAATCTCTATACCTATGGCTCGTATATAAGATTATGGTGGTTCGCTTGCCCGAACTATAAAGATAGAGTGTACCTGTCAAGGCCTTGGTAATGTCACAATACTAGCTATGATGATACTATCATCATTGATCCTTTTCAATCCTAATCCCTTCTTATGTGAATATTCCAAATTGAGATAGATCTGTTGAGTCATTATGAATACCTTTGTAGTTAAGAGGGAGTGTTGGAAAAGAACTAGGTTCGGTATTCATAATTTTATCTTTGTACTTGTATCAAAATAAAAAAGAAGAAATGAATATTATTTTTCAAGCATGGGTTTCATGTTCAAATTGTTTTTTCATCTAGGTCAAGCATGTTATTCATGCTTTGAGGGTTTAATGAGTTAAAAGAGTCTTTGTCATATGTAAAAGACCCATTTGGGCATTTTGTAACAAGAAAGAAAAAATATTTTTTAAACTAGTAAGTAAATTTGGTCTCCTAAGACCAAGTCAGCCCTGCCAGAGAAAGTTGGCCTAGGAGAGGCCTATTTGACCCCTGGAGAAGGGTATATATTGGAAGAGACTTCGACCTATTTGGCACATTCATTCAAGCATTCGATCTATGCACCAAGAAAGGAAGAAAGAAGAGTGAAAGCCAAGGAAGAAGGAGAAAAACCAAGAAAGAAGAAGATCCAAAATTTTGACTGGTTTGCTCACACGTACAAAAGATGTAGGGTTTGTGTGTGAGTTGCAGGGCTGAGGATTGCATGTCCGAATTGCAGACCTGAAGTAGAGATCCGAGACTTTGACTTGGAGCAGAATTTGTGGAGTTTGATCATCTTTGACTTGGTAAACTTTGACTTGTTTGAGGAAGGCTTTTGGAGGGCTGACTTGGTGCTTGGAGGAGGTCTTGGTCTTTGGGTCTTGAAGGTCTCACTTTGATCTGATTCTATAAGAAGAGGATAGTTAAGGTTTTCTCTAATTGTGGGGTTTTTCCATGGCTTGGAGCCTATATCTCGTGTTCTGTGTTCTTGTAATCTTCATGCATTTTATGTTTTGATAATTGCTTGAAGAATAAATAATTAAGTAATAAGAGGCCAACAAATCTCACAAGTAATTATCAAGTAAGGAGAATCTACAATTGCCCTGGTTTTCCAACACAACATATTGCTGTTCTAGACTTCTTTTTTGTCCTTAACTTCTTCACGACTTGTGCATATACATGATATTTTCAGTCCTCTGATTATGGCTTCCTGTGACCCACATCAACCCTAAATTTGCAGCCCAATATTCTCACAAATCCTGTGCAATTCACTTCCTGCCCTTATCTCCTGCACTGTCTTACTAGGTATCTCAACCCCTAATCACAGTTCTGCTCCAAGGTGGAATGACCTCAGATCTGCTCCTGTTTAGGGCTCGGCCCTCCTGCAACATACACAAAAATTCTCAGCCAGATATACAGAGAATTACTTCACCAAAATGAGCACTGAACTACCCTCCAAACTTGCACAGGAATTTGCCTTCAAGCCTTGAAAAACATCTGCCTTCTTATCCTAGCCCAGTCACAAGAAAATACAACAAATACTCCTCTCCACTTCGGCTAGTGCACTCAAGGCTGTGGCTACCACAAGTATCCTTCTCCTTTGATGCTTGCACTTGGATGTCTTTTAAATAGGGTGAAAGGGTGCCACCAATAGTGGAGCTGACCTAAACTTGTGTCATAATAATAACATTATTTTCTACAGTAATATGGAGCCGACTTGAGTAAATTATTTTCTCATCTATTTATTTGCCACATAATAACTTGAGACGACTTGAGGATTTGCCCAACAATAATAATAGGGTGTCAAGCTGACATGCACAGGTTGATATAATAATTTCCATTTAATTTCTTCTTGGGGCACAGTGGATTCCCTTTGGGGAAACTGAATTTCTCTTGGGAAAATTCATCCTGAAGCTGCCCAAATTTCAACAGGATTCAAGTCAGCCTTGAAAAGAAAATTAATTGGAGGGAAAATTAAATTTAATTTTCATGTAGGCTCCAAAAGTATAAGTCGGCCTAGTCAAAAGACACATCACTTGCGCAACCCTTCAATCACTATATATTTCCATTTGACCTCATCACTTGGAGCAATTCGGATCACCCACAAGATCATCTGATTTCTGTTCACATGTGCGAAGGAGAGAGTAAAGAAGGCTGAAATTTGACCAGTGTTGACCAAGACTTTCTGGGGATTTTGACCACAGTTGACTAGGGTTTCTAAGGCAGTTGCAGGAGGCCGAAATTTGGCCTGTTTGACCAGGTTGCAGCTGGTCAAAAATGTGGTCTATTTGACCAGGTTTGACTCATTGGATATTGTGGCAGTTGACCTAGTTTGACTGGAAAAATCAGATTGTATCTCTTGTTGAATTGGACAATTTCTCTGAGAAAAGGTTGCTGAGTTTTTGCCTAGTTATGATTTTCCCAGGGTAAAATTTTGTGTCTTGTATTTGGCTGTCTCTTCATGATCCTACTGTCATTATTGTTTTACTGTTGAGATTTTCTATGTTTTATTGCTTAATGATGTATGTGACTTCAATTAATGAAGAAATTATTGGAAGTAATTATCAGATTAGAAGATCCTGAAAAATCAACAAGGCTGTTCTTTTCTTTTCTCAAATGTTTTACCTTCTCACAGCTTGATCCCAAGTAATTTGAATTTTGAAAAGAAGACTTGTTTTAATGGAAGTTATTATTGCTGTGGAACAGGTTCTGGTGTAACTCAGACTGTAAATGCTATTGGCCTACATGAAACGAGGAAATGTAATCATAATGCACATATTAAGGTAAATCATGAGATCAATCTGTATAATATTCCTACATGATGTATGCTGTTGTTTTATTGTTCTTACTGAAATGCTGTTCTCAATATTCTTGTGGTCCAGGTATTATAAAATGAGGAAGCTAAGGACATACATGCAAGCTTCTATTGTATTCTCAAAACAAATTTTCTTGCATTTTGCAACTTCTGTGATAATCATTTTATTTGTTGATAAAACTGGACCTTCTTCTGAATCAATGTCTTAGGTGGTTGGAGCTTTTATTGTATCTTCATCCAAGAATAAATCTGCGAAGAAGACAAGAAAAGAGGATCAGAAACCAAAAACTTCCTATTTGAGAACAAACAATGTAAGCAGAAAGGAAAAAGAAATAGATTCACTTAACAAATCAGCAAATTTGGATTCCAGAGACAAGCTTCTCATGGTTGATAAGAGTGGATCATCATATGCAGAGGTTATAGCTAAGAAAGATTCTCCACAAGGACCTGGGAGAGATGCTGTATTGAGAGCTTGTGTAGTGACATCTGGAATTTTTGCTGCCATTGCTCTAACTATTCGACAGGTATCTCTGCCCCACTTATAGATGATGAAGAGATACTGTTTATGAACTATGGAAGGCATTAATAGATATATGAAACTTTGCTATGCCATATGTAAGTGAACATGAATCTCTTTGTAATATACCTCTTGGGGAAATTACCCTTAGGGAGCAATTCTGAGCTAGGATTTTCAATAAACCATGAAAGAATTGCATTTTGTAACAGCAGTGCAATATTTCGCCAATCTATAAACAACAATGACCTTTTATTAAAAGTACACATAGTATAATAAGATACTCAAACAACCATTGGTTTTTCAGCAACTACTGTAAATGAGGGCTAATTTGACCAGTAAACAGCAGACCTATTATGCAGCACAAGATTCGGAGATCCCCAGTAGGG
The DNA here is from genome assembly GCA_031772625.1 of Pinus tabuliformis. NCBI lineage: Eukaryota > Viridiplantae > Streptophyta > Pinopsida > Pinales > Pinaceae > Pinus > Pinus tabuliformis. Next base: position 1,002,841,016 of record CM062811.1, on the reverse strand, counting down.
CTAACAATACAAACTGGTTTCTATGCTTATAATGGAAACTATTCCCGGTTCTGTTACTCAACGATGGGTCATTTTACCACACGATCTAGCAGAGGTCCTAGAAGGGGTTCATAAGGGACTACTACTAGACCAAGTGACAACAATGGGACAAGGACCTACTGTCACCTCAGTGAATGTCCCCTGCTCTTTATGGACTTTCATCAATGGGAGGAGTCACGATATGAAAGAAATCACTAGAAAGATAAGGTCAATAACAATGTACAATGTGATTTCCAAAGCCCATTCAAAGGGGAGGTTCAGATGATGGCTTGCTTGCTTCAAAAGCAAGAGAAGGGCTCTCCAAGAAAGGCTTATGGTAGGAGGCCTAGACCTAAATGAAAGGGTATTCAATAGAAGATATATGCCTAGATCAAGGATTCCTAAGAAAAAGGAAAGGACCCCTCTTAGGGTTTTGCGAGATAGAGATCACAATGTTTGGGACCACAAGAGAGACCTAAGGGGTACCCAAACTAGGCTTAGGGTTTGAAAGATCAAGATGCCCTAAGTCAAGCAAAGGTAAGATAGGTCAATGAATGGTTAACTTCCAATGAGTTTTCAAGTAGAGTTGACCTACAGGAAGTCACTAAGCAAAGAAACCTAGGGCTAGAAATGATATTGGAGCTAGGGCTTGGGGTTTCTCCAAATCTAGCCACGGGAATTCGTTCAAACTTGGAGGACACCTGGAGGAGACCTCAACGCAGTAGTAGACCATCTCATTCTTAAATGGACCCTAATGCATTTCGCACTAGGACGTAGGAGACTTCTAGGGTGAGGGCAGAAAAAAAGGAAAAATGTTAAGGAAAGGTTTGAGGTTGATCACCAAGGATTCCAGACCTTACAATTGGGAAGAATGGAGTCTAGAATTATTTTGATCTTAAAATTTTGCTCTATTAAGGAGACCTCAGCAACTTCGCTAGCCCTAATGAGGCAACAACACAACTACTATAGGTATTTATACTTCATTATTAATGATTGATGGAGTTTCAAGGCAATGCAATGTGCAATTAAACCTCTAGGAACATTCATTCACTTTATCTTAACATGTAATGTATGCAATACTTCAAATCCCAGTGTTTCCAAGAATTTACATTTCAATTAGGACACAATAAGACTTGACAAGGCATTCCATACATTAACCATGTAACATAGTAAAGAAAATAACATGAAAAATAACACTTACAAGAGAAAGCGAATATATCCATCCATCAAGACATCAAAGAGAAGCTCCAAAATAAGATAGCGAAGTTTCCAAACATCAAAATGCATCTAAAACATCCAATTCGTCCTTCAATTGCAGGTTCGAATTCTTTTACAAGAGAGAATCCAAATCCAAGTGATGATGATTTACAAATGAGAATCATTTCCAATTTATATGAGCCTCTAACGATTCGAATTGGTTAAATTAGCCTAATGAGCCCCTAAAAATGACTCTATTGTCCAAAATAACAATCTAATTGGTGACAAGCCCACCAAATAGCTCAAAAGTACTCAACAAGCCTTCCTAATGAGGCCGAAATGATAGAAAAATAGTGCAATAGGGCTATTGGAAGGCCTAAATAAGTGTTTCATGTGCCAAATCGAAGAGGAGGGTTCTCATGATGATGACCAAGGTGGTGGCCCCTTGGTTTCCAAGCAAAGCATCTGTGGTGCTCTCAAGTGGCTGTGGGGCACAATGAATGGTCTCATGGGTCTCCAACTGGATCAAACATGTCGATACTCCATCCATGAGGGATATAGTGATGATACATGCCCTCCCAATTCTCCCTAGGTGAGACAAAACCCCCTCTAGGCGCTGGATCAAATGCCAAGTGTCTAGTGTAAGTATGTAGCCGACTAGGCAATGTGGTCCAAGTGCATCATCATCTCTACATGAGTGGGGAACAAACAAGCCAAATGTGGTGCTGAAGAATCCCATGGTGTGGCAATCATTGTTCTGCTGTGGAGGAAGCCCATGGCTCTCAACGCTCACCATCATGACCCTCTAGAGGGCTTGGATTCCATATAGGGAGGCCAAACCCAAGGTGAAAATCCACCTGCAATCCTGTGTAAGATCCAATGCGTCTCCTCACCTTCCAGTACAACAATTCATTAGAACAATTGAGTAAATAAGCTGACAAATCAAGAGCCCAAGTGGACACTTCATAGTGGCATGCCCTTCCAAATGGGCCTTAGAATGTACAAGTGTCCATAGGCTCAAGAAGGAGGTTAATAAAGGACCCTATTAGGTGGTTTCAACCTCTCAGGGAGTGACCGATCCATCGTACATCCGTCAAATGGCAGGTGTCATGTGAAATAATAGTGGAACAGAGTGGGGTAGTAGGGGAAGGCTCCAAGTCACATGCCATGGTACAAGGGTAGCTAAAATGAGGGAAGCCCACACATGGGTATATAGATGTAGGAGGGAGAAATCGTGGTACATGAGTTACCCTAACCTTTGCTTTTCCACCCTTCTTCATATGCCTTTTGCCTTTTATTGATTTTTCTTTCTTTTAACTGCTCGAGGCTCCAGGGAATGAGAGCATGATGTGTGTGATATAGCAATGATTACCCCCTTAAGGTTGGGCAGTTCATCGCTCACTAGGGTTTGGGACAATCATGTGTTCCTTAATGATGCAGGGGGCTCACATAGGGGCCTTAGGAACTAGGGTGGTGGCCATAATGATAAGGGGTAGAGCTAATGTCTGGCTTTTGCCCATGTGCTAAATTTGTATGTCCTGACCATCGTTTGCATTTTATGGTACATTTCCTGTTGTAAGTGGCCAAATTGTGCTTTTATCTTTCTTTTTAGCTTCATCAAACTTCGGGGCATCATTCCAGGTCTGACCCAAAGTGTATATTATTGAGAAATCAATAGGGCTACTATTGAGGTGATTTCTTTTAGACTTTATAATTGTTTGTGATATTCTTTTACTTTTCTTATTATTAGTTTCTTCTTCTCTTGTTATTATGTTGTTCTTATCATCAAACAACTACCAAAACATGAAGATCAATAGTACACAAGGACACAAAATATAGGCCGCTAGCTAGGGCCAAAACCTCTCCTAGAGAGGAAAACCCACAAAAATCTCTTCTCTTCTTATAGATGCTTCAAATGATGAATTCCAAGACCTCTAGACCAAGACCAAGATCCTTCCAAGACCAAGTCAAACCTTCTGGAGGATGTGCTTCTTCTTACCAAGTCAAACCATGTCAAATCTCTTCCAAATGCAAAAATTTGACGCCCAACTTTAGAGTTTTAGCTCCTACTACAGGTTTGAAATTTGCGGTCCCTTGCAATAGTTACAATTTTGCACGTGTGGGAGATTTAGGGCTTCCAAGACTTCCTCCTCTTTCACTTGGGCTGCTTCCTCTCTAGGGCTTGTAGGTGACAAAATCAACCTCTCTTTGACCAATTTCGATCCTCCTTTTGTAATTTGAAAACCTCGACCTTGCTGCTGCAGAAACCCTAGCCTTTCCTTCACATGTGTGTGAGAGAGTGTAAACTTCAAAAATTTTGGCTTTTTTCTTCCTTTTTCGTCCTTTTCTTGTCTTCTTCGTCCTTGTTCTTGCTTCCTTGATGAGTGAGTGATGAATGCTCCAAATGAGGTCAAATGGTCTTCTATGTATAGCCCTTCTAGGAGTACGAATTGCCCTAATTAGGCCGACTTCCCCACTGGCAGGCCGACTTGTTCTTGGAGGGGTAATTTAACACTTTTTGACTCAAAATAAATCTTTTGTCTTGTTACAAGATGCCCAATGGGGTCTTCTTCATATGACAATGATTCTATTGACTTCTTGACCTTATGGAAAACCCTAGAAGCACTCAATGGGTGCTTGACCTAAAATAAATTGATCTTGAGCATGAAACCCATGCTACAAAAATAAATAGTAATAATTTTCGTTTCCTTTTACAATATACAAGAATCAAGAGTACATTACATATTTATGAAGACTGAACCTAGTTAAAAATTTCAACATGGGCAAGGGGAGGGGGAGGCCAACTCCTTGTGGGCCCAATGGAAAAATGTGGACCTGGATGGGAAAAGAGTGAAAAGGGGTCATAATGGGTGAAGGGGAGTGATGTATATGATGCTAGGAAGCGGGACCACACAACCAAAATCGGGGTTTCCCATGTAGTGCCACTCCCAATGCTAGTAGCTAATAAAGGGAATCCCACAGGACTAGGATACAAGACTAACCACCGAGTTGGACAAGGGGACAAGAGTACAAACCAAGCCCATTCTTTCTGTCGAATCCCTTCATTAACCAATGTCTAGATGTGTCCATGATAATTAAGCAAAAGTACCCAATTACATAATGAAAAGCCATACCTTCAGGTTTGGGAGGCCCACCTTCAGACATAAGATCATAACAGATGGAAAAGGGCACATAATGGCTGGCTCAAGTGGCAGAGAATGGTTGCACATTGAGCTATCTGGTCGCTGCAAAGGGCTGCTGGTTGTCGGCTGAAGACAAATCCAGGAGAAAAATTTCTCCTATAGGGGTCACCCACTAGTGGTGGGTAACAAGTCACACAAACTTTCCTGGCCTTAGATCAACTGATACTACATTAGATTTGCTGTTGGACCTAATTTCACTACTTTCGTACCTCTGTAATGCCTTCACTACCCTAGCTTTAGTCAGCCACACCCTAAGTTACTTGGTTCAAATTTGTGTTTGAATTCGACAACTTTCAAATTCGAAAAAGATTCGACAATAAAAAACCAGATGATAAAATTCGACTTGAAGTTCGAGAAGTTATCTATATATCTATATATATATATATATATATAGTTTTAGGTTATATTTTTATTATATAACATAACATTCATAATGTAATAAGAATATTAAATAATTGTAATGTTAATTAATATTAATTCATTTTTTTTTTACGTGTGGTTCACGGACACCCGCGGTGACTGGGTGGCCGCTACGTCCACAGAAATATTTGATCTTGATCAAGAGTATCAAGCCCTGCGGCCAATAGCCTAACCCTAAGGGCTTCGGGAAGAATTGATCTTGTGACCTCCCGAATGGCGAGGCATTTATTTGACCAGCTGAGCTAGCCCTTGGGGCCTATTATAATTCAAATTATTAACCTTTATAACTTAATTTTATAAATATATTAAAATTTATATATTATTATATATTAATGAATACATAAATTATATAAATTTAAATTACTATTATATAAAATTTTAAATTATTGTGTGTAATTTGTTTATATATAACTATATTAAAATTTACATATTATTATATAGTTATTGCGATAAATAAGTTATATTAATTTAAATTATGATTATTAAAAACCTTTTAAGTTATGTGTGTGTGTGCGCGCGCTTTGATTTGAACTACACAAAACAAAGGTTTCAAGAATTGATATCCCTATTTAAAAAAAATGACTAAACCCTTGTTAAACTCATTAGAATATTAATTTCAGGTTTGTATTTGTGTTCAATGTGAATTTTGCCGGCGAATTTAAACGAACAAATTTTAAATAGGATTAAACGCTCATTGAATCCATTTGAATATTATTTTTTGGTTCACATTTGTGTTTAATTTAAAATTTTCCAATGATTTTTTTTTTGGTAAGTTTGACATTGGTGAGGCTACATCATGTTCATGTCCAAGAATAACACCCAAATAGGGTAGGGAATTGAACCGGTGACTTAACATCTAAGAGTGCCTTAACAACGTACCCAATCACTGCCTATCCAAGGCCTCATGGACAATTTTTCAATGTTCCACCAAGACTCCAGTGCAGGGAGACGCGGGTGCAGGGAGACGCACAGGGGGGGAAGTGTGGGAGTACCCTCAAATTTTAGGGAAATTTCGGGGGTGCGGGGAGTCGTAGAGGTATATATATATATTATATAATTCAAGTTCATATTCATTGTTCACTGTTCAATAATGAAAGCATAAAAATATTAAATAGACAATTGAAATTTGAATCATTGATCCATCCTCATCATTCATTTTGATACATACATCATTCATATGACATACGCAAGTGACAAAACTCATTATTGAATTAATTATTATTCATACATACCATGAGATTCGAAAAACAAAAATAAAAATCAATAATAAAATATTCAAATGACAAATACATTGATCGATATCATTCATCATTCAGTGGTTCATCATTCTACAACAATGACTCGGCTCATCGTCCCTCAGCTCAGCGTCTCAACGTTCAGGCAAACAGCGGGCTGGAGCAATGCAAGGTGACTGGCTCAGAGTCTTGGCTCAACAACGGCGGCAGGGAGGTTGGATGGGCGTGTTCACTGTTCACGCTTTCAACTGTGCGTGGAAATGGTATTTCAGCACTGCCTGGAAATGCCTCTGCGTGGAAATGGAAATGACTTTGGGTTGAAATGAAATGAGCTTTTAACTTCAAGTTCTGCCTTTCATGACTTTTAGGTTTAGGCTTTTAAGTTTTAGTTATTTAGTTTTAATTTTAATTTTTTTGTGGACTTTTAAGTTTTAGTTATTTAGTTTTAATTTTAGTTTTAAAAAAAAATTAATGGTTTTGATTTTTGAATTTTTGATTTTGAATTTTTAATTTTTAAGTCAAATTAGACAAATTTAAAGGGGGACGCCCAGGCGCACCCTTTTTGGGGAGTCTAGACTCCCACACTGAAGGGGGACGCCCAGAAGCACCCTTTTTGGGGAGTCTAGACTCCCACACTGGGGAAACGCACCCCCTTGCGTCTCCCTGAGACTCCCCAAAAAGGGTGCGTGGGGAAACACACCCCCAAGAGACTCCCAGTCCCGGGTGCGTGGGGTGCGAGGGGTGCGCACACCCGACCCTTGGTGTAAGGCCTTCGAGTTGCGGGTGCGACGGGCGCCGACGAGTCATCGTGCACGAAGGCGCGGGTGGGCGCGCACGAAACGACAATGCGACGGGCTGCGGACATAATGCGACGATTGGTGCGACAAAAGGGCGAGACACTTATGCGACTAAGTGTTGAAACGACATAATATATATATGCGATGGATAAGACTTGAGGCCGACTTGTGTACAAGTCTTATGGGCGCATGATAGTGGTTTTGGGGGTCGGCCAAGGGGCTGCACACCCCATGTAAACCCACGCTAAGTTGTGTATATATGTGTGAGCCTTGAGGCTCATTTCAACATCGAACTCTCATCACTCTCTACGCATAAGAGGAAGGGGTAAAAGAAGAATTGCGCAGATTTAGATAGGAGCTGCGCATAGCTCATGCGCACTATCTAAGGTGCAGTTTGGACTTGTCTTGTGTCGGTTGAGGTGTGGGCAAGTGTGCCCGGGGTTCGGTGTATGTGCAGATTTGTGCAGGACTTGGTGAAGAGGATTTAAGTGGCTCGGGTGAGCACTACTCTTTGTGCAAGGGTGCACATGTATTGTAAAAGGCAGGGTTGCCTCTCTGTTGTAATATTTGGCTAAGTGTAGACTTGGTTTGGCAAGGCACACTTGTACATTGTAAAACTGATATTCTTAATATATTGTCGGGCAGACTCACATTACGGGGAGTTGCCCCTCCCCTTTATACTTGTTGCAATTGTTGTTGTTCTTGGTATAATTGCATGATGATAATGAATGAGTATGGGCTTCATTAAGTATAAAGGATAATTGCATTTTACTTGGTTGCGAAACACAAGCTAAGTATGTTAATGTGAAAGTAGGCGTAGTCCACGAATGTTAGTATTGGTGAAAAGAAAGCGTTCGGTGGTGCCACACCTTGCTACAAGCGGTTGAAAGACTACCGCAGGTGTAGGGGCGTGACACTGGGGGACGCGTCCCCGTGGAACACTGCAATTTTTCCAACAAATTTAAATGAACAAATTCGATTTAGTTTTAGTTTCGGCACATTTCGAATTTCATCGTTAAAATTTGTCAATCCTAGTGACTTAGGCCACACCCTTTAAACCCTGAGAGTGGCCCCCTTAGGCCACCCACTGCCATGAATTCAACCTTATGTTGTCACAGGATACTAAAACTAGCCCTTCTACTATCTCAGACCAGTCGGTCCCCTTCGTTGCCACAGATATCTCAGATCCCCCCTTTCTAGACCTCGCTACCCTTGAGTGATGAGTCCCAACATTTTTACTACCTGAGAAAGGTGGCCCGCTGTCTCATAAGGATTTGATTCCAACTCTCTCTGTCACAGAATTAAAATACCAGCGTGCACTTGCCTCAGAAAAATAGTTTGCTGCCATAGAAAAAGATGATCCTCTAGCCAAAATTTGGTCCTGTAGTAAGAAAGATAGGAGGATTGGCTAGGGTTGAATATTTCACTACCGAAACCAATAAGAAAAAGGGGCCTTAAAACCTTCCAAGAGCCTTATCCCAAAATCAGAACGAATAACAATCCATGATGATCATAATGAATATCCTCTCTCCCTTTTATGGATTCTCTCTCTTTGGGGCTTGTTGACCACTACGTGTCAACTACCCATAGTAGTACATCCCATTTTTTCGCAAAAGGGATAGCACCTGATCAACGTGTTGGTGCCATTCGATTGTCATCATCAGCCTGATCATATTATGTTGTAAACTCAGTCTCCATGTGTAAATTGTAAATAATCTTAGCAGATCTGTATCATGTATGTAATTGCCTAGGTAAACTTAATTTTCTAGTGATAATCTACATTCCGGAAGGTTTTTTGTCTCACCGATCCATGATTGGTAGAGTTTTTCTTCAGCCTAACCCCAAAGCCGGAATGGATTTTGTCCTTAGAATCTTAGGGGAGTCCTAGTGTGCTAAATCGAGTCCATGTAAAAGTGATTTGGGAAAAATCCTAACTATTTGGTTAGGATATTTTATTACAAATTGCTTGATCTGATAGATTATGTTTGTGTCGCAGAACTAGGTAGTCTATGAGGGTCTATGTCAAATGGGTTTTTCCCCTTGAGATGTGGAAATGTAAAATTCATGATGTAAAATGTCTTGGGGGTTAGAAAAATAATTAAACCCCTCACAAGTCTTAGGTCCTAGGTAATTTTTTCCAAAGGCTAAGTTCGAGGGTCCAATAACAATAAAATAAAAATAAAAAATAATTAAAATAATTATAAAATAAAAAAAAAATAAAAAAATAAAATAAAATAATAAAATAACAATAAGAGAAAGTTTTGAGGAAATAAATGCAAGATTTTAATTTTTTAATATATTAAAATGCATTTAAAAATTCGACGGATAAGATCAAAAGAAATTTTAATCATCATCGACGGTCGAGATCACTTTGACAAGGATCACTCGAACTAGCTGTTGGGAAATTTATCTTTAAATAGGGGGTCAGTTCTCATTTGAAATGATTCGATCTATGAGTCTTGTGCTAAAGAAAGCTCTCTTGTAGTTATTTTTCATGTGCAATAAAGAAAGACTTTGGGGTTGAAATCTCGCTGGTGTTACTCTTCTAGAAATGTTGTAAGATGTTTTATTTCTGTGCATGATTTTTAATTTCAGCCATTGATGATAGCTTTATGAAGAGTGATTTTAAACACAGGTATCTTGTTTAATCGCTAGGGTTTGAATGGTAGTTAAATCTCTGGATATGATGGCAGGTATCTCCATTAGATCTGGATTTTAGTATCGTTTTCTCCCTCTTTGTTAATGGTTGAAGTAAGCTGTGCAGGAAAATCTTGATTTTGAACTTTAACGGGCGTTTGGGGAAGTTCTCGGCTGAACCAACCAACTCCTGAGAAAGCATTTTCTAAAGAGCCCAGCCAGTTTTGATCCCGGGCTTATCATTTGAATTTTTCTTGTGAATGCATGAAGGGTTTTCTGAAGCATCTCATGTTAAATTTAAAATTTTGAAAATTTTTCTGTGGCATACTGACAAATCTGGCTATTTAGAGCCTTTAAACTGTGAATATAGTAATTATTTAGTTAGCTTTCATGGTTTAAGCTTAGGGTTAATTCCTTTTCATATTTTTTTTGACTAGGCATAATGCTGCATATAGTTCGATTTAGTGTCATCTTTATTTTTTTTGTTTTATTTTGATCAGTAAAATTTTAAGTTAGACCTTTATCTAATTTAGATTTAGATTAGTTTAAGATTTTGATTTTATTAAGCTAGGTTTTAGTTTTAGATTTATTTGATTTTAGTTTTGTTCTATTTAAATTTTAGATTTAGAACTTTATACATAAAAATAATAAAAAATATAAAAATATAAAAGTCCTAAAAAAATCATAAAAGTTAATCTTAGGATTCTTTGATTTATTTTTGTTTAGATTTTCTCTATAAAAAAAAAGTCCTATTTTTTTATTAAATTAAAAATCTAAAAATTTATAAAAAAATAATATATTTAAAAATAAATTTTTTTTTTGAAAGAAAAGTTTTTCATGGTATTTGAGCTAAATGTGCTTAGATTTGATTTGAAGATTAGGTTTATGAACTGGTTAGCATTTTGTGGTCATTCAAAGTATTCTATCTTTTGAAAATTTAATTGCTGGAGCTTTGTTAAGTTATTAAAATTGATCATGGTTGCTTGAATGTTTTAATGCTCATCATATGCTAGACATTTCCGTAAATATTTTCAAGCAATTGTTGAAAGATTTGTTCGTATTTATATTTCCCAAGCAGTGAATCAATTATTCGATTTTCACTTCATCTAGCAAAAGCACTGGTTTGAAGCATTTAAAGATCTAATCAAGTTTTAAAATCAATCAAGTGCTTGTTTCCCTCGCTGTGTCTCCCAAGCCAGCTGATTACCAGTTGGTCTTCTTTTATCCCATAGGGTCTACCCCCCTTAGCCTAGGGAGATGGCTTAAACGGAGAGATCGGGGATTAGGGTGACAACCCCCGGTCTGAGCGTTGTAGCGGTGCCTAGACACTCTGCGCGACAACAATTTTTTGGCTCCGTTGTCGGGGATAGAGTTTTCTCTGTCCTTGGTTTATTCGACATTCATCATTCATCTTTCATCTTTCTCATGTCTCATTTGAGCCAGCAAAGTCAACATTTTTTGGCACATCTCATCTTTTCCGCCATTCATTAGCCTGTCAAACGGCCAACATTTCTTGGCGTCATTTGATCTTTTCATTGCCCTATCTTTCGTCATCTCGTTAATCGTTTCATCTGTACCTTTAGCACCTGGATTTCTCAGTCCGTTTCTTGTTTGGGTGGCGAATTCATTTCTTTTCATTTATTTTTCCCAGACAAGAAGCCTCCCTCATATCTAATTGTTTGTTGCTTTTTGGATGCTAGAGTTAGATTCATTTTCAAGTGGCAACTCCAGTTCTTTCATCTCTTGATTTTCTTGAGCAGAGTTCTCTCTCTATCATCCATTTGGTCCGTCATTATTCATCATGGATTATTCGTTTACCCCGTGTCATTTTATTGATGTTCTCCATGATATTCCAGAAGTGGCCATTTCTAAATTGTCTTTGTTCTCAGTTGGTGATTTAATCGTTGTTAGAAAGCATTTATGGAGTTTTACTGGTATAATGTTCATATATTGTAGATCTCAGTATGATCATGAAGATGTCAAAATGCGTCTATTTGTCTTTTCTTTAGAGGGTGATGCTTTGAATTGGTTTAATAATTATCCTGAAGACTTTTTCACTTCTTTACAAGACATTGTCAATGCTTTTAAAGATAGATATGGTTATCAAGATAGCTCGCCTTGTGCCCCTAAAATTGTGCAACAGAATGAAAGTAATCTTGTGAAGAGTCCAACTGTCAATAAAAGATTTCAAGACAATTCATCATATCAGAATGTGCCATCCACCTATACCGTTGCAGATCAAATCCATGATAGTGGGAAAGCAGGGACAAATTGTAAAATCAGTGTCGACAATGAAAGGGAAATCAGAAGCAAATTATAGAACTAATGCGGCTGGTAAAAAATATGGAGATCAATCAAGAAAAATTTGTAACTGATTACGCCAATGATATGAGAACTTTATGCAACCACCTGGAAAAATGTGATAAGGAGATGGAAATCATGAAAATTAAACACTCTGATCATGTAACCGACATGCAAAGTCAACATGCTAAGGAAATTGAGACCATGAAAGCTAATCATGACGGGGAAATTAATTTTATGCAAAGCAAGTTATCAGGCTTCGAGGAAAAGATGAAGATCATGGAATTCAATCATTCAAATCAAGTGACTGCCATGGAATTAAGTTATCAAGAAGAAGTAAGTTTGATTCAGAACAAATTGTTAACTATGGATGAAGAAATGACCATCATGAGATTCGATTATAATAATCAGTTAGCTACCATGCAAGCAAATCATAAGAAAGAGATAAACTATATGCAAAACTGTTTCGTGGGCATGAAAGCAAAAAATGATAAAATTATAAAAGACATGGAAGTTGGTCAAATACCTCTTCAAAATAGATTATTGGCCATAGAAGAAAAGCAGGTACCACGTGTCATAAATACAGATGGAATACATATCATCAAAAACAGATTAAAAGTAATGGAAGTTAATCATTCTAATCAGATGTCCATTATTCAGAATCAAATAAAGGCTATGCAAGCTAATCATGTTACTCTGCAAGAAAGATTTGTGAAAACTGAATTCAATCAAGTGATGTTAATAGTAAGACATGCCAGAGAAATGGGTTCATTACATAAAAGGCCGGAAGAGAGGAAATCACAGGTCCCGTCTTGTTGTGAATATACCGAGAAAGAGGCTAACTCCATTAACGAAGATTTAACTAAGAATGACATGACCGAAGAAGAAATAAAAAAGGGTCAAGTTATAACTCATGATACCTGTGCGACTGATACATCATCCTTGACAGAGCAGATGCAGAATGAAGAAAGACATGTCATGCATATCTTACATACTTCATCTGAGAGTTTCGAAGCAAAATGTTCCACATCATCAGTGATACAACCTGCCACGAAGAAAAAGCGCAAGAGAAAGAGAATGAGAAAAAGATTTGATGCATTAGATGGCCGCGAGCAACTTGATTTTTGGATAGGAAAAAGTCCTATCGTATGTAGAATTGGACATGGCATATTTGAGAAGCACCGACAGATTCGCCTGAAAGCAGGCAAATGCTCAGTATACACTATATTGAACTCATATGATGCCATGGGGCATCCTCTATATTTCTAACCCTACTCCTTGTCTTTTTAGCATTTCATTTCTGTTTTAGGATTAGATTTACCTTTTCATGTTACTAGATAGTTAATAAATGAAGAGCTTATATCTTTCCTGTGCTTAATGTTATATGATGATTTTTTGGATGGACGCTACTTATGTTTTGTTGTGTGTTGCGTGGATGCAGATTCTGGATTCTCACATTTCTACAGTGCAGCAATGTGTCCCCATGTAGAGCCAGATGTTGACCACTACGTGTCAACTACACATAGTAATACACTCCCTTTTTTCGCAAAAGGGATAACACCTGATCAACGTGTCCGTGCCATTCGACTGTCATCATCAGACCGATCATATTATGTTGTAAACTCAGTCTGCATGTGTAAATTGTAAATAATCTTAGCAGATTTGTATCATGTTTGTAATTGCCTAGGTAAACCTAAGTTTCTAGTGATGATCTACATTCCAGAAGGTTTTTTGTCTCACCGATCCATGATCGGTAGAGTTTTCCTTCAGCCTAACCCCAAAGCCGGAATGGATTTTGTCATTAGAATCTTAGGGGAGTCCTAGTGTGCTAAATTGAGTCTATGTAAAAGTGATTTGGGAATAATCCTAACTATTTGGTTAGGATATTTTATTACAAATTGCTTGGTCTACTAGATTATGTTTGTGTCGCAGAACTGGGTAGTCTATGAAGGTCTATGTCAAATGGGTTTTTCCCCTTGAGATGTGAAAATGTAAAAATCATGATGTAAAATGTCTTGGGGGTTAGAAAAATAATTAAACCCGTCATAAGTCCTAGGTCCTAGGTAATTTTTTCCAAAGGCTAAGTTCGAGGGTCCAATAACAATAAAATAAAAATAAAAAAAAATTAAAAAATAAAAAATAAAATAAAAAAAATAAATTAAAAATAAATAAAAAAATTTAAAAGTAAAATAAAATAATAATAAGTCAAATTTTTGAGGAAATAAATGCAAAATTTTAATTTTTTAATATATGAAAATGCATTTAAAAATTCGACGGATGAGATTAAAATAAATTTTGATCATCATCAACGGTCAAGATCACTTTGACAAGGATCACTCGAACTAGCCATTGGGAAATTTATCTTTAAATAGGGTGTCAACTCTCATTTGAGATGATTCGATCTGTGAGTCTTGTGCTAAAGAAAGCTCTCTTGTAGTCATTTTTCATGTGCAATAAAGAAAGACTTTGGGGTTGAAATCTTGTTGGTGTTACTCTTCCGGAAACTCTGTAAGATGTTTTCTTTCTGTGCATGATTTTTAATTTCAGCCATTGATGATAGCTTTATGAAGAGTGATTTTAAACACGGGTATCTTGTTTAATCGCTAGGGTTTGAATGGTAGTTAAATCTCTGGATATGATGGCAGGTATCTCCATTAGACCTGGATTTTAGTATCGTTTTCTCCCTCTTTGTTAATGGTTGAAGTAAGCTGTGTAGGAAAATCTTGATTTTGAAGATTAACGGGCGTTTGGGGAAGTTCTCGGCTGAACCAACCAACTCCCGAGAAAGCATTTTCTAAAGAGCCCAGCTAGTTTTGATCCCGGGCTTATCATTTGAATTTTTCTTGTGAATGCATGAAGGGTTTTCTGAAGCATCTCATGTTAAATTTAAAATTTTGAAAATATTTCTGTGGCATACTGACAAATCTGGCTATTTAGAGCCTTTAAACTGTGAACACTGTAATTATTTCGCTGGTTTTAGGGTTTTTAGTTTTGTTTTTTGCACATTTTATTTCTGGGCTTTCAGTTTTCTTGTTATTGCAGGTCGCAGATTAGAAGAAAACATTTTGTCCGAAGTCAGATCTAGGCCCTGGAGTGTAAGATCTGGCCTCAGGTTTAGTTCTGGCAGGAATATTTACTTCATATCTGGAAAATTTTGTGGGGTTTTCATCAGACAATCTAATGCAGTTGATTCAGAATTTTAAGAGTTCTGGTAAATTTTAAAGGGTCTTCCGGCCATTTGTTTTTTGATCGGTTTCTTCAGATTTGTTGCCTACGGGTTTCGTTTTGGTTACAAAGAAATTTCGAATTTTTTTAGGGGCATGCGGCCTTGACTTGTGTCCTCTGCTCTAGCGTTCTGCCATATCCATGCTATCTCTTCATTTACTGCCAGATCTGCACGCAGTCTCAACTCCCACGTTTCTCCATTACTGCCACATCCTTGTCCATATCCGCTGCAATCCCTCTGCTCCATACGCAGTGTTCACCCTTACGCTGCAGCCTCCGCTATTGCTGGCTCCCTCCTACGTTCATCTCCAAACGCTCTCCATGCACTCCCTCACGCCGCTCCAACGTTGCCATAACCAGTCTGCTATCCCGCAAATCTCCATTCTTCCACGCTGTCCCTTCCTCTGTCATCGCTGTTGCGGCTTCATTGCAGCCCCACGCTGCCTCTCCTCCTGATCCACGCATTCTTCAACGTGCTGCTCCTGATTCCCTACTCACCTCCCTACGTGGCCCTGTCCATCTCACGCAGCTGAATCCAACCTCAATCTCCTTACGCGTTGCCTCTCCTCACTGCTGCCACTCCAAAATTCAATGTTGCTGTCCAAGTCGCCTCTACTTGCAGATACATAGTGTAGCACGATTTCAAATTTTCTATATCTCTAACGTTTGCAGCTAGGGTTAGTTATACATATCCATTCGTATATATGATAAGTTGGATTTTTATTTGATTTTGATTTAGATTGAGTTTTATTTATTTAGGATTTTGATTTTATAGACTTTCATTTTCGTTATATATATAGATTAGGTGTTAGCTTTTTTTTTGATTTCTCTTTTCATTTCTTTTAGTTTTAGGATTAGTTTAGCTTAGTTTTACTTTAAATAAAAAAAAAAAAATCATAAAAAGGGTTTTTAGGTTTTGGTTTGGTCTTATTTTAGAATTTAGTTTTAATTTTATGATTTTGATTTTAATCATTTAAAAAAAAATAATAAAAAAATAATAAAAAAATCTTGAAATATTTTTGTCGCATTTAGTCTTAGCATATTTTGTCACGTTTCTAATTTTGGTATATTTTGTGCTAAGGCTAAGCTTTGAAAGAAAAGATTTTTATAATTTTATTTTATTTTATTATTATTATTATTATTTTTTTATTTGGACTTTAACTATTGGAAAATGATAATTTTTTCTAAGTTTGGAATTTCAAGCATAATCATTTTTTGTGGATTCTTAGCTTTTAAATTTCATAATTGTTTCAAGCATATAAACTTTAGAAATTTAATTGCTGGAACATTGTTAAAGCATTGTGCATCTTGCATCTGGTGAAATTAATCATTGCTTGGATTATTTGATGATAAATGATTGTTAGTCGTGGAATTACAAATTTCATATTTCTGCAGCGGTTGATAAACAATTATTTAATCAACTCGATAAGGCACTGTGGTGAGCACCAGTATTGCAGCAATAATTCTACAACTCCTGGGGCTTCCTACTTTACTTTTATCAACCCGGTAGTTCATAACAAACTTGGAAGCAACGGTGCTGTATGCACAAGTACTAGTTCTTACTGCAGGCTGTCACTTGGTCAGCTGGCGCAAGATCACTAGGAGCTCAAGCCAATTTCTATGAATTCCAGAAGAAGCTTTAACTGTGATGAAAGAAAAGAAAGCTTACTCTACAGAGGCTATTCTACTTGCAGAAAGAGAAAGAAGACTGACATGTGAAGTAAACCTAGCAAACCCTACTTTACTGACTAACCCTACTTTTGCAAAAAGAGGTGAAAATCTAGGAAAGGAGTGCCATTTCCTACTGAGGAAGTAAACTACACCTATTCAAGCTATTTTTGGAAGGAAATAAGAAAAAAACATCTTTTTTGGATTTTTATGTATTTTATGTGAAATTGTTATGCATGAAATTTGTTTGTTTGTGGATGTGGCAGCGATTAGGTGGCGATGGAGGGCGACTTTGGGATTTGCAGAGGTGTAGGATGGTGTAGAGGGGTCCTAGGAGGCCTCTGGTAATCTTCTGGAGGCTTTCCTTGCAATCAGACTTAAAAAAGCCACGTACAGGAAATTCAATAGGAGGCTGTAGGGGATCTACAGGAGGATGCCGAGGGCTGTTTTAGAGGGTTTAAAGGTGGAAAAATGTTGGGAAAGGGTCGCTGAAGACTAGAGGGATATGTTAAGGTGTTTGAATTTCATCAAGGATGATTAGGAAAGAAAATGATGGTTGGATTTGTTCAAGAGACGAGAGGAAAGCTTATGAGAAAAGTGCAGGAATTAGCGCAAATTTGTGAAGGGGTGTGAATGACCTGTGAAAGCACGCCACTCCCATGAAAGAAACATTCTCTGCACATCCCACATAGAATTCAAGAGGGATTGAAGAGATATGAAACTAGTGGCAAACCGTGTAATGGCGGGGCGCACCAACTCTTTGTTGTTGGTGAATCTTCTCATCAAGCTAAAGCATAAATGTATGGTTATATATAAATTTTGTAATGCTTTTGGATGAACCAACAATATCTTTGACAAAGGGAATTTTCCCTATGTCCTCCAACATCAAATCAATACAGTGTGCAGCACAAGGTGTCCAAAATAAAGTAGGATGCCTATCCATAAGCATCCTGCCAGCAGCAACATAATTTGCAGCATTGTCCGTTATGACTTGGACAACATTTTCTGCACCCACCTCCAAAATAAACACATCTAGCAAATCACATAAAGTTCTTGCATCTTTGATTTGTGCAGATGCATCAACAGATTTGATAAACATGGTCCCCTTGGGACAACTAACCAAGAAGTTTATAAGGGTTCTCCCCTTTTGGTCAGTCCAACCATCTGACATAACAGTGCATCTTGTTTGTGCCCATGATGCCCTAAAATCCTCCAATCTTTGGGTGCAGTCACGCTTTTCATTTTGAAGAATCCGGCCTCTGAAATCATGATAAGAAGGGATTTTGTACCCTGGGCCAACACTTGCAATAGCATCAACAGCAGGTTGGAAAAATGGATTATTCCTTATAATGCTGAAAGGAATATCACTCCAGAGGAGATATTTTGCCAGCAACTTGTCAGCTTGTTCTTTCTCAGTTCTTTTTAGCATTGAACTGATAGATGGCTGTGAACCAGGTGTGGTTCGAGGAACAAAAAATGATGTGGCAGCTACCAGATTGGTTGATGCTGCAGTAGAACCAGTGCCACTTGCTTCAGCTGACCTTTTTAGTTGCCTTTTGATTTCTTCTTTGGCCTCTCTACTCTGGTCTAAATTTTCCAATGCTTTCATGGCTCTTTGGATGAGTTCAGGATTTGTATTTGAACAAGGCCCCACATCTTTTCCAGGGATTTGTGCAAGGTGATACTTCAACCTGTACACCCCCCCGGACATAGGGTGGCCACACAACTTGCAAGTCAAGTTTAGTCTATCATTCGGAGCATTAGGTTCACCATATTCCCAGAAAGGATCCAATTTCCTTGGCATGTTTGTTTTTGAACTTTGAAGTTGCAAACTTGAATGGTGTTTCGGTGAAGTTGTGAACCTATGGGAAAATAAGGATTACAATTTAGTATTTACAAAATTACAAGTTACAAATTTACAATTTAGTATTTTAATTTTTAATTTTTACATTGTACAATGAAAACCCAAGTTACCCAACCAAAAACAACCATTCCAAAGTTCAAACCCAAGTTACCCAACCATTCCAAACCCAAGTTACCCAACCAAATGGCAAAAACAATGAAAAAAACATAAACAATGTTTAAAAACAATGAAAAAAAAAAAGAAATTGGTTCCCATTGTCATACCAAGCTACCCAACCAAAAACAATGAAGAAATACAAAAACAATCTTTAAAAACAATGAAAACAAAAAAAAATGTGCCCATACCAAGTTACCCAACCAAAAACAATGAAAAAATAGAAAAGCAATGTTTTTAAACAATGAAAACAAAAAAAAATTGATCCCCATACCGTTTCTATGGAGAAATCGGTCTCCTCCCCTTGATTTTCTCCTCTAAGCACTTGAATCAGCTTCAAACCCTCTCCAGCAACGTCTCCCAGCTCTCCTCTGCCCTCCGCGCGCGACTGTGTAAATGAATTCATAAAAAAACCAAAAAAAACTTTATAAAACCTCGTTGCCACGAAGCCCCATGATAATTTCGATTTTTATCGCGATTTTTTTGAATTTATCGCAATAATTTGAAATTATCGCGATAATTTCATAAAAATCGTCCAAAAAAAATTGCCCCTGATAAATTCGAATAAAAATCGCGATAAAACGATAAAATCGCGATTTTATTGCGATTTTCACAACACTGGTTTGATTACAATTGACCATCATCTGAAGTTTTCTAAAGCTGTCTGAAGTCTGAATCAAGTTGTCTCTGATATATTCTGCCACCGTAAATTGGTTTCTGAAGTTGTTGGGTTGTATCGCTGATCATATTGTATTATTAGGCTCATTGTACTCTCCACTGAACATTTTATGACAATCTAATAGAAGAAGAATTTGAAAAGGTTTTCCCCCTAGTGGGGTTTTACCTTGGTCTCTGACCAAGTCTGGTGTTTCTTGTTGATGTGCTGAATGTCTTCTTTGTCATTGCATATATTGTTCTATCTTCAATTACTGTTGATGAATGGAAAGACTAATTGTAATTGGAAATATTGTTAATTGAAGTTTGGAATTGGGCTAAAGTAATTGATACAACATAGAACAATCTGAAAATTAACACTCAAACTGTTGTAAACTTCCTTAGAACTTTTGGAACTTATGCATAATCATGGTCTCTTTAACATGGTTCTTCTGATTTTTTTTTTTAAGGTGACTGCGGTCTTTTGGTTAGGGTTAGCACAATCATTTCAAATGACCTTAGAACTAGCATTAAATCTACTACGGTGTCTTTCCTCCTTTACGATCACTTCTTTGTTGTCTTTAAACACTGATTCTCGGATTTGAAATGATGATGTGGATGCTTTCTCAATGCCTTAAGAACTTTGGATTTCTGAGGGTACTTGGAAACGTCCTTATCAAGACCCTATGACTTATGCATAGGCCTTCTGTCTACCTTACAAGACCCTCGACCTTATCTAGGCATATTGTCTTGTTTTTGGAAAAGATGATGAAACCACCAAAAGAGTGCTTTTCGGTCCCTACAAATCTTTGGTCCTTTTGAACATGTCTGCGGCCTAATCACTAAGGTCTGATCTCACAAGTAAGTGAGGCTTGAAACAAAACAAACGTGACCTTCTAGTTGTCTAAACTATTGACCTTAGCTCTGATACCATGTTGAGAAATCCTTAGGGCAACTAATTAAGATGATTTCTCTTAATTTGATAGTTGCTTGTGATGTTCTTTTACTTCTTTAATTAGATTTTTCTTCTGCTTATTATTATTATGTTCTTTATCATCAAACAACTACCAAAACATGAATATTATCAAAGACAAATGGGCACCAGATGTAGGCTATAATAAACCAGGGCCAAAACCTCTCCTAGAGAGGAAGACCCAAACAAATCTCTTCTTTTCTTCAGGAACCAAAACAAATGAGACAACTAAGACCCAGGACCAAGACAAATAACGTCCTCCAATCCACCATGTCAGCATCCCATGAAGACAAGTCAAACTTCCAAAATCAAGTCAAGGAAAACATCTAAAATCATGTCAACTAGGGTCTCGACCCTCTTTTCCACTTCTACATTTTTCGATCTATTGTCTCCATTCTACACCTTTGGTCCTGCATACTTCAGTTCTGTCACACGTGTGATAGAAAATGATAGACATTTCGGCTTCCTTTTAATTGGATAAGTGTCTCCTCTTCCTCGCTTGTGATTTTCCTTCTTCGATTTGGTTCTTCGTATTCTCTTCTTCACTTGTGTGTTGCAGATTGAATTCCATGAATGAATGATCTCTCAATAGGTCGAATTCTCAGCTATTTATCGTGGTTTGAAGCTTCTCTATTTGGACGACATGAAGAGAAGGGCAGGCCAACTTGGTGGAGGAGTATTGCATGACCAAATTACATAAAATAATTTTCTTTCTTTGACATAATGAGCCCAAGAAGGGTCTAGGACAAGATGACATGGACAATGACTCATGACATAAACCTATAACCCTTCAATGGAGGCTTGACCTAGAAACAAAATACATAGAGCATGAAACCCATGCTTATATAAATATATTTTCTCTTATAATAATTTTCCTTTTCTTTCTTTTGACAAATACATTACATCATGACTCAAATACAATTATGAAGACTGATACTAGTTACATTTCTCAACAATACCAATGTGGTACTCGGAGTTCAGTGGCTTTATTCCATCGGGAGATGGAGTTCATGGGCCATAATGTCAAAAATGTAGTCTTGTGGGCCATGCATCAGTATCCGCCCAAGATAGTGTCGTCTCATAGTATGGAGGCAGTGTTGTGGCATGGAGACATAGAGTGGGTAGTTAAGTGCTATATTTCTGACAGGAAGCCACTAGATCAGTCTCAACAACATTCAAATGATATCCAGGTATTACTCATTAAAGATCAAAATTTTTTTGGTGATATTCATCCAAGTAGACACCTAGATAGAGGGTTTGAGCATGTTATAGAGTTAGAGGAGGGGGTTCAGGCAGTTATAACCAACCCTTACCGTCATCCCAAAGTATATGAAGATGAGATTGAAAAAACTATCAAGGAGTTGTTAACGTTGGATCACATTCAACCTAGTTCTAGTCATGTTGCCTCTTTAGTAGTGTTGGCCAAGAAGAAAGATGGCACCTTGAGGATGTGTATCGATTACTGAAATGATATCTGATTCTAAGGAATTATGAGTTGATGGACAAGTTGAAGGGAGTGAAATACTTTTCAAAGATAGATCTTCGCTCAAGTTGATCAGATTTTGGGAACAAGACATCTCGAAGACTGCTTTTCGATGCCATTATGGGTACTATGAATTTTTGGTTACGCCATTTGGGCTAACCAATGCCCTCACTACATTTCAGTCCTACATGAACCATGTATTCAATAAACAATTATGGAAGTTTCTATTGGTTTTATTTAATGACATACTCATTTATAGTAGGACTTGGGAAGATCATCTTAGGCACTTGGACGAGGTGTTGGGAATTTTGGAAGAACAATTTGTCTACACAAAAAATTTCCAAATGTGAATTTGCCATGATTAAGATGCTTTATTTGGGGCATGTGATCGAAAGAGACGGGGTCTAGGTACACCAGGATAAAATCAGGGAAATCATCGAGTGGCCTACCCCCAAGAATGTGATAGAACTGAAAATCTTCCTAGGCCTCTGCACCTATTACATGAAGTTTGTTAACGGGTTCTCATAGTTGACGACACCTCTTACAAACCTCACTAAGGGGCCTTTCAGTTGGACAAATGAGGCACATGTGACCATTGAGAGGATGAAACAGGTGATGTTCATGTCTTGTGCTAGCTTTACCAGACTTCACTCAACCATTTGTGCTTAAGTGTGATGCTTCAGGGATAGGGATAGGAGCTATGTTGATGCAAAATAACCATCCCATTTCTTTTGAGAGCCGTAAACTCAAGGAATATGAGCGACATTACTCAATATACGATAAGGAGATGTTGGCCATCATGCATGCATTGGCCAAATTCAGACAATACTTGGTGGGGAATAGGTTTAAGGTGAAGAGAGATCATAACAACTTAAGGTTCGTCATGGAGTAGAAAGAGTTGAGTGAGTGACAACAAAAGTGGATCAGTAAAATTCAAGCATATGATTTTGAGATCGAATATGTTAAGGGAAAGAACAATGTGGTAGCTGATGCCCTTTCCAGAGTACCACCAACTCTCCCTCTCATGGAGATTTTAGTTCATCAGAAATCTCTCCTACTAGTTGAGTACTCCAAGAACAAGTGTGCTTGTGAGATCCTTGATGGACTGACGTAGGATGATAGGTACCATGTTATTTGTTATCACCCAAAAATTCTCTAAACATGGACAGTTTACATTTGTTCCTAAGTCATAGTGTTAGATAGGGGTTAAGTCATTTTTATGTTTTTAGAGTCTAAATCATAGGGTTAGAGTCTCATTTCCATCATCAAATAAAGTTCAACAACCTTGTTTTACACTTTATGGGTCCCATATCATGTTTTGAAAGTCATGTGTTTAGCCATTTAAAAAAAAATTAAACGCGCTACGAAATTGTCTAGTCGTTTTCGTAGCGTAAAACCCTGAATTTACACTAGATGCGCTACGAAACTGCTGTAGGTGCAGTTTTGGTGTTTTTCTAAAATTTCAAAGGGAAGAAACAGTTCGTTTTTTGGAGAATGATGCTGCTGGAGGGTGTGAAGAGATCACCAATGAAAATTTAAGACTCAAGGCAGGAAAAACTAAAGGGTTAAAAGATATGTACAAAGGCAAAATTCTGTGCTACGAAAACAACAGACAGTTTCGTAGCGCAGCCAAATCAACCTTCTTTATGCTCCTTCAGGGGCTTGTTTTTTTTGTACAGGTGGAAGAGCAAGGTTCCAGGGATGATAGAACACATGTCACATGTCTTAAAGGGTCAATTTTGTTAGCAGAAGGATTCAAAGACAAGCATAAGGATGAAACCCTAAAAAGGAGGAACTCTGTCTCCTTGTTTTTAGCAGTCAACTTCCAAGGGGATTCCTGAGCAATTGAAAACTCATTTATGAAAAGTGAAAGAGGTTTTTATTCCTAACATACTGAACTACAAAAACCTCTTTCAGTTTCTTCAAATTCAGTATGAGGTGGGAGAAATTGATGGTTTAACTTGCGCTATGAAACTGCTGAGAGGAACTCTGTTTTCTGGTTTTAGCAGTCTTTTTCAAGATCAGTTTCTGGCCACATGCAAAAGTATTTTGGAATTCTGAAGGAGGTTTCTCTTCATAAAATCTCCAGCTACAATAACCTATCTCACTTTTTTCATAAGTGTTACCAGTTGGGAGATACAAGGCTTTCTTTGAAGCCATATTTTCAGAAATCAGAATTTTCTAGTTTTATACATGATGTTCAAAGACAGTTTTTGGGCAGTAGGAGAGGTATTGCAAAAAACCAAGAGAGGTTTTTGTTCAAGACAACATGGTTTCCAAAAGCCTCCTTCATTTTCTCAAAATACATTTTGGATAAGGAGATAAAAGCTCTGTCTCAACACCTATTTTTCAGGGCTGAAGAGGCAAATTGAAGATTTTGAAATTCAACTAACAAAGTCTGAAGGTCAGCTACAACAAAGATGAACAAAGCAGTGGAAGGGCATGGTTCTATGGAAGTGATAACACATGTCACTTGTCTCAAAAAGTCGAAATTGCTAGCAAAATGGTTTGAAGATCATCAATAAAGGTAAAGTCATAATTGCAGAAAACAAATTTCCTGGTTTTCAGGGTAGTTAGGTCATGGAACAACAGGGTTCATAACAAGGCTGGAGACATCACCAAATTCGACCTCATGAGGTTGCAGGTGGCAAAGGATTAATTGAAGACTAGATAAGGTTGTTAGAAGTATATTTAGGAGTTTTAGTCCTACTTGAATTAGGACTTTTCAAAGATAGTCAAGCTGTCATTTTGTAATTAATAAGCCTGTTTTATGGTTAGAATAGGTGTCTAGGATAGGAATTCGAATTCCTTTGATGGTGGATCATAGAATCCAAGGTTGTAAAGCTATATATGAAGCAAGAGGTCGAATTAGCAGAGGGTTGGAGACTTTTTGGCCCAGCTGCTGCTTTATGTGAAAGAATACAATCAATAATACAAAGAGGTTTTCTTGAACAAAACTAAGTTTAGATAGGGTTTAATCCTTTCTTGATCTATATGTTATTTTAATTACTTGCAGTAGATTTTATTGCTAATACTCATAATTCATAATCTAATGCTCCGACTTCCTTTAACAATAAGATGACTGTGTTTTATCTTTGAACCACCAGCACTAGATCACATTGCTATTATTCAGAATTCACAACCATGTGCTCTGATTTCTTTTAGTAATGGAATGATTGTGTTGAGCAATAGATCTCATTGCTATTACTTAGAATTCATAATCTTTTGCTCTAACTTCCTTTAGTAATGAGATGACTGTGTTTTTTTGAATCTTGTGAGTAAACCACCTTTGAACCATCAACAATAGATTTCATTACTATTACTCAGAATTCATAACCCTATGCTCTGACTTCCTTTAGTAATGGAATGACTCTTTTGACCTATGTTATTGAGTGAATTGTCTTTGTTTAAGAACCTTATTTGTCTCAGCTTTCATGTCAAGAAACCTTGCCACTGAATTTATTGACTTGTTGACTCCATAGCCCCATGGTAGCAAGCCTTCATCTTTTCAACCTACAAACACACAAAACCAAGATAGAGTTAGCCATCTATATTATCATTAACCCTTGAGAGAGCCCTCTAAGGCTGAGGAGGCTAAGCCTTAGCTAAAAGATTGGTTTGAAATAGTTACACTGAGATAGTCTGATCAGCAGCCTATCGGGGTCCTATTTTGGTGATAACATTATTGATGACATCATTTATGACAAAGATAGGATCTAGGTAGTACCAGAATCTCAACTTAAGGAAAAGATCATGCATGCAACATACAACTCACCATTAGTAGGGTACCCTAGGTGTTTGAAAATTGACAGGAAGACCAGGGAAAGATTCATGTGGAAGGGCCTTAAGACGGATTTGTTGAGATTCCTGAGGGAGTGGAACAACCAACAAAATAACGCAAAGCATACCTATCTAACAGGGTTACTCCAACCACTTTCCATTCTAGAGCAAAAATGGGAAAGCATTTCGATGGATTTCATTACAGGTTTATCTTAGGTGCAGGGGAAGGACTCACAAAATTTTCACATTTCTTCGCCATCCCTTCCGGATATTCGGTAGCATACGTAGCAAAGTTATTCTTCAGAGAGATATTTCGATTGCACGAGCTACCAAAGACCATTGTTAGGGATAAGGACATCAGATTCATATGAGGATTTTGGTAGGATTTGTTTAGGTTGGTTGGGATAGAGTTAACTTCGAGTACTAGTTACCGCCTATAGATAGATGGGTAGATCAAGATAGTCAACAAGTTGCTAGAGGGCTATCTTAGAAAATATGTGTCAGGCCAACAAAAATCCTAGATAATGTGGTTACACTTAGGAAAGTATTGTTATAACACCACTTATCACATGTCGATTGGGATGACAACCTTCAAAGCCTTGTCTAGGCATGATGCAACAATGTTTGTGGGTTGGGTGTTTGGAGATAGCAGAGCACCTAAAGCTAAGGATTGGATTCAGGAGAACTCGAACATACTGTGACTCCTCAAAGATAATTTGCAAATGGCTCAGAATCAATAGAAGCTTTATGCAGACAAGCATCGGGTGGAGCGTAGCTTTGAGGTAGGGGACTTGGTATATCTTTGTTTGCAGCCCTACCGGCAATCATCACTTAAAATGAAAGGGGCAAAGAAATTGAAACCCAAATTCTATGGACCCTACAGGATTTTGAGGCATATAGGAGAGGTGGCATATGAGCTAGAGCTTCCAGAGGGGTGGAAAATACATAATGTCTTCCATGTTTCATGCCTCAAAAAGGCCCTGGGACAACACATTGTCACTTCTACTGAGCTTCCGCCATTATATGAAGAAGAGCTGTTAAAGAACAATACCATTAAAGAGTACCTAGTTAAATGGAAGAATTTACCTATCGAGGATGCCACGAAGGAAGGAGAACAGGTGCTCCAACATCCTTGATTGAATTTGCTTGAGGACAAGCAATCTTGGGTGGGCAGGTTTATAGTGTCCCTATCCGCTTAGGAGACATACAGGGAAGATTCTGCTAGCCTAACTAAGTTCCCTTAGGCTAGGACGAGGAAAGCTAATCAAGGGAACACAATTTGCCTAGGATAAAACTTTATAAAAGCTAAAGTGGAGAAAAGGGGGCATGGGTTATGGGTTGATGAAAAGTCACTTTCAAATTATAAAATGAGAAAACCCACTAAAGTGACTTTATTAAAATAAAAGGTAAAAGGGTGATGAAGGGGTCAAGTGAGTTATAAAAAATGGAAGTGAGGAGTCTCTCGTCATTCTTGCGTTTAATCACTTGAAAAATAGATTTTTGGAGAGCTCTTGAGAAGAGAGTCTATGGTTTGGAAAATCCTCATTTGGTTGCTGGTTTCGGTTTTGAAACTATACACCATAGCTAGTATTGGAGCATCATCACTAAGGCTCTGAGATTGCACTTCATTGTTAACGAAGAAGGCATTTGTAGAAATGGAGCAAATCTGAAGGTGTTATCAATTGATTTTAGAATGTCTTTTAGTATTCCTTACTTTTTATACAGGTTGAGTTCTGAACTACATTGGGGGCCAAGTCTATACCTTGAAATGAGGCCAAAATTCACTACTTAAATCAGGCTGAGAGTATTTTTAAAGGGGCCGAGAGTCTCTCTTCTTTGCAGGCTGAAAGTCTGGCTGCTAAGGAGGCTGATATGTTATTGAGGGCTGAGAGTACCTTTATTGAAGGGGTTGAGTTATTACTATTTTTGCAGAAGTATTGGGTCGAGTTTATGCTCTCTGTTGGGTGGTCTAATCTCTGGTGTTGTAGAGAGGCTGAGATCACTGACATTGGGTGGTTAATTGCTGCAGGCCGAGTTGCCTGTATTTAGAGGTAGAGTTGCAGACATTCCATAGAGGTTGAGCTGCTGATTTGAAGAAGGCCGAGTTCCATATCTTAGTCCATTCGAGCTGCTAAATAAATTAGTCATAACTTGCTGAGGACGTGTTTAGCAAAGGGCTGAAGATATTTTCATTCATCAGACCAACTTATCCTTGTGGGCCGAGTTTCTAGATTTATCCTCTGAGTGGCTATCCTACAGAATAACTGTTTGTGCAAAGTCTGCTGATATTTATCGTCATATTTCATCTAATATTGATGTAGTGAGCTTCTATAGTGGTTTGTGTAACTTCTGAACTTAATACAAATTATATATTGCTGGTTCAAGTACTTTGGAGTATCTATTTGGCACTGCGTATATAACTGTTCTAAAAGATAAATATAAAAGAATACACCTACAACCATGTGCATGCAAACTATTTGACGAAACATCTCAGTGACAAACCCAAACAAAATCTGAAATTTTAGTGGGAATTTCGAGATATTCCATGGGGGGTATCTTACAACATGCTGGTTAAGATTTTATGGATGAAATTAGGTTATTGTCTTGCTATATCAGATTGCAAATTTTGCGTAAGATGATAGGAACAACGTATTTTTCCCAACTTGGCCACCCAACGAGTAGTCAAAGCACTCCTATATCATAGATCTAGGTGTGGGGAGGTTGGTGGCACTTGCCAACCTGTAACAATAGAAAGATATGGAGATTTCCTTTTCAGAAGAATGATTAAATCCCTCTATGAAAAGTGCCCAAATTTTTTCTATATCCAAAGATATACTTCGAGTATGGTTGAAAATTAAATATTTTGACTTTAACACAGTAAATTCATCAAGAAAAAGGAGTACAAAATCGCTACAAAAGATTTATGAAGGTTACTTGTTGGGAGCTTGAAATTGTGGAGTTTGGTGTAGAGTTTGTATGGTACAGCTAGCAAAAGTTTCAGATTTGCATTCAACTTACTAGATAAAAATGTAAGATGTGCCCAACAAAACAATGTATCTGTCCTTGGTTCATATTTAGTGTTATTTTCAAATTTCCAAGGTAAAACTTGCTATTAAAATGAAATGAATAAAAAAATCGTGTATTGTTAAAATTGGCAACTAGAGGAAAATTCCACCTTAGGACAGCTCATATGCTAGAGATGATTATTGCATTGGATTCCTCTTTCGGAGAGGTACAATTTTGATATAAAGATCATCTCATTCTGACAAGCAGAAATGGAATTATGAATTTATTTCTCCTATGGACAAATTGTCAAGGTCGGCTCTAGTGAAATGTAGGTTCATGAAGCCCAACAAATGTGTCTTTCCACCCTCAACGAAGTGTATAAATAAGAGAAACCTTTTCCTCATTTGGACATCATCTCATCACATCTTCTTCTCTCTCTTGATTGGGTCGTACAACATTGGAAGCTTCTCTCTCTTTTTTTGCACGTGTGGCAACTCTCCTCTCTCTATTTTGCAGGTGTGGCAAGAGGCTGTGTTTTTCTGGGCAGAACAGGTCGCAGATTTCAGGGCATTGACCAGCGTTGACCACGGGTGATTTGACCAGCGTTGACCTCAGTTTTTGGGCCAAAATTCTGATTTTTCTAGGCTGCATTTATTGGCATAGAAATCGAGGTATTTGGGGACAGTTTGACCGGTGTTGGCTTCAGGCTGACTTCTGTTTTGACCACAGAAAATTATAGCAGACTCTCTCTCCTTTGACTGGGTTTGACTGCAGAATTTGAGCTGACTTTGACTCTCTTGGAAGGCCAAATTGGACTGTTGTTTGGAGGATGTTTTGGGGTAGCTTTGACCACTGTTGACTTTCTGGTTAGGGCTGATTTGACCGCTGATTTTGCAGATCTGTTTTGGGCTTATATTTGTGCTCTTTCTCTCTCTGCTGAACTATTGAAGAATAATAAGAAGATTTGATCAAATGGTTTCCCCACATTGGGGTTTGTCCCTGGCATTCGCCACATCTTGTGTCGTCTTGTCTTGGCTTGTCTTATGCATATGATTTTATGTTCTATCTGCGTTTACTGTCAATCTTTATAAGTTAATGTGATTGCTATTGGAAATAATTGGAATTTGTCATTGGGCTGCTAAAGGAACATTGAAGTAAATTGTCTTAAGCATAGAACATACCATTGTTATCTAAAATTAACATGGTATCAGAGCTGAGGTGAAGACAAAGACCAAGCAAGAGTGAAAGAAAAGCAATCACTAAAGGAAGTTGTTGGACAAGGACTTGTCACTAGTCCCAATGACGACTACATCTTTCTTCGAATTTGAGGACAATCTCAAGGAAAAATCCATCTATCATGCATGGAAGATGATTTTGGGTTTGACTTTGGAAGAGAACGATGCCGTGGACTACGTGACATGTGAAAGGAAGAATAACCAAGCCTCCTTCAAGTGCATCCACTGCTGTTCAAACCAAGTACAAGAAAGGCGAGACAAAAGCTAAGAAGATTCTTGTTGATTCTATTCATAGGCCTTTGGTTGCATATATTTTTGATTTGGAAACATCTAAGGAGATGTATGAAAGGTTGGTTGGGATGTTCAAAGTGAACAATGCAAATCAAATTCTCTTTCTCAAGAACAATTTGAAAGACATCAAGATGGATAGAGGAGAATCCATCCAATCCTACTTCATGAGGATCACTGAGATCAAGAATGATCTCCTATCTATTGGAGAAGTCATTGATGACCAGGAACTCTCTCTTATTGCACTTGGGGGTGTTACAAGAGATTGAGATGTGTTCAACACTACCATTCTCAACAATGACAGGATTCGAGGATTTGAGGAACTATTGGCCAGATGCACTCAAGAAGAAATAAGGATGATGGAACGAAACAAGCCCTCAAATGGAAAAAATCCTACTGCCTTCTCCGCTCATTCTAGAAGAAGGTACAATGCTAGTCCAAGGAATCAAGGACAAGGGTTCAATCCGGGATTCAAAGAAGGAAGAAAAGGAAGGTGCTTCAATTGTAATAGGTTTGACCTCTTCTCTAGAGTGTCCTCACAAGAAGAATACTCCAAGAGATGATGACAACAATAACAACAACAACTTCAAGGGCAATGGAAATCG
This sequence comes from Pinus tabuliformis, assembly GCA_031772625.1. NCBI lineage: Eukaryota > Viridiplantae > Streptophyta > Pinopsida > Pinales > Pinaceae > Pinus > Pinus tabuliformis. The sequence goes on along the minus strand of CM062811.1, from coordinate 1,002,810,274 downwards.
AAGGAACAAGTCCAATAAAGGAAAGAGGAATGCTCATGCTGCTCAAAATGAAGGTGGTCGTCCTCCCAAGAAGTCGAGAAACTCCAGTTATGATGAAGTTAATGTTGGAAAGCAAAATGAATTTTATCTTATTTCTGCCCTCTCCATCGCCTCTCCTCTAGATACATTGGACCATTGGTTGATTGATAGTGGTGCCTCAAGGCACTTCACTGGGTACAAAGAAGCTCTTTCAAACTTGGTTGAGAAGATGACAAATATGGAGATCATACTTGGGGATAATGCCACTTATCCTGTGAAAGGAATTGAGACTGTACTCTTCACTTAAATCAAGGTCAAACCCTTCACCTACAAGAAGTATTATATTTACTTGACTTGAAAAAGAACTTGGTTTCTATTTTTGCGATGGAAGACAAAGGTTTTAAGGTGTCATTCGTTGATGGGAAGGTTCGTCTTTGGTAAAGGAATCCAAGAGATGCATTCACTAAAGGATTCAGGGTTGAAGGTATCTATTAGGTTGTTGGAAGTCCATTGGCAGCAATGATTTGTGACATCTCTCTTCAATCCAAATTATGGCACCGAAGATTTGCTCACCTTCATTTGAAAGCCTTACTCGATGTAAGGAAGATGGTCATAGCGATGCCCGAATTCAACTTGAATCATGAAGGTGTTTGTCAGGGATGTGAAGTTGGGAAACATACAAGGGGACGATTCCCCTCAAGTGAGACTCAAACCATTGGTATTCTTCAATTAGTCCATTCTGATCTAGCAGGTATGATGCCCATGACATCTTTGGGTGGGTATTTGTATTATGCTATTTTGTGTACGCCTTCTCTCGCAAGACATGGATCTATTTCTTAAAGAAGAAGAATGAAGCATTCAAATGGTTCCTCTCCTTCAAAGCCTTGGTTGAGAATCAAACAGGGAAGAAGATCAAAATTCTGAGGATCGATAATGGGACCGAATATGCGTCTAATGAATTCAATGACTATTGTAGAGAAGCTGGCATTAAGAGGGAGACTACAACCACTTATACTCCTGAACAAAATGGTGTTGTCGAAAGGCAGAATCGTACTATCATTGAAGCCACCCAGGCTATGCTTCATGATCAAGGTCTTTCGAAGCTGCCAACACCGCTATGCATGTCCAAAACCGATGCTCACATCAAGGTTTGGACTTCAAGACACTCGAAGAAGTATTCACCAGTAAGAAACCTGATGCTTCTCATTTTAGAATTTTTGGATGTCCCGTATACTTTCGTGTGCCAAAAGAGAAAAGAAACAAACTAGATGCATCTGGGAAGAAAGGAACATTTGTGGACTACAACGAAACTTCAAAGGCATATAGAACCTATGTGCCTGGTCAAAGGGAAGTGGAATTAAGCCATGATGTCACTTTTGATGAAGATTCTGCACTTCCCGATGTTGAAGGAACGATGGATCCCATTGATCCACCTCCTTGTGATCCCTCTACTACAAGGAAGAGGCTTTTGTGGCTTAAAGATACTCTTGAAGATGTCGAGAAACATATTGCACTGAGAGGGACATTCCGTGAAAGCAAGAAGCCGAATAGGTACCGAGGGTACTTAGTTGCCATGAGTACCATTGTACAATCTGAGCCTTGCACATTCGAAGAAGCCGTGAAGCAACAGGTTTGGAAGGATGCAATGAACGAAGAGTACGAGTTGCTCATGAAGAATGAAGTCTGGGATGTGGTTCCTAGACCCAAGGATAAGTTTGTGGTCACTTCGAAATGGCTCTACAAGATCAAACATGGAGCTTATGTGAGTGCTGAGAAATTCAAGGCCAGATTTGTAGCTCAAGGCTTCTCTCAAAAGGATGGAGTAGACTATGATGAGATATTTGCACCGGTTGCCCGATATACCACCATCCGTTCGATCATAGCCCTTGCTGCCTCGCAAGAATGGAACCTTCATTAGATGGATGTCAACATTGCCTTCTTGCATGGTTCGCTTAAGGAGGAAGTATATGTGGAACAATTCGAGGGGTTTGAGGTTTAGGATCATGAGACACATGTATGCAGGTTGAATAAAGCCCTATATGGGTTGAAGCAAGCCCTTAGGGCTTGGTATGAGAGGATCGATAGCTATACTATGAAGCTGGGATTTACAAGATTCGATGCTGACCTGAACCTATACTTCAAGGTTGAAAAGGACATACCTCTCATTCTGGTCCTTTATGTGGATGATCTCTTTCTGACAGGTGATGACCCTCTCATTCATCAATGCAAGAGGGAGTTGGCTTTCGAGTTCGAGATGAAGGACCTAGGACTGATGCATTATTTCCTAGGGTTGGAGGTCTGGCAAAAGCCAAGTGAGATTTTCCTTTCTCAAGGAAAATATATTGTGAAGCTACTTGAGAGATGTGGGATGGTGGACTGCAAGTCCGTGACTACTATGATGGAACTCAACTTTAAGAAGCTATGTGAAAGTGCTGCTGGACAAGGATTGGCGAACCCTACCGAGTATCATCAATTTGCGGGAGCACTGATGTTCTTGGTCAACTCTCGTCCTGACATATGCTTTGCTGTGAACATGTTGAGTCAATATATGGTTGAGCCTCATCACATTCATTGGGTTGCTGCCAAGAATCTCTTGAGACATCTCCCGGGCACTATCCACTATGGACTGAGATACACTGCTGGGGATTTGAGGTTGCATGGATATACAAATGTTGACTGGGCTGGTAGTGTGGTGGATTGTAAGAGCACATCTGGATGCTGCTTCTCTTTGGGGCCAGCTTCTATATCTTGGATGAGCAGGAAGTAGAAATCGGTTTCACTAAACACTGCCGAGGCTGAATACATTGTTGTAAGTATGGATTGTTGTGAAGCAGTCTGGTTGAGGAAGCTCTTCAGTGAGCTATTTGAGCACGTGCTAGATATCATCGTGATCTTTTGCGATAACCAGAGTGAGATTTGTTTATCAGAGAATCCCTTGTTCGATGATTGCTCCAAGCACATTGATATCAAGTACCACTTTATCTGGGATATGGACAACGGGGAGCAGTTAGGCTCCAACATATCAGGATAGTTGAGTAGGTTGCAAACATTCTCACAAAGCCTCTTGAGAAGGTCAAATTGTTAACTGTCTGAGAGAAACTTGGAGTCGTGGAACAACCCTCTTATGAGGGTCCCGTATTAGTTGGACATAAAGCTCTAGGAGCTCCTTGGGGCGTGGGGTACTTCTTGGAGCTAGCTATTAGCGACCACAGGGTGAGTGGTTCACCTTCCCCTAGTGGTGCGCTGGATATAGGGTGAGTGGTTCACCTTCCCCTGTGATACCCCATTATGGTTGAGATGTGTGTAGGGTGAGTGGTTCACCTTTCCCTACCCGGACACATGCATGTAGGGTGAGTCTTTCCCCTACGGTTGACATATGCATAGGATGAGTGGTTCACCTTCTCCTATGGCATATGAGCAGGATGAATGGTTCACCTTCTCTTGTTGATGCCCCAACACACATCCTACCCATAGAGTTTGGGACTCATGGGAAGTACCTCTCATCTGGCCAATGAGCTGGGAAAAGCTAGTTAGGGACCATAGCACTACCAATGGACACATTGTGTACTACCATACTCCCTATGACTAGGATGCATGGTGTTCAACAACTTGATCTGGGATCAGGGATTGACTTTAGTCAGTGGAGGGTGGTATGATACACTCTCGATCACTTCTTCTTCATTATTACTTCGTGGTTCAGCAGAACAGAGTAGAGCAGTGATGGCATGATGGTACGAGATGGCAGGTTGGCATGATGATGGATTGATTGATAGGTGGAATTCTCCCTAGTTGAGAGGGAGTGTTAAAAGTGGCAACTAGGGCCAAATTCCACCTTAGGACAACTCATATGCTGGATATGATTATTGCATTAGATTCCTCTTTCGGAGAGGTACAATTTTGATATAAAGATCATCTCATTATGACAAGCAGAAATGGAATTATGAATTTATTTCTCCTATGGACAAATTGTCAAGGTTGGATTCAGTCAAATGTAGGCTCATGAAGCCCAACAGATGTGTCTTTTCACCCTCAATGATGTGTATAAATAAGAGAGACCTTTTCCTCATTTGGACATCATCTCATCACATTTCTTCTCTCTCTTGATTGGGTCGTACAACATTGGACGCTTCTCTCTCCTTTGCACATGTGTCAGCTCTCCTTCTCTCTCTACTTCGCACGTGTGGCAGAAGGCCGAGTTTTTCTTGGCAGAACAGGTTGCAGATTTCAAGGCATTGACTAGTGTTGACCAAGGGTGATTTGACCAGAGTTGACCTCAGTTTTTGGACCAAAATTTTGATTTTTCTAGGCTGCATTTATTGGCACAAAAATTGAGGTATTTGGGGACAATTTGACCAGCGTTGACTTTAGGTTGACTTCTGTTTTGACCGCATAAAATTACAGCAGACTTTCTCTCTCCTTTGACTGGGTTTGACTGCAGAATTTGAGCTGACTTTGACTCTCTTGGGAGGCCAAATTGCACTGTTGTTCCAAGGATGTTTAGGGGCAGCTTTGACCACCGTTGACTTTCTGGTTAGGGCTGATTTGGCAGATCTGTTTTAGGCTTATATTTGTACTCTCTCTTTCACTGCTGAACTATTGAAGAATAATAATAAGATTTGATCAAAGGGTTTCCCCACATTGGGGTTTGCCCCTGGCATCCGCTACATCTTGTGTCCTCTTGTCTTGGCTTGTCTTATGCATATGATTTTATGTTCTATTTGCATCTACTATCAATGTTTATAAGTTAATGTGATTGCTACTGGATATAATTAGAATTTGTCATTGGGCTGCTAAAGGAACATTGAAGTAAATTGTCTTAAGCATAGAACATATCATTGCTATCTAAAATTAACAAGTATTTATTCCTAATCTAATGTTGAAAAATAAAATTTTTGAGGTTTCTCGAAATAAAGTGGTTGTTGGAATTATACTTTGTACCAAGCAATGCTTACTTCACTTTGCAGAGATGTGAAACACGTGCCTTCTTAGATCAATCATGCAATTGGTCCAGGAAGAGGGTTTGATGTGCTCAGTGAAGTCGCACCCCCAAGTGACTTAATAAGCTCTCTAACTTCTAAATCCAACTAGGAGTGGCCCCTGATGTGGTGTTCTCTAGCCTTTAGATTGATTGATAGATGGAATATGAACTTACTTCCTAGTGAATCATCCCTTTGGAGTGGTCCAACTGCTTGAAGCGACCCACTTGCAAAACATAAAGAACAAAGTGGGGTTTTTACCTAGTTTGTCTTTTTCAAGTGATGAAATAGCCCCTTATGGGTCAGCCTGTTAGCTTTTGTGTAATCTTAATTATTTGAGAAATTATTAGATTATAGCTCAAATGCAACAATTAATTGAGAAAAGTTAAAATAGTAAAAACCATCCCACGTGACGAACACAAATATTTTAACAAGGGTTTGCCCTAGACGGATAAGGCACCGGTCTTATCTCCTATAACCATTCTTAAATCCTAAAATAATTTTTTTACTTATCTTAGTGTAAATTAGGGTTTAGTTACAACAAAATCATACATTTTTAACATTTATTATCTTTGATTTTATTGTCCTAGGGTTAGGATGTGTTTGGAATACATTTAAAAAACAAGTGTCATTTTATGTGCATTTCTTAGTCCTAAATTAGAGCTGACATCTAGGGTTGAAGTGTTGTTATATGCAATTTTTAAACCATAGAAAATTGCTATAATTTATTCTCTTGTTACTCATAATTTTAAATCTCATTTTACACTTCATTATCATAGTTTTTGTGGCCAAATTTGCTTCTGTCATAAACAATTGTTACTTTGTCAAGCTAGTTTGCGATAGTCATGTGTAATTTCTTGATTCTGTATTTGGGAACCTCTTTTGAGCCACTATTGGTTGACCTAAGCCTATAGAAGAGCCATATGAACCTTTGAACTCAAATCTGAAAATTAGTCTTAAAATCCACCCTAAGCTCTAATTGCCTAACATCATTCTTTGGTTGTAAATCATTGTGGAATCCTTGGGGGCATTTAGTTTAACCAGATTGGGTTATTTGATCCCTTAGATGTACTAGGGAAACCTCAATTAAGTTGAATTGTGTCTGTCACTAAAATTAGGGGAGTAGTTGTTGAGGTGCTAATGGCGTCACTTCCATTTTTGTACATTTTCTAGGTCACCTAGTGAGGCGTTGCACCTATGTTACTGTATCTACGGGTTTTGGACACTGGATCTCCACATTTGAGATCCAGTTCTGGATTCAGAATTGCCTAGATCCGTGAGACATCTGCCAACAAAAAGGATCCATTCTCGGTGAAATGCATCCCGGCCCAGATGACCCCACACTCGTGGATCCTAAAGGAAATTTACACTGAAGTAGTATTTGTTTTGACCTGTGTCTGTGTTAAGTTATGGTATGTTCTAGGCTTAGAGCAATTTACTTATCTTTCTTATTATTATCCACAGATTAGCAATCACATGTACATTAAGTAAGCAGATAGAACATTTAAACGATCAATAGAAAACAAGCCAAGACAAGAGACACAAGATGTGGCTGCTCGCCAGGGACAAACCCCAATATGGGGAAACCCTTTGATCAAGTCTTCTTTTATCTTCAATAATTCAATAGAGAGAAATAGTACAAAGATCTGATTTATATCAGCAGCAACAAACCCTAGATCAAACTCATCAAGTCTCCACCGGTGTGTCGTTCACCGCGCATCAATCCAAGACTTTGTCGTGCACCAGTCCAAGACTTTGTTGTGCACCAGTTCAAGACTTCGCCGCACATCAGTCCAAGACTTCGTCGTGCATCAGTCCAAGACTTCGCCGTGCACCAGTCCAAGACTTCGCCGTGCACCAGTCCAAGACTTTGCCGCCGTGCACCAGTCCAAGACTTTGCCGTGCACTAGTTCAAGACTTCACCGTGCATCAGTGCAAGACTTCGCCGTACACCAGTGCAAGACTTCGCCGTGCACCAGTCAAGACTTCGTCGTGCACCGGTTCAAGACTTCGCCGCGCATCAGTCCAAGACTTCGCCGTGCACTAGTCCAAGACTTCGCCGTGCACTAGTCCAAGACTTCGCCGTGCACCAGTCCAAGACTTTTCTGTGCACCAGTCCAAGACTTCGTCGCGCATCAGTACAAGACTTCGAACGACTTGTTTCGGCTCGGGTGAGAGAGAGAGCCCTTCTGCGTAGGAGAGTGAAGAGTCTCTTTTTCTGTGCAGGAGAGAGAGATATGATAAGTAGTGAGTGACTAAATGAGGAGTCATCCTGTATTTATATCCAAACATTGTAGGTGAATAGATGTGTCTGTTGGGCGTCTGAGCCTACATAAGTTGCTGGCCGACTTTGATAATTTGTCAATAATCAAAATAAATTCATATCTCCATAAATACTTATCGGAATTGGATGATCTTTAGATCAATCCTACACCTCTCGATGAGAGGAATCTAGGAAAGATATTATCAACCATGAATAAGGTGACCCACATGGAGTTTGGCCCTAGTTTCCAATTTTAACACTCCCTCTCAACAAGGGAGAACTCCATCTGCAATTCGTCTGACTGTCGCTACTATTCATCCATCAAATGCATTGCCTTGTACAACTTGACCCCTACTCTTCTCTGCTCTGCTTTGTTCTGTTCTGCTCTGCTCGAACTATGAAGAAGAAGAAGTGATCGAGGATGTCTCATACCATCCTCCACTGACCCGAAGTCAGTCTGGAGTGTGTACCACTTTCACTGGTCCCAGACCAGTCCTCTACTGACCCGAAGTCAGTTTCAGAGGGTGTACCACTCTCACTGGTCCTAGACTAGTATCATTGATCCTAGATCAATGGAGGTCATCCTAGCATAGGGAGTACGGTAGATACAATGATGTGTCCATCGATAGAACTACTATGGTCCCTATCCTCATTTCCCTACTCATTGATCAGATGAGAGGTACTTCCCATGAGTCCCAGACTGCATGGGTAGGATGCCTCGACAGGAGAACTAATCATCCTGTCCACAGGAGAACGAATCATCCTGTCTAGTGGATGCCACGGAGAACTAATCATCCTGGCCTACAGGAGAATGAATCATCCTGTTCCACAATCGCCATGGAGAACGAATCATCTTGGCCCACAGGAGAACTAATCATCCTGTTCCATAGTCGCCACGGGGTGTCAGGGGAGGGTTGAACCTTTTACCCTGTACAAAGTGCACCAACAGGGGATGATGAGTTATCTTGTGGTCATATGTTGCTCCAAGAAGTACCCCACACCCCCCTGGAGCTCCTAGAGCTCAGTACATCATACTTGACCCTCAAAAGAGGGTCTCTGAACGACTCCAAGTCGTTCTTGGAAAGTAAAAAATTTGACCTTTCCTAGGGGCTTTGTCAAAATGTCGGCGACTTGTTCATCTGTACCGATATGTTGGAGTCTTATAGCTCCCCACTGCACCATGTCACGAATATAGTGGTACCTGATATCGATATGCTTGGAGCGATCATGGAATACGGGATTCTCTGATAAACGTAACCCACTCTGGTTGTCACATAGGATCACGGTGGTATCCAATGTAAATCCAAACAACTCACTGAAGAGCTTTCGTAACCAGATTGCCTCACAGGAGGCCATGCTAGCAGCAATGTACTCTGCCTCGGCGGTGCTCAAAGCCACATACTTCTGCTTCCTGCTCATCTAGGATATCGAAGAAGATCCCAAGGAGAAACGACACTCGGAAGTGCTCTTACGGTTCACCACATTGCCTGCCTAATCAGCATCAATATATCCAAGTAGTCTCACATTTCCGGTAGTGTATCTTAACCCATAAGTAATTGTGCCACGAAGATATCTCAGCAGATTCTTGGCACCAATCCAATGTATGTGGTGAGGTTCAACAATGTGTTGACTCAATGTGTTGATTGCAAAGCATATATCTGGATGGGAGTTCACTAGGAACATCAATGCTCCGACGAGTTGACGATACTCGGTGGTATTTCGTAAAACAGGTCCAACAGCACTACCGCTTAACTTCTTGAAGTCAAGCTCCATTGGGGTGGTTATGGGCTTGCAGTCCACCATTCCGAATCTCTCCAATATCTTCACCACATATTTTCTTTGAGATAGGAAAATCTCCCCTGGTTTTTGCCAGACTTGCAGTCCTAGGAAATAGTGCATAAGTCCTAGGACTTTCATCTCTAACTCAGAAGTCAGCTCCCTCTTACATTCGTGAATGAGAGGTTAGAAAGAGGTCGTCAACATATAGCACCAGTATGAGAGGCTTGTCATTTATAACCTTAAAGTAAAGGTTGGGGTCGACTTCACTCCTAGTGAATCCCAACTTCATCAAGTAGCTATCGATCCTCTCATACCATGCTCGAGGTGCTTGCTTTAGCCCATAGAGGGCCTTCTTCAACTTGCACACATGAGATTCTCAATCATGAATCTCAAATCCTTCGGGTTGCTCCACATAGATCTCTTCTTTGATCGAACCATGTAAGAACGCAATCTTGACATCCATCTGATGTAGGTTCCATCCTTGCGAGGTAGCAAGGGCTATGATCGAGCGGATGGTGGTATATTGGGCAACAGGTGCAAAATCTCGTCATAGTCTATACCTTCCTTCTGGGAGAAGCCGCAAGCGACAAAACAAGCCTTATACTTTTCTGCACTTCCATCAACTGCATGCTTTATCTTGTAAAGCCATTTTGAAGTGACAACTGCCTTGTCCTGGTGTCTGGGGACTACATCCCAGACATCGTTCTTCATAATAGACTCATGTTCTTCGGTCATAACATCCTTCCATACTTGATGCTTGACGACATCTGTGAATGATGAAGGCTCATTTTGGATGATCATGCTCATGATGGTCAGGTATACCTGATACTTGTTTGGTTTCTTACTTTCACGGAAGGTTCCTTGGGGTGCTGTGTGTCCTTCAGCATCATCAAGTGTCCCCCTAAGCCATGAAGGCCTTTTCCTTGAAGAGGAGGGCTCAGGCAGAGGAGGATCAATAGGATCCAGGGGTTCTTACACATCAGGCATTGTCTCCTCTTCTTTTTCTTTCAGTTCCCTGGTGTCAGCTTCTTGAGTGCTCCTCAAAGTAGGAAGATTATCTGCCTTGCTAAGGGCCATATCTTCATCAAAGGTGACATCATGACTAATCTCGACTTCCCTTTGACCAGCTACATAGATTCTATAGCCCTTAGTGTTTTCACTATAACCCACAAAGGTTCCTTTCTTTCTAGATGCACCCAATTTATTCATTTTCTCTTTCGGCACATGAAAATATATTGGGCTTCCAAAAATTCTAAAATGAGATACGTCAGGTTTCTTACCGGTGAACATTTCTTCAGGAGTTTTGGAACCCAATGCTTGATGAGGGCATCGGTTTTGTACATATATAGCGGTGTTCGCAGCTTCGGCCCATAGAAACTTCGGAAGTCTTTGATCATGGAGCATAGCACGAACAGCTTCCACAATCGTACGGTTCTTCCTTTTCGCCACACCATTCTGCTCAGGAGTATAGGGTGTAGTGGTCTCCCTCTTAATGCCAACCTCTTTGCAAAAGTCATGAAACTCATTAGATTCATATTCGGTCCCATTATCAGTCCTTAGGATCTTGATCTTTTATTCGGTTTGATTCTCGATCAAGGCTTTGAAGTGTCGAAACCAGGAGAACACTTCATTCTTCTTTTTCAAGAAATATATCCAAGTCTTGCGAGAATAATCATCTGTAAAAGTGAGGTAATATAAATATCCTCCCAAAGAGTTCACAGGCATCATACCAGATATGTCTGAGTGAACCAACTGCAATATATCGGAGGTCTTGCTTTGGCTTGAGGGGAATGGTCCCCTTTTGAGCTTCCCTTCGGCACATCCTGGACATACACCTTCTTGCTCTAATCTGAACTCGGGAATCCCAATTACCATTTTTCTTACATCAGGTAGAGATTTATAATGAAGGTGAGCAAACCTATGATGCCATAATTCTGATTGAAGAGATGTGTCACAAGTCATCACACCCAACGGACTTCCTCCAACCTGATATAATGAATCAACTCGAAACCCAAGAGTAAAAGCATCCTTAAAGTTATTTTTTCATACACGTACCTTGTCATTGCTGAAAGCCACCTTGTAGCCTTTGTCTTCCATTGCCAAAATGGACACCAGGTCCTTTTTGAGATTAGGTACATATAATACATCTTGTAGGTGGATGGCATTACCTTGATTTAGTTGAAGAGTGACATTTCCTATGCCTTTCATGGGATGAAGAAAAGGCAGAGGGATGACCTTTAAGTATGGGTATTTCTTGCTCTTCCATCCTTGTTTCTTCTTGAATGCATCTGGCCATTAATTCGTCAAATCCAGGAATTACGTTATTGTTGAGAAGAGTAGTCCTGAATATATACCAGTCAGATGGTAGTCCTCCAAGAGTGGTGAGTGTCATTTCCCTATCAGGAATTACTTCCCCAATAGATAGGAGATCATTCTTGATCTCAGTCATTCTTAAGAAGTATGCTTGCATACTCTCATCTTTGCCCTTCTTAATTTCCTTCAACTTATTTCTAAGAAACAAGACTTGATTTGCACCATTAACTTTAAATAAACTCACCAGTCTATCGTAGATTTCCTTGGAGGTGTTCAGCTCAGAAACATAAGCCACCAAGCGTTTGTCAATAGAGTCCCAGATGATCTTCTTTGCTTTGACTTCTCCCTTGGTCCATTTGTTCCTAGCAGCAGCGGATGCATTTGATGGAGGCTCAACAATTCCGCCTCTCACATGGTCCAACACTTCCTGTTCTTCTAATGTTAGATCGAGAGACATCTTCCATCCGTGATAGTCAGACTTCTCATGGAGTTTGTCTTCAGCAGGGAAGTGTGTTGAGGACCCCATGATTTCTTTCAGATAGCCTTGCCAACCTTCTCTTCGGTGATTGCTCTTGCTCTTGCTTGGGCTTTGTCTTCACCTCAGCTCTAATACCATGTTAAGTTATGGTATGTTCTAGGCTTAGAGCAATTTACGATTAGCAATCACATGTACATTAAGTAAAGTGCAAATAGAACATTTAAACGATCAATAGAAAACAAGCCAAGACAAGAGACACAAGATGTGGCGGCTAGCTAGGGACAAACCCCAATATGGGGAAACCCTTTGATCAAATCTTCTTTTATCTTCAATAATTCAGCAGAGAGAAATAGTACAAAGATCTGATTTATATGAGCAGCAACAAACCCTAGATCAAACTTGTCAAGTCTCCACCGGTGAGTCGTTCACCGTGCATCAGTCCAAGACTTCACGGTGCACCAATCCAAGACTTCACCATGGACCAGTTCAAGACTTCGCGCACATCAGTCCAAGACTTCGCCGTGCACCAGTCCAAGACTTCGCCGTGCACCAGTTCAAGACTTCGCCGCGCATCAGTCCAAGACTTTGCCGTGCACCAGTCCAAGACTTCGCCATGCACCAGTTCAAGACTTCGTTGCACATCAGTCCAAGACTTCCAAGATTTCGCCGTGCACCAGTTCAAGACTTCGCCGTGCATCAGTCCAACACTTCGTCGTGCACCAGTCCAAGACTTCGTTGCGCACCAGTCCAAGACTTCGCCGCACATCAGTCTAAGACTTCGCCGCGCATCAGTCCAAGACTTCGCCGTGCACCAGTCCAAGACTTCGCCGCGCACCAGTCCAAGACTTCGCCGCGCACCAGTCCAAGACTTCGCCGCGCACCAGTCCAAGACTTCGCCGCGCACAAGTCCAAGACTTCACCGCGCACCAATCCAAGACTTCGCCGCGCACCAGTCCAAGACTTCGAACGACCTGTTTTGGCTCGGGTGAGAGAGAGAGCCTTTCTGCGCAGGAGAGAGAAGAGACTCTTTTTCTGCGCAGGAGAGAGAGAGATATGATGAGTAGTGAGTGACCAAATGAGGAGGAGTCATCCTATATTTATATCCAAATGTTTTAGGTGAATAGATGTGTCTGTTGGGCGTCTGAGCCTACATAAGTTGCTGGCTGACTTTGATAATTTGTCAATAATCAAAATAAATTCATATCTCCATAAATACTTATCGGAATCGGATGATCTTTAGATCAATCCTACACCTCTCAACGAGAGGAATCTAGGAAAAATATTATCAGCCATGAATAAGGTGACCCACATGGAGTTTGGCTCTAGTTGCCAATTTTAACAGCCTGAATCCCATCTCAACACTATTTTGACTTGAGTCCAAACTCTGTCCTCCTTGTCGCCAAGGTATGCCTTGAAGGTTAAATTGATACTTCCCATTTTCATTAATTAATTCATTCCAATAGGTTGTTGTTTGGTGGAGCATGTAGCACAACGGCAGGTCGTTCTTTCTTTTGAGTTGACTGAAATGTTTCACGATCTGGCTCAACAACTCTAATGAGAAGGTTGTTTTCTTTTCTTTCTCGACCTCATCTACGACTTCAGCATTTTGTAAAGTGGGATTTAGCTGATAACATTTTGATAGGCTCTAGATGTGGCCATAAGCTAAACACATTTGATCTTAGATATTGTTTATATTTTAGATAGGTTATAACTTTATAATTTAACTTGTTATAGCTTATATATAACAAGAGATTAAATGGATATGTTTAAGTTGATAGAGTTATTTTGAATTAAGTTATTTAATTATTAAATCAAAGTTTAATTTTTTTGATATACTATAACATGATGCATAACCTTTAAAACTTAATTTAGTATTATAACTTATATATTTAACAAAAAATATTAAACTTTTATAAATTAAACTTTCATACAATAATTAATTAAAGTATTAAATTAATTATTATTTACAAGTACTATAATCATTAAATATAAGTATTATATGTTTTTCAATGTAATAGATGCACAGGATACCTGTAAACTTTATCGTTGTTGATAGGTGATAAATTGATAATCAATAAACTTTTGATGTAGACTATAGTAAACCTCCCTCGACAAATACATCAATTATTGACATGTTAGCATGTCACATAGGCAACCAACCCGGGACTTGTTTCTATTTGCAAATCATATCACTCAGCCAGTCAGACTAACCCATCAAATTATAATATCAATATTATATATTATAAATGTAAATATAATCATATATTTAAATATTTTTATTTTGAATTTTTTTAATATAAGTTTTATTTTTAACAAATTAGTAAAAATATTTTTATAGTGTTTGTACCTGTCGTTTCCCCGTAGTATCCAGATTGTGGCTTTTAAAAAATCCTGATGGATCTAGACTCGGATCCATATCCGGATCCATGTCCATATTTAAATAGTGGTAACTTAGATTTGCACTTAGGTGCTAGTTTTTGCTGTAACAGGATTAATGTTTGAGTTTTTCAGTGGTGAGAAGTTTGCTTCAAACATCAGTGTGAGTTGATGCAAATGTTTGTTTTAGTCTAGTGTGATGACTAGGTTGGTGCAGTGGTCTCTAGTTTCCACATCATGGAACTAAAATCATGGTGCTCCCAGCTTACTGACAACCACTTCTTCATAAGATTGACCCATCTCACATTCTCTGGAGAGAAGCGTTCAACAGTTCCCATTGGCTTTTTTTTGTTGTCACAGACATTCAGTTGGCATGTGTATGTGTCCTCACATCTGCAAACAACAAATGTCTAGCCAGAACTGTTTCTGTGTGCCCACTAGACTGGTTTATTCACATTCTGTGTTGTCATTCACACACAATCACTACTCACAAACAGTCTCGTGCTGGTCACAGATAGACAGTGCTCATCTCACACTTGCTGGTCACTCTGGTCACAGATTGGTCATGTTCAATGGTCTGGTTCACAACTCCGTTCATTTCTTTTTTGGTTTAAAATTCTGCTCATTTACTGAGTTTAATTCTCTATGTATTAATATGTAGAGTTGGATATATTTCAAATACGCAAGTGAAAATAAAGTAAAAAACCTCATTCCAGCATTTTGATGCAAGTTTTGCAAAGGGAAACTAATTGAAAGTTTGGTGAAATTGAAATTACAACGGAGGGAATCGAGAATTGTTAGATGATTCCTTGGGAAGACTGCTTTTTCTTTGCTTGTGATTTGATTGATTTATAATTCATATCCTTTATTGATGGTAGTCGTGCCTTGCAATGAATGTTAGTAAGTGATTTTCCAAAATTCATAACCTTCTCAACAATGCCATATTTTGATATTTATCAGCACCAGAAAATCGCAACCCATTCTTGGGGGAGAGTGAACATCATCATCAATATATAAAAGATAACCTGAAAATTGAGACTTTATTTCTTCTAGTACATATTTCATGTCACTGGTACTTTACATGGCCTGTGTCATGAAGTTGCACAAAGTTGTTGATCTTAAATAGTGTCATCTAGATGTTGAATTAATGCGATCTCAGTCCCATTACACATTGGATTGTGTAGGTGTCTCATATTGCTTCAGAAGCAGGATTGCCTTTTCCTGATTGTGCAGAGGCAATGCCATGTAAGATTGTTTCCATTGATGACTCATTTTTTTCCTGAATATGCTTGCTCTAGAAAATATTATTTAGATGAGCTCGCAAACATTGCTTGTAGCTTAATTTTTATCTCACGCATTCATAGATGAGAAATTTAAGGCCTGATTGACAACTAAGGAGGATCCTCGAGCACTGTATCACAGTTAGATGTTGCACTGAAAAACCTAACTTTGGGAAAATGATACATTTTTGATGTAACCATCTTTGGAGTCAAACTAACATTCAGTATTTTCCATCGATGGGTCTTGTATTTTAGTTCTCAAGCCTTACAAAAAGAAGTTGGTAACACTTGCACCTTTCTCTGCTGTATATTCAGCTGATGTGGTTGAATAATTTTGGAATGAGTATTAGCACTGTCTAAAAGTCAATTTATAGGTAATGGACTATCAATATGTACAAGTCAACAGGTTATACTTGCCCACTGAATATCACAAGCTTGGTTTCTTAACATGTACACCTTAAGTTATGTGTAGACATTATTGGTGATGCAGAAGCGGAGCATAATATTACTTTTTCTTTCTTTCCCCTGTTGTAAATGATTTAGAGGCATAACATGAGCCAAAGGTCATCAGAGAGAGTAAAAATCAGATGTTACATTTTCTGCATTCTTCAAATTACAGTTTTGGTCATTTTATTAAACTTTGTTGGACATAGCTGCCTTTTGCTTGCTTTATTCTACATTTTGGAGTTATGCTTTCTATGTATGCATGTTGCTTTTGTCTGTATAGTTTATTGGATGAGAACCGTATATGGTTAACTGATCATTTTGTGTCTTTAGTATTTGTGTAGATACCAATTTTGTTCCTCGTGCATTTGACTAGCCAAAATACATGTCAGTTAAAATGGAATTTTGTACCTCTAATTCTGTATCTAGTATATGGTCATGCATCATATGGTAAACAAGATTTTCTTTCCTACTGAGTGGAGTATTCAAAATTTTCTCTTTGATTGATAAGGTCCTTCCCTTCATGCTACCTAAATTAGCATTTAACTGTAGGGATGATTCATGGGAAATTGGGAATCTTTCTCTCACACTTTTACTAAAATCCCTTTTCATCTTGTCCAAACTTGACTTGCTGTTCAGGAAATTATGGATTATCACTACCATCATTGTGGATATGTTAAAACTTAATAGCTTAATGTACATCTTTTATCTGATAGATACAGTTTTGCTCACAGACACTTTAGAATGGTCCCAAGCCGAGATGATAGCGGTATTAGTTGTGTTGATATCTTCATGCCGACAACTCCTTTTGATATTCTGGCCAGAGTTTGCAAAGTCGAGTAAAGCAGCGAATCAACAGGTATAGCAATAATTCTATTTGTTTAGATTCAAGAAATTTTCCAGTTAAGGAAACAGTTCAGAGGATGGATTCTAAGAAATTAAGAATGTAGGACTGACTACTTTTTAATTATGAGAGTTCAATGTTGCATTTAAGAAATTAAGAATGTAGGACTGTATTTATTCTTTCACAGTTTCTGGCAGACTTTGCAGTGATACTATAAATACTTTTTCAATGTAATGACCTTTGTAATAAATCCTCATCAAGATATTTTAGCATGTTGTAAAAACCCTCCTTCCCACCTCAAAAAAGCTAGATGTTAGTTTCTGTAGCATCGTATGTGTTCTAGTCACAAATTTGGTGGAGAGGCTAGAATACACGAGTTCTCCAAAACCCAGAAATCGTTTATGGAAATTCCACCTAGAAGTGTCTCAATTAGATTATTAGCCATTTTTAAAATATTTCCCAAGTCTAAACTTAAGGAATATGGTTAATTAATTAGTATTAATTGAGATAAGGTGAGGATCATCTAGAAACCCACAAGGATCGACTTCAAGATGATCCCAGCCATTGATTAAGATTTAATTTTGGTCGTTGGTGCTCCAACAGTGGATTATAAGAGGAAGTCGATGGGCACTTGGAGAAGACACACCAGAGCACCAAAAGTTTGATTTTCTTGGCAGATCGATTTCTAGAGTAGCAGTGGTTAGTTGCGGAGAGCTAGAGATCAAAGTAGAGAGTGAGGGGCAGGGACAATGAGTCTAGAGGAGATTTTCCAGATTTGGAGAGTCAGCGACAGGAGGGCCGAGTTTCCTCACTGAGGCTGCGTAGAAGCTTCAGAGGCAACAATTCGATTTGGCCAGACAGAGGATCAATTTAGTTGCTGGAGGCTGGGAAGATTTCCGGAAGGGAACAACGAGTTATTCTTAGAGGTTGGATTGGGTAGACGACTTGACCTGTTGCAGTTCCAGGCATAGCTACCAGCGGCTGCGTAGGCTTGATGCAGAGGTTGTTTCAGGGGTTTTGTGGAGCCCATTCAAAGCTAGTTTTGGAGCTGGATCAGTGTCGGGTGAGACAAAATTTGTCTCACTAATTTTTGTGCATCCATATTCTCCTGTAGTGGATTTCCAGTTTGTGCATCCAGATTGTACTATGATTTTCACTACTGCTTAATAATACAACCCTCAACTGCTGCACTGATTTTTCCACATTGGGGTTTTCCGAGGACTTTTGTCCAAAAATAACGGTGTTAATTTTATGTGTGTGCTAGCATTTCTCAGTTCCAACGCTATTTTATTTCTGCAGTTTTTATTTGTGAAGGTTGAAGTGTGTTTATTTTGATGTTTTTGTAGCAATAAACTGAATAATTAATTTATCAGTTAGAAGAAATAATACCAGTTGCTGCAATATGATTCCAGATTTGGAATTTCCCCATGGTATTAGAGCGTGATTGATCAACTGGGAACCTCAAAAGAAGAGAAAGAATTTTGCTGTTCAGAGGGAGTAGCAAGCTGAAATTCTTGAGGCAGCGCAATGCTCAGACAAGCAGGCCGAATTGTTGGGTCAACAGTTCGAATTCCAGTTGCAGTGGTGCAGAAAATTCGATTTGCCTAGGAGAGTGATTCCAGCAGTTAGAGCGAGCAGTTGCACCTCATATTTTCGCTGAGCAGATTTCTGGTTGGATGCAGAGGGTTTTTGCAGCAACAGATTCATCGTCAGGTGGAAGAGAAAAACACACACAGTAGAGGGAAAATTTCTCCCAGGGAACTTCGAGTCTCAGAAGTTCGATTTTTCTAGGAAGATTGGCAGTAGCAACTAGCAGATCTATGCAGTCTAGAACGGAGTGCAAGTGGCAGAGCAACAACCAAGCACAGAGGGAAAGAGGGGGTTTTTGACAATTTTTCAAGATGGCCACTGCAGGGCTTAGAGATTAGGATAGGTTGGATGGATCATCGAACTATGTCATCTGGAATGCTGGGATGTATTTCCTTATAGATGAATATGGCTTGAAAGCCTACATTGATAATGTAGTGGCAGTTCCTCAGGATGTAGACCAGCTCAAGGAATATAGGAAGGAGATGGCACGGACGAAACGTTTTATCTTGGATGGAGTCTAAGACCATATTGTCTCACATATAGCGGCCAAGGGAATGACCAAAGAAATGTGCGGTGCTCTCTCCACGCTATACCAAGGTATTTCTGAGCAGTGAAAGATGTTCCTAGAGGAGAAGCTGAGATGCATCGGGATGCAGAAGGGGGAAGGCATAGATCCCTTCCTCACCAAGATTCAGGAGGTTCGAGACCATCTTTCAGCTATTGGGACAACACCTCAACCTTCAGAGCTAGTACAATTGGCACTCAAAAGTGTCTCAGAGGATTGACAAGTCTTCACCCAAAGTATATTGGGCAAAGACACGCTACCAAGATGGGACAGAATGTGGGCCGATTTGCAGTAGGAGGAATTGAGACGAGCTCTATTGAAGAGCTCCATCAATGGCAGTAGGCAGAAGGTGGTGAAGGGGAGGAAAATGTGGCCCTAACATCTAAGGGTCCTAGTCAGAGGCAGGGGGAGTAGAGAAAGAAGGACCTGTGTAAGGTCAAAAGTGTTTCAGGTGTGGTTAGCTCGGTCACTATAGCAGGTAGTGTCCTCTGAGGAAGAAGGACAAGTCAGAGAAGTAAGACCAGCAGGCAGCGTCAACTGAGATCGATAAGTTGTCCTCTAGGTTGGAGGAAGACTTTGCGATGTTGGAAGCCATACCTCCAGGAGTGAGGTGGGGTGACTTGGAGTTGTAGCCCTAGAGAGCTACAGATTTGGGAAGGGTCCTTGAGGAGTCCACCTCATGGATCATTACCTGGCTACGGGGGCCCATAGTATTCCGTAGTAGGATGGATCAGTGGCAGTTGATGCAGTCAGTACTAGAGTGGCAGTTGCAGACTAGTAGCAGTCAGATTTAGAGGAGCGTAGTGCAGTGTTGACATCAAAGCAAGTGGCTCAGTGCAGAGTCAACAACAACGCAAATTCCTTGGTGGACAACGGAGTAGCTAATAGTAGTCAGGACTAGGGAGACAGATGCATCATATTGAACACAGTTGATTCAGTATTTTGGATGCTTTTCAATTGCAGAAGTTGCAATTGTAGCAACCATAGATGAGAGGGAGTTGTAGTGCAGATGCAGTGTTGGCAGCATAAGAGTTGCGCAGTGATCGGTGGGTAGTATTAGCCAGACATTAGCAGCATGACAAAGGGGATACAAAAACAAGGTGCTATAGCAGTAGGATGCCACAGATTACAACATGAGTTGTTGAGCACTAGTTGGAAAGAACACAGTCCTCGCTAATAAGGAGTGTTAGTTTTTGTAGCATTGGATGTGTTCTAGCCACGAAATTTGGTGGAGAGTTTAGAATACATGAGTTCTCCAAAACCAAAAAATCGTTTCTGGAAATTCTACCTAGAATTGTTTCAATTAGATTATTAGCCATTTTAAAAATATTTCCTAAAGTCTAAATTTAGGGAATATGGTTAATTAATCAGTTATAAATGAGATAAGGTGAGAATTATCTAGAAACTCACACGGATCAACTTCAAGATGATCCTAGCCATTGATTAAGATTTAATCTTGGCCATTGGTGCTCCAACAGTGGATTATAAGAGGAAGTCGATGGGCACTTGGAGAAGACACACTAGAACACCAAAAGCTCAATTTTCTTGGCAGATCAATTTCTAGAGTAGCAACAGTCAGTTGCGGGCAGCTAGAGATCGAAGCAGTAAGTGAGGGGTGGGGATAGTGAGTCCGGAGGAGATTTTCCAGATCCGGAGAGTCAACTACAGGAGGGCTGAATTTCCTCAGTGATGCAGCGAAAAAGCTTCAGAGGCAATAGTTCGATTTGGCCAGACAAATGATTGATTCAGTTGTAGGAGGTCAGTTAGATTTCCGGAAGGAACCAACGAGTCATTCTCAGAGGCTGGATTGGGCAAAGGAATTGATAAGTCGCAGTTCTATGCAGAGCGTACCAGTGGCTGCATAGGCTTGACGTAGAAGCTGACGTAGGGGTTTTGTGGAGCCCATTCAGAGCTAGCTTTGGAGCTGGATTAGTGTCGGGTGAGACAAAATTTGTTTCACTAATTTTTGTGGCCAGTTTCTCCTGTAGTGGATTACCGGTTTGGGCATCCAGATTGTACTAAGATTTTCACTATTGCTTAGTAATAAAACCCTCAGTTGCTGCACCAATTTTCCCGCATTGGGTTTTTCTGAGGACTTTTGTCCAAAAATAATGGTGTTAATTTTATATGTGTGGAATAACATTTCTTAGTTCTGGTGCTATTTTATTTCCGTTGTTTTTATTTGTGAAGGTTGCAGCGTGTTTATTTGGATGTTACTATAGCAATAAACTGAATAATTAATTTATCAGTTAGAAGAAATAATACCAGTTGTTGCAATAGGATTCCAGCTTTGGAATTTTCACACTACATGCACCATGAGCTTTTATTCGACTGAGGAGAGGAAATGTTAAGATAGGTTCAAGCAATAGAATAACTAATCAGAATTTCTTCTATTCCCAACTACTGATGACAATCTTGTTTCACAAATATAATTTTGTGGTATGTCCACAATTGCATTGACTTTTATAGTTAAACAATGATGTTCAATATCTATTTCTGGCACCCATTTTAGACCTTTGTATATGAGCTTGGGGACATAAATATATATTCACTAGGAAAGCAAACATATCCTTGCATTGATTGTAAGATAGGCAATTAATCTGTATATTACATATGGATGGCTTTGCTGACTAGAGACTGATTAAAAGAGAAGTCAATGGATAAAGTTGTACTTTATCTCATGGGGAACAAACATAACTATTTGTCATCCTATTTTAAGAAATACAACAATAGTATTCACAAAAATTGGACAAAAAGGGACATTCATCTGGCTGTCAAACCTATTCCTAGTAAGGTGGGATCAATCCTTTCCTATCTGGCTAGTTGCAATGTAGTTGTTCCATACAAAATTGAAGCAAAAGGAACATTTGCACTTCTGGCCATTCTTGATCAGGGGTATCTGTTCTGACTTCTTTAATCACATACCAAAACTACTCTCATCATTTAGGTTCAGGGCATCTTTTCTCACTGACAATTCACATGTCAGTCTACTCACAAGTCACACCGTAGAGTTTCTAGGCTATCACTGACCAGCTATAACTCCATGCAGAGCATGCCTGGGGCAGACTACTGTGGATGAATCCTGGGATTCCATACTCAAGATGGACTTCAGATATTGGAAGGACATTAGCAGGAAAAGAATGTACATTGAGAGGGATTCACGATACATTGTGAGAGCTAAAAACAAAATTATATAGGAGATTGGATCTAGTGAGATTGTCTTTTTCTCCTCCAAGGGGCACTAGTAGGCTTGATACTCACCAGATCCATTGAACCATAATGATCATGCCTTCTCTATTCACATGCCTCTGTTGAAGGGGATTGCTGTCTAAGAGGAGAATTTCATATCTTGAGGGAATCCAGTATGCTATCCACTGATCTGTCACTTGCCTATGATTCATTTTGGTTTGTGTGATAAGATATGCTCCCATGTGTCTTCTTGGTACCCCGCATGTCAGCAGGGGTACATACAAAAATTTTTGCAGCGTTTATCACCACCATTGTAAGCCCAACGTCATGAGTCATGTTGCTGCTTTACACACATACATAAGTTAGTGAGAAAACCCCTTAACCCGACAAGGTGTGGTTGGTGGCAAATTTAAGGGATGGGGCTGTCGCCTATTCCCAAGTCTCTCCATTTAAGCTCTCTCCTAGGTAAGCTA
Source organism: Pinus tabuliformis (assembly GCA_031772625.1). Taxonomy (NCBI): domain Eukaryota; kingdom Viridiplantae; phylum Streptophyta; class Pinopsida; order Pinales; family Pinaceae; genus Pinus; species Pinus tabuliformis. The sequence goes on along the minus strand of CM062811.1, from coordinate 1,002,787,686 downwards.
AGGAGGGTGGTCCCTAAATGGAAAACTAAGTTAAAAATGGGAGATGTGAGGTTTTTAGGATATGTCAAATTTGGATTACTTGAGATTATGAGAAAAAATAGTGAACAATAATATGAAATGAAATATATAACCATCAACACATGAATCAAAGATTAGCATACATAAAACCAGTGTCTTCAATACTTCTTAAAAATAAATAATACTTGCTCAAGAAAAATGAAGTGTTTCAAATTGAAACAAAAGTAACCCTGTCAATCAAACAAAAAATGTTAGCAAGATATGATACCACATGCAAGATATAAAATTTTCTTTCAAGTCATTCATAAATCCAAAGCATGTAAGGAAACGATATAGAATGACTTGCAAAGGAAACAAATTAAACTTTACTTGTAAAAGTGAACAAAATGATACTTGCCCAAATAAGATAATTAATTCAAAACATTTGCATCAATGACAAGTACATGAAATAATTTGCTAGTAAAATAGTAGAACGTATTAATATGAAATACACTTAAACTAAGATTAAATGCAATTATCTTGGTTAATCTTAATCTAAATTCCTAGTCTAGATGTCACCTTTCTTTCGACTGTTTTGAAACAAGTCCCTTATGTAAGTTGTGGAAGGGATCCAAAGAAAAATAGCCAAGGCTACATTAACGATACCTTCCTTGGATTGTCCAACACACCCAATGCCTCCGGCATTGCAGGGACTGTCTTTGACGACTGCAAGGTCATAACTACATAAGAAGGTCTATGTCCCTCAAGTTGATGAAGGAAAGGGGGTCCCTAAGAGATGTTTTTCAACCAAGCTTATTCTTGGAGGTAAAATTTTATTAGAGATGCAAACTATGCTAATATGCTTAAATGGAATGCAAGTGAGTTTACTAGTGCTTGTAAAAGGAGAAGCCTCAAGTAAATGGAAATATGTTCAATGAGATAACTAGATAATTGCTCAAAATTGTACAAGATACAAGAATATAAGCTTTATAAGTACATAAGATTGTAAGTCACTCAAAGTAAGTTCTTTAACAAATGATACATCAATGATCAACCAACTAAAGCAATGGAATGAGATGAAGTTTCAAAGTATGATATGCTTGCAAAATTGAGCAAATAGCTTTAAAATAAATGGGCAAGTAACAAATGAGCCTATAGTGAGGCAAACTTGAAGCAAATTGTTTCACTAACTGAAATTTTGCCACATGAATTGAGATGTTTACATATAATGAAATAAGTTGCTCCAAAATGAAATTCCAAGTTGTACTTAAAAGAAAAATTTCAAATGTAAGACATAAAATGGAAACTGTAGCAAAATAAAATATAGAAAGTTATATTGTGATGGTGAGATTGTGTTAATTCTTAAGGCATGCGAATTGAAAACTAAGAAAACAATGCAAGATCAACCCACCTGCATGTTTCTCCTTCTAAATAAGGAGAAAATGATGCTTTGAGTGAAACCCAAGTTCCCACAAGAAAAACTAACCCTTTTTATTAGATTGTTACAAAGATGAAAAACCTTCCCAAAAAGTCTCAAGTAAAACTTCAAGAGGAATCTTTAGAACATATGAGGCTTTTCAAGCACTAGACTTCCTTCTTGAAAGTTAAAATTAGTCACTAAGGTAAGTACAAAAAGAATGCTCTCAAGATTGAAGATGTTAGTTGTCTCTTGGTATTCCAAAGCTTAGCATCCAATGCTGAATGAAACTTTGCAAGAGAGAGGAGCTAGTCTTCTATGCCCACAGCTTAGCTAAATGGTTGCCCTCCTCAAGTGCACAGGACCTCCTAAGATATGAATTTCGAAGGCTTGAGAGGTCCTACAAAAAAATGGTTAGAGTTTGAGTGATCTTTCTTCAATGCTCTTGTCACCAACACTTCAACTATGGGCTGCAAAATCAAGAGACAATTAGTGGAGAGAGAACATATGAAACAAATAAATATAATACAAATAATATACAAGAAACCAAATCAAGTGATTAGAGTGAATTCCATCACTTGTTTTAGTTTAGAAAATGCTCTCAAGTAGCTAATATAAAATCAATGACGCACCATTTGAAAAGATTTAAAATGTGAAATGGTTTGCTTGTATACAAGCTATGTCCAAGCGAATCCCTGCAAGAACACTTCTCCGTAAGATAAACTATGAAAATCCAAATAACAAATGAGAGTTCCTTTAAAGATGCTTCAAGAGTGGGTTGGTCTCCCAAAGACTTCCCCTCACGCTTGATCCAACAAAAATAATTCTTCTACAATACTCCAATCACACATTAGTCCATATAGATTTAGAGAAGCAAACAATGAATTGAAACTTTTAGAATTTTTTTTTGAAAATAAACTAGAACTTCTAATATCTAGAGCCTACTTCCAAATCAAATGGTAATGCAAGATAGATTTGCACTAGTAAGTCTACAAGAGTACATGGAAAATGAAATAACTCAAAGCATAAATAGAAGAGATTATACCAATGTCTTCTTGCAAAGTGTACAAAGTAGTAGCGCTTCCGCAAGCACAATAGCTGGTAATAAAATGAGAGATCAAAGCTCTATTATATAGAGGAATGGGAGCAAATCCCAATGAAAAACCATGTGACAAGTGTGATGATGATAATCCCAAGGCTCCTTCATGCAATTCGATTTTCCCCAAGTGGCCATTCGATTTCCTTTAGAGAGGCCTACACAATCCTTGAGGAGGAGAACTCGTTGTTGAAGAAGGGACATGTGTATGTGGGAGTGGAGTGGTGGGAGACCATTCTCCACTCATCTCTAATGGAACTCTAAGTCCAAAGCCCACCAAATGATGACTCATCAAGCCAATTTGAATTTCTTTCTTCATTACATGTGTTTTCCTTGTGAAACTCGTGGTCCCCTCCATGAGAATTCGATTTCTTTGGAGCACATGTTTTTTTTCCTTAAAGTAAGGAGTCCACATAACCTTGGAACTTCGCTTTGACTCCTCAATGGTTTTCCACTTCATTTCCACATCATTTAGCATGTGTGGATATTATTTTTCTCCATTTATTTAATTGTTGGCTCAATTTAGTGCCACATTTTCCACTAGACTTAGGAAAAGTGGGTTTTAAGGGTCTAGAACACATTTTTTTACCCGTGTGTCATAGTAGAAGGTTGAGGGTGAGAGGTGTAATTTTGAGCACACATACCCCATACAACTTCTCTAGACATCATTTTTTACATATTACATTGAAATTTTATTCAAATTTCCACCTCACGGGAAATTAAAAAAAATAAAAATGACCCCTATACCTAGTCAAATTCCACAAAATTTAATGAGTGATCTAGTATGGTAAGATACAATGACTCTAGACACTAGGACTCACCCAAGGCCTCACCTTCAAGCCGTACTCCGACTTTGGGGGTATGCTTAAAGGATGAAACATAATTAGTTATTAAATTCTTGGAGGAAAATGATAATTAATCAAGTGAAAGAAAACCTCCCAGAATAGACTCACTTGATGACAAGGTCCCAAGTTAGCTAGGCCTGTTATGTGACTCAAATTCTTCATACTAGCATCACTTTACATCATCCCCGTAGGGTTTGTGGAATCTGGGTACAATAGAAGAAGAGGTAGAGTTGAAAAACTTTGGTGATATGATGATCTCTGATGGCACAAGAAGCCTATGGTACATCCTTGGGTATGGAGTCTTCAAAAAATCCTCAGGTCATAATATGAGGACCCCATTGGGCATCTTGTAAATTGTACAAAGAATTATTTTTGTATTTTACTAAGCCTTCCAGGACCAAGTTGGCCTGCCAGCCTGTCAAGTCGGCTTAGAAGCTGGAATTTGTACACTTGGAAGACCTATATATAGGAGACAATTCGACCTCATTTGGACACACTCATTCCTCTCTCTCATATGAAGGAAGAAGCATAAAAGAGCAAGTGAAGAAGGCAAAAGAAGGAGAAGAAGTGTTTTGGGTTCCTCTCTCTCTCTTTCTCTCCACACGTGCGAAGAAGAGGGCCAAAATTCTGCAGTTTTTCACTAGGGTTTTTGTTACCAGACTAAGGTTTTGTTGTGGAGGTTTGATCTGGTGGAAACGAGCTGAATGAAGGGCCAACAAAGTTCCCTTCTAGATCCAAAAGTCAAATAAGGTCAAGCGAGGTAGCTGGAGGCAAAGAAGAAGTAGTTCTAGTCGACACGTGCATAGTAGAAGCTATTGTCGGGGGGCCGAAGTTGTAGATCTTCAGTTAAGGCTGAAAAGCTGTGGCTGGAGGTCGAAGTAATGTTGCCGGAAGAGATTCTGCTGGGTTTGGAAAGAAGTGAAGCAAGTACATTCTTGAGAAGCTGATCTTGGTCTTGGAAGGGCTTCAGTGTTGGTCAAGGGTCTTGGTATTCATCAATAAAGAATCTATAAGAAGAGATTGAAGGGTTTTCCTCTCAAGAGGAAAGGTTTTGCCTTGGCTTGGAGCCTACATCTTGTGTACTTGTATCTTGTTGATCTTCTTTTTTTGGTAGCTTTTTGATGATTGAAGAACACATTATAATTATAATAAGAAGAAGATAATCATAATAAGTAAAAATACATCACAAGTAGTTTTCATAGTTAAAAAAATCATTAATGTTATCTTGCCTTAGATTCTTCAACACGAACTTCAATAATTTTTGAATCCATAACACAAATGTTGTGGTAAGGTCTAGAAACCCTCAAGTTCAACTGATTCATAATCGTCTTGGTCATGACACAAGATGATGCCCTAGAATCAAACATACAATTATGCAAAAATAACCTATTAACCAACAATGTAATGAAGAAAGGTTGATGGTCCTTGTTACTTGTACACATGTCACTACTTTGCAAAACGATAGAGGCATCCTCACATCCATCCTTAGCAAATATTGACATTTCTTTCACATGAGGTGCATCAATGGCTTTCAACAACCTAAATTTTTGGGAGGGAATCTTTAGGATTTCAGTTATAGGTACTAAAATCTTTGCATTGTTTATCCATCATCCCAAATCAATATTTAAACCATATGTAAGTGGAGTGAAAGTTTTGTGAGAATTTTGATTTCTTTCCTTATTTCTTTCCCTTTCTCTATCTTTGGCTATCTCTAAAATCTGATTTGATGAATTCTTTTCTCCATATAATTCAGTGATCCTATCCAACTCTTCAAAGTTATTCACACTATGGGAAGATGGAGACTTATTATTTATCTTTTGGCTATTCTCCACAACTCCCATCCAATTTTCCATGGACAAATGATGCTCTTTGCCAACCACATTGATTTGCTCACTTGTCCCAACCATTCCTCCTTCTAAAATCCTTCTTACATAAGGACAAGTAGCTTCATCATGCATTTCATCACAAGGTCTACAATAGGGGATTGAATCATCAACTAAATTTGTAGACTCAAGTGGGTTTGGTGGCCTATGTTCATTGGGAGGTCCCTTCTTTTTCCGTCTATCATTACCTCGATTTTGGAATCTCCTAGCTTGATTCCTCTCCATGGCCACCAATCTATTTTGGATGACATTCATTTGAGTAGTGTGATTTGCTTCCATAATGTTAATAAGTTGGGTTAATTATTTAATAGGACCATATGCATTTTCTTCCTTTGCCTTCCCCTTAGAATCATGAGACTTTGATGGCCCTCTATTGAAACCACGAATTTTAGACTTTCTCGATTCCCTTCTAGCCCTTTCCATCTTCAAGGCTTCAGTTTGAGCTGCACCCAAATTTGTAGGCTCTTTCCTTCTTAACTCATAGGTAGTGTCAGAACCAAAAGCATCTAATTATGAGCACAAAAGAAACTCATCAGGAGGTTTAACAATAGGAGGCATGCTCTTCACTAAACTATTATATCTCTTATTGAATTCCTCCATGGCTTCATTTTCATTCTTCTTCATAAAGCTAATAACATTGATCAAGTGCCTATTCTCTTTCTTCTCTCCAAATTTTCCTTTGAAAGCATTGATGATAGGTTGTAAGGAGTCATAAGAGTTAGTAGGCTGCTTAGTGAACCAATCAAGACCATACTCTTCTAAAGAGAGAACAAAAAGTCTCATCTTCACATCCTCATAGTTAGTAGTGTTACACCACTTGAAAATGAAAATATTGAAATTCTTAACATGTGATGCAACACTAATGGCATTGTTACCTTGAAAGGAAGGCAACTTTTCAATAGCCTTGTTAGGGATATTGTGAGGATAGCCATTTATGTTAGTAAAATCACAAGGAGCAAAAAGATCATTCATGATGCTTGGCTCTACTTGTTCTTGAAAAAACAAATGGATATCAGAAATAGCCTCTTGCCCAAGATTAGCAAGAAGTCTACTATGAGAGAGTCTCTTTAACCTCTCTCTAAAAACCCTTTCAAGCTCAAGAGTGGGGCTAACTAGACTACTTGGATGCCTCCTAGTAGAAACTCTTGCAGAATTTGAATTAAGTGGAGTCGCCACTTGAGCAAGAATCTAATCCTAAAAGTCCAATATGCCAAAACCAAAAGTTAGTCGATTTCCTAGGTACAAGAGGACTTGTCCCCAACAACGGCGCCAAAAAAATGTTGTCGCCTTACACACACACCTAAGTTGGTGAGAACAGACCTTAACCTCCCAAGATGTGGTGGCAAATTTAAGAGATGGGGCTGTCATCTATTCCCAACTCTCTCTCCGTTTAAACTCTCTCCTAAGTAAGCTAAGGGGGGTGGTCCCTAAATGGAAAACTAAGTTAAAAAGGGGGCTGTGAGGTTTCTAGGAGATGTCAAATTTGGATTACTTAAGATTATGAGCAAATATAATGACCAATATGAAATGAAATATATAACCATCAACACATGAATCAAAGATTAGCATACATAAAACCAATTCCTTCAATATTGCTTAAAAATAAATAATACTTGCTCAAGAAAAATGAAGTGTTTCCCTGTTAATCAAACAAAAGATGTAATCATTCACAAATCCAAGACATATAATAAAGCAATATAGAGTGATTTGCAAAATAAATAAATTAAACTTTACTTGCAAAAGTGAACAAGATGATACTTGCCTAAATAAGATAATTAGTTCAAAACATTTGCATCAATGACAAGTACATGAAATCATTTGCAAGTAAAATAGTAGAATGTGTTAACATGAAATGCACTTAAACTAAGGTTAAATATAATTATCTTAGTTAATTTTAATCTAAATGCCTAGTTTAGATGTGACCTTTCTTTCAACTGTTTGAAACAAGTCGCTTATGTAAGTTGTGGAAGGGATCCAAGGAAAGACAACCAAGGCTATATTAACGATACCTCCCTTGGATTATCCAACACACCCAATGCCTCCAGTGTTGCAGAGACCGTGACTCTGACTATTGCAAGGTCACCGTGTTAACTATATAAGAGGGTCTATGTCCCTCAAGTTGATGAAAGAAAGGGGTCCCTAAGAGATGTCTTTCAACCAAGATTATGCTTGGAGGTAAATTTTGTAAAAATTTCTCATTTCCCACCCTGGTTTTCAGTTTCACCTTATTTCTCCAAAATAGTTAAATGCCCTTTCCCATATCCATACATTCAACAACTGAAAAATAAATTTCGCTGAAAACACATTCTGGAAAAATTACAGAATGCTGGAAAATGCAGAAATAAAAATCAGCACATACAAACAACCATTCAATACATTTAAACACAATGATTTTTGGTCAAGGTGACCCTAGAAAAACCCCCTACAACTCTTGGGGAAAACTAGTTCGAAAGCTCCTTCTTATTTCTGGAAAATGCTTTTTACAGTGAGAGAAAATATTCAGCAAAAAATCAGCAAGCAAACTTTAAAAACTTACCTCGTTTTTCGTGCCTCACAGCCAACTGGAAAAACTTGCAAACATCAAAACTGAACAACAATAAATGTTGTACGGCCTCCTCGATTTTTGTGCCAAATTTCAGTGTTAAATGTTGCTGTACGGCCTCCTCGATTTTTGTGCCAAATTTCAGTGTTAAATGTCGCTGTACGACCTGCATAGAAAAGCGTGCAACCTGTCATAAATGCTGCTGTATGGTTTCCTTGATTTCCGTGCAGAAAAAATAGCAGTACAGTGTACGGATTTCTGCCTAGAAATGCGTGCCAAGGTACAACCACTTGCTGTACGGCCTCCCTTGAAAAACGTGCCAGCAATTTTCAGACTTTCTGCTCCTCGATTTCTGTGCAAACTTGCTGTACGGCCTCCTTGGAATTTGAGCCAAAACTGCTGTACGACCTTTCTAGAAAATCGTGCCCAAAACCTGCCTTTCACTGTGTGCTAACTCAGCTGTACGGACTTGCTGGAATGCTGCCTTGGAATGTGTGCCAAGCTGCTGCCTCCTTCTCCTCACTGTCCAGAAATCTCCCTTGCTCTCTTGCTCTCTTTCTCTCAATCTGCTCATGAAAGAATGAATGACCTTTTCCTCCTTTCCTTCCTTTAATCTAACCCTAAGTGACTTTTGGGGAATCCATAAATCCAATGGCTGAAATAGATTGAGATCTAGGGCTGAGATTAAATGCTCATTTAAATCTCACTTTCTATTTTTTAATTCAGCCCACTTTAATAAAGACCCACTTAGTCATTTATTTCCAAAGTCACTTTTCCTTTCTAATTTTACATTGACTTTATTAAAGTCACTTTAAAATTAGACTTTAGTAACTTTATCACTTAAAGTCACTTTTAAATTAGATTTGACTTTATAAAAATTATAAAGTCACTTTAGGAGAAAAATTAAATTCTTTTGGACACTTTTCCCTAGGCCAAAGATCAAAGCCTTAGGGAACCACCTGTCCTCCAGTACCAAATTTTAACAAATTTTTATTAGAGATGCAACCTATGCTAATATGCCTAAATGGAATGCAAGTGAGTTTATTAGTTTTGTAAAAGGAAATGTCTCAAGTAAATGGAAATTTGCTCAATGAGATAACTTAGATAATTGCTCAAAATTGTACAAGATACAAGAACATAAGCTTCATAAACACATAAGATTGTGACTTGCTCAAAGTAAGTGCTTTAACAAATGATACATCAATGAATAACCAACTAAAACAATGAAATGAGATGAAGCATCAAAGTATGATATGATTGCAAAAGTAAGCAAGTAATTTTAAAATAAATGAGCAAGTGACAAATGAGCCTATAATGAGGCAAACATGAAGCAAATCGTTTCATTAAATCAAATTTTGCCACATGAATTGAGATGCTTCCGTATAATGAAATAAGTTGCTCCAAAGTGAAATTCCAAGTTGTACTTAAAAACAAAACTTCAAATGCAAGACATAAAATGGAAACTAGTAGCAAAATTAAATTTAGAAAGTTAGATTGTGATAGTGAGATTGTGTTAATTCTTAAGGCATGCAAAATGAAAACTAAGAAAAGAATGCAAGATCAATCCACCCACATGTTTCTCCTTCTAAATAAGGAGAAAATGATGCCTTGGGTGAAATCTAAGCTCCCACAAGAAAAACTAAGTCTTTTTATTAGATTGCTACAAAGATGAGAAACCTTCCCAAAAGGTCTCAAGTAAAACTTCAAGAGGAATCTTTACAACATATGAGGCTTATGAAGCACTAGACTTCCTTCTTGAAAGTTAAAATTAGACACTAAGGTAAGTACAATAAAAATGCTCTCGAGATTGAAGATGTTAGGGGTCTCTTGGTATTCCAATATTTAGCCTCCAATGGTGAATAAAACTTTGCAAAAGAGAGGAGCTAGTCTTCTATGCCCACGGCCTAGCTAAATGGTGTTGAGAAATCAATGCAAGTAGATTAGGGTTTGGTTCCTCTTTCTTGATAATTACTTGTGAGTTATGTTGAGTTCTTTTACGTCTTTATTATTCTATCTTTCATCAAACGGTTACCATATTATGTGTGTATGAAGATCACAAAAACACAAGACACAAGATGTAAGCACTATGCCAGGGCAAAACCCTTTTCGAGGGGAAAACCTGGTAAAAAATTCTCTTCCTTCAATAGTTTTTTTTGAGACTCTTCAACCTAGACAAAGACCAAACCTTCCCTCCACACTAAGTCAACCCTTCTAGATCTTCGACCCCTTTGTAGCAACATTTCCACCCCAACAACTTTGACTATGCAACAACTTACGACATTTGGTAGCTACTGGAAGTAACAACACTTGGAAGACTTCGATCTCCCAAACTAGGGCACGAAAGAGAGAGAGAGTAGCACCAAAACTTCGATTTTTTCTTTCTCCTTAGCCTTGACCCAACTCGCACTTCCTTTGAATTTCTTGATCCGCTTCGCACTTTTCCCAGCTTCACTAGAGATATCGAAGTTGCTTGAGATGAGATACTCCAAATGAATTCGATCCTCTTCTGTTTATAGGCTCTAGGTGAGGTCGAATTGGTGTCCCTTATGCCGACTTGATCTCCTTTTTGGCCGACTTGGTGTGGAGGTTACATAAATCATATTTGACTCAATAATAAACCTTGTTACATGATTCCAAAGCCCAAGAAGGGTCTCTTTAAATGTACAATGACTCTGTTGACTCAATATCAATCCTAGGAGTCCATAATGGGGACTTTGACTAATATAATGATGACCCAAGCATGGAACCCGTGCTTTAATAAGTCATTGATACAATAATAAAAATTCTTTTCTTTATTCTTTTGACAATTACATTACATCATGATTCAAAAACATTAATGAAGACCGAACCTAGTTACATTTTCCAACACTCCCTCTTCACTAGGGAGGAATTCATAATATACAAATATAATGGAAGATCTCAAACTATATGAACAATGAAGAGTTTAGGCATCGCAATGCCATGGGCTAGATTCCTTACCAGGGCAATCTATCCATTGGTCTCTCAACAGTTTAGGCACCGCAATGCCACAAACTAGATTCCTGACCAGGGAAATCTATCCAAGTGGGACTAAGGTGGACTCAAGCATTCAACCTCTCTAGGTACCATCAGGCTTACTTGCTAACCACCAACCCTAGGACCTAGGTGCATAGTTGATGTCAGATCTCTACGACCAACGCTACCCTCCCTAATTTGGGACCTAGATATCAACACAAAGTGCTTGCCAAATGTCCTCCCAAGTAATGCTTCACTCGCAAAGCCTCGACAAATTCTGTCTTATCTCTTATCATCAATACAATCAACAATATCTACTAAACCAAGCATGTTTCTTAGATATTCAAACTTCTTATTAGGACGAGACTGTGTTCGTATGTCTGCTACCTGCTCATCTGTTGAGACATACTCCAACTTCACGATCCCATCTTGCAACAAGTTCCTAATAAAGTGGAAATTATCGTTGATATGCTTCATTCTAGCATGAAACATGGGATCTCTAGACATTTTAATACAACTTTGATTATCACAAATAATCACAGTAGGACCCAAAGACTTCGCGAACAAATATGTCAGAAGCTTCCTTAACTAAACAACCTCCTTTCCTACTTCACATGCAACCACATATTCCGCCTCAACACTACTTAAAGCAACGAGGTCTTGCTTTCTACTCATCCATGAGATCATAGTAGCTCCCAGAATAAAACATCCTGTGGTAGTGCTCCTTCCATTGGTCTCATTGCCACCCCAATCAGAATCTGTGAAGCCAAAGCTCGACTTCCTTACTATCATACTTCAGGCAGTGATGTATAGTGCCACAAAGATACCTCAATATGTGTTTGGCAGCTATCCAATGATCATGACGAGGCTCCAACTGAAACTGACTAAGAATGTTTACTGCAAAACATATATTTGGCCTAGTATTTACCAGATACATTAGGGAACCCACCAATTGACGATAGGAGGTAGGATCCACGAGACTTGAGTCAGAGCCCCTCAACTTCTTGAGATTGGTGATCATAGGAGTAATCATAGGCTTGGAATCCATCATCCCGAATTTCTGCAACAACTTGATGATGTACTTTCCTTGCCCCAAATATATCTCCCCAGGTTTCTGCCATACTTCTAGACCCAGGTAGTAGTGCATCAGTCCTAGATCCTTCATCTCAAATTCAACTGCCAACATCTTCTTGCATTCTCGAATTCTTTGCTCCACACCTGTGATGAATAGATCATCCACATATAGTAGAATAATGACAGACTCATTATTCATGACCTTGATGTAGAGATTAGGTTCAATAAAACTCTTTATGAACCCAATTCTAAGGAGATATGCATCCATTTTTACATACCATGCCCTGGGTGCTTGCTTCAAACCATATACAGCCTTCTTGAGTCTACAAACATGAGAGTGCCTACTATTAAATTCAAAGCCTTTGGGTTGTTCGATATACACTTGCTCATCAATGGCCCCATTCAAAAATTCGGTCTTCACATCCATTTGATGGATATTGTAGCAGCCAACGAAACCAAGGATCTAATGGTAGTGTACCTTGTTGTGGGTGCAAGGGTTTCTTCATAATCAATGCCTTCTTTTTGAGAGAAACCCCTTGCAACGAATCTAGCTTTGTACTTGTCTATACTTCCATCAATAGCATGTTTGATCCTATAGATCCATTTGGAGGTGACAATCGATTTGTCACTAGGTCTAGGAATGATTTCCCAAACCCTATTCTTCATAATGGATTGATACTCTTCCTGGATTTCTTCCAAACCTCTTGATGAGTAGTTTCCTTGAATGTAGATGGTTCAACTTCAATTAACTTTGTCATATATGCAGCATAACCATAATATCTCTTTGGTCTTTTACTTTCCCTGAAGGTTCCTTTCACAACTTCATGTCCTTCAACATCTTTTAATGTAGCTTTCAAGCAATTTTGCCTTTTCCTTATGGTTGGGATGACCACAGATTGAATAGGCTCACTTGGTCCTTCTTCTTTTTCTTGATTTGTAGTAGGGTTTTCATGATGATCTTCTTCTTCTTCAAATATTGGAATTTCTTCGTCATCAGAATCAATAGGAATATCCTTTGATTTCTTGTAGGCTTGATTTTCATCAAATATGACATCCCTGCTTACTTCAATATGTCTTCCTTCCTTAATGTAGATTCTATATGCTTTTGAGGAGAGACTATATCCAATGAATATTCCCTTGATACTTGTAGAATCCAACTTCTTTCGCTTGTCCTTTGGAACATGGATGTATGCTGGACTTCCAAAGATTTGGAGGTGATCCACACTTGGCTTCTTTCTTGTGAATACTTCTTCGGGTGTTATGTTATTAAGACTTCTACGAGGACTTCTATTTTGAATGTACATGACTGTCATTGATGCTTCTCCCCATAAGAATTTTGGTAGGTCTTGATCAAGGAGCATTGTTCGAATGCCTCCTTCAATTGGCCTATTCTTCCTTTCAGCCACTCCATTTTGTTCAGGATAATAGGGAACAATGAGTTCCCTCTTAAGTCTTGCTTCCTTACAATATGAAATCAATTCCTTAGAAGTGTATTCCCCACCATTGTTGGACCTTAGAGTTTTTATCTTTCTTTTGGTTAGGGTTTCCACTTCAGATCTAAACTCCTTGAACTTTTGAAATACTTCATCTTTTGTTTTGAGAAGGTAGAGACATGTCTTTCTAGAATGGTCATCAATGAATGTCACATAGTAGAGATGACCTCCAAGTGATTGGTCAGACATGGGCCCACACAAATCAGAAAGAATGCAGTCTAATATTTCTTTAGACCTAGTTTCACTATTCGAAAATGGTTTTCTTACATGTTTTCCCAAAGAGCATCCCTTGCACACACCTTCATGATCTAACTTCATATTGGGGATGCCATGAACCAATTGATTAAGAGTAGGGATAACCTTGTAATGTAGATGACCATACCTCCTATGCCATAGCTAAATGGGATTGATCTCCATGTGAACCAAAGCTTGAGGAGGTGGTGTAATAACTCTATAAAGGCTTCCTTCATGAACTCCAATAACCCTAGCTTTATCAAAGCTAGAGTCTTTTCTCCAAACCAATACTTTTCCATCAACAAAAGCAACTCTATCCCCTTTATCTTCTAAACAAGAAATAGAAAGCAAATTCTTTTTCAAGCCTGGAACATATTGTATGTTGTTGAGGTGCAACTTCGATCCATTTTCTAGCTTCAACGATGTTGATCCCAGGCCTCTAACAACATAGCTTTTGTTGTCACCCAATTCTACTGCATGAGAAGATGGCTCCTTTGATAGTGTATGAAGTTATTTACTTTCTCCTGTCATGTGCCTTGGTGCTCCACTATCAATGATGCATGCATTGTCATCACTAAGAGAACCTGGAAGAGCAACCAAGAACCCTTGACTTTTGACCTTATTGAATAGGTAGTGGATGGCCTTCTTGATCTAGCTTCCAGCAATGTTGATACCCATTCTCATATAGTTTATCAAAGAGGGAGAATCCATGTTCATTCGTTTTGAGCCAACAAAGTGATCTTCAACCTTTCTTGACTTTAGCTCTGATACCATGTTGAGAAATTAATGCAAGTAGATAAGGGTTTGATTCCTCCTTGTTGATAATTACTTGTGAGTTATGTTGGCTTCTTTTACTTCTTTATTATCTTATCTTTCATCAAGCAATTACCATATTATGTGTGTATGAAGATCACAAAAACACAAGACATAAGATGTAGGCACTATGCCAGGGCAAAACCCCTTTCTAGGGGAAAACCTTGTCAAAAATTCTCTTCCTTCAATAGTTTTCTTTGAGACTCTTCAACCTAGACAAAGACCAAACCTTCCCTCCACACCAAGTCAACTCTTCCAGATCTTCGACCCCTTTGCAGCAACACTTCCACCCTAGCAACTTCGACTATGCAACAACTTACGACATTAGGCAACAACTGGCAGCAACAACACTTGGAAGACTTCGATCTCCCAAACTAGGGCATGAAAGAGAAAGAGAGTGGCACCAAAACTTTGATTTCTTTCTTCTCCTTAGCCTTGACCCAACTCGCACTTCCTTTGACTTCCTTGACTCAATATGAATCTTAGGAGTCCACAATGGGGACTTTGACTAATATAATGATGACCCAAGCATGGAACCCATGCTTTAATAAGTGATTGATACAATAATAAAAATTCTTTTTTTTATTCTCTTGACAAGAACATTACATGATGACTCAAATACATTAATGAAGACCGAACCTAGTTACATTTGCCAACAAATAGCTGCCCTCCTCAAGTGCAGACGACCTCTTAAGAGATGAAATTCGAAGGATTGAGAGGTCCTACGAAAAAATGGTTAAAGTTTGAGTGATCTTTCTTCAATGTTCTTGTCACCAACGCTCCAACTTTGGGTTGCAAAATCAAGAGACAATTAGTGTAGAGAGAACATGTGAAACAAATAAATATAATACAAATGGTATAAAAGAAACCAAATCATGTGATTGGAGTGAACTCCATCACTTGTTTTAGTTTAGATCTGGTGCTAGTAATGGTGGTACCTCCGCCTTAGATGCTGTTGTTGGTTCGGATATTAGCTCGGATGCTGCTGGTGGAAGTGCTATTGGCTAAAATGCTCTCAAGTAGCTAATATAAAATCAATGAAGCACTATTTGAAAATATTTAAAATATGAAGTGGTTTGCTTGTATACAATCTAAGTCCAAGTGAATCCCTGCGTGAACACTTTTTCATAAGATGAACTATGAAAATCCAAATAACAAATGAGAGTTCCTTTGAAGATGCTTCAAGAGTGAGTTGGTTTCCCAAAGACTTACCTTCACGCGTTATCCAAGAAAAATAATTCTTCTACAATACTCCAATCACACATTAGTCCATATAGATTTAGAGAAGCAAACAATGAATTCGATTTCTTTGGAGCACATGTTTTTTTTCCTTAAATTAAGTAGTCCACATCACCTTGGAACTTCAATTTGACTCCTCAATGATTTTCCACTTCATTTCCACATCATTTAGCGTGTGTGGATATTTATTTTTCTCCATTTATTTACTTGCTGGCTCAATTTATTACCACATTTTCCACCAAACTTAGGAAAAGTGGGCTTTGAGGGTCTAAAACACATTTTTTACCCCTCAAACTGTGTCATAGTAGAAGGTTGAGGGTGAGAGGTGTAATTTTGAGCACATATACCCCATACAACCTCTCTAGACCTCACTTATTACATATTACATTCAGATTTTATTCAAATTTCCATTCGACGGGAAATTAAAAAAAATAAAAAATGACCCCTAGATCTAACCAAATTCCATGAAATTTTACGAGTAGTCTAGTATGGTAATATACAATGACTCTAGACACTAGGACTCACCCAAGGCCTCACCTTCAAGCCGTACTTTGGCTTTGGGAGTATGTTTGGAGGAAAAAACTCAATTAATTATTAAATTCTAGGAGGAAAATTATATTTAAGCAAGTGAAAAAAAAACCTCTCAGAGGAGACTCACTTGATGACAAGCTCCCAAGTTAGATAGGCCTATTACATGACTCAAATTCATCAAACTAGCATCACTTTACATCATCCCTGTAGGGCTTGTGGAATCTGGGTTCAATAGAAGAAGATGAGAAGAAGTAGAGTTGAAAAACTTTGGTGATATGATGATCTTTGATGGTACAAGCAGCCTATGGTACATCCTTGGGCATGGATTCTTCAAAAAATATTGAGGTGCCACTCTAGTGATGAACAAGTCAGAGCATTGTAACAACCATGTGAGGTTTTGTATTAGGCGTCCTAGGCCTGCGTCTTGTCCTTGAGTTGTATCTTGTTGTCTTGGTCGAACTATGGCTGGTCCCTTGTATTCATTTCAGGTGCACGTTGTCTTGTGTAGGATTGAAAAGCCTTGGGTTATCTTACTTGTAGACTCATGGTGTTTTGGGAGCCTACATTTGTAGGGATGATCATCGATGTATGGGCTAGTTGAGCTTGTGTCAAGTTTCTTCTATATCTTTGCCACATGTTTATGGTCTATATAGTCTATAGGTGGCCTTGGCTTTGGTGTAGTAGTCTTTAGATAACTCTCATGCATCACAGTCTCATTTTTGAGACTTCCATGATTACCTAAGGTAGTACACGATTCTCATTGCAAAGTTGTCCTTGTGGTCAAAAAGTCAACTTGGTCTGAGAATGTTCAGTTTGACGAGAAGAGTCCATGCCATTTTGAATTTTTTCAATCAGAGGTGGCAGTGGGTAGTTACAACTTGGTCAAACTTGGTCAACATGTCAAGCAGGTTTTCAGGGGGTAGAATAGGGGCAATGTTGAGTGGCATGATGCATGCTGTATGTCAAAAGTGGTTTACTCAATGAGAGGAACAAAACCCATGTTTTAGATTTACCAGATCCTTATGGGCATTAAAGATATGTAATGACCCACTTATAGTAAATTAAAATTTATGAAATTAAATAAAATTAATAAAATTAAAAATTAAAAATTAAAAATTAAAAAATAAATAAATTAAAATTAAATCATTAAATAAATAAATAAATTTTATTTCAAATTAAGATATTCAAATAAAATAAAATCAGATTTTGTTTATAAAAATCAACATGTATCATAATTTGGACACGGTGATGGAGGATGTCGGTAAATGGAAACTTATAAGAAGGAAGAGACGGTTGGAGGCAGAGGGAAAAAGGAGGAGGAAAGTTTGTACACAGAGTTTGTTTATCATCAGAGACAGTTGGGCCTTGCTTGTTCTGAGGTTTCTGGGCATGGGGGAACATTCTGCTTCAACTGAGAAGTTTACTGGACTGAGTAGCGAGGTTCTGCTCAGTTTGGCTAGGTGGTTTCGGTCTTGTGGTAATCGAAGCAAGAGCTGTTTGAGGCATCATCGACTGTAAGATTACAGGTAAGTACTCTCATTGGTTCTGCCAGTTAAATTTATAAAATTCAGAATTTTTTTATCACAGGCTCATGATGTTTAATTTTAGAAGGCTTTATTGTTTCTGCAATGGTCTTAATATTCTGTTATTTCATATTCTGTTCATAGGGAATAGTTGTTTAAATTATTCACAGTTCTTACATTTGGTATCAGAGCAAGGTTCAAACTCTCGGATCTGTTAAGTCTGTTAAAGATATGGGTGCCTGATTTAAAAATCTCTAAAAAACAAAGAATAAAGAGCCAAAAGTCTGTGGCAATATATTAAGGAAAATCAGAGTTCACTCGGAAAATATATAGTCTTTAAAATGAACTCTGTCTAAAAGAAGAGTGCATTATTAATCAAGTTAGCTAAAAATTTGAATAACTAATTCATTGACGGCCTTCCCTCATCAGTGAGCTAATTCAAATCCTTGTCCAATGATTCAAAACCATCGGCAGCAACTTCTGAGCATGGGTGCAATATGGTTAGATGACAATCTTCCTTTTTGTCATCCCTATCCCGCTTGGTGTTCACAAGTTGAACAGAACTTATACTTTCTTGACTGTAGAGTTTATCTTCTTGGATTCTTTAGCTTCAATCCGAACATGTAAGCATCACCTTCTTATAGACATCGGAGGTAACTTATGGGAGCGAACTCCGTAGATACCATCAGGCTCATTAATATTTGTGGTTGCTGCCATCAACACTGCTATATGATCTGGTAACTGCTCATGATAAAAAAAAATTAGGATCACCTAATGTGAGAGATCCAAAATATTCTTCACACCAGTGCTCAACATATAAAACAGAAGTGAAATATGAAGCACATCGTATTGCAGTTTTGCCGCTAGAAGATAGTCAATCTGTTACCAGTAGACCTATGTAAATTTGCATTGAAAGTAATTCGTTGGCTGCTGCTTTGGCCACCACATTGGACATAATTAAATTCAGGAGAAATCCAATAGAAATCCCACTTTCCTGCTCGCCAAGCTGCTTCATACTGCAATTCGATAAATTCCAAATCTTGCTGTAGGAAGTCCTTTTGGGAAGCCAGGCCCTGAGAATAAAGATCAAGCACATGACCGCAGCCAGTTTGTTGCAATGATTTCATGAGGCCTTTGTAGTATTTCCAGTCTGAAAATTCATCTTTGAATGGCAAATTATGGCATATATTTCCAGATAGAGAATGCCTTTGAGAATTATTGCTTGACAGTCCAACAGTAAGATCTCTTCCTGTTGCCATCATCATCAGAGCCGAAATGAAATTTCTCACACAATTTATGGAATATAACAGTCTTGGGTGCCAGAGAGTTCCGCTGCACCGCGAGATTGCAAGATCACACGTTAGCTTCAATTACTCGCACCATTTTCCAAGCAATAAGGCAAAGTAGTGAAGGTGGATGCGTTATGTTTCTACAGCAATATGGGCCACCGAAAATTTATAAATGTTCTGCGTACGGTGTCAAGTATCCAGTTAACAAACTAAGCGTTGAGCCACGGGGAAATATCATAAAACAACCAGACGCCAATCACCTCCGTAAAATATGCCAGCGTGTTATTATGTAGACGCGCGTACCAAACCTGGATTATCGTGGCCGAGGAAATAATTTTATTAAGGTTCAGGTGTCAAATATATGTAAGTAACCACCGGGAATAAGAATGATGTTAACGTGGTAATGTTATAAGCCATATATGATATATTATATCGTAAATATATCATACGATATATATCCAACCATATCCAACATTAAACTTACCATATCAAAATATGCAATATTTATGTCATATGATAACCGTGTAGAAGGCGGAAGGGTCAGGCGGAGGTTTGAACCACCAACCTTCCAGAAAAAAAAATCATTATATAAAATGCTACACTCCGCACCAAACTATATCAAAACGTTGACAATGTGTGGCTAAAGATTAAACGTGGGATGCTTTTTCATGTCACTGTATGGGTAGAGGTTTTGGGTTCGAGTCCCTTTGAGTGAACAATTTTGCAATTAGGGTTTTAGTAGCATCAGTCAGCATGAGACGGGTGCGCTTCTTCTTCTTCTCCAGCATCCCCACGGTGGTCCTCTGCTCCTGGTGATTGCGGTACCAATATTTTTTGGTAGATGCTAAAGTGACATTCTATATGGTCAAAACATAATCTCGCTGGTTAATGTGTGTTTCAATTTGTGTTGATTGAATGTTTCTGTGTGCTTCACATTGCAAGCATCAAATTCCTTTTTATTTATTATTATACGCGTCTGATGGGTATTTACAATTATACTCACGGTCTTAATATATCACTCTGTAAACCTGATATGAATCTGGAAGCTCATTAGCGAATGAGAACCAACGAACACGGATGCAGAAAGCGGAAAAAAGATAAATATCAAAATGAATTGCTTCACCCCTCATTTATGCCTTTCACATGGAACTTGAGGTCTTTTTTTTTTAGGGGGAGAAGCGAGGTGCACTCTGCAGCTCACGTGGAAGAGATGTTGTCACTTGGGTGGGTAAAAATAAAATTAAAAAAAGCCAACTATTAATTCACATAATGTTAGAAAAAAGCTAAATGTTAGCTATAAGGCATTTGTTATTTTATGGTGGATTTTGATTTTATTAATATGGCATTTGAAATGAAAGTTTAGTGTCAATATTTATTTTAAAACAGAATTTGAAACGAATGTTGCAATTTCGGTCACTAATTTGCCATTGAGATATTGAATGGTTTTGAGTTCAAGGATAAGAAATTAAGAGTATCTGAATCCCAACCAAAAAAAAAATAATAAAAAAAAATCGCCTTTTTCTGGGTAATATTCCATCAAATTTGAAAAAGCGGAGCTTACAAAAATAGTCTCTGAGCAAGGTCCTGGATTTCAATATTTGGAGTTAATAAAGGATCCAAAAGATTTAACAAGGAATTGTGGTTTTGCCTTGTTGAGTATTACAAGAAGGGCTGTGCTGAAAAGGCAATGAAAAACATGACACACTCAAAATTCACCTTGGATGACAAGGTCATAACAATTAAATGGGCTACTAGTCAGCGTAGCTCATCAGAGGAGGTCAAGTCTGTTTATGTGCGTAAATTACCTGAGAATGTGATAGAAGAGCAACTAAGAGAACTTTTTGGTAGACATGGTGAAGTTGCTAAAGTTGTCCTGTTGGAACAAAAGCCTAGGCAGCCAAAGCGTGATTTTGGTTTTGTTCACTATGCTGACCATTCGAGTGCCATAAAGGCTATAATATATATATATATATACAAAGAATTCAGTACCTACAGGCTACAAGTATGATTGAAGCTAATTATAAGGATAGTTTCTCAAAGGACGCCAATGTCCATACAATCAGTTCAGCAGAAAGAAAATGCTACCCAGAGAACAATTTATACTTCAGATTATATAGTACAAGCATGTGTGGAACTGCATTCTAAACATGGCTTGGCAAACTGCACCCAAAAATATAAGACTTTGAGGAAGGACATAACGGATATTTCCCAGACATACTGGCATGGAAGGGAAGAGGGCCTTTGGCATGTAGATTTAGAAGATTTTAAAAATTATCAGGCCATAAAGAAAACATAGCCTATAGTTATAACCACTAGGAAGCATGTCAAACGATATACCAAAAGAAATATTAGGGTTTTGTATTTTATATAAAATTGCAATGCATTGCCATATTCACGTGTTATCAGAATAAACTACATATAGAAACCTAAGGATATTGTACCATGAATCTAGTTTCATCCAAAGTTCAGAATCCTGATTATTAAATTGTTATGGCAAAAGCTACAGCAGAGATTGCACATGATATCGTTTTATATAGTTTCAAAATTTCAGTTGCATAGTCCATAGACCCTGATACAGGCCCAAAACACAAATTAGTCTTAACCTTCTGCAAAATTATCCAATGCTTCTTTATACAATATATCCTATAAAACGTGCCTTTATTTTTAAAAATAGTCCTAAAAAAGAAAAAACATTTAAATAAGCAATAAGCATAGTGGGTGGTAGCATCCCCAAACCTGTACTTGTTGGTTTAGCTTCCGAACTCACGGGTACCATTTCCTTATAAATTGATGCATCCTTCTATAGAACTGCTCCTTACGAGTTCGCAGAAGCCCTTGGTTCGAGGTTATTGACTGGTCAACGTTATTTAGTTTAAAGTGTCAAATTCTGGAGAAGGTTGCATTAAGCATTCTCAATTGCCAATTGATATTTTAAGTCCACCAAAAACCCTTTGAATTATGCAATTTGTGATGTATTTGACTTTCAATTTTATGGATTATTGCAATAAGTTTAAAGAGGCAATCCCTGTTACAGTGGATATGTTTTTCGTTACTTCTTAAATACTATGTATTTTGTCAATTCTCAAACCATATGTTGCCCTGTAGAAATAACACCCTCAGCAAGTAAATTATACACTGCCAACAGTAACTGCCGCATTCCTTGTACCCTGTGAGCACTAAAAGTAGGAAAAGACAAAAATGGTTGATTTGGACTCTTCTCATGTGAAAGTTAATAGAACTAGGTAGAATTTAAAATTTGCATGAAGGGAGGTGTTTCATATTGTATTAAATTTCATGAGTAGAAAATGGCCGAGCTGGTATGCAAGACACAGTTATCTACACAGGCAACACATAAATTAAAACAAAAGTGATACTCTGAGTTGAAAAATTCTAGTGATTTTGATTCAATGCGTGGTAGTTGAAGAGATGAAGATAGTGCTCCTAACATTTCTGGGAGAGTAGATTATTGTTTCCTGTTAACACTCATAGAATTGAGATTTTACCAAAATAGTATTTTGGGGAAAGAATTTCAGAATGTACATTCTGATACTGAAGAATCTCTCAGCCCTTCTGTAGAAGCAGTGAGAGAAGACATTAATGATTCCTCAGTGTTTGAAGGCAATACTTTGGCAGATGAAGAAACACACTTGGATTTGCAGAACCGATATGTTGAAGCTTTTTACCATGAATCTCAGGACATAGAGAGAGATTTCCTTAAAAGAACACTTCCAATTAAACTAAGTGGCTGGTATATCTTGAATAAAGGATAAAGATTGGGACTTAATGGATAATTTGTTTGAAATATAAAATAATATCGACATAGCAATACAATTGATTCCAATTAGTAGGTTATATGCCTTATCCTCTGTTATGATAAAGTCTGAGAGCATTGACTTGATGAAAATGATGGGCAAACAGAAGTATACGGACAAGGGAGGCAAAGGTGCTTCTATAGCAAAGTGAGGCATAAATCTAAAACAACCATGGAAATACATGTTGAATGTTATATTAGTAATATAGACACTAGAGGTACAATGGAAAGGTACGAAGGATCTAGCGAATTGGACTCTTTAGAGGTCATGGCAGGATCCAAATACCACAATAATACCTATGAGCTAGTGAATTTGTAGAACAAATATTAAAGCTAGTACAAGTAGTCATAAGTGATATTATGGAAAAATAAGAAGCAAGAAAAGGTCATAAAGCTACATATTTTCTGTTGTAAACAAAAAATAGGAACTCAATTAAATTTAAGCACAGCTTATCATCCTGAAACTGATGGGCAAACAGAAAGGGTAAATCAAGTACTCGAAGTTATGTTGAGGATGAATGTTATGGATCAACAATCGCATTGGGAAAAGTATTTATCCTAAGTCGAATTTGCATACAATAACAATTATCACAGTTCAATCGGAATGCCTCCATTTGAAGCATTATACGGTAGACCTTGCAGAACACCGTTCAGTTGGGACAAATTAGATGATCGAGTGATGGTAGGGCCAGAATTAATCCAAGAAATGGAAGAGCAGGTAAAACAAATTAGGCAACAGTTAAAAGAAGCACATGATAGACAAAAGAGTTATGCTGATGCTCACAGAACTAATAGGAAGTATGAAGTAGGGGATCAGGTTTTCATCTGCATCAAACCGAATAAAAGCACTATTCGATTTGGAAAAGGGACAAAGTTATTACCCCGATTTATTGGACCATTTAAAGTCATGGAAAGAGTTGGACCTATCACCTATCGTATTGCACTGCCACCTCACTTGCATAAAGTTCATAATGTATTTCATGTATCTGTATTAAGACATTACATAGCTGACTGATCTCATAACCTTAAATGAAAGGAACTGCAGGTATCGGACGAAGGAACTATATCGGTCGAACCATTACGTACACTGGAATGTAGGGTTCGACAGCTCAAGAATCGTCTGGTAGACCAAGTTAAGGTCCAGTGGAACAAGTATAGTCTTGGATCAGCTACTTGGGAAGATACGGAGATCATATGTCAAAAATACCCCAACTTGAGTCAATTTTGAAGAACTTTAAACCATGTTTTGTATATATTTACTTTACTTTAAATCAGAGACTCAAAACCATTTTTGAATGATCATATATAAACGTGAATTTTTATGACATGATATCTGTTTAATTCCACTAGTACATGGATACCAAGACGAAATATGTTATTGATCTTACTAAATTATAGTTATCAAAGTAAAGTTTAAATATTTGAGTAATTTTGCTTCTAATGAGAATTAAGATATTATAATTTTATTTTATTTATGCATATCAATATGATTGATGAGATAGAAATCAAAGAATGATTACATTTTGATATGAAAACTACTGACATGAATAGATTATGGCAAAATATGTTATATATGTATGAAATATACAGAAGCTATGTGTTTTTGAATATGTTAATGCACATTTTATAAATGCATGGACAAGTGTTTATGATTGCAGATAATATCTGTTACCAAAATCACCACGTGATGACAGAAACTTCAGAACAATTAAGGCTCAAAGAGATTCCATGATAGGGTATTAACCCTGATTCTACTGGGAGGGGTGGAGGTGTTGTCGACCATTTATCCTCCGAACCCTGGAGTCATGGGAGGACTGTGCGAGTCACGCTCCCCTAGACGTGTGATGATGACTGCCAGATGCCTACTAGGGATTAGGTCGGTATAACTGATGCTGTCATCCTTGGAGTTTATGAATGGTTAGGTCAGTATCACTGACGCGATCACATACTCCAGTAGAGGACGGATAGGATGGGAGCGGGAGAGATTAGGAAGGATAGGATGATTATAGAATAGCTGAAAACCAACTGAGGTAGAACATGGATATTATAGTTGTAAAATATTAAAAATATTAAAGAAAACAAATTCAATTTTGTAATATAAAGACTTATATACTCATAATAATCATTAATATATTTTATAAACCCTAACTTCGGGACGAAGTCTTTGGAAGGAGGGATGTATGTAATGACTCACTTATAATAAATTAAAATTTATGAAATTAAATAAAATTAATTAAATTAAAAATTAAAAATTAAATAAATTAAAATTAAATCATTAAAATAAATAAATAAACTTTATTTCAAATTATGATATTCAAATAAAATAAAATCAGATTTTGTTTATAAAAATCAACACGTGTCATAATTTAGACACGGTGATGGAGGATGTCGATAAATGGAAACTTATAAGAAGGAAGGGACAGTTGGAGGCAGAGGGAAAAAGGAGGAGGAAAGTTTGTACACAGAGTTTGTTTATCATCAGGGACAGTTGGGCCTTGCTTGTTCTGAGGTTTCTAGGCACGGGGGAACAGTCTGCTTCAACTGAGAAGTTTACTGGACTGAGTAGCGAGGTTCTACTCAGTTTGGTTGGGTGGTTTCGGTCTTTTGGTAACCAAAGCAGGAGCTGTTTGAGGCATCATCGACTGTAGCATTACAGGTAAGTACTCTCATTGGTTCTGCCAGTTAAATTTATAAAATTCAGAATTTTTTTATCACAGGCTCATGATGTTTAATTTTAGAAGCCTTTACTGTTTCTGCAATGGTTGTAATATTCTGTTATTTCATGTTTTGTTCATAGGGAATAATTGTTTAAATTATTCACAGTTCTTACAAGATCATCCACTTGGGCATGATGATGTGGCAGAACAAGTTTCTAGGCAACATAACAAATGCATATTTTGACAGAATTTGACTTGTAATATGTCAAAATTGTTCTAGAGAATGAGAGGAACAAAACCCTCTTAGTTTCTCCAAATTCTTAAGGGTGTTAGAGATCCAACACAAAGCATAATGATGTGGCAATGCAAAGCATAATTTGGTCAAATTAAGACCTAGATGAAATCAAGCCAAGTTACATGTTATGAATAAAATAATTAAAATAATATAAATTGTAATAGTCATAAATAATGATTAATTAACCAGTAATTAGAATTGAAGATTATTATAGAGTACAATTTTTTTTCGTTACATTGGTATCATCTCTGTCCGATCCTCTGGCCGCTCAACCACTGCATAGAGCCCGTTTGATCTGGGCTTTGGCCATCAACATTCTGTAAACTTTGTTGTCGTGTGATTGAAGCATTTCGCTACACAGTGTGGAGGTTCTCCATTTTGCAAGTTTCATCCTTAGGCCTTTGGCCATATTTAAAAAAGAAAAAAGAAAAACAATATATAATTTAAAAAAACAAAAAATGAATATATTAAAAAAAGTCTAGATATTAAAAAAAGGAGAAGAAAAACATATTTATATATTAAAAATAAAATCAAAATATAAAAACAAAATATATATATTTAAAAAAAATCAACTTACCTATGAGTGCCCCGTATTGCTATGAACACCACCAACCAGAGGACCAATGTTGATGTCGTTCAAACGACCGACCCTCTGTTGCCGCTATATTGCTACCGCAATACTCCTCACGCCGCCATCCCTATACACTCTCCTCATGTTGACACCCTATTCCATAGTCGCTTGTCCTTGTACTCTTTGCATGTCAATTCCTCCCACACCATTCACCATACACCATCAACACCATGGTTCGTAGCAAGCTACTCTGTTCGCTGAAGCCTTCTCACCTACCGCCCAACAATTAGTTGTTGCAACTTCAGAAACCTGTTGTCTTGGTTGAAGCTCCCACCATATACGACAACTGCCACTGTTGTGAGTCCCTGCCGCCATCGACACAACTGCGGCCCTAGTTCGTAGCTTGCACATTGCCCACACCCCATCACTGCTCCTTACCACCACAATCCTGTACAATTCGAATGGACGATTGCAGACTCCACTGATGTGCGTACAACAATGCAAAAATCATCATTTTCGTGCTTACTAGTCCATAATAATCATGAATTATTTTAAATTGTATAGTCACATCGCTTCATTACAAATTATGAAAAAGGGTTAAGTGAATAGGTTATAAATTATGTAGAAGGGAATAAATTATTATATTCCAATCTCAAATTAGAAAGGTATAATTTATAATTTAAAAGTCATATGAAGTTAAAAACAAAAGAAAAATGTTAAAAAGTTTTTGAGATTTACCAAAAAAAAATATTAATGACTCAATACTAAAGCTTGAAGGATTAATAAGTTTAAGGGTCATAAAAAAGGAGGGTTACCCTTAATACTAAGTTCATTTCAAAACAAAATGGCTAATTTGAAAGTGAATGAAGGAACCATGGGTTCCATTTTGTCGAACAAAATATGAATACTAATCGATTTTTTAAAAATCACACAATATTTTGTCCAACATGTCGGAAGTTGTTTACTTTGGAAGAATATCACGGTAATCCACATACACAAATTAAAAGATTAAAAGAAGAGCTTGTAGAACTTCAGCAAAAAGATGAGGCATCAGAAAGGAAATATAAAGATCTCAAAGATTAGTGTTATGAAGTATCAATGGAAAATAACGGAGAATTTTGCGTCTAAGGGACCATAGTCAAAAATTACTTACAAAGGTAAAGAAGGACAAGGCTACAAAACAAAAATTAGAACAAGAAAAGGAATCTCTCAAAAGGAAGTTCAATGAGAGTCTATTAGAGGAGGAAGAAGAAAATTTGTGCTTAAAAGACCTTAATTAGAGGTTATTAAAACAAATCAAAGGTTTAAAAGATGAAAAGGTTGAATGTCAAAACACTGAAAATAAGGTTGATGAATCAGAAACTGAAGAACTCTTATATCTCAGAAATCATAATCAAAGTCTACTAACTCAAATTAAGAAACTAAAGAATGATAAGAAATCATTGAAAAACAAACTAGAAGAACTTATCACGAAGGAAACATCGAAGTCTTCAGATGCAATAGTCCAAGTTGAAGAAAAGGAATGAATATTGATCCAGTAAATACTACAACACAAGATGATGACAAACCAGTGGAAGTAAAAACATATTAAGATGTTTTAGTTCAAACGACGAAAATTTCAAGTGAAGATCCAACGATTAACCAAGCGACTTCCATACCTAACATACTTCAAATAAATCAAGAATCGACACGAAAACATTAAGGGGAAATCAAATCACAAGAACTCCTTATCTACACTTGAATCACAAGATTAAACATCTCAATCAGTCTGCGAATCTATATCACTTAGAACAAAAACAACAAACTTATGTTTTGAAGAATAATGATATCAACACAATCCAATCTGATGATAACAATTTATCCCAACTATCAAGTAATTGCAAA
The DNA here is from genome assembly GCA_031772625.1 of Pinus tabuliformis. NCBI lineage: Eukaryota > Viridiplantae > Streptophyta > Pinopsida > Pinales > Pinaceae > Pinus > Pinus tabuliformis. The sequence continues at coordinate 1,002,759,498 of CM062811.1, read as the reverse complement.
GTTCCACAAAAGATTGATTTAGGATGGTCAAATCCTTTCTCAATTCGACAATTTTATTTGTCACTTAGAGGATCTTATCATCTTGTATCAATGAAGATGATAGATTGAAGAATTCCAAAAGATACAAATAGATTACAAAGACAAAGAATAGATGATATGCCTTATCAACAATAAGCTTTGAGGACAAAGCTTTGTGAAGAGGAAGACAATGTTATGAATAAAATATATATATATATAATTAAAATAATATAAATTGTAATAGTCATAAATAATGATTAATTAACTAGTAATTAGTATTGAAGAGGCATGTCTCTAAGGACATGACCATTTGTGAAGGGGTAGCTTCCTAGGTATATATGCAAATCCTCACCCTCATTTGTAATAATCTCACTTGTATTTAAATGTTCTTATATACAGTTACTCGTCTTACAGTGGATGTCTTTGTTTTCGAAGTGTCTTGAAGATTATTGCAAAGTATGAATTTTGTCTGTAACATTACAACAAACCAAGTTGGAAGATTTGGAAAATTCATCAAGGCATTGGAAAACTAGAAAAAGCTGGTCAAGTTTGGGTTAGTAAAAGGGAAAGTCAATTCAAACTAGCTATTGGACAAGTCAACTAGCCATTAGAGTGTCTGACTAGTTGCTGGACACTTCATGGACCAAGTAGTTGAATAACGGACCATGAAAGTAGCTATTAGAAAGCAAATTATTCTTCCAAATGACCAAGTCAAATTTCCTCCAAGCCAAATAAGTGGAACATTGAGGTACCATTATGTGCTATTTTTCTTCTTTGACCATACTGAGCTATTACAAAGGTGGAATTTGACCGCAGCTGCAAAAATTAACGCTAGTAGGCTGACTTGTTGTAGCAAGTTTGAATTGTCTTGGATGGTCTTTTATGACTCAAATAATTTTGTTTTACAAAATACATGATGCCCAAATGGGTCTTCAACATATTACAATGACTCTTTTGACTTGTTGACTTAGTGACAAGCCCTAGAAGCACTCAATGGGTGCTTGACCTATAAATCAAATAACCTTGAGTGTGAAACCCATGCCTCAAGAATGACAATAATAAATTTATTTTTATCTTTACTCGACTACATAAAAATCATGATTACATATGTCATTATGAAGACCGAACCTAGTTACACATTTCAACAAGAAGAAGCTAAATTTCTCTCTTTTTGACGTACACATGCGAAATTTTGAAGCTGTTGGGGAGCCGAAATTTCAGATTTGTAGTAAGGGTCGAAACATTGGAAGCTGGGGGCCGAAATTTTGATTTGTAGCTGGGTTGATGCTGATTGACAAGAAGTGACTACTGAAGTTTGGTTAATCATCTTGGAAGGATGACTTGGTGGAGTGAGGGAAGTCTTTTGGTCTGGTCTAAGGTCTTGGTTTGTCTCAATTGGTTTGAATCTACTAGTGCAAGAGTTTGACTGGGTTTTCCCCTTCATAGGGGTTTTAGCCCTGGCTAAGTGCCTACTTCTGTTGTCATTGATCTTCATGCTTTTGATTTAATGATTTCTTGACAAGAAGAAGATAAAGAAGAACGTAAAGAAAACTAATAAAAATATAAGAGTATCACAAGGAATTGTCAACGAAGAAAATCTTTCTGTGTTTCTGATTTTCTAACAAGGTCAACTCTCATAGAGATCTCTAGCCCATAATTTGTACTGTGATTTAGGTATTTACCTCAAAAATCAAGTTTTCCAAAAGGACTGAAACTCTTCCTTTGTCTTAGCCTTACAAAGCTTCACGTCATGCCTCAAAATGTGAGCCTTAGACTTTGCATGGTTCCTTAGAACTTCGGTCTTGATTCCTGACAAGCTCAGACTTCTTTCCTCAAACGTGGCCTATTGAGGCTCCTACATTTTGAAGTACTTTGGACCTTTGAGGATTGAGTCATCAAAACCTCGGCCTTCTCAGAAGGCTAAATAGGATTCTCTTTATTCAAGCTTGGATTTCTATCACCATAATTCAGACTCTAACTTCAAACTTCAACATAGAGAGCTCATATGCCATAACTCATAACATATTAGGCTCAGATCAGTTCACTACAATGTAGTCAACTTTTATTAAACTCAGATCGCATATAGACCTTGAACCTCTGATCTGGTTCTATTGGTGCTATCATTTTCTGATAGGAAATACCTCTATTGTCATTCACACATAGCATATATATATATATATATATGCATTGTGTTACAGACATAATTTGGATGCCTTGGTTGCTATGATATTGGACTTGTCGTTGTTCTTTAGAGGTTCGAACTCGATTACTAACATAGAGACTATAGGCTTCTAACTTCTTTTTACAGGATGTAGCTCGGACATAACATAGTTCCACAAAGGTAAACTCATACTATATAATTTGGATTTCCCTCACAGTGTCTCAGATTTAATCATTCAATGGGATGAGGGAGCTTAGATTTGATTAGGTAGGAGGAGGCTTGGGCTTGAACAATACCATAAAGATACAATAATTCCACTTTAATTTGGATGTCATAAAGATGTAAATCGAATTATTCCATAGAGATTACACAGTTCAGATGCCTTATGTTAAGGAGCTCAAACACGAATCCCTACACAAAGATGGATCTTAACTTGAGGACCTTTGGACTTGAGAGTTTTGAGACTTTGGAATATCCACAGTAGCCATTTTTGTGTCGACGTTTTGAGTCTATAACAAGACTCATCGTCAGGACAAATCTTGACGATGAGTCTTGTTATAGACTCGAAACATCGACACAAAAATGGCTACTGTGGATATTCCGAATTCTCAAAACTCTCAAGACCTTTGGACTTTTTGAATAGAATTTCATATTCTTTTCCAGACTTCAAATAGCAACCATAGACTTGCTCCACAGAGTTTGGATCATAGAGGATAATTCAGACCTTGTTTTAAACTGCCCTTTAATTCATAGCTCTAATACCATGTTGATTTTTCTGAAGTACCATAATGTAGAATGATTTTATTTCATTATAACTACTTTTAATTATTTATTAGCATCAGTTACATACAACATTCAATATCATCAAGCAATTATACATAAGAAAATTTCAACCATTTATTAGAGTAGAGCGGTAGAAATAACAATGAGACAATTGTGAAAATTCCTACACTTTGAAGGAACCCCTACTACAACAAATTTGAATCTACTTGACCTACTTCATTTTTAAATTACATTCATCAAGTTATTCTTCTGAATATCGAAGCTAATGACTTCTGCAGCCTACACTAATTAAATATTTGGTCTCATGAAATAGAAAACAGAGCAAAGAACAAGATACATAGGGCACAATTATTTTTGGACACAATAGTCTCCGGAAAAACCCAATGTGGGAAAACCAGTGCAACAGCTTTGAGGGTTTATTATTATGCAGGATAAATATCTAAATACAAATCTAGGATGTTCGTCTAGCAATCCTTTACAGAGAAAAATACTGGCGGAAAATCTGAGCGAGTTTTGTTGTTCCTTTGAGATGATAATGGTCAATTGATCATGCCAGAGCATCTAAGATATTTGTTTTGGGGGTCTTTTAGGAGGTCTTCCAGGGCCAGGTCTAGGTCTAAGATCATATCTTTTGTTCAGCTCTGCAATTAGGAATTCAGAGAAGGCATGGGACATGGAAATCTGTGAGGATTCTTGATTTTCTTGAACTTGCTCATGTTGTGAAAGAGGAATAATAATGGTCTGACCATAAGAAGTATCCATATTATTAATGTCTTCAGTGATAGTCATTGTATTGTCATCAGACTGTTGATCATCTATTAATAAAGGAGTTGGAACCTGCTGATCATTACTAGGTCTTTGAAGAATTTGTAATTGTGGATTTCTTTTGTATTGACCTTGATTTTGATTTTGAGGTCGAGTGACTGTTTGTTGAATTGTTTTAGGTTGAGTCTCAATCTTGGAAATTCTATTAGATAGATTTCTAAGAAGTGAAGTGATCTCATCTATTTTAGAATCTTCAGTTTTAGTCTTTGAAGAAGTAGAGGCCTCTTGACTAGATTTAAGTTTTCTTTGGGCCTTTTCCTCTTTAGCCTTTAAAGTGGCCGAGGCAGCCCTATTTGCTTCCACCTCTATAGCATTAGTTTGCATGTCTTCAAGATTCCTTGAAGTTATTTCTCTTAACATTACAACAAAATCATCTTCAAAGGCTTTTGAAAACCTAGATTTGGCTGCTGCTATAGGGGGTTTGCAATCAGGGGGCATCTTATGATAAAGTTTGTTGAACCTTTTGATAAAATCAGAGACAGGTTCACCAAAGTTTCTTTTAAGTTCTTCAAACTCAGTCAAAAAGTAAAGAGCATCTTTCTTCACACCCCATTGGTTTTTGAATATGTTTGTTAGCTCCTCCCAATTTCTAATGGAATTTGCAAGTAACTGCCTAAACCAGGTTCTCACATTTCCCTCAAGAGATTGGACAAACAACCTCATGTAAACACTTTCTTATTCTATGTTCATGTTATCTGCGAAGTCTAGAAATGCTTGAAGATTGTCTTCAGCTAAGGAACCAATTTCTCCATTATACCTAGGAAGGTGCTTTAAATATCCAGGAGGGAATGCATCAAGGTTTTGAGGTAAGACTAAAGCTGCATATCTGGCCTATACAATAGGTTGGAATGCCATAGTAGAAGGTGGTGTATGAGGTGTTTGTGTGGATGAAGAAGAAGAAGAAGAGGATGGTGATAGAGAGGGTGTATAACTATGTGGAGGTGAAGAAGGAGGAGATAAAGAAGGAGGAGAGGTCCTGAATGACTTTAAGGGAGTCTTAATAACTAACTTCTGGACCTGAGAATGAATATCCTCTTTTGTTTCAAAGAGTGGATTTGAATATATAGAAAAGGTCCCTTCAGGTTGTTTAGAAGTAGGAGATTCAGGTTGTTCAGAAGTGGAAGGGAATGAATAAGTAGTGGGGGATATAAAGTCTGTAGGTTTGTATTCAGGTAAATGAACACCCAAGTCAGACTCAGATTTAGGTGATCCTACTGGTAGTGGGGGTTCTTGACATGATTCAAGTGAATGAATAAGGAAAGCTGATTTGAAATCAACTCCCCTATCTAAAAGTTCAGCAACCCTAGGTGATAAATGAGTCCAATCTGGATTTGATGGAATGTTACTATAGGGATCAAATTGTAATATATCTTCAGACTACAAGGCTGAAGTAGAAGAAGATGGTTGATGTCTTCTTCTGGAACTGGCCTTTCTCACAAGTTTTTCTGGATCTGACAAAGGACTAACTATGTCAGATTCAGAATGGGATCTAGTGTGCTTAAAAGGTGCTAGTTTGGCACAGTGGAGTCGCCAGGTGAAGGATTTTGACCTATCTAGACCTTTAGTCACCTTAAAGGAATAGGATTTATATCATTGTCCCAGGAAAACTAATCAAATTTGAGTCCCCGACAACGGCGCCAGATTGATGTTGTTCCTCTGAGATGATAATGGTCAATTGATCATGCCAGAGCATCTAAGATATTTTTGGGGGTTTTGGCTTTGGTTTTTTTATGGAGGACCAATACATAGACAAACTATAACAATTATGTATTAACTCTTTTGGCTAGTACTAATAGATAATCAAAGGGCTGCTTTTTAACTTCACACAGTGATTTGAATTTATAAGGTGTGTAGAGAGAATTGTAAGGAGATATGATTAATTTAGATTTCAGATAGAAAGATAAATGATCATAAGTGGAAAACCTTTGTCCAATGTTCAAAAGTTAAACAAACTATGCTTAAGATTACATAAGACGCTGACAAATTTATGATTTAGAGGGAGCTTTTCAGTCAGAGAGTCCAATATCTCAGTCTCTTTATGATAGTAACTTCAGAAAGGAATTTTAAGAATAACTGCAACACATTTATTCGCACCTGATATCTTTGTAAAATTTAAACACATGAAGAATAAACAAACTGAATGAAGCACATGAAAAACTTACAGAAGAAAACAAAACTGCATGAGACCAAATTCAAAATCCTTTGCTTTATTATTAGTCATCTAGAAACAACTTGTACATCAATGCTTTTACAAAATTGCTTATGAAAGGTACCACCTTTGATAACTCATAGAAGAGAGTTATTTATACAAGTTGAATGTTAAGAAAATATCTTAAACAAATTTACAAAAATAACTTAATACAAAATCAGGAAAAATGAACTGATAGTCGATCTATCACTATTTTGTTGTTGAACTGTTGATGACTGTTCCTCAAAATTTTGAATGTTGTTGACCTGTTGATGACTGTTCCCTAAAATGCTGAATGCTGTTGATCTTTCTTTCAGTCAAGTAAATCAGTTAACTGTTCCCAACGTTTATTATCTAGGACAGATAACATAGTTACCCTTCGATAAACCTCATCCATTTCTGTATATTTAGTAGAAGTAGGTTTTACTAAAAATATATGTTTTATTTCATTAAGGATGAAAAAGGTATCTCGGAGGGCATTCATCACAAGTCTTGGTGTTGTTGTACCTTTTATATTTGAAATTGTCGCTGCACTAGTCTTGACCTCTGTGAGCTTTTAGACATAGTCTTCAATAGGCATTAACTTATCATTTATCATAAATATGGAGGGCAAACCCTTGTTGGTCAAGGGTTCTAGCTTGCTGAAAAAACGTTGAACTATGACATTAACATTGCTGCACTTTTCTTCCAACTAAAGAATGAGATTTTTCTTTGTAATAACTTTCTCCACTTCCAGTATGGCTACTGTCCTGTCATCAATACCCAATTCTTGATGCTCATAGCTGTCTTTAGAATTCAAAAACTTGATTATACCAGTGGCTATTTCTGATTTGTCCTCAAGTTGATTTGAGATAGTTTCAGTAGCTTCTTGAGCTTTTTCCAACAAGTCTTTTTGATAAAAAATTATTCTGATATAAGGCCAGATATCTTTGATGGATTCAATGATCTCTTCCCATATAATCTCCTTTACTAAACCCAATGTATTTCCGAGGTAAGAGTCTTTGACTTCTTTCTGCAATACGTCAATTTTACCTCTTGCCCTCTGCGACTCAACTGCATGTGAGATGTCTGCAACTGCTTTCATGTGTTGTAGTTTCTCCAGTTGATCCTGCAATTTCTTTATTTCCTTTGTCTGAATAGACAGGTTCTGAACAGCTTCAGCAAGCTGTTCAACTCCTTCTGTTGTTCCTGTGGTTGCTGCTATGCCTGAGGTAGAAACTGTAGTTATAGAGACTGCTATAAGAGGAGCTACATACATTGGAATATTGGCGTTTTTCACAGCTTCCTCTTTCTCTTTGACAAGTTTTTCCATTTGTTCCTCCATCTGTTTTATTCGCAGATTTTGTTCCATAATGAGTTTCATCATGTCTGATTTTTGAGTCTCAATTTCTTCAATTTCTTTAGTCATTGGGTCCTCTGACGTTGGCAATTTGAGTTGCTTCCTTATTACTGAAATCTCAGTATTTTTCTTCTTGACAATTTTTTCTGCAACCTTTATATCAGAGGGATCATATTCCATCTTCGGCACCAAATCTTCCAAAGCTTTGATCTTGGTGTCTTTTGCCAATGAGGAAACTTTCTCAAGCTTGAGCTGTGATTGTGTATTAGCCAAGGTAACCTGCATCTTTGACAGACTCATGGCAGTGTTAGTTAAAGTAGAAGCAATCATTTGGCCAGTCTATTTGTGCATCTCAATTTGGTCAATTGGATGTACATCTTTAACATTAAACTCAAAGGAGGTTTGCTTCTGGTAATGTGCAGCAGTTCTGGGTTGTGGAATCTGAGCTTGTAAGAAAGCCATCTGCATTTTACCCTTTTTAGAGTCAAACACTAAAAGAAGTCTGGCTTGAGAACTGGAAGAATGTTTCTAGAACTGAGTATAAGTGTTTAACTTTAATTCCTCATTCTTCTTAATTTCACTGAAAACATGAAAAATAGCATCTTCTTTATCCTTTTGACTGCCTTCATTGGTCTGAATCACTTGCTGTTCATGAGATGTGGTGGAATGAGTGGGAGACTGAGTAGACTGTCCACCAGACTGTGTGAAAAGAGATGTCTCTCCAAGTCCATCAAATGTTGTTTTCTGTGACTCATTAGTTGCACTGACCTTCAAGGAGATCTTAGGCCTCTTCTTTCTGTGTACAATTCTGAAGCCTTTACTTGATGCTTCTTCTGTAGGGGATGATTGTTCTTCCCTTCCTTGTTTGGCTATCTTTTCTTGTGCAAGTGGAGTCTATATATTTGAAGTAGAGACTGCCTGTTCTTCAACTTATTGAAGGGTGTTTTCCTTCCATTCCAACATATTTGTGTATTGTTCAATCTCAGGCCTTGTGTGATGATATGGAGTAAATTTATTTTCTACTTTAAGTTTTGAAATCACTCCCATTGGGTCATAAGACCAAGTAACATTGAGGTCAAACTTCATCTCTTTCAATAACTTGTCTGCTTCTTCTCCTACTGCTCTAGTGTTACAGATGAATGGACCAACCTAAGCTTTTAGATTAAACTGTGATTTCCTCTTTGCAGCCACGAAATTCACTTCATCTGCATTGAGCATTTGCCTAATATATTCTAATGCAAAAATTCTCATAGGGAGGTACTTAGGCAGCTTGTAAGGTGGAAGCTCACAGCGAAAGACTCTGATATCTGTATAATTTTGGTAAAGATACCAATCCCTTTTGTGGCTTGATCAACTAGCTGCAAAACTTTTACAATTTCATCACTAATCCTTGGTTCTGGAGTACTGCTCAGAAGATTAATGGTTGGATGAACAAACAATTCTATGAATTGTTTATATGAAAATTCTTCTTTCTCCTTCATTCCCATAGAAGTCCAAAAGATAACTGATCGTTGGTTCCCTTCTTCATCTAGCTTCTACAAAGTGAATGGAAACTTGTCTCCCTGAAAATAAATAAAAAGATATACAAGCACTGAGCCATACTTGAATACCTCTTCAATATTGAACTGGACAAATTGTTCATGAATGGCCTCAGCTAGAAATTGACTAAAGTTAAAAAGAACAGTGGGCTTGGAACCAACAGTAAAGATAGACAAGAAACCAATGATGGCTTCATCTACATATTGATCAGAATAGTAACCAAGGAGATAAGAGAGAATGGTGGTAATTTGCTTGGTTCTGGGAATATAGATGAATCATAGGGAGGGTTTCTTTTAGGCAGAGGGCTATTTACAACTAGGAAAAGTTGTAGGGTTTGAGCTCTTTTAGTGAAATCGAGCTTCTGATAGGCTTCTATTAGGCTTTCATGAGAAAAAGGATGGGTTGTTATAATAATTGGGGCTTGCAACATTTGGTCAATGGACTGGGCATTGATGGAGCATAGGATTTCTCCTTTAGGTGAGATAATAGCTCTTTGATTGGGGTCATAAGCTGCATGGCATTTTCTGACAAATTCAGGTGCTCTCTGGATTTGAGGGAAGATGTAATGAGGAAGATGGGAATCCCAAAGTCCAATTTCGTCAGTTTGATTGAAGAATTGGTCCTCCATCCAGCAATAGATCTCAAACAAGTCAAATTCGGACAAGGAATCATGGATTTTACAGTCTCTGTCAACCAAGGGAAGATGATGGAAATCAACTTGAGGAATAAGAGGATTTTGGGTTTTTGCAACTTCCTTTCCCTTAGAAGGCATTCTGTTGATTGGATTACAAACTGAAAGTGACAGAAATGGGAAGGATTTAGCTGAAACATAGTGATAACAGAAAAATAGTGTAATTGAAAAAGATTTAGTGAACTTGGATGTTGGCTTGCTTGGAATAGGATAGAAAATTGGCTTGAATGGTGAGCTTGTCGTTTTGACTATAAGCTGCAAGTATCCAGTGATCAATTGAGTTACAAGAATGCACTGTGTAACGGTTTCTATGAAAGAACAGGGAGCAGGTCTATTAATCAACGGCTAAATTCGTATTAACTCTCCAACGGGACTGAGAAACGGATTGATGGAATATTCATTTGTAGGTGTGGCGAATTAAATGGATAATGGGCAGATAGGCGGAAGATTGGTCCATGTAGGATGATGGGACAGAGGAAGTGACAGGGTGTTGTCGCAAACGACGACTTGGGAGCGGCAGTGATGGAGGAGGTCGAAAACTGTGTTCGAGAGTGAGTTCAGGCGGCAAATGGTTTGGGATTTTAAGTCTCGAATAACTAGGAGTGGAGGTTGGAAGTTTCGGAGGGTGGTTTCTAAAACTGCCGACTTCGGACCCCCCCCTCCACTGATAACGTTCGGATGGCAAGGGAGGGCCGAAGAGCAATGTAGGCCGTTCGATTAGAGGGAGATGCGAGGGATGAAAAGAAAATGGAGGGGGTTTAATGAAGTGAGGCGGAAGGTGATGGTGGGGCTGAAATAAATATGATGGATGTGACAGGTGTGGGGTCTGAAGGGAATCAATGGATAAAGCTGAATAACATTGAGGTTTAGCAAATAATGGTTAATTAAAACCATTCGTTATATGCACATATATCCAATATTTTGACTTAGGATAAAAATCCTATCATGCTCCAATTTCATTTCATTTCTCTACCTATCCTTAACTTTCCTAACATTTTTTTTGCAAAGTTAGTCATTCGAGTGTATTTAGACTAGCAACTCAACATTTTCCTTTTAATGGTTAGTCTACTTCTATCCCTTATTTCTTCCATTGGTTCAGATTAAACTGTTGAGCCAATTTTATTTGCTACCTATTAACAAACAATTTAAATCTAATCCAATCATGATTAAATTGTACGCTTGAATTATATGAACTAGTGTGGCATTTAAACAATCTGCACACAACTTTATTTGCAAGAATAAAATTGACTAAGAGTAGTGGCATTTGGATGTGCAACACTTTTAGAATTTATTATTTTTTTCTTTTATTTCTAACCTAACATTTTATTTTTTTACCTTACTTTTTTAGGGCATCTATTCTAACATTTTATTTGATATGGGCTTATTCATCAAAATATTCCTAACATTGTTTCTTTATTCTTTTTTTCCATATCCTAACTTAACATTTTCTTAAAATATGTTTTCATTTTTTGCTAACTTACCAAAATCGAAAAATGCTACAACAAGTTTTACCTCACTTCACTCGGCAGAATTCCGGTTGATCCGGCACAAGACCAGCTAACCTCGACCCCGACTATTTCTACCCTGGCTCTGCATCACCTTCTCTGCCCTCTGCGTCAGTGCTCTCGGCTGTTTCGGCAGTTCCCGACAGTGTCGATGTAATATCCCTTTCTTGGAATATTTCTCAAATACCAGCAAACCCCAACTAGAAAAACGTACAAGTGGTATAATAGCCCGAAAACTCACAGAGATGAAATAACGATAGTGCAGCAAACAACAATGTATACATGAAACGTAAACAAATACTCAATAAATGCAGCAAGAAATGCTAAGCCATTTTATTACATTGAGCAATAGAATGAGTACAGGAGGGGATCAGAAAGATGGCACCTCGACTTGCACAAGGCAAGTGAAGAAATACACTCAGAATAGCAAAGGAATGGCCTCACACTGATCTGCGTCCCAACTGCTGGAAAATTGCCGTGCTGCTGCTGCTGGAAATCAAATGAGGATTTGGGGCTTTTCCCCTCAGAAAAGGTTGAAACTCTGGAATTGGACTTTACTCAAGAAACCCAGAAAAACCCAGAACGTTTTCCTGGAATGGCTGACCCTCGAAAATCACCCCCTTGGGGTTCTGCGTAGTCTCTCAAGGCTCTGCGCTACCACTAAATGAAACCCTCCAGCAATTTGCCTGAAACCTCTGCCAAATCCCTCCAATATGCAAGGGCTGATCCCCTGCTCAATCTCCCAGCACAAATCCTACTACAAACCCTCAAGCCAGAACTCCTGCCAGAAAGAACTGCGTCATCCCTCCCAGTGTTGTGCAGTCCTCCAAGATGCTCAATCCTCCTGCCAGAAATGTTGATGGAACTACTGCCAAAATGCTGATGGAAATACCTTGCTCGAGTAGGCACTCGAAGTCCCTCAGGGCTAAGGGTGAGATCTCCGAACGGAGACACTCAATGCACTAAACAGTGCTGCAGACTAGCTAAACAGCCAGCGTGCTCTAAGTCGAAGTGACTAGCTCAAATGCACATAACTGAATGGAAAAATGAGGAAGCTCCTCTCTCTTTTATAGCCTTTGCCTCTCTCAATCTCAAGGCCCACCTTCTCCAGCGTAATTCCTCTCTTGCCACGTGTTTCTTCCCTTCTGCGCAGTCCCTCCAAGTGTCTGCGTGGGCTCCATTTCTGTGTCCCCCTTTGGCCCCCTTGGCTCCCCTCTAAGTCAAAACGTTGTGCTACTAGGAAGTGACTTTTATTCTAAAAGTGAGTCATGTCCCCTTTCCCTCACCTTTTTTATTCATAAATAACTATAGAAGGCAAAAATAAGCAAAATCGAATATTCCAATTAGCCATGGCTAATTAGGAATATTACAGTCTCCCTCGGCAAAATGTTGCTTGCCCTCAAGCAACTGAAGTGATGGATGCTGCAAGATTTTCTCACTCTCCCAAGTGGCATCCTCATCCGGCAAATTCTTCCACTTCACCAAGAATTCCTGGACCGTCCTGCTCCGCAGTTGCCTCTCCCTGGTATCAATAATAGCCTCTGGCTGCAACACCAAATGCCCCTCATCATCCATGTGTGGTAGCTCATCTGTCACTATCACCTGCTGCCCCAATGCCTTCTTCAAGCATGATACATGAAAAACGTTATGAATCTTGCTGCCTTGGGGCAGCTCCAACTCATATGCAACCTGTCCAATCCTGTGTATCACCCTGTACGACCCATAAAAGCGGGGCTTGAGCTTCTAAGCCCCCTTCTGCTTCAGTGACGACTGTCGGTATGGCTGTAATTGTAGGTAGACCATGTCCCCTACCTCAAACTGTCTCTCCACCCGACCCTTGTCAGCATACAGCTTCTGCTGGTTCTGCGTTGTAGCCATGTTATCCTTGAGAGCTCAGAGGATATCCTGACTCTCTTGGATCCAAATCTTGGCTCTTGGAGCCTTGCTATCACCAAACATCATGTCAACAAAAGATAAAGGATGATACCCATACAAAGCATAGAATGGTGACATACCAATTGACATGTGATGTGTAGTGTTGTAGCAATACTCCCCTAGATGCAGCCACTTCAACCATGCTCTCTGTTGCCCACTGACATAGTTACACAAGTAGCCCTCCAACCACTTGTTAACTATCTCTGTCTGTCCGTCTGTCTATGGGTGATAACTAGTGCTCGGTGTCAAATCCGTCCCCACTCGCCGAAAAAGCTCCTGCCAAAACTCGCCCATGAAACAACTGTCCCTGTCACTGACGATGGTCTTAGGAAAACCATGTAGCCTGAAGACCTCTCTAAAGAACAGCTCGGCCACCTGTGCTGTTGTGTAGTGTGCGGATATGGCAAAGAAATGTGCGTACTTTGTACAATCCTTGCCCTGTACCATGGGCAACCCTGTGATGAAGTCCATCGAAATACTCTCACATTTCCCCTTCGGAATGGGAAGAGGCTGTAATAAACTCGCGGGATGGCTCATCTCCCCCTTGTTCCTTTGGCAAACGTTGCACTCCTGGATATGTTGGAGTACGTTCTCCTTGAGGCCCTTCCATGAAAACCTCTCTCTGATGGCCCTGTAGGTTTTGGTAAACCCCTGATGGCCGACCAATGGTGAATCATGTGATGCCTGGAGTATCTTCTTCTTGAGCTGAAATCCCTTAGTCAAGAAGATCTGATCCCTGTAGTAGATGATCTCATCGACCACCCTGTACCTGTCATTCGCCACCTGCCCATCCAAAACCTCACATGCAAACCTATCCTTGGAGTACTCTACTAAGAGTTGAGCCCTCCAGTCTATGTCCAAGCACATAAGAGACAACGTGGCTGGTCTACGTGAAAGAGCATATGCTACCACGTTGTTCTTACCCTTGACATACTCAATGTCAAAGTCATATGCTTGGATCTTGCTGATCCACTTCTGCTGCCTCTCTTGTAGCTGCTTCTGCTCCAAAAAGAATCTGAGGCTATTGTGATCAGTCCTCACCCTAAACCTGTTACCCACTAAATACTGCTGGAACTTGGCCAATGCATGCATGATGGCCAACATCTCCTTGTCGTATATAGAATACAACCTCTCATGCGGAAGGAGCTTCCGGCTCTCATAGGCTATAGGGTGACCTCCCTGCATCAATACTGCGCCGATCCCCTCTCCCGACGCGTCACACTCCAAAACAAATGGTTGCGTGAAATCTGGCAATGCAAGCATTGGGCAGCTGCTCATAACCTCCTTGAGCCTGTCAAAGGCTTGCTGTGCTGTATCCGTCCAACTGAAAGCCCCCTTCCTCGTCAAATCTGTAAGGGGTGCAACAAGCTGTGAGAAACTCTTGACGAACTTCCGGTAGTAAGTACAAATGCCAATGAACCCCCAGAGTTCTGTCACGTTCCTTAGCTCCGGCCACTCTTTAATGGCCCTGATCTTCTCCTCGTGGACTCTCACTCCGTCCACCCCTATGATGTGCCCCAAATACAACATCTCCGTCAACCCAAACTCACACTTGGAGAGTTTGGCATAGAACTGCTGCTCCTGCAAGATACGTAGCACTGTCTCAATGTGCTGGAGATGCTCCTCCCAAGTCCTACTGTAAATGAGAATGTCATCAAAGAATACCAACACAAACTTCCTCAAGTGACTGCGGAAGATGTGATCCATGCAGGATTGAAATGTGGCGGGGGCGTTGGTTAGCCCAAAGGGCATCGCCAAGAACACAAAGTGCCCATAGTGACACCTGAAGGCGGTCTTGGGAATGTCCTGCTCCCTCACGCGAATCTGATGGTACCCAGATCTCAAATCAATCTTTGAGAAGAACCGTGCTCCTCTCAACTCATCCATCAACTCGTCGATCCTGGGTATGGGGTACCTGTTCTTTAGTGTCTTCTTGTTCAGGGCCCTGTAGTCAATGCACATTCTCAATGTGCCATCCTTCTTCACCAACACCATGGAAGAAGCGAAAGGACTCGTGCTCGGTTCAATATGCCCAAGAGCCAGCAACTCCTAGATAGCCCGCTCAATCTCATCCCAATAGGCCTTGGGGTGCCTATAGGGGGTGGTAATCACTGCCTGTATGCCCTGCTCAAGCTCGATGGTGTGCTCAAACGCCCGATCCGGTGGTTGTCCCGGCGAAATCTCTCCAAACACTATGGCATACCGGTCAAGGATGGATTGTATCTCTGGATGTATCGCTTGCCCTGTAGTCCCTGCCTTTGATGCACGCAGCTCCATTGCCCACTCTATGTCCCTCTTCCGGAAGACTGCCTCCATCCAATGAGCCGAAACAGTCTGAGGCGGATATGTGTTGTCCCGGTATCTTCTCATGCCTCTCTGTCTTCTCATCATCCTCTTCCCCACTTCTCTCGGAGAAGACCTTAATAAAATGTGCTTTGCCAGCAGCACATCTATGTCATGGTGCCCACGGCTTTTGACAAGTGAAGCACAACCGCTTCTTCTTCAACTCCCTCCTGGCATCATCGTCAATCTGCGCTCGTCTTGGGTTCCCCTTTGGAGGTGGAATCCTCACATCCTTCCCCTTAGACTGAAAAGTCCGTCTCTGGGGGTAAGGTGTCTGGGTCCTGGGTAAGACATCGTGTAAGTCTCGGGTCCTGCTAATGGCGTCCTGGAGCGTGGCTGGTTTAGTGGATCGGACTAAACCCTGAAGTGGCTCTACTAACCCCTCAACATACATATAGATCCTCCGTGCTGTGGATAGATCTGGCACCATCACTGAGACCCTTAAGAAATCTGCAATGTAGGTCTCTGGGCTCCCTGTCTGTTTGAGCCTCGTTAGCTCAACAAAATGCTGCTCTGGATCCCTCTGATCAAATCGCTCCATCAATCTCCTGGTGAACTCAGCATATGTCGTCACTGTGGAGTGTCTGAGTGTAACCATCCCATGAAACCACCAATCCTGAGCCTCACCATCCAAATGCAACATTGCCACCTTGATGGCCTCTGTCTCCGACATCTGGTTAAGCTGGAAATAAATTTCCAGCTTCTCCACCCAAGACTTTGCTGAGCTGTTTGATGAACCATCAAACATATGCAAGTGGAATCTACTCGCTGCACGGTGGGTGTCACCATCATGGTAATGTCGGTACCCTCTGTGATGGTCGCGGGGTCTACTATCCCACTGGAGCTGAACAAAGTCTCTGAATGAAAGAGCATCCCTGAACTCCTGCCCATAGGCCTGGTACTCTGCAAAATAATCGCCCATATGACTGGGCTCTGTCTCCTGCTGGGCTCCGGCCCCCGTGTCTGCTCCTAAGAAGGTGGGCATGGTAGAGCGTGTAGGGGCATGCGAGGCCACCTGCTGCGCAGTATCACGCTGCTCTGGCAAATGATGGGATGCACCTGATCCCTCACCAATCTGAAAAACCCGTGGGCTCTCACGCTGTCTGGCCTCTACTGCTGTGAATCTCTGCCCCATCACCTCAATCTGCCTCGACAGATCCTGCACTGATTTGAGGAGCATATCCACAAATCTCTTCCCGTCCTCGTCTGCCATCGGATCCTTCTGCTCTGCATCCACCACAGGCTCCTTTTGTTCCGTGTCCACTACCAGAACACAGTCTCCCTCTCCGTAGGTATTTTCCAACCTACGCCTAGTGTCTCTGTATCTCCTACCTCTGTAACAGATGTAGGGTTTTTCCCCCGGTGTCATAGATTGCTAGCTCCACAGGCTGAGCCAGAACTATGATCTGATACCACTGTAATATCCCTTTCCTGGAATATTTCTCAAATACCAGCAAACCCCAACCAGAAAAATGTACAAGTGGTATAATAGCCCGAAAACTCACAGAGATGAAATAATGATAGTGCAGCAAACAACAATGTATACATGAAACATAAACAAATACTCAAGAAATGCAGCAAGAAATGCTAAGCCATTTTATTATACTGAGCAATAGAATGAGTATAGGAGGTGATCAGAAAGATGGCACCTTGACATGCACAAGGCAAGTGAAGAAATACACTCAAAATAGCAAAGGAATGGCCTCACATTGATCTGCGTCGCAGTTGCTGGAAAATTGACGTGCTGTTGGAAATCGAATGAGGATTTGGGGTTGTTCCCCTCCTCAGAAAAGGCTGAAACTCTGGAATCGGACTCTACTCAAGAAACCCAGAAAAACCCAGAAAGCTTTCCTAGAATGGCTGACCCCCGAAAATCACCCCCTTGGGGTTCTACGCAGTCTATCAAGGCTCTGCGCTGCCACTAAATGAAACCGTCCAGAAATTTGCCTGAAACCTTTGCCAAATCCCTCCAATATGCAAGCGCTGATCCCTTGCTCAATCTCCCAGCACAAATCCTACTGCAAACCCTCAAGCCAGAACTCCTGTCAGAAAGAACTGCGTCATCCCTCCCAGTGCTACGCAGTCCTCCAAGATGCTCAATCTTCCTGTCAGAAATGCTGATGGAACTACTGCCAAAATGGTGATGGAAATACCTTGCCCGAGCAGGCACTCGAAGTCCCCCAGGGCTAAGGGTGAGATCTCCGAACGGAGACACTCAATGCACTAAACAGTGCTGCAGACTTGCTAAACAGCCAGCGTGCTCTAAGTCGAAGTGACTAGCTCAAATGCACATAACTGAATGACAAAATGAGGAAGCTCCTCTCTCCTTTATAGCCTTTACCTCTCTCAATCTCAAGGCCCACCTTCTCCAGCGTAATTCTTCTCTTGCCACGTGTTTCTTCCCTTTTGCGCAGTCCCTCCAAGTGTCTGCGTGGGCTCCATTTCTGCGTCCCCCTTTGGCCCCCTTGGCTCCCCTCTAAGTCACAACGTTGTGCTACTAGGAAGTGACTTTTATTCTAAAAGTGAGTCATGTCCCCTTTCCCTCGTCTTTTTTATTCATAAATAACTATAGAAGGCAAACATAAGCAAAATGGAATATTCCAATTAGCCATGGCTAATTAGGAATATTACATTCGAATTCTGTGTGACAGGCAACTTTTCTGTGTCAACTCTCCCAGCTACTGCGCTGCCTCTGTGTCAGCTGCCCTGGTTGTTCCGGTAGTTCTCGTCAGTTCCTAGCAATTTCATCTGTTCTGACAGTTCTGGATTTTGCGTGACAGGTAGCTTTTCTACATGAGCTCTCCAGGCTACTGTGATGCCTCTTTGCAAGCTCTCTCCGCCTCTTTGTTCTGTATTTTCCAGAAAGTCCTTCTCTCAGATTCTATCTACCCCTCAGTTGCAAGATCTCCCTAATCGATTTTCCTCCTGAGAACTTCTCACCTTAGAAAAACAATTTCCTCAATCTCTCTGCATGTCTTTTCAAATGAACCCCAAGCCTCCATTTTATACTTTTGCTGTTGAGTCTTCAATGACCGAGATTAAGTCTCTAATCAACGGCTAAAATTAAAACATGACTTGATCCACCTTCTAGATCGTTCTCACCCATAGTTTGCACCCATATTTTGATTAATACCCATTATTATTTTAAATTCCCTATGTTTAGACTTAGGAACTCCATTAAAAATATTAATTATTGGGGGTTTTCGTAGTGCATTATATTATATATCATCTTTGGGATTCAACTGCGTTAAGTAAGCCATTCATTTATGACCATTTCCATGAGAGGTAGTCGTAACTGACTAATTTCTCATGATTTTTGAATAGTCCACTTAGCACTCATTGCATCAGGTGATGCTCACAGGAGTGAAGAAGTGGGATTGAAACTAGTGAAATGAATCACAGTGTCAATCATCACTTCCAGGGCTTGTGGGGAAAACTCCATAGTTAAGCGCGCTTGAGCCAGAGGCGATCTGGGATGGGTGACCTCCCGGGAAGTCCTGGTTACCGGGTGCAAGCCCTGTAAGTGATGATTGACACTATGTGATTCATTTCACTAGTTTCAATCCCACTTCTTCACCCCTGTGAGCATCACCTGATGCAATGAGTGCTAAGTGAACTATTAAAAAATGATGAGAAATTAGTCAGTTACGACTACCTCTCATGGAAATGGTCATAGATGAATGACTTACTTAATGCAGTTGAATCCCAAAGATAATATCTAATATTAATTATTTTAATAAAATATAATCTGGGTAGAATTTCACCAAACGGTTTCTAGGTTCTTTAGAACTCATGTGCCTTGGCCTCTCCACCAATTTTCAAGGCTAAAGCACTTCTTATGCTACCAAAAACTAACATTCCCTCTTAGCGAGGAAAGTGCTCTAGCAACAACGTCCCCTTGCATGCTGCTTTGTTTCTGAAGCACCTCTTTTTTGCACTACTTCTGCCACTAGCACTGTGCTACTGTTGCAACTGTATTGCTGCCCATGACACTGCCACTGCCACTGCTGCATCTGTACTACAACTCTCTCTCAAACGCTGCATCTGCTATGCTACTAGCACTGCATTCGTACTGCAACTCAACTGCTAAGAGAAGCAACTAAAAAACATCCAAAATTAGCTGAACTTAACTGTGTTCAACATAATACAATGAATGTTGGAATCTGACTGCTGTTGATTCTGACCCTCTGAATCTTTTGCGCTGCTGCCAACCTTGCTCTATGCTGATTAGTCTTTGGTCTCTAACCACTGCATCTGTCTCTCCAAACAGTTCACTGCATTATCTGACAGTGCATCTCGCTACTGCTGAATCTTGGGCTCCTGTAGCAAGGAATTGATCCAAGAGGTGGACTCCTCAAGGATCCTGCCCACATGTAGTCCTCCCGACTACAACTCAATATTGCCCCATCTCCCTCCTGGAGATGTGTGGGCACTCATGGCATACTCTTCCTTGTCTATCTTCGCAGTTGCAACCTTTGGATCATGCTTCTCGTCCTTATCCTTTTGCTTCAAAGGACACTGAGATGCAAAGTGACCCATCTCACCACATCTGAAACATTTCACCTTCGAAATGTCCTTCTTCCGCTTCTGCTTCTGTTGTCCCTTCGATGCTAGAGCTGCATTCTCCTCCTCCTCCTTCATCTTTGTGCCACTCCCACTGCTGCCATTGAGGTTGACCTTCACTAGCTCCCTTCTTAACTCCTCTTGTTGAAGAGCCGCCCACATCTCCTCCCATGAAGGTAGTTTTTCCCTTCCCAATATGATTTGGATGAAAACTTGCCATTCATCCGAGACTCTATTCGGGGCTGTCCTCACCATCGTGGTTGGCTGAGGGGTGGACCCCACTGCAGCAAGCCAGTCTCTAGTGTCTTGAAGAGGTTGAAGATAGAGGTTCACCCCTTCTCCTTTCTGCATGAAGGTCCGCAACAACTTCTGCTCCAAATACATCTTCCGCTATTCGGAAGAGCCTTCATACAGAGAAGACAAGGCTTCCCACATCTCCTAGGTTGTATCCTTGCCCTGCAAGTGTGAGACCACATGATCTCGAACTCCATTGAGAATGAGCCTCTTTGTCTTCCCCTGCTCGACATTGTACTTCTTCTTTTGATTGTTGATAGCAAGAACAACTGCAACACTATTGACGTAGGCCTCGAGATCTTATTCCTCCAGAACAACTATGATTTTGGTCTTCCATATGACATAGTTGGAAGCACCTTCGAACCTGTCTTGATCTCTAAGCCCATGCGATGCCATCTCACCCGACTGTTGAACCGACTCCTCTAGGCACTTCTTAGCACTGCTCAGCTGCACAACAAGTGAAAAGTTCGAACTTTCTGGCGGAAAGTTCCTGTTAGCTCTGCTATGCAATGCTGATTTTCTAAGGTTCGAAAGGATCATGGTCTGATTGGTTACGTTCAAAGGAAAGCTCACATTGGTCACTTTTTCCCTTTTTCCTCCACCCTTCTCACTTCTAAACCCTTTCCATTCCCCAAATAAACCCTCTGAAATCCGACAAATTCCCTTTTAGCCCCAGTTCTAAGTGCACAAACCCCAAACCTACTGTAAGACCCTACCATATGCCTTCGCGCTTTCATAACTCATCGCGCCTCATCCCCACTGTTGATCACCCTGCCGATCCAACGGCTCCCATCGCATCCAATAAAGGTGACCCACTCTACCACTCTCCGCCGTCAGATCATCTCTGCCAATATCTGACGGTCTTCGCTCTCATCGCACCGGCAACTTGATCGAACGATAGCGCGCAATGAGAGCGGTTTTTCTCTCTCATCCGCCGCTACTTGTCGATCGCTGAATGGAATCGCTCGGCCCCGGGCTTTTACGACTTTACGCCCGAAAGCGGCGCGATAGAAACGATTACCACCCAACCAATCCGCCCCACCCGATAAACAACCGTGCAACTTCGTTTCCCGATGACCATCCGATCTGTTTGCTGAAGATCCAACAACCTTAACTCACCCCGCTCTCACCTCGGCCGATAGCCTCTGTCGAGCCATCTCCACCGTCCATTTCCTCAATCCGACAGCCATTATTCCCGCTCATCCAAATCATTCACCTACCCATGAATCCCACGTCCTCTGACCATTCTATTGCCCAAAGAAGGAGATGACCAGCTCCGCCATTATCAGTCACTGCCAGACCACCAATAACCATATTTAACAGAAAGCATGGCCAAGGGAGAAAATGACAAACACGACACTGTAACTGAATTTATCAGTCATGGACTCCACTGGTACGAGCACTCCAACTGCCCAAAAGGATAACACAACACTTGAACAGATTGGATTCACTCAGTGAAGTAAGCAAACACGTTTAGAGACTCCATCAGGCGGTTAAATGCAGTTAGTGGTCAATTATGACCCCTCCATACCTAAATGGCCAAGTGCCCTTGTAATGTAAATCTATAAATATCCAGAAGAAAGATGTAATCAAGGTTGGCATTTGATGTAAGGTTCAACTTCTGGAGACTGTAGATATTTTGTCACTTGTAGCATCTTGTCTTCATTTTCAGCTAATACAAGCTTCTTTCGCTGTTAACTGCTCACTTTCCATTTTCCTTTGTTCCAAGCTTGTGCCTGATATGCTGTGTTCTTGATCTCTTGATGTTTAGCACTAGATAACTGTCATCTTATCTCTGTGTTAGAATCTTGTATGCATCATTGAATAGGTTGCCAAGGTTTCTTTCTATCTAATGCAGGAGAGCTGTCATCTTGTCTTTGCATTAGTAGATTAGATTTACAAGTTTCTTTACTAGTTGCAGTCGGCCATCACATGGTCTTGTGCATTTGCTGGTGTGGTTAGTATTCTCCATATTCACCTAATATCTAAAATTGTGAGCATTGGTGGTCTAAAGCCTTGTAGTCTGAGGGTGTTCACGCATGTCTGGAGTGAAACAAAGTAGAAGTGGTTATCTGGCTTGAACCAACCCATCATTCCTTCCATTAAACCTGCAACAATAGTTGAATTTATATGTTACCAATCATCTCCGAGCTACAACCTAGGAGAGTTTCTTGGAATCCTAACCTAATTGGCGTCGTTTTCGGGGAGAGAAGATTGAAGCTCAGCTTCCCTGGGAGAACGACATAGATCCAGCTTTGATGATAGACAAAGTCTGGACACATTTTTGGTTGTAATCATCTATCTGGCGACTCTACTGGAGGACCAACCTTTTGGTGACTCCACATTACAGTTCTGGCTCAGTTTGTGAGACACACTCGGAGAAATCCTCAGAAATCACCAGCTGACCCAGTGCCTGACCCTGAGAAGATTGTCAAGCAAAGAAAAATATCATGAAAAGGAGCATCAAGATCAGGTAAGCCTAAACAATCTTATGTATCTCTGCAAGAGAGGCTTGTAACTGAGCATGTACATGTTGAAAATATAGAGCCTAGCAACTATCAGTGAAGAAATACTCTCAGAGATTCATAAAGCTCCTTGTTCAATAAGTTCCCCTTTGGATCTCAGTCCAAAGAAAACCTCCCCTATAGTCCATCAGTTTCCTTCAGCCCTGTCATTCATTTCTCAGCTCCCTACCTTCCAAACTGCCAGTACCCTTCCATCTACCCTAGTCATGGTAGGCCCACAAGCACCCACCAAAATGGAGAGAATCATAGCTGCTAGGTATGGACCCCTGGTCCTGCCTATTCCTTTGAATGCCATGCCTGCAGGAGAATATCAGAAATACATGCCTAAGTTCACTGGTACAGAGGGAGTAACAGCTGAAGAACACCTTGAGTCTTTTTATAGCTATGCTGATAACCTAGATATTAGTGAAGATGATGTGTGGATGAGGGTATTTGTCTAAAGCCTTGATGGAGAGGCTAGAAAGTGGTTCAGAGAGCTGACCCCTAGGTCTATAGCAGACATTGAAGCATTAGATGATGTGTTTTTAAAGCATTGGGGAGATAAGAAAGACCTGCTATACTACCACACTGAGTTTGGCAACCTCAAAAGAGAAAATGGGGAGTCATTGTCTGATTTTAATGAAAGATTCAATCGTATGTATAGTAAGATACCAGCTGAAGTAAAACCCACCCCCACCTTGGCCAAACTCACCTATGCTAATGCCTTTGACTCTGATTTCTGCCTGCTTTTAAGAGAGAGAAGATGTGCTTCCCTCGCTGAAATGCAAGATGCAGCCTTGGAGGTGGAATCCAATATCATGGTTGCAGAGAAACTCAAAGGACATGCTGATAGAAGGAGGCAAAGAGGTGAGGATTCTTCTTCTTCTTCTTCATATTCAGAACCCAAAATAGACAAAATGAATAAAATGATAGAGTCATTGGCTGCTGAAATCTCCAAACTGAAGGTTGAGCAGAATTCTGGGAAAACAAGGCTTCCTAATACATTTGCTCCTAGAAATCCAAACCCTTTCAGAAGAGCAAATGAACAATTGCAGAACATTCAGAGGGGCAAAGAGGCCGTTGAAGAACAAAGGGTTAAGAGTCAAGACTCCTTTCCAGAACGTAGTCATGGAGGAGGAACATTTTGATGAAGAGGATGAGATTCACTGCATGGAAGACAAGAGCACTGCTGCCTACGAGGAGTCATTACTCAGGGATCAGACTAGTCAAGAGTGGGACAGAGAAGTTGTTCTACAAACTGAAGACTACCAAAGATATATTTTGAGGTCAAGAACGAGTAATGTCAAAGAGAATCCTACTCAAAGAGCTGCTGTCCCCACAGAGCAGCAGATCAACAAACAGAAGAGACTAGCAGCTGATCCCATCATCCTCAAAACACCGACCCAAGAGGTAAGAGGCCTTGACAAGTCCCTTTCCCCTTTCAGTTTTGAATCAGAAGTCCAGAAGTTAAAAATATCTGTACCTCTGATAGAACTTGTAAAGAGTGAGGTCTTTAGAAAGCCCATCCTTGATGCCCTTGAGCTGAAAGCCACACAAGCCTCCAATGACTATGTGAATCTTCAAGATGATAAACCTGCAGTTGTGCTTAGCCCAATGATTGAACCTGCTGATGACAATTCCCCATCATTTTATGTCTCCTTGATCATTCATGACAAAATCCTCCACAATTGTTTGTTGGACATAGGTGCCAGCGATAATCTGATGCCCAATTCAATCATGGAAGAGTTAGGCCTCGACATTACCCGACCTTATCATGACTTGTTCTCCTTTGATTCGAGGAAGGTGAAATGTCTGGGGTTAGTCAAGGACTTAGCTATCACCCTAACTCAGCTGCCCATGAAAAGCATGATGATGGATATTGTGTTAGCAGATGTCCCCCCCTAAGTTTGGTGTGCTACTTCCCAGAGGGTGGATTAAGAGGTTGGGTGGGACATTACAAAATGACTTATCTTATGCCACTGTCCCAGTTTTTGGAGGAGAAAGCAGAAGACTGTACAGGGAAGCCCAACTGGCCTATATCATCAGTGATGAGAAGAATCCCACTAATCATCCCATTTACGCTGTGGAGACTAATTTTGGAGCATGTATTCTCCAAATCGAAGAATCCCATAAGGCCTCAGTGCAGTTCAAGAAATCAGTATGCCAGGCCCTGGAAGGGGAAGGAACACAGGCTTGGGATATGTTCTTTGATGGAGCCTGTTCAAAGGAAACTGTAGGAGCAGGAGTGGTGCTGGTGTCTCCAAAACAAGAAAGCACACATCTGTCTTTTAAACTGACTTTCCAGGTCACCAACAATATAGCAGAGTATGAGGCTCTGATATTGGGCTTAAACGCTGCCAAAGACAGGGGAATTAGAGACATAAAGGTGTTTGGAGATGCTGATCTCATCATTCAACAAGTGAACAAAACGTTCCAAGCAAGGCACCCAAGGCTGAAAGCATACAAAGATGAGGTATGGAGACTCAAATATGCTTTTGATAGTTTTTGTATCTCATATATTCCTAGAGTAAAAAATCAGCTTGTTGATTCCCTTGCTGTGTTTGCTAGCATGTTCATCCCTCCCATGCTCCCTAGATTGGCTTATGAAGTCCAGATAAAGTATAGACCATCCTTGCCTGATAATGTCCAGCACTGGAAAATCTTTGAGGATGATGATGAAGTAAATAGGTTTCTGCAAGTCATTGATGAATTCTCTGAAATGCAAATTGATCAAGAGAATGAAACCTTGGAAGAATGTCCCCAGCCCCAGCTAAGGAACGAAATTGGCCGAGACGACATTGTACAACTGCCTAGCAATCATATACCAAGAGGGTTAGTGCCTCTAGAGAAGCTGTTTGACCATAATGATGTGCCTCATAAGATTGCCCAAGAAGAAAATTAATCCGCAGTCCATAGGCATAACATAGGGAGTCCAGATCATCCAAAGTATATAAATCTGTCCATTCATTTGTCTACTGCCCAAAGTTCTGAGTACTGCACCTTAATGAAGCAATTTGCTAATGTCTTTGCCTAGGAATACAGTGATCTCAAAACTTATGACAAGAAGATCATCCAGTGTAAGATCCCATTGGAAAAAGACACCATTCCTTTCAAGCAGAAGTTGAGACCCATGAATCCTTTGCTCTTCCCTCTGATTGAAAAGGAAATCAAGAAGTTGTTGGCTGCCAAAATCATTGTTCCTCTGAAATATTCAAAGTGGGTAGCCAACTTGGTAGTGGTGAGGAAGAAAAGTGGAGAAATCAGGTTGTGCGTTGATTTCAGGAACCTGAACAAATGCTCTAAGAAAGACAATTATCCTCTGCCCAAGATGGAGCATTTGCTGCAGAAAGTCTCAGGAGCCAAAGTGATGTCTTTCCTGGATGGATTTTCAGGGTATAACCAAGTTGCTGTTCATCCATATGACCAAGAGAAGACTACATTCACCACTCCTTGGGGCACTTTTATGTATTCCAAGACGCCATTTGAACTGATGAATGTTGGAGCCACCTTTCAGAGAGCTATGGATATAGCATTTGTAGGAGAGAAGGATAAGTTTGTCCTTGTCTACCTGGATGATATAATGGTATACTCTAGCAGTCATCAGGATCATTTGCAGCATTTGAAGAAAGTGTTTCTGAAATGCAGGAGGTTTGGGATATCAGTGAATCCTAAGAAGTCACAATTTGCTTTAGAAGAGGGCAAGCTTCTTGGACACATTGTTTTTGCTGCAGGTGTCAAAATTGACCCAGAAAGAGTAAAAGCAATACAGAATTTGTCTGTCCCAAGATCAAAAAAGGACATCCAATCCTTTTTGGGCAAAATAAATTTTGTAAGGAGATTTATTCCTAATTTTGCAGAATTGGTAAAACAAATCACGTCTATGCTGAAAAGGGAATCAGAGATCAAATGGACAGATGCAACAAGAAGATCTTTTGAAGCCATCAAAAGAGCTATTATGGAAGCTCCCACTTTGATCAGCCCAGACTATAGCAAGGAGTTCCATATCTTCTCCTTTTCTTCCAGTGACACCCTTGCAACAGTCTTACTGCAGAAAGATGATGAGGGTTCGGAGCATCCAGTGGTATTCTTTAGAAAAACATTAAGGGATGTTGAACTAAGGTATGATGTCATCGAAAAACAGGCTTATGCTCTTATCAAATCTTTAAAAGCTTTCAGAATATAGATTCTGCACTCCAAGGTAGTCGCATATGTGCCTTTGGCTTTAGTAAAGGATGTCCTAACGCAGCCAGATGTTGATGGAAGAAGGGCTAAATGGATTTCAAAGCTTATTGAATTCAACATAGAATTGAAGCTCGCCAAGCTTGTCAGAGGTATAGCAAGGAGTTCCATATCTTCTCCTTTGCTTCCGGTGACACCCTTGCAGCAGTCTTACTGCAGAAAGATGATGAGGGTTCAGAGCATCCAGTGGCATTCTTCAGCAAAACATTAAGGGATGCTGAACTAAGGTATGATATCATCGAAAAACAGGCTTATGCTCTTATCAAATCTTTAAAAGCTTTCAGAATATACATTTAGCACTCCAAGGTAGTCGCATATGTGCCTTCGGCTTCAGTAAAGGATGTCCTAACGCAACCAGATGTTGATGGAAGAAGGGCTAAATGGATTGCAAAGCTTATGGAATTCAACATAGAATTGAAGCCCACCAAGCTTGTCAGAGGTCAGGGCCTTGCCAAGTTGATGGCTGAGGAAAATCACAGGATGTTGGACATGAATTGGATAAGCACAAACTCAGATGACAGAAGAAGCAACAGTAAGACATGACCAGTTGTTGGCTGAAAATCCAGCTTCTTGTGAATGGTATTCTACAACAGCTCGATTTTTGCTGGAGCTAGAAGTTCCTCTAGGCCTAAGTTCAAGACAAGCCAGGACTATTAAGCTCAGGGCAGCTAAGTTCTGTATCCATGAAAACTTGCTGTATTGGAGGGATCCATCTGGAATCCTTTTAAGATGTCTGGACAAAGAACAATCTGTGGAAGTCATGCATCAGTTTCATTCTAGCATATGTGGAGGACATCACTATTGGAAAACCACAGCCCACAAGATCCTTAGAGCTGGGTATTATTGGCCCACTTTGTTTTCTGATGCCTTTTCATTTGTAAAATCTTGTGACAGATGCCAGAGGTTCGAAGGAAAACAGCAATTGAAGTCCTTGCCCTTGAAGCCAATACATGCTAGTGGTCCTTTCCAACAGTGGGGTTTGGATTTCATAGGAGAAATTAATCCACATTCCAGTGGCCAGCATAGATGGATCTTAGTAGCCACTGACTACTTCACTAAATGGATTGAGGCTATCCCTACTAGGAAAGCTGACCGCCATGTGGTCATGAAGTTCTTGATAGAAAACATTTTCACCAAGTTTGGCTGTCCACACAAATTAGTTACAGACAATGCAGCAGCCTTTAGGGCAAAAGAGTTGGTGGACATGTGTGACTCGATGGGCATTAAGCTAGTGCATTCCACCTCATATTACCCTCAAGATAATGGTCTAGCAGACTCGTCTAACAAAAGCCTGATAAGGATAATCAAAAAGCTGCTGGAAGACAACAAAAAGAACTGGGATTCCAAACTGAAATATGCATTGTGGGCTGACAGGGTCACCACCAAGAAATCCACTAGGAATTCTCCGTTCAAGCTGGTATATGGCACTGAGGCTTTATTCCCAATTTAGTTGACCCTCCCTGTGGCCAAGTTCTTGCAGGAAGAGCAGAATGAGGAAAATGACATGGCAAAGAGGATTAATGACCTGGTTGAAGTACATCAAATCAGAGATCAATTGATTGAAAAGTCTGCAGCACATCAAAAGAGAATCAAGGAAGCCTTTGACAGAAAGGCAAAGATGGACATTTTTCAAGTTGGAGACTTGGTGCTTAAATGGGATGCACTGAAGGAAAAGAAAGGCAATCATGGGAAGTTCGATGCTCTGTGGATTGGACCTTTTATCATTGCTCAGATCCAGGGGAACAACACTTTCATGTTGCAAAGTATGGAAGGAGAAACAGTTTTTGATGGCCCAGTTAATGGGCGATTTTTGAAAGTTTATGTTGTTTAAGGCTTTCAAGCCTCAACATTGTAAATAGGTTCTTTTTACAAGTATTAGTGTAGGCTTAATTAGACTCCATGCTCAATGGAACACTAGGAATTATTGCTGATTTGGTTTTTGTATGAGAGGCAGTGGTCTACGGTTCTTGAAACCTCACAGGGAGGATCTCATCCCCAGAAGGAGCCAGTGTTAGCTCTGCTATGCAACGCTGATTTTCTAAGGTCAGAAAGGATCATGGTCTGATTGGTTACGTTTAAAGGGAAGATCACATTGGTCACTTTTTCCCTTTTTCCTCCACCCTGCTCACTTCTGAACCCTTTCCGTTCCCCAAATAAACCCTCTGAAATTTGACAAAGTCCCTTTTAGCCCCAGTTCTAAGCGCACAAACCCCAAACCTACCATAAGACCCTACCATATGCTTTCGCGCTTTCATAACTCATCGCGCCTCATCCCCACCGTTGGTCACCTTGTCGATCCAACGGCTCCCGTCGCATCCGATAAAGGCGACCCACTCTACCACTCTCCGTTGTCAAATCATCTCCGCCAAGATCTGATGGTATTCACTCTCATCGTGCCGCCAACTTGATTGAACGATAGCGCGCAATGAGAGTGGTTTTTCTCTCTCATCCGCCGCTACGTGTCGATCGCTGAATGGAATCGCTTGACCCCGGGCTTTTACCACTTTACGCCTGAAAGCAGTGTGATAAAAACCATTACTGTCTTTGCATTAGTAGATTAGATTTACAAGTTTCTTTACTAGTTGCAGCCAGCCAACACATGGTCTTGTGCATCTGTGGGTGTGGTTAGTATTCTCCATATTCACCTAATATCTAAAACTATGAGCATTGGTGGTCTAAAGCCTTGTAGTCTGAGGGTGTTCACACATGTCTGGAGTGAAACAAAGTAGAAGTGGTTATCTGGCTTGAACTAACCCATCATTCCTTCCATTAAACCTGCAACAATAGTTGAATTTATATGTTACCAGGCATCTCCGAGCTACAACCTAGGAGAGTTTCTTGGAATCCTAACAATTTCCTGAGGAGAAAATTCTCCTTCTATGTGTCGTCGTTCTTTTCTAGCGGATTTCTGCCCCAGCAGAAATTGTACCCTTCAAGCACTGGGCTGAGGCTCTGTGTCACTCCCTCTGTCTTTGCAAACTCCTGAACTGGAAATCGTACCTCTGTCGTCTCACTAAGAGAGAGATTTCATTGAATCTACTTCCCGACAAGGACTGCGCAATCCCTTCAAGGGGGTTCGAATTGCTGCCAAGTGCAGGTTTCGGCCTCACTGTTCAACACTGGATCTGCTCTTTTTGTTTCAAAATCAATGCTCTGATACCATGTGAAAATTTCTACACTCTGAAGGAACCCCTACTGCAACAAATCTGAATCTACTTCACCTACTTGCCTTTTAAATTACATTCATCAAGTTATTCTTCTGAATGCTGAAGCAAATTACTTCTGCAACCTACACTAATTAAATATTTGATCTCATGAAACAGAAAACAGAGCAAGATACTAATGACACTTATTTTTGGACACAATAGTCCCCGGAAAACCCAATGGGGGAAAACCAGTGCAATAGCTCTGAGGGTTTATTATTTTGCAGGACAAATATCTGAATACAAATCTAGGATGCTCATCTAGCAATCCTTTACAGAGAAAAATACTGGCGAAAAATATGAGTGAGTTTTACCTCACTTCACCCGGTAGAATTGTGGTTGATCCGACACAAGACTGGCTAACCCCGACTATTTATATGCTGGCTGTGCTCCAACCCTGTGTCACCTTCTTTACCCTCTGCGTCAGCTGTCCCTATTGTTCCCGCAGTTCCCGACAGGTCCGACAGTTCCCGTCAGTGCCGGTAGTTCCCAGCAGTTCCGGATTCTGCGTGACAGGCAACTTTTCTGCATTAGCTCTCTCGGTTACCATGTTGCCTCTGTGTCAACTCTCTTGGTTGTTCCGGTAATTCCCGGCAGTTCCGGCAATTCTCGACAATTTTGACTGTTCCATCAGTTCTGGATTCTGCGTGATAGGCAACTTTTCTGTGTCATCTCTCCCGGCTATTGTGCTGCCTCTTCGCAAGCTCTCTCCGCCTCTCTGTTCTGTATTTTTCGGAAAGCCCTTCTCCCGGATTCTCTATGCCCCTCAGCTGCAAGATCTCCCCAATCGACTTTCCTCTTGAGAACTTCTCACCTCAGAAAATCGATTTCCTCAATCTCTCTGTGTCTTTTCAAATGAACCCCAAGTCTTTGTTTTATATTTATTCTATTGAGTCTTCAACGACTGAGATTAAGTCTCTAATCAATGGCTAAGATTAAAACATGACTTGATCTGCCTTCTAGATCATTCTCACCCATATTTTATTAATACCCATTAATATTTTAATTTCCCTAAGTTTAGACATAGGAACTCCATTAAAAATATTAATTATTTTAATAAAATACAATCCGGGTGGAATTTCACTAAATGGTTTCTGGGTTCTTTAGAACTCATGTGCCTTAGCCTCTCCACCAATTTTCAAGGTTTGAGCACTTCTGATGCTACCAAAAACTAACAACAATGAGACAAGAAACACAGAAAATTAAGCCTTTGGCCAGGGCAAAACCCACAAGCATAAAACACATAAATCTTTCCTTATGAGAGAGAGAGTTCAATGTTCATCAATTCGTCCAGAAATAAGACATCAAGGTAACATCTAACTAGTAACAAGAGCTTCCCACAAGTGCCAAGCCTCTCTTCCTCCTTCCTTCTAAAATTCGGCCTCCTCCTGCCCCTTGCTTCATTGTACAAAGAAAAACAATAAATCATTCGATGTGCCAAAGTGAGGAGGAGGGGTTTCATATTAATAGTCTCCAAAGGGGGTCGTATAGATGCCTCAAAGGGGTCTATCTAACTTGGGGCCGAATCGACAATTGTGGAGTAATTAATTTAAATTCAAATTATTCTCTTTCTTTTTATGATGAAAGCACAAACCATGGTTACTAATTATCCAACATAGAGCATCCAGTCACATGATGGGGATGAGGTCAATATTTTGCATCATTTTAGAGACAGGCTCATTTTGCCATGTAAATTGTGGAGCTAGCATCAGACATGCAGTAAAGGGGGTTGGATGTGTTAGATTCTAGCTAGAGTCAAGAGGAGTTTTGTAGGTGACAGGGATGTATTTGCTTCAAGGCTAATGGTACACATGCCCTCAATATTAGCCTTGGAGGATGATGGATATATAGAGTTTTGTTTCAAGATGGATAGGTGCTTCTATGTTCAAAGGGAACGATCTTGGATGCAGTAGTTGTGCTTGGCATTAGACAGGGGCAGTGATATAGGGGTAGCCGAGGGGATCTTGGATACAGGATCAATGTTAGTTACTTAGAGGGGACAAGTGACTAGGAAGAGGCATTCTTCTGGTGTTGCTAGGAGACTTAATTGGCATGATATGACATTGATAGATGCTTGGGCGTGATAGGACTCCTTGGATCATGATTGGTTATGATAGGTTCTCAACTTAGGTTTCAAGTAAGGTAGCAAGGCGGGCTTCAAGGTTAGAGGGAGCAACTATAGGTATTGAGATGGGCTTGGAAACTGATCCAAGTGGAGGAGGTTCTTCCCTTGCTAAGAGGGAGTGTTGAAGTTTGTAGCTCAGGTAGGTACTTCTGCACAGGTCTTGTGTGAAAAGTCACCCACATCTACTTAGAACACTTGCTTTAGGTTGAACAAGTTGTTGATGTAACTCAACCTAAGTTTAACTTTGGAAAAGCACATATTAATATGTTGGCTTATTGAGCTAAAATAAAACTTTGGAAAAGTAAATTATTTACTACGTTTTAATCTTAGTTGTTGAGCTCAAGTGAGGCGAGATCTAATCTTGGTCGTCATTCACTTTGATATTAGGGTTAGGGTTAGGATTAGGGTTTTGGCTCAATGTAAAGTTATAAAAACAAGGCTAAGGTTAGGAGAAGACACAAAACAACAACACAAGGTTGAGAGCCACATCTCAATGAGCATGTGCTGGTTTTGAGAGAGTGGAGACGAGCTGGAGAACCAAATATGCAAGAGAGAACAAATCTGCTAGATAAGGTCTATGATTTTGTAATATGTAATTTCTCAATTGGGCCTGTTATTGCTCAATGTAGCAGGGGTCCTAGGAGGGATTCCTAAGGGACTACTACTATATCAAGTGGCAACAATGGGACAAGGACCCACTGTCACCTCAGTCAATGTCCCTTGCTATTTACGGACTTTTATTGATGGGAGGAGTCCCGATATAAGCAAATCACTAGGAATGATGAGTCAATGATAGGATAGGTAGTGATTTCTAGAGCCCATTCACAAGAGAGACACAAATAATGGGGCTTTCTTGCTTTAGAAGCAGGGTGAGGGGCTCTTTAGGAAAGGCTCAAGGGAGGCCTAGACCTAAGGATTAGAGGTATTCCTTAATGAGGGATGCCCTAGACCTAGGATTCCTTTAGAAACAAAGTTTCTAAGTGCCCTTGTGAGATAAGGAATGATAGAGATATGGGACCACAAAGAAGCCCAAGGGCATCCAAACAAGACCTAGGGTTTATGGTGTAATCTTCAACCAAGTGTTGAAGAATCTGGTCCAATTTAACATTAATGATTCTTCTTCCTATGATAACTGCTTGTGATGTCTTCTTATTCCATACTACCTTGAGGTTTTGCTTGAGTAGGCTAGCTAATGATGAACACGTCTTTTCAAGCCTTTTCATAATATAGTTGACCTTCTTCATGCCATGTACGAACCATAGCTCTGATACCATGTTGAAGAATTTGGGGTAATTTAACATTAACGATCCTTCTTCCTATGATAACTGCTTGTGATGTCTTCTTTCTAGAATTAACTTCTTTATGTTAGTGTGTTCTTCAATTATCAAACAACTTATCAAAACAAGAAGATCAACAAAATACAAGTACATAAGGTGTAGGCTCCAAGCCAGGGAAAAACCTCTCCTCTTGAGAGGAAAACCCTTCAATCTCTTCTTATAGATATTTCAATTGACGAATACCAAGACCCTTGACAAAGATACTTGACACAATTTTATCTTCAAGACACTTGTCACTATCTCTTGCACTCTTCGGCCTTCACATCACAGTCTTCCTTCTTCGAACTGTATCACTTCAGTCCTTCTCCTTCGCACTGTTATGGCACTATCACTTAGAGAGTCTTGGTCTCCTTTTCCTTTGCAATCCTAGACACAGTCCTTAGCTTCCACTGATCTCTTCCTTCGGTCCAAGAGAGCCTCTCTGACTTTGGTCTTTTTCTATCACAGTTCAACGCTTGATATAGCCCTTAACTGTATTGACACTGTCTTAGGATAGTCTTCGGTCCTTCGTTAATGTGAAAGTGACAAACTTAGCCCAAGAACACTTGAGACATTTACGCACTTGTAGCAGCCTTCCTTCCTCATTGTAATACCCTCATCTTCTTCGTTCTGAGATCCATATTGTTTCAAATCAGAGATGTTCGAAATTGCTTGTCATTTATAAGGTGAGGTCACTCTATATATATATAGTGACTTATGCTTGCTATTTAGGCCGACATGAGATCCTAGATAAGTCAACATTTCCTTAAGGAGAATACTGTCTTTCTTTTAGCCGACTACAAGAGGGATAGTGACAATGTCTTGGAGTGCAATTTTGACATGTGTAACATGACTTCATGACAAGACAACAAATCCTAAAGACATCAAGAAGAAGTCTTTGACATATGAAAAACACTTCTAGCTCATGAAACCCATGATGCAAGGAATACAATAAATACATTTGTTTCTTCTTTACATAAAATCATAATTATAAGTCATTATGAAGACCGAACCTAGTTACACTTTCTTCAATGCTCCCTCTTAACTAGGGAGGTATTCATAAATGGTACATGGATATTCTCAATACTGAAGAGATCTCATAAGAAGAGTCGGACTAGTAACCCATCTATATAGCATCATTATAACCAACATTGTCACATAACAAGGCCTTGACTAACAACTCTATCTCTTAATAGATCAGAGCACAATGTTGGTGAGCAATGATTATAGACACCTTCATCATTGTTTCTCAAGGTACATACCCACCTGAGTGTTCACCGAGTATGACCTTCTAGGACTATTCTTATCTTGGGTCCCCAACCTTCAAAGAATATCGATCCTCTTGCCTACTCTTATCTTGGATGCCCTACCACATCCTAAAAGAGTATCGGATGCCAGATGATTACTCAATCCTCCATTATTTCTTCCAAAATGAAGACAAGAATGATGTGTCTATCTCTCCCTCTCAACCAAGGAAGATATGTGAACCAATCCAAGTTTGTTTCTAAAATACACAAGCTTCTTATTGGGAAGAGATTTTGTTAGAATATCGGCAATTTGATCATCGGTGGTGATATACTCCAGCTTCAGCACACCATCTTGTACCAACTTTCGAATATAGTGGTACTTGTTGTTTATGTGCTTCGTTTTCCCACGAAAGACCAGGTCCTCAGGTAATCTTATATAGTTGGTATTATCACAATGTATCATGGTATGGTCCAACGGTACTGCAGACAGATCCGATAACATCTTCCTTAACCAGACCGCTTCCCTGCTTACTTCATAGGCTGCAATGTACTTGGCCTTAGCACTACTCAAAGCCACTTTCTCTTACTTTCTGCTCATCCAAGAGACCATGGAGGATCCCAAGTTAAAACATCCTCCTGTAGTGCTTCTTCCATCCTTCTCACCACTTCCCCAATCGGCATCATTAAATCCTTCTAGATGAACATGTTTTCCTTTGTCGTACTTTATGCAATAGTGGATGGTTCCCTGTAGATATCTCAGTATGTGCTTGGCAACTATCCAATGATCATGTCTCGGCTCCATTTGAAACTCACTGAGAACATTCACTGTAAAACATATGTCTGGCTGAGTATTCACCAGATTCATCAGAGGGCCAATTAGTTGTCTATACTTAGTAGGATTCACTGGTTTCTATTCAGAATTCCTTAACATTTTCAAGTTTGTGATCATCGGAGTTGTCATGGGTTTGAATTCCATCATATCAAACTTCTTCAGTAACTCAATCACATACTTTCCTTGTCCCAGGTAGATTTCATTCGGTTCCTGCTAGACTTCCAGTCCCAGATAATAGTGCATAAGTCCTAGATCCTTCATATCAAATTCAGCTGCCAACAATTTCTTACATTCTTGAATTCTTTCTTCAACACCAGTTATTAGAAGATCATCTACATATAGAAGAATGATGACAGGTTCATTATTTTCTACTTTGATGTAGAGATTGGGATCTTCCGTGCTTTTTCTGAAACCCAACCTTTGCAAGTATGCATCCATTCTGGCATACCATGCCCTAGGAGCTTGCTTGAGGCCATAAAGTGCCTTCTTCAATCTGCAAACATGAGTTTCTCTATCCTTTACCTCGAATCCCAATGGTTTTTCTATGTAGACTTCTTCATCTATGGTACCATTCAAGAATGTTGTTTTGACATCCATTTGATGCACCTTCCATCCCATTGATGTTGCCAAAGATATCAGAGATCGGATCGTGGTATACCTTGCTGTGGGAGCAAAGGTTTCTTCATAGTCAATGCCTTCTTCCTGAGAGAAGCCTCAAGCCACGAATCTTGTCTTGAATTTATCTATGCTTCCATCTAGAGCATGCTTGTTCTTATATAGCCACTTAGAGGTTACCACTGATTTGTCTTCTGGTCTTGGGACAATTTCCCAAGCTCTATTCTTCATTCATTGCATTCTGCCATTCTTGATGTTTCGCTGCTTCTTTAAAAGTGGAAGGTTCATCTTCAATGAGCTTTGATATGTATGTTGCATATCCTGAGTATCTTTTTGGTTTCTTGCTTTCCCTGAATGTTCTACTTGCAGTTTGACCTTTTGCTTCTTGAAGTGTAGAAGTTAACCAGTTAGGTCTCTTTCTTCCTTCAGGGAGAGTGATTGGTTCACTGGGACCTTCTTCTTCATGATGAGAGATTCTCCTTCCTTAGTAACTTCTTCCTCAAATATAGGAAGATCCTCCTCATCAGAATCATATGGGAGATCCTTGGATTTCTTGAAGGCAATGCTTTCATAAAAAATTACATCTCTGCTCACTTCTATTTGATGTCCTTCCTTTATGTAGATCCTGTAGGCTTTGGAAGAGTTGCTATATCCAACGAAGATTCCTTTCTTGCTTGCGGGATCTAGCTTCTTTCTTTTGTCCTTGGGAATGTGAATATATATAAGACTTCCTCTGGAGTTATATTGCCAAGTGACCTGTGAGGACTTCTATTTTGGATTTACACTGCAGTCTTCATTGCTTCTCCCCACAAAAAATTTGGTAGATCTTGATCATGGAGCATAGCCGTGACACCGTTTTCTATAGCTCTATTCTTTCGTTCAACTACTCCATTCTGCTCGGGATTGTATGGAACTACAAGCTCCCTCTTAATCCCAGCCTCCTTATAGAAAATAATGAGCTCTTTGGAAGTATATTCACCTCCATTGTCTGATCTTAATTTTTTTTATCTTCTTTCTGTAATGTTTTCTACTTCTGCCTTGAATTCTTGAAATTTTGTGAATACTTCGTCCTTGGTTTTAAGTAGATAAACCTAAGTTTTCCTTGAATGATCATCGATGAAGGTGACATAATAAAGAT
This sequence comes from Pinus tabuliformis, assembly GCA_031772625.1. NCBI lineage: Eukaryota > Viridiplantae > Streptophyta > Pinopsida > Pinales > Pinaceae > Pinus > Pinus tabuliformis. Next base: position 1,002,722,095 of record CM062811.1, on the reverse strand, counting down.
GACCTCCAAGAGATTTAGACATGGGACGACATACATCAGAGTGGATGAGATCTAAAATCTCTTGAGCTCTAGATTGACTATGTGCAAATGGTTTTTTTGCATTCTTTCCCAGGGAATAGGCTTTGCAGACTACTTCATGATCTTCTTTAAGATTTGGTATCCCATTTACAATGGAGTTTAGAGTTGGTAAAATCTTGTAATGGAGATGGCCCAATATTCTATGCCATAGTTCACATGGACTTATCTCAATGTGGACAAGTGCTTGACTTAGAGGAGATGAGAGTTTGTATATTCTTCCTTATCGAACTCCAATAGTTCTAGCTTTTTCAATGCTTGAATCTTTAGCCCAAACCACTACTTTACCATCTATAAAGGTAACTCTATCTCCTTTTTCTTCTAATTATGAAATATAATTAAGATTTTTGCACAAAACTGGAACATATAGGATGTTTTTGAGATGAATATTACCTCCTTCTAGCTCAAGTGATGTAGACCCAATGCCTTTCACTGGATATCTCTTAACGTCACCAAGCTCCACAAAGCATGAAGATTTCCCTTTGGACAGCATTTTGAGTTGCTTGTGATATCCGGTCATGTGCCTTGAAGCTCCACTGTCTATTACCCATATGTTCTCATCTTGAAACGTTTTGGTGAGGGCTGAGAACAATCCTTCATTCTTTGAAGATTTGAGATCTTGGGAAGAGAAGAGTTTATTCCATACTGCCTTGAGGTTTTGCTTGATTAGGCTAGCTAATGATGAACACTTCTTTTCAAGCCTTTTCATAATATAGTTGACCTTCTTCATGCCCTGTACGAACCATAGCTCTGATACCATGTTGAAGAATCTAGGGCAATTTAACATTAATGATTCTTCTTCCTATGATAACTGCTTGTGATGTCTTTTTACTAGAATTAACTTCTTTATGTTAGTGTGTTCTTCAATCATCAAACAACTTTTCAAAACAAGAAGATCAACAAAATACAAGTACACAAGGTGTAGGCTCCAAGCCAGGGCAAAACCTCTCCTCTTGAGAGGAAAACCCTTCAATCTCTTCTTATAGATATTTCAATTGACGAATACCAAGACCCTTGACAAAGATACTTGACACAATTTTACCTTCAAGACACTTGTCACTATCTCTTGCACTCTTCGGCCTTCACATCACAGTCTTCCTTCTTCGCACTGTATCACTTCAGTCCTTCTCCTTCACACTGTTATGGCACTGTCACTTAGAGAGTCTTGGTCTCCTTTTTCTTCGCAGTCCTAGACACAGTCCTCGGCTTCCACTGATCTCTTCCTTCGGTCCACGAGAGCCTCTCTGACTTTGGTCTTTTTCTATCATAGTTCAACGCTTGATATAGCCCTTAACTGTATTGACATTGTCTTAGGACAGTCTTTGGTCCTTCGCTAATGTGACAGTGACAGACTTAGCCCGAGAACACTTGAGACATTTATGCACTTGTAGCAACCTTCCTTCCTCATTGTAATACCCTTATCTTCTTCGCTTTGAGATCCATATTGTTTCAGATTAGAGATGTCCGAAATTGCTTGTCGTTTATGAGGTGAGGTCACTCTATATATATAGTGACTTATGCTTGCTATTTAGGCCGACATGAGATCCTGGAGATAAGCCGACATTTCCTTAAGGAGAATATTGTCTTTCTTTTAGCCGACTGCAAGAGGGATAGTGACAATGTCTTGGAGTGCAATTTTGACATGTGTAACATGACTTCATGACTTCTTAATTATATTCATGACAAGACAACAAATCCTAAAGACATCAAGAAGAAGTCTTTGACCTATGAAAAACACTTCTTGCTCATGAAACCCATGATGCAAGGAATAAAATAAATACATTTGTTTCTTCTTTACATAAAATCATAATTATGAGTCATTATGAAGACCAAACCTAGTTACACTTTCTTCAACATCAAGAACCTAGGTCAAGCAAGGAGGGAGAAGGGATCAACAATAGATGAACTTCCTTCGCGTTTTCAAGCATAATAGATCCCTTATAATGTTGCTAACCTAGAAGGACCTAAATCCAAACGATTTTGGAGAAGGGGCTTGGTGTTTCTCATAAACCGACCATGGGATTTGCCTCAAATTTGGAGGGCTAGTGGAGGACACCCCAACGCAATTCGTTGCCAAATTGCTCAACAAATTGATTGCTAGAATGGAATTCATTGGATGCCCTAGCCAGGCTGTCTAGGGTTAAAAAAAAAAATTGTGGGAAAGAGGAAAATTTAGGTTGATCACCAAGGACTTGAGACCAGTGCCTTGCTAATTATGGAGAATGGAGTCTAAGTGAATTTGATTTTGAGATTGTTTCCCTATCAAGGAATCCTTATGCAACTTTGCTAGCCCTAGAGAGGCAACAACTAGGTCACAAAGGAGTTTATACTTCAATATGCAAATTTCATGGATTTTCAAGGTCAAAGTTTCATACCCACCCCTAGGAACATTCACTTCTTATTGCCAAGTGTTGAGAAATTTAGGGTAGAGAGATGAGAAGATTTCTCTAGCAATGATAACTACTTGTGAAGACTTTTTACTATTCTTAATTAGGTCCTTCTTTTCTTGATTATTATTATGTGTTCTTCTTCATCAAATAACTACCACATCATAAAGAACAATGGGACAAAGGACACACGATGTAGGCTATCAGATGGGGCGAAAACCTCTCCAAGCTTAAGAGGAAAACCCACCAAATTATTCTTCTTATAGAATCTTCAATTGATGAATTCCAAGACCTAGACCCTTGAACAAGAACCTCTCCAAGACCAAGTCACCTTGTTGAAATTTATTCAACTTCTTGCCTTCGCTCCTACAATACTAGTCTAAAATTTTCGATGCCCTTGACTACAACTCTCGACCTTCTGCAATGGATTGTACTTCTCATACGTGTGGCAGACTTAGGGTGAATTCTGTCCCTTTCTTCCTTCGCTTGAATAGAGAAAGTCTCCTTGTGAACTCAGCTTGAAATATAGATAAATTCCTTGACTTGATTCAGTTTTCTAGAGGTCTGCACTTCAGTTTTCTGCTACAGGGAGAGTCTCTAATCCTTCCTAGCACATGAGAGTAGAATTACCCTAAAACAAACTAGCTCTTCCTTTGTTTTTGATCTTCTCTTCTTCACTTGTATGTGAGGCTTCTTCTTGGTTCTTTTATCGAACTTCTTGTGTGATGTATGATACTTCCTTGAATGAGGCCAAGTGCCCTATATATAGGCTTCTTCCTCATGCTTGTAGGTTGGCTTTACTTGACCCTAGGCCGACATGTCATCTTGGTGTAGGCTTATTGTTTCATTTGAAGGCCGACTTGCTTGTAGCACTTGGACTTGGGCTTGGAGGGTCCTTTAACTCTTACAATGACTCAAATAATTATGTAACATGCCCAAGAAGGCTCATACATGACAAAGACTTAATTGACTTTATGACTTAATGACCAATCCTTAAAGCTCACGATGGGAGCTTGATCTACAAAAATAAAATTCCTTGAGCATGAAACCCATGCCTCAAGCATAATTTTTTTTTTCTTTTCTTCTTTACATTAATTACATAAAATCATGATTACACATGTTATTATGAAGACCGAACCTAGTTACATATTTCAACATTCCCGCTTAACTAGGGAGATATTCATAATTCATACAAGGTAATTCGACATTCTCAGTTTGGAGAATTCTCATAAGAAGAGTCAGATTGGTAACCCATCTGTTTAGCATCATATCATCCAACATTGTCACATAGCAAGTTCTTGGCTAACCGCTCTATCTCTCCACAAGATCAGAGCAGAATGCTGGCGAGACCAATGTTTTATAGACATCCTCATCATTGTTTGTCTCAAAACATACCCCACCCGGGTTCTTTTAGAGTATGTTCCACCATGACTATTCTTATCTTGGATTCTCAGTCCTCAAAGAATATCAATCCTCTATGACTACTCTTATCTTGGATGCCCTATCACATCCTCAAAGAGTATCAGATGCCAGATGCTTACCCAATCCTCCATTCTATCTTCCCAAGTGAAGACAAGAATGATGTGTCTATCTCTCCCTCTTAACTAGGGAGGATATACCCATTCTAATGAAGGAATGTACCCAAGCTCCCTCTTAATCAGGGACTTGACCAAGCTCCCTCTTGACTAGGGACTTGCTTCCAACAACTCTTTAGGTGGAGATCATGGGACAAACAACTGCTTGTAGGACTCCTTTCTTCGATGTCATGAGTTTCTTCTTTGATATGGAGCCTACATCTTTTTGGGACTTCTTGTAGGGAAAAGACCATTGATCACTTTCATTCATGAATCATGTCAGTCATGTCACCCTTTCTTTTATTGGAAAGTGATCCATATACCATGTTACCATCTTCGCATCATGTTTCCTTCAGGATCTTTCACCCTATCACATGAATGTCAGTTGTAGATGACATCTACAACTCTTCCCTTGGCAGTGTTGCATTAGCCCATCCAGATATCGTTCAAAAATAGAAAATGAACATTAAATCAATATTACCTTTGTGATGGTCTTTTGTCATGACATCTCCTTGCTTGCATCAACATCTTGCATACATATTGACACATCTCCAAAAGATATATAATGTTAAGGGTTTCTTTCTTTTCCAGACTTTATCAGGATCTTCATATCTTTCCCATGGAGATATCATAGTCAAATATTTTAGTCCTTGGATGTTGATTTCCTTCTCCATAGTTGCATTTTTCATGATCTCTTCCTTTTATTTCTTCCCAGAAATTTCCAATCATAGTTCCTTCAACTTTGTCAACCACCTCATATTTCATATGAGGACATATTATGTTGATTTCATCTAGTCAATGTGTGAACCATGCCTTCATGCATCCTTCCAAAGGAGGAGATCCTTTTCTTTTGATTATGCTCATGAGGTAGAGCATTTATCCTGCTACCTGCAACTATATGACATGACTCGATTTTATTAAATACAAGCATACATACCTCATCTTCTTTCTTTAGGTCATCTAGACTTCCTTCAACAACTTCCTTGATTGAAAGAACTTCAATCACCTTGATCTGCTTCACTTCTCTTGACATCATACCGTCGTTCCATGAATTCCATACAAGGTGGCGTTCTCAGCAAGACACTTGCTTCTTCCAAAAGGTGAACCTTCCAATGAAGATTCCTAAGGAGGATCTTGATCATCCTTATCCAACAAATGCTCCTCTAGAACGATGCATGATGAGCTTTATACTAGATGACTTACTTTTTCTCATAAGTACTACTTATGCTTCTAACGAGCTTACTAAGAGATACATCCTTCTATAGGTGACGACCATAGACTTCTATTTCAGCTATCTTTCTTGCTTTCAATCATATGCTTCTATGCATCCTATCATGCTTTTTAGTGATTCCTATCATGGTAGCCATACAACAGAAAACTTGAAAATAGAAACTTGAAAAGAGCTAGGTGAGGAAGATTGTCTCAATCATAGTAGAGATCTTTTACTTCCTCCTCCTCCACTTCTTCAGTGATATGGCTTCTTCTCTTCCTCTTTTGTTGCTGCCCTTCTTGAGTTTAGGGCAATCTCTCTTGTAGTGCCCATATTCTTGACATCTGTAGCATTGAACCTTTGCCATATTCTTCTTTCTTTTCTAAGGACCAAATTTCCCAAACTTCCATTTTCTTTTTGCCATAGGAGCATATGCTTGAGTTTGCTCCTTTGATCCTACATCAGATTTTGCCTTCAACCTAGTTTCTTCGATTTTGCATAGTGGCCATAAATCATTGAATGGAGTAGCTTCCTTCTTCCCGTAGATACTGGATGTGAAGTTGCCCCATTCCTCCAGTAGTGCATTGAGTACTATGGTAGTCATTTCCTTGTCAGACATTATTTCTCCCAAATCTTGTAGTTGGTCCCTTATTTCAGACACCCTCATAAAGTATGAGGCTATTCCTTCTTCTTTTGATATCTTGATCTTGTAGAGTTCTTGTCTTAATGAGATTACTTCTCCTCTAGTGCTTACAGAGAATAATTCTACAAGTTTGTCATATATCTCTTTTGATGTTTCTAGTTTAGATACGTAGGGAAAGTTGATTTGTGGTAGCATCGGATGTGTTCTAGCCATGAAAATAGGTGGAGAGGCTAAAGCACATGAGATCTCCAAGACCTAGAAATGGTTTGGGGAAATTCCACTCGGTTAGAGAGATATTAAAATAATTAATATTTTTAATGGTGTTCCTAAATCTAAACTTAGGAAAATTAAAATATTAATGGGTATTAATATAAAACTGGGTGAGAATGTTCTAAATGACATGGATCAAGCCAAATCTAATCTTAGCCGTTGATTAGAGACTTAATCTCGGCTGTTGAAGACTCAACAGGAAAAGTATAAGAGGCTTGACAGTTAGTTGGAGATACACCAATATTGATCAATTAGTTCGATTTTTTGGAGTGGGGTTTGCTGAGAAAATTCGAACAGGTGATCTGAGTTGCAGCGACGAGCAGTGAGTACATAGTAGAGAGGCAGAGATAGTGCCAGAGGGCCAGTGCAATGATTGAGGAGGCTACACATAGGCAGTAGAAGCCACGCCGAGGCAGCTAGAGACTGCGCAGAGGCTGAGGGGCCTGCGTGGGTGACGAAGAAGGCTAGAGAGTTGACGCAGAGAGGTAGAAGGCTGACACAAAGGGTTTCAGAGCTACGCAGAGGCTAGCTGGGCAGACGTAGAGCCTTGGAGAAGCGGCAGAAGGATTTTTCGTGGCGCAGACTAGTGTTGAGAAGTTGAATATCTGCTTCTGAAGAGAGGTATTACTGCCAGATAGAAATCTTTGTTGGGTGAGCCCGTTTGGCACCCTAGTTGTACTCAAGAAAGCTGCTTAATAATAAAACCCTCAAAATTGCTGCACCGGTTTTCTTGCATTGGGTTTTTCCGGGGATGATTGTCCAAAAATAATGGTGTCCCTTGTGTGTTTGTCTATTATTTTAGTTGATGATTTGTATATGAGTTGAGGCTACATTTGTGTTTATTTTCAGTATTTATATGAATAAATAACTTGTTAAGGAATAAACAAATAGGTGAAATAAACCAAATAATGCAGTAGGAATTTCTGACGTGTCAGACTTAGAAATTTCAACATGGTATAAGAGCATTGTAGATCACATGAGGACTGAAGACACCCGCATAATCAAAAGTATTTGTAGCAATAGCAGCTGTCCTGAGAGACAGAGCTGCTCCTAAGCAGAAAGCAGCAGAGAAGGAGTGATGCAGAGGGCCCGCATCATCATTTCGAGCTAGAGAGAGGGCCAACGCAAACGCAGAGAGAGGTAGAAGAGGCTCATGAAGAACCACGTCATCCTACTTAGTCAGGTAGGCTTGACGCAGTTGGCCAGAGGAGTGATTCAGCCTTTGTCGGGATTGCGCAGAGCTGGAAGGCTCAGTTTCTTTAGTTGCTGGGGCACAGGGAGCTGTGGGCAGATTGTGGATTAGGAAGCTGGTGGGGTGTTGTTGCTATCGAAGTAGAATAGTACCTAACGGGACAGAACCAAGGTAGAGGGAGTCACTGCCTTGACGAATTTCTAGCCAAGAAATCCAGATCTGAGTTGCAGTTGCAAAGAGGATCGGAGAGGAGCAGATCAACAATTGGCGGGAAGATTTCCAGCAGGGAAATTGGGACTTAGATGGAAATTTCCAGGAGGGAAGTCGAATCTCAGAGGGAGTCCAGAAGGAGCGGAGATGGTAGTGAACGGACTGAGGGATCAGGACAGGTTGGATGGGGCTTCCAACTTTGTCATCTGGAAGGCCAGGATCCTGTCAGTGCTGGATAGACATCACATCAAGGGCTTTGCCTTGAGAACTGTGGCTATCCTAGTCAACCTAGCTGATAATGAGAAGTATGAGGATGCAATGGCAAAGGCAAACTGCATAATCCTTGATGGGGTCAAGGATCATGTCGTACCACATATTGCCGAGAAGAACACGACAAAGGAGATGTGGGATACCTTAATGACATTGTATCAAGGCACTTTCGTGCAACGGAAGATGCTATTATAGAATCAGCTACAGTCGTATTAGATGCTGAAGGGGGAGCTGATAGATCTATACCTCCTCAGATTGTAGGAGATTCAGGACCAACTTACTTCCATAGGGGCCACGCCAGATTAGGAGTTCATAGTAAGGACTGCCCTGAATGTAGTCTCTGAGGAGTGGGAGACATTTGTCTAAAGCATTTTGGGCAGAGCTAATCTTCGAGGATGGGAAGAGATGTGGGCAACACTCCTCCAAGAAGAGATCAGGCAACTGACCAAGGCGGGGAGTAGCAGCAAAGGAGGTCGAATCAAGAAAGAGGAGGAAGAGGATGCGGCTCTGGCATCTGCAGGACAAAAGGGGAAGAGGAAGAAGAAGGATATCTCTAAGGTTAAGTGCTTCCATTGAGGGGTGCTGGGTCATTATGCAACCGAGTGTCCCAGGAAGAAGAATAAGGGAGAGGCTTCTGACTCCAAGGCAACTCCGGCTAAGGCGGAGAAAGAAGTCGAGATTGATGACAGTTGTGCCATGAGTGCTCATGCACCTCTAGAGAAGAGGTGGGGTAACATCGAGCTATAATCAGGAGGACTACATAAGATGTAGGGGCAGGATCCTTGAGGTGCCCAAACTCTTGGATCATATCCGGCTACAGGAGCCCTTAACGACAGTAGCAGGATGACAGATGTCAGGTAGAAGGAAGATGCGATGGAGCGACAAGGAAGTGCTAGAGTGCAGAGGTCTGTAGCAGCGCAAAAGTGTTTGCAATTGTGCGAGAGGCACAAAAGTGTTTGCAGCAGTGCGAGAGGCACAAAGGTGGTTGCAGCAACGCAGAGGCAATAGAGGGAGCACAGGATAGCAACAAAGGTATCTTCAACATCAAGAGGCTTCCAGACTAACAAGGATGTCAAAATTGGGTAGATCAATTACTTACTTTTCAATAACTGAGTTGCAGTGCAACAGTTAGCAGTGGCAGTGCTATGGGTAGCATGGGCAACATGTTGAGAGGGAGCTACGATACAGATGTAGTAGTGGCAGTGATAGTGTCATGGGAAACGATACAGGTAGCAGCAGTGCAGTGGATGTTGGGCAGTAGGCCAAGCATCAACACAAGTACCGGTGCGGAAGGATTAGTGTGATGCCCAGTGGTGGAGCATTACTAGAGCACATTCCTCGCTAAGAGGGAGTGTTGATTTGTGGTAGCATCAGATGTGCTCTAGCCATGAAAATTGGTGGAGAGGCTAAAGCACATGAGATCTCAAAGACCCATAAATGGTTTGGGGAAATTCCACCCGGTTAGAGAGATATTAAAATAATTAATATTTTTAATGGTGTTCCTAAGTCTAAACTTAGGAAAATTAAAATACTAAAGGGTATTAATATAAAATTGGGTGAGAATGTTCTAAATGACACAAATCAAGCCAAATCTAATCTTAGCCGTTGATTAGAGACTTAATCTTGGCCATTGAAGACTCAACAGAAAAAGTATAAGAGGAGGCTTGAGGGTCAGTTGGAGATACACCAAGATTGATTAGCCAGTTCGATTTTCTGGAGTGGGTTTTGCTAAGAAAATTCGAACAAGTGATCTGAGTTGCAGTGAGGGGTAGTGAGTACATAGTAGAGAGGCAGAGATAATGCGAGAGGGCCAACACAGTGATTGAGGAGGCTATGTAGAGGCAGCAGGAGCCACTCTGAGGTAGCTAGAGACTGCGCAGAGGTTTAGGGGCCTGCATGGGTGATGCAGAAGCCCAGAGAGCTGACGCAGACAGGCAAAAGGCTGACGCAGAGGGTTCCAAAGCTACACAAAGGCTAGCTAGGTTGACGTAGAGGCTTGGAGAAGTGCTTGAAGGATTTTTCGTGGGGCAAACTAGTGCTGAGAAGCTGAATATCTGCTTCGGAGAAGAGGTATTACTGTCGTGTAAAAATCTCTGTTGGGTGAGCTAGTTTGGCACCCTAGTTGTGCTCAAAAAATTTGCATAATAATAAAACCCTCACAACTGCTGCACTGGTTTTCCCGCATTGGGAAATTCCGGGGGTGATTGTCCAAAAATAACGGTGTCCCTTGTGTGTTTGTCTATTATTTCAGTTGATGATTTGTATATGAGTTGAGGCTGCATTTGTGTTTATTTTCAGTATTTATATGAATAAATAACTTGTTAAGGAATAAACAAGTAGGTGAAATAAACTAGATAACGCAGTAGGAATTTTTGACGTGTCAGACTTAAAAATTTCAATAGGGAATGAGGGGATCCTTGATGGATTCTATGAGAATCCTTTGTGCCCTTACTTCCCCTTTCATACACCTTGCAAGTGCTCGAACATCTTCCTCTGGAGGTTTAGTGTTTGAGCCATTAACATGTTCCATGGGCTCATTTTCTACGAGGTTTAGATATGTCCTTTTCTTCCATGCAAGAAAGTTTGAAGCCCCAACCAGTTTGTTGCTTTCCTTGCAAAAAGATATTTTGACAGATTTAGATGTAGACATAAATATACTTACTTGTGAAGATTCTCCAACTTGTTGCCTTCTTGAATTTGATGATGATATAGATAATAGAAAACTTCTTAATGATGAAGATGGTTTCTTCAAAAGTGATTCTTGTCGCCAAAGAGATGGAGATCACCTTGAGTCCTTTGATGATGCCGACAACTCCTTTATTCTTACTTATCTTGGATGAGTATACTTCAAGATGCTTTGATTTGATGATTTCTTCAATTCAAGTAGAGTTAGGGTCTTTTGAGTTCTCCTTCCTTGTGATGATGATTTGAGCGAGGATCCCAAGAATGCTTTAACTGTGGACTTCTTCTTTGATCGATCTAGGGTTTTGACACTTCCTTCAAGATGATGATGCAACCTTTGTCTTCAAAATTCCTTGGAGATAAGAGGACCTTCTTGATTCTTTGATGCCCTTCATATCCTTCTAGAACCTTGATCTTTGAGAGCTTGAGTGTCCCTTATTGAGCTGGCCTTCCTTGACTTGTTACCTTAGCTCCGTTACCATGTTGAGAAATCTAGGGCAAAGAGATGAGAAGATTTCTCTAGCAATGATAACTACTTGTGAATACTTTTTACTATTCTTAATTAGGTTCTTCTTTTCTTGATTATTATTATGTGTTATTCTTCATCAAATAGCTACAACATCATAAAAACAATATTACAAAGGACACTCAATGTAGGCTATCAGCCAGGGCCAAAACCTCTCCAAGCTTGAGGGGAAAACTCACCGAATTCTTCTTCTTATAGAATCTTCAATTGATGAATTCCAAGACCTAGATCCTTGAATAAGAACCTTTCCAAGACCAAGACACGTTGTTGCAATTTCTTCTTCAACTTCTTGCCTTCGTTCCTACAATACTAGTCTGAAATTTTTGATGCCCTTGACTACAACTCTAGGCCTTCTGCAATGGACTGTACTTCTCACACGTGTGGCGGACTTAGGGTGAATTTTGTCCCTATCTTCGTTCGCTTGGCTAGAGAAAGTCTCCTTGTGAACTCAGCTTGAGAGATAGATAAATTCCTTGACTTGATTAGAGTTTCTAGAGATCCGCACTTCAGTTTTCTGCTACAGGTAGATTCTCTAATCCTTCCTAGCACGTGAGAGCAGAATTACCCCAAAACAGATCTGCTCTTCATTCGATCTTGATTTTCTCTTATTTGCTTGGATGTAAAGCGAGCTTCCAAATTTTGAGATTTCAAAGGCCTTTCTTTGGCCTCATTTGTATCAATAGTTCATCAAGGAAAGTCTATGGTCTAAAGCTTTCATTGTAAAGATTTCCTTGATCTTATTTGAGACCTTTAGTGGCTCTCATCTCTTGTAACTAAAGTGTTACTAAACTAATAGAAGGGCTGAATTCTTTTTGTGGAAGCTTGGGAATTTTTCCCATGGTATCCCTTCTCTCCATTTAGAAGGAGAAACTTTGTGTGTGGATTGATTAATTTCTTGGTTTGTTGCTCTAATATTCTTTACTAATTTCACTTGCTAATTTTATTTCATGCACAATTAACATACCACTCATAGCTTTCTTTGCTTTAACACATGCTCAAGATTAATTTATAGTTTGCCATTTCCATTTTCCTCAACACTTATGCATTCCATCTACAACACGTGCAAGTTTCATTTGGGCAAGCAAGTATTTCATTTTGGCAAATTTAAACTATTTCACTTTACTCTACAAGTTCATGAGAATATTGCTTCAAATATTTTATCAACCCATGTTCATATGGCACTTTGGTCGTTGATGGTTATTTCTTGAAATATTTTGTGCTACTCCATTTGGAGTAAAATTACTTTATTACAAGCAACATATATTGGAACTTGTGGTTTTACATCAAGCTAATTGTTTATTGTTTCATTTCCATTGAAAGCTAGTGGTGACATTACTTGAAGATTTTCTCTCATTACACTTTCTTTGGAATCACTAATGTTCACATGCATCTCATTTAAACATTTTTAGTTTTAATTTGCATCTTCAATCAATTTAACTCCAAGCATAAGCTTGGTTGAAAGACTTTTAGGAACCACCTTTGTCACCCAACTTGCAAAACATAGACCCTCTTTTGTTGTTAACATAGTGACCTTGCAGTCGTTAGAGCCACAGTCTCTGTAGCGCCAAAGGCATCGGGTGGTTGGATTTCCATGAGAGGTATCGTTAATACAACTTCAGTTGCCTTTCCCTAGGTGTCCCTCCACAACTCACACTAGAGACTTGTTTCAAAACAATTGAGAGAAATATTACATCTAGATAGGCATTTAACTTAAAATTTACTAAGATAATTGCACTCCATATTATATAGATTGCATATCATTCTAATTTAGTCATCTTGAAGCACTTTTAGATTTACTTGCAATATTATTGGTTTCATGTACTTGTCATGATGGATAGCCTCATTGTTTCTTGATGTTATTATCTTTTGTTATTTGAACATTTCTTTTAGGAAGTACAATCTTCCTTTACATCTTGCAAGTGATATTCTTGGATTTATTAAATCTCATTTGCAAGCATTATCTTCCTTTCAAGTAGCATTTTGCAAGTAGTGTGGATCTTTCATTTGCAATTTTTACCTTACTTACTAAGTTGCTATTTCATGTACTTGATGTTTAGCTCATGATCATGGGAAGATATTATCTTTTTACTTGAGCATTTATTTATAAGTACAATATTTCCATCTTACAATTGACATTTCATTTATCACTCTAACATTATTCCTTTTGCATGATTGTTTGTCATCTTATTTTGAAATGCCCATTTGAGCAAGTACATATTATTTATTTTGAGCAATTATTTGTTTAAGCACTAGTCTATGATTGTATATTTTTTGAATGAATCATTGAATGTTGCTCATATATATTTCCTTACTTGTTCATATCGTGAAATCAAGTTGATTGTGATAAGCTCTCTATTTATATTAGTTTCCTAGAAACTCACATTTCCTTTAACCTTCTTTAGGGACCACCCCCTTCTCTTCAACTAAGAGAGAGTTTTAACGTAGAGAGTTGGGAATAGGTGACAACCTCATCTCTTAGTTTTCCACCAAGTCATACCTTGTGGGGTTGAGGATCTTTCCCACATTAACTAAGTGTGCAAGCAAGACCACTGTTACCCACCACTTTGTGGGTGACATCCATAGGAGAATTTTTTTCCTAAGTGGTCCTCAACCGTCAGCCAACGACCCCTCACAGCCACTAGATAGCTCGTTGTGCCGTTATCTTCGTCACCTGGGCCAACCATGTGGTCCCTCATCCATCTGTTATGATCGTATGTTTGAAGGTGGGCCTCCCGACCCCGAAGGTATGGCTTTTCATTGGTATAGTTGAGTAATTTTCCTTACTTATCATTGATACTTTTGGGCATGGATTGGTGGGGGGATTTGGTGGAAAGCATGGCTTAGGTTTGTACTCTTGTCTCCTCCGCTCGATTTGGTGGTTACCCTTATATTCTAGTCTCGTGGAATCTCCTTTAATGGACATTAGTTTTAGGGTTGGCACTACATCGGAAATCCTGATTTTGGTTGCGTGGTCTCGCTTTCGACACCATATACATCACTCCCTTCCACTCATTCTAACCCCATTCATCATTTTTCCCATCCAGGTCCACATGTGTCCACTAAGTCCACATAGGGTTAGCCTCCCCCTTCCTTTGTCCAGGCGTTTCGTTGGGCCTGGAATGATGCCCCGAAGGTTGATGCAGCAAAAAAGAAAATAAAAAGCATAATTTGGCCACTCTCAATAGGAAATGTACCAAAAAATGCAAAAGATGGTCGGGACATACAAATTTAGCACGTGGGCAAAAGCTAAACATGAGCTCTACCCCTTATTTATGGCCATCACCCTGGTTCCTATGGGCCCTAAATGAGCCCCCTCCACATTAAGGAACCCATGATTGTCCCAACCCCTGGTAGGTAATGAAATGTCCCACCTTAAAAGGGGGTACTTATTGCTATATCCTACACGTCATGCTCTCAACCTTTGGAGCCTTGACCAGTTATGAAGAAAAACCAATCAAAGGCAAAAAGCATATGAAGAAGGGTGGAAAAACAAAGGTTGAGGTAACTCATCCACCACGATTTGCTCCCTCCTACACTCATATACCCAAGTGTGGGTTTCCCTCATTATAGCTACCCTTGTACCATGACATGTGGCTTGGATCCTTCCCCTGATCCCCACTCTGTTCCATCACTATATCACTCGCCACCTACCACTTGATGGATGTACCATGGACATGTCACCCCCTTTAAAGGTTGAAACCACCTAATAGGGTCCTTGGTTACCCCCCTTATTAAGCTTGGAGACACTTGTACATGCCAAAGCCCACTATGGAAGGGCATGCCACCATGAAGTGCCCCATTGATTCCATGATTTGTAAGCTCTTTTACTTGATTATTCTAATGATTTGTTGTATTGGAGGGCAAGGGGATGCATTGGATCTTATGTAGGATTGCAGGTGGGTCTCCATTTGGGGTTTGGTCTCCCTATACGAGGTCCAAACCCTTGAGAGGGCCACATTGGCACTTGTAGGGTAAGCCTTTAGAGCCATGTGCCTCCACCCCCCAACATCGTTAAGTAATTGCTTATGTTCCACAGTTTGGATGAGGATGATGCATCTGGATCACCATGCCTAACCGACTTCACACTTGTACCACATACTTAGTAGAGGTTCCAGGGTCCAGATGAGGATGTGTCTCACTACAGGAGACAATGGGAGGGCTTATGTCATCATCCTAGCCCTTACAGATGGTTTACATGCATTATCGATCCACTTGGAGACCCATGAGGATGTCCTTGTGCCCCCACACCCACTTGGGAGCACCACAGTGACTTGCTTGGAAAACAAGGGGCCAACCCCTTGTCCACTATGTTTGGAGTCCATTCTCTCACATGGCACACTTTGGACTTCATTAGGCCTTCTCAATGGCCCAACGACTCATTATGTTGATCATTCTGCCCTTTTGAGAGGCTTTTTAATGTTATTGAGCTATCTTGGCGGGTTTGTCATCAAGGGATGTTATTATTGCACATTATTTTATTATTTGGGGCTTAATTAGACAAATCAAACTTCTTAGAGATCATATAAATTGATGAGAGGTGATTCATTTCTCTCATAATCACTTGGATTGGATTAGTATCTGTTGAGAGACTTTCACACTTTTTGTTGGGGTGAACTTTTTGGAGTTTCTTGATGCTTCTTTCCAATGTAAAGTTGATGAATGGATATACTCTTTCTCTCATGCAAGTGAAATTTTAATGCTATTCTTGTTATCTTACTTGTCAAATGCATGTATATTGTTATCATTAGTCTTGTATGGATTAATGTAATGCGAGATTCTTCTGGGACCTTGAATAAATGATTTAATGCATGGGTTGCTCTTTGAGGGATTGTGTGAATGTTCCTAGAGGCACCTCTTAGGTTGAAACACCTCAAAACTTCATCTCTTTGGCAAATTTGAAGTATAAATCTCTAATTACCAAGTTGTTGCCCTTGAATAGGCTAGCGAAGGTTAATTAGGGCTCCTTAGCTCACGAAATTCCTTGACCTAGGTGTATCTTGGCTCCATTAAGCCCTCTAAGCAAGGCACTGATTGTCACATCATCTTGGTGGTCAAATTTAATTTTCTTTTCTTCACTCTTCTCAATTTTAGGCCTAACCCTAGAGGGTCATCTAGGCGTTGACGGTGCTGGACCCACCAACATGTTAAGGGGATCTCCCCGGTAAGAAGTCCCAATTAGACCTCAGACGTTTGGTGTAGGAGTCCCAGCGGTGGGTCATAAGGTAATGCCTTGATTGCGATGTCGCACAGAGAGAACTAAGATAACTCTGTCAGTAGCAAGGGTGTGACTGATGTAAAGAGTCAAGGAATGTGTACGAGAGGTTCCAACACTTCGAAGGGAGAGGAAGGTGAAGGTGAGTTCCAGGTTGAAAGGGATCAGTCCCAACTCGGCTAGGAACACACCACATAAAGGACATGCATAGCTTTCAGCAGAGCAGTCCACTCAGATGCGACAGTCAAAACAGCAAGGTAAGATAACACAAACAGTACTCACGGATCAGTCCGAAACGAGTGTGACGTTGATATAGCAAGGTTCATGAGAAAGGTCCGTCTGATGTCCGGCAGAGCAATCGACACAGACGGTGACAACATTAACAACATATGCAACACATTAACAACAAGATTCATATGATTGCATACAAATCAGTTCATATACAAGTACGTAAGTTAAACAACATATATCATCAAGGAAACTGGAACAGTCCAACTACAATAACAACATATGCATGGAAATGTGCTGGCTCATGTTATTAGAGAAGTGTAAGTCATAATCATACAACACACCATGTAAACTTGGTAGTCCCAACAGTGGAACGTTACAGCCACATCCGCCTGCTCCTCCAAAGAGATGTACTAGCTCTGTGTAGTGGAGAAGCCAAGGCGCATTACAATACTGTCCAAGCCTTCTTCAAAATAGTCTTAGTAGAAGCTTGGTTGACCAAAAGCCTATACAATGAGTTATGATGGACTATTTATAGCAAAGGGTGGGGTGACCCTTGACATTCCCTTTTGTGGTAGTTCAACTACCCTCATGACTCTTCAGCTACTCTATGACTGTTACATCCAACTCTTGAGACTTGACTTACACTTGACATGACTCAACATTACAATGCACATGTACTCATGTGAGACAACATGGCTTGAGCAAGCCATGCAAGACATCACTGACACTCGGTCCACTGCATGAGACCAACTCTTTGACATGCTTGTGATGGTGAAAGTGGTGAGATGATGCCAAGCTTGGTCGTCTGTGATGGTGTGCATGCACCTCATGGTGACATCTTGCTGAAGCGAACTCTTGCCTCCATTGCAACCGATGCATTGGTTCGACCCCTTCATCCAACTCGTCTGCTAACATGTGCATGGTCTTCTTAGGTGCGGCTGAACTGACAACACACTGATGCATAGTGTTCGTGTTGATCTTCAAGTGTGTGCTGGTGGTCATGCGCATCAACTTGTTGAAGTACATGTTCAACTTCAGTTGGACTTGCTTCTTGTCTTCGTCTTGGTGAGTGTGCCGAATGGGTTGGATTGCATGCGCGTGCACAATGACATGCATGCTGCTGAATCCCTTGCATGCGATCAACAACACTGCCCACCATGTTTGCTTCATATCAACTATTGGGATGGATCTTTAACTTGTACAGGCGCAGTTTCATCTATGAGTGCACGTTGTGCCCACTGTTGTTCCTGTTGTTATAACTCATTTATATTTCTGTGCAACTTCATGTTCTTCCTGAGTTGCTGCTTCAGCACATGCAACTCCTTTGTTCCATCTTCTGCCTTTGTGCGATCTTCATGTCGTGACATCACTTCATAGCCGGAGTCTCCAAAGTTGCTTTCATTATTAGTGGATCTGCTTGATCTTGCAACTTTGTTCTGCCTTTGTGTTGCCAACAACCTTCCTCTTGCATTCATTGCATTTGGTATGCTGTCTTCAGTTGTTGTTCACGATGCTGCTCGTTGTGATGCTTCTGCTTGATGTCCTTCTCTATGAATAGCTTGATGTCTTCGTGAGTAGGCAAGCTCATAGACACTTGATCGACTGCATCCCTAAGCATGCTCTAAACGATGTCCTCGTCTCTGCTCTCCTGGAAACCATTGTACATGTATTGCTGAGACACAGATGAACACCTGCGATACCAAGAGACTGGCAACACTCATAGCAAGCAATCTATCAGTCGAAAACCAAAATGAACATGAGCACTGACTTGCAACATACCTGGGTGAATGATCATGAAGGTTGCACAATTTTGGTCGGGAGGTCGGGAGAAAGACTGCCAAGACTGATCAAGGCACAGTCTGGGCTGCTGGAAGACTGGCTGATTGTTGGAATTACATAATGCACAATCCAGTGTAGCTGCTGACTGCTGGGATCGCGCAATGCGCAATTTCGGTTGGGAAGTACTGCTGGCCCAGGGACAAATTTGCGCAATTTCTTGGGCCAAGCAGCCATTGTCCTCTAGAAATGCGCAACACAGTCCGGGAGGGCAGTGCTGGGTAGGAATCCACAAATCTGGAGAGGAACGTGAGCCTTCCTTTCCCAAATTGCGCAATATAGCCTTGGTGAAGCCAAAGTTCGGGCCAAGGTTGGCCCGACTCGCTGACGGGCGACTAGAAGCAAGTCAGTGAATGCATTTGGACACTAAGTGATAGCAGAAGTCATTGATAGTGCATGCAAAACATGAATGAAAGATTTAGCAAGCAGATCAACATGCATGTGGGTGAGGCAGTTTGCCGGTCAGGCGAACATCTGTGCAAAACAGTTTCATGCATGCGACAACAGTGAGATAGCAACGAAAACTGAAACAGAGCTAGGACAAGTTAGTACATATGTAAACAAAAACAAGTGTTTAAAGAAATCAAGCAAACAATACTCCCACAAGCGAAAACACAAAAAGCAATAGAAACGCAGCACAAGGCATGGGAAGCAGGCTTACCCCAAAACAGCTGAGCTGAATGTGCCGACTGATCTTAGATGTGATGTGGGATGTCAAAGCTGCAAGGTTGATGTGAGGAATGAGCTCTGCAACATCCAGTTGATGAGTTTTGATAACATCGAGGTTGTGACGTGCATGCCACGAATCTAGGGGAAGCGACACTTGGTGGGAGGTTTCAGAATTGCTCCTTGCATGTAACCTCCAACTGCTAAACATAGATCCTTGAAACAAGGGATGCATTTGCATGCTGCCTTGGGAGAAGCAGCCCATGCATGCTGCCTTGGGAGAAGCAACCCATGCATGCAAGTTTGTTTTGCTCAGTCCCGGAGGGAACTGGTCAACTCAATTGCACATGCAAGAGATTGCTCGACTGTTGGAGAAAAATGCACATTTTTGGCTGGGAGCTGGGCTGGCTGCCCAGGAGATTTGCGCAATTTCTGGGCAGCGCAGCTGACTGCTGCTCAGATTTGCGCAAATCCTGTTGGGAGGGTTGGCTGGCAGGATTGCGCAATCCTGGAGCCCAGCAGGCTGTCAAAGAAGATTGCGCAATTCCTGGAGGGAAGGCTGGTTGCCCTCCAGAAATGTGCAATTTTCAAGGGGAAGCTGCTCAGTGTGCAACTGGACCAAGTTTGGGTGAGCAGCCTGTGAGGGGAACGGATCAACTATGATCGACAAGCTGTGTTTGTGCGAGGAAAACACTTGAAGCTTGAGTAGTTGATGAAGCAAGACAACGTGCTGTGTAAGGTTGGTAGGGAGGCTCCAAAACAGGCTAAGGCAAAAAGTTTGGAGGGTGGTTGTAGCCGCTACACTACTTGGCGACACACTAGTAGAACTCTAGCTCTCTGAATGGACCTTGTTCGTGAAAAACAAGTCTAACACCTCCGGAAGTATTGTTCAACTCTCAACTCATCTTGGCTTCACACTAGTTTGATTATAAGATGTAGCATCTGCCAGACTCTTGGTCGATTGACACACATTCCAAGCCAAGGCAACACAGTTGTTTTGATTGGGGTTGAGGGGTATATAGGTGCACAAGCAGTATAGTCGTCAGAGTCTTAGTTTCATCTCTGGTGTTGCTCCACTACTAGCAGGCTTGGACAGTACCCTGATGGAGTCACAAACGAACACAGGCATGGCTCCGCTGCCAGCGAGCTTAGCCAGTACCCTGGCGGAGTTATTTGCATCACCTCCTTTACGCAGGAAGCCTTTCTTTTCTTTCGCCTTATAACACTTATTTTATTAAATTTGGAAAAAAATTATTACAAGGACATCATTAGAATTGAGTATTTTGGTTATTTTGAAATTCTATATCCACTTTTTAATTCCAAATTTAATGAAATATGTGTTTTATCCATTTTTCATTTTTCATTTTTTTTTTTTTTTTTTTCATCATCATTTTCATTGTGCATAGCACTTATTCATTTTAAAGGCGGAAGAGGGATCCCGACTTATTGAGAGTAGAAGAGGTTTTTCCAGCAGAGAAGTAGTTTATTGCATCTCTGACATGCTTGTTAAGGTTTCCCCCCTCACCTTACTCTACTTGACTGAGCTGACAAGGGTTAACCCCAAAACAATCGACTAGAGAAGGTGACACTAGTTAGTGTGCAACCGTTGTGTTTTCACCAAGGTTCATTTCAAACAGTACGTATTTTTCTTTGACGTATCATGGACTAAGAGCAACAAGTTCATCATACAAAGGCAATATGACAGATAACCAAGTAGTGATAGCTGTACAAGCCCTCTTGTACTTTACCCAGCGTGCTTCAAGAGTCATATATGGTTTCATGCAAGACTAACCTATAAACGAACTGACAATCAACAAAGCAAAACAAGAGTAGAAGCAAAAATGAAAGCGAAGCAAGTAAACAAACAAGCAAGCAAACAAACAAGCAAACAAATCACATAAGCAAACAAGCATGCAAGCAAACACTACTCCTACTCCTACACTAACGGTACATGGGCTTGATCATGTGAAGTGATACTTCCAATGCAACCACCGACGCATTGGTAGACCCATGTTGGTGACAATGTTTTAAAACTCCGACTCTGACTCCGACTCGGTCGAGGGTCAACTCCGACTCCGACTTCGACTCAGTATCGACTCGGTCGACTCGATTTCAATGACTAGATCATTCTAAAAAATGCATTAAATATATATATATATATATATTTAAAAAAAAAAAAAAAACATAATTTTAAAGATTTTCATTCATGTTTCCAAACACACAGCATTAGCTTTGCTCAACATGTAAACCCTAGCATCTTGTTATCAATGCTCAAACACTGCTATCAACAATTCTGTTGTTTTGCCTCATCATCTCAACCTATAGAAAAAACCCTACTCAAACCCTAGTTGTAGCATAATACACCTTCACTGTCATATCCTTCAATGCAAACTTCAAGACAATCTAAGTATCCAACCATTGTTGATGTATCCCTAGATGTGCAATCAGCTACCAAGTTGCTATAGTCAGAAAATTTCAACAGTCTAATTAGATACACCAAGGTGACTGTCATATAACAAGGTGACCATCATATATGGGGTTACTGTTATCACTATCAAGTCAAAGGGACAAGCCATTCATTGTTGTCATATCATTTCAAGATTACATAGAGATGACTGTCATATACTAGGTCACTGCTATATGTCTAGGGCACTGTCATATCAAGAGCACTGTCATATATCAAGGTGACTGCCATTACATTTCATTGTCAAGTCTAATCACACAATACTGTCATACTTGTCATTACATATCATACAAATTACTGCCAAGATTACTGTCATATCACAAGGTTGCTGCTATATCACAAGATTTATGTTACATACAAGATTACTGCCCTATGTATCATTGTCAGGCCAAGTCATGGATGACTGACCTACTACTAAGTTTCAAGGACACTCAATCATGTGTCAAGGTCATTGCTATGTCAACAAGGTCAATGCCATATCAATTTGTATGATGTATCATACCTCAAAAGAGAAACATGACTGTCATACCTCAACCTTTGCATTACAGTCACTGCCCAAGCATCACTTCCATGGATCACTAACCATACATCATAACCATGCATCACTTTTATATTGCTGTCAAGCAATATTGTCATAAACATATGTCATAAATATCACTTTTATACTGCTGTCTCCAACCCGGCCGAGTAGGCTCGGACTCGACCGAGCCAACCAGGTTATTACCGAGTCAGCCGAGTTGTTAGACAACTTGGCTGGCTCAGTAATAACCCGGCCGGTCGAACCGGTTCACAAGACGAATTGACCTAGTGAGGCCTTGACTCAGAGCAACTCGGTCGAGTCGGTTCCGAGCCAACCAAATCTTAAAATAGTGGTCGGTAAAGGCTTGGTCCGCGAGCAACCCAGTTGTGCGAACCAGCAAGCAAGAAAGATATAACAATTGTCAGGCCAGGGTAACTCCACATTGAACGAGAGAAAACACTGATTGATTTTATTCATTAGCTAACACATTATTTATACATATACAAAACGGATCAGTTCATCTTCTAGATGACTGTCCAGCTTCACCTCATGCGTTTCGGATTAGGTGTCAACATTCCCCCCCTTAATCTGAAGGGATGTTGGTGAGTCCAAGCATCATTTTGAATCTTTCAAGCTTTTCTCTTCCAAGCGCTTTGGTGAAGATGTCTGCAATTTGCTCGTTTGTGGAACAATGACAGAGATGGATTGTTTTGGCCTCAACATGATGTCGGATCAGATGATATTTAGTATTGATGTGCTTAGTACGATCATGGAACTTTGGGTTCTTGGCCAACTTTATTGCAGATGTGTTATCAATCATGAGTGGAGTTGATTGTATTTGTTTTACCTGCAAATCTTCAAGAATTTTCCTGAGCCACACAATTTCTTTCGTTGCTTCAGCTGCTGCCACATATTCTGCTTCTGTTGTGGAATCTGCTGGTACTGATTGTTTGCGTGATCTCCAGGAGGCAGCTCCTGATCCAAGACTCATAGCATATCCTGAAGTATATACCCCAGTTTCTTTGTCTCCATCGAAGTCTGAATCAGAGTATCCAATCAAGTTGAAGTCGTCCACCTGTGTATACTTGATTCCAAGGTCTTGAGTTCCCTTCAAGTACCTTAGAACTCTTTTTGCAGCAGACCAATGTCCTTCACAAGGCTTTTGCATAAACCTGGAGAGGATTCCAACAGCAAATGAAATGTCTGGTCTGGTAGTAGTGAGGTAGATGAGACTTCCTACAAGCTGTCTATACTTTGTTGCATCCCCAAATTCTTTTCCTTCAATAGATGTGAGCTTCAAGTTTTGTTCCATTGGAGTAGAAAGGGGATTGCACTCTGTCATGCCAAATCTGTTTAACAAATCTCCAATGTATTTCTTTTGAGAAAGAAATATGGACTTTGGATGTTGGGTTACTTCAATGCCAAGATAGTAATGAACATAGCCCAAATCAGTCATTTCAAAAAATTTTCCTAATTCTTTCTTTATGGATGCAATATAGCTTTCATTGTTCCCTGTCATTAAAAGATCATCTACATATACCACAAGATATACAACTGTTTTGCCAACTTTCTTGACAAATAAAGTTGCATCATCAAGATCAAAATGTTTGAAGTTGAGTTTCAGAAGATGCTCAGTTAGTTTTTCATACCAGGCTCGTGGTGCTTGTTTGAGGCCATACAAGGACTTCACAAGTTTGCATACTTTGTGTTCATGTCCTTTCACAGCAAATCCTTCAGGCTGGGACATAAAAACATTCTCTTTTAGATCTCCATTCAAGAATGCAGTTTTTACATCCATTTGATGGACTTTCCAACTGTTCTGAGCAGCTAGTGCAAAGAGTGTCCGGATGGTGGCCCATTTTGCTGTGGGAGCAAAAGTTTCCTCATAATCGACCCCTTCCTTCTGTGCAAAACCTTTTGCCACAAGCCTAGCTTTGTGCTTGTCAAGTGAGCCATCAGCTTTGTACTTGTTCTTGTAGACCCACTTGCAGCCAATTGGTTTGGTTCCAAATGGAGGATCAACCAGCTTCCAAGTGCCATTCTTTATGAGGGCATCATACTCCTTCTGCATCGCTTCTTTCCATTCATCATGAGAAGCAGCTTCTTTGAAGGAAGTTGGTTCAAAATCTGTAGACAAGTTCAATTCACAATCATAAGTAACATCCATATCAACAGGTGAATTAGAGTTATCTACATCACCTCCATCTTGTCGGTTTGAATTTCTGGTTCCTGTTTTTCCAATTTCATCAGGATGAACACTTTCAAGTGTCTTTGTCAGCCACTTTGGGGGACCTTTCTGAGATGGTCCAGGCTGTTCTGTTGATTGAGTTGGGTCTGAATCAAGATTGAGTCTCCCAATTCTATCAATTACATCACTTAAAGCATCATCCGTTGTTGGAGTGTCATGCAGGGGAGATTGTTCTTCAGAAGGAGATTCCACATGTTGATCTAGTATAGGAATCCCCCCTTCAAGATGTGGAATCTGATTATCAAACTCTTGGAATGATTTCGGGTTTGTGAATTTATCCAAGCGATCAAGTTGCCGCTCAACAACACTGTCAGATTTGGATGATTCAAGAAAGATGACATCTCTAGATAAAACAAACTTTTTATTTACTTCATCATAAAGGCGGTATGCTTTAGATGTGTTTGAATACCCCAGGAAGATACACTTACGACTTCTAGCACCAAGTTTGTTTCTATGTACCTTTGGTATTAAAGCATAACAGGTGGAACCAAATATCCTGAGATGTTTTACCGAAGGAACATGTCCATACCACAATTCATAAGGAGTCTTGTTTCTTATAGCACTAGATGGACATCTATTCTTTATATATGCAGCACATAGAACAGCATCAGCCCAAAACATTGTCTTTACATTTTTGAAGAAAAGCATGGATCGTACCATATTCAAAATTGTTCTGTTCATTCTTTCAGCTACACCATTCTGTTGCGGATTATAAGGCACAGTTGTTTGATGTTTAATCCCATGTTGGCGAAGATAGTGTTCAAATTCATTTGATGTATATTCTTTTCCATTATCAGTGTGAATAGACCCAATATGAGATTGTGCATCATTTTCAATCCATTTATGAAAATTCTTGAATGTTTGAAAAGCATCAGATTTGTTCTTCAAAAAATAAACCCAACACATTCTGGTGTAATCATTAATAAATGTCATGATATATTTATTTCCATTTGCAGAAGGAACAGACATTGGACCACATAAATCTGAATGAATAAGTTCAAGCTTCCTATGTGCTCTTGAATGTGAATCATGAAAAGACTCTTTGCTATGCTTTCCTAGAATGCAAGCATCACATTGTTTATGTTTTTTAGGAATTGTAGGCAAACCAGCAACACCATTTTTCTTCAACAAGCGGAGACTATCATAGTTTAAATGTCCAAATCTAGCATGCCATAATAAACTTGATGGAAGTGCACCTTCTTCATGATGAGAAATATATGAGAAATGCGTGCATGAGCAGAGGTTCCTTGCAGTTTAAGGAGTCTTTCTTCTTCTATACCCCTCATGACAAGTGAGTGGTCAGATGCCTTTCTTACCTCAAGCTTGCCATCAAACATGTGAATGGAGTGACCTTGCTAGCGGATGTGGACCAGGGACAGCAAGTTTCTCTTCAGCTGTGGGAGATATAGAACATGATCCAGAAGAAAGTCTGGAAGACCAGGCAGTTTAAGCCTGATTGTGCCAAGCCCTGATGGCTTGATTTTTGACTGATCTGCAAAGTATACTGCTCCATCAATATTGTCAGTGAAATCTTCAAAAAAATCTCTCCTATGAGTCATATGACAGGTTGCTCCTGAATCAAGCAACCAGTCATTTTTCGAAGAAGCAAGTGAAGCATTAAACAAATCTTCATTTACTCCAATGTTACATTGTGGCTCAATATAGTGAGCGGATTCAGGTGCTTTACCTTTGTCTGTGTCATCAGTTTTACCTTTCTGCTGATTTCTTCTATGCTCAACCTTGTCCCATGGTAGCTTGCATGTAGAAGCATCATGTGATCCATTTCGTTTGCAGCGAATGCAATGCAGATCTGCCTTTTCTGCTTGAGGATGTCTGCCCGCCCTGCCTCTGAAGTATCTTCCTCTTCCTCTTCGTCCACCTCTTCCTCTTGTAGAATCTTGAGCAGGATGCTTTTCTTTATGAGCAAGGCAAACAGTCTCTTCAGAAGATTCAGGGACTGTTTTCTTTCCAAAGGCTTTCTCTCTTTCAGCAAACTTTTTCACAAGAGTGTCAAAGGTTATATCTTTAAGATTTCCATTTGCTTGTAAAGACTCAAGATAGTTAGAGTAGGTAGGATAGAGTGCTTTGAGAAAGGCAATAAGAGAGATATCCAGCTCAACCTTATTGGATTTAATATCATGCACTATAGACTTTATTTCAGATGCAAGAGTAAGAGGATCATTATTTTTCAGTTCAAGAGTGAAGAGTTTAATCATGAGCTGAACAACTTCAAGTGCAGAATGTGTATCATAGAGTTCTTTCAGCTTTTGTAAAGCTTCAAAGGCAGTGGAATAGGATGAAATATGACGACTTACTTCCTCATTTACAGATGCTGCGATCAATGCAAAGGCTTTGCTGTGCTTATTTTCCCAAATGGCGAGTTCTTTGTCTAATGTGGGCTGCACAGGGTCTTTGTCTTCTTCTCCGACACACACTCCTTTCCACAGCTCATTGTAGATAAGGGTGTGTTTTACCATCCGAGACCATTCAGAATAGTTCTCCTTGCCAGTGAGAACTATTCCGACCATTGAAATGATTGAATGCATTCTGTAAAAATATCTCTGCTAAAAAAAAACTTCTGTTGATAAAAGACTTCTGCTGGAGAAAAAAAAATTCTTATGCCACAGCAAGACTTCTGCTGAAAAAAAAATCTTATGCCACAGCAACACTTCTGCTGGAGAAATTTTTTTATGTCATAGCCTTATGCATTCTGTAAAAAATATATATCTCTGCCAAAAAAATCCTTATCCCATAGCCTTATTTTCTTCTAACATACATCATTTCTTATATCACCGCCACAATATTATGTTTTGAAAAAAGGAAGGCGCTCAAGGGATCTCATATATCATTGCTACAATATTAAGTTTTGAAAAAAGATGGCGCTCAAGATATCTCTTCACTGCTACAATATATATATCAATGCAATATTACACAATAACTTGTCAGACAATAACTTGTTCCGCTGCTGGATGACGGCTAGCACAAAACGTGTTATTCAAACAAGCCTCAAAACACCGTCAGGCACCATTTCAAGTCTTCAATACATCAATACGCAGTCACCATTAATACGCAGTCCACAGCATTAAAATGCATATACCATGACAGCGTTTCTATAAGCTTAAAATGTATATACGCAGTCCACAGCATTAAAATGCATATACCATGACAGCGTTTCAGCAATCTAATTGATGCAGCGTTCCAGCGTTCTAATTGATGCAGCGTTCCAGCGTTCTGTCATTCAGATACCATGCTATATGTGCCAAATCTCATGCCCAAAGTTTGGGTTCTGTCAGGCCAGGTTACGCACAGATCATTAAATAAAGCACAAAACATTTGAAAAAATATCACTGTAAGAGGACGCAGTCTCCAGCTAACTGGAATGATCTTTATAACACAACGCCCCTTCCGGAAGTGTTTGAGGACCAAACACTGCTCCCCTATGCATTGCCTGCGTTGTGGGATGCGAACTCCGGCAACCAAAAACGCAGTCTTAAAATAAGAATGCACGCATGCTTTGATACCAGGCCACCATTACAAAGAAAAAAACGCTGTCTTTATTAAAATAAGAACGCAGCCACCATACAAGAAACGCAGTCGCAGTCTTCATTAAAATACAGTCATGGTTACGACAGCCTTAATACAACTCAGTCATAAGAAAAAAAACGCAGTCACCATAGACTACTTGAATGGAATGAGATAGGTTTTTTTTACCAACAGCAGAAAACGCATCAACGCATAGTTCCACGGACAGAGGGCGCAGTCTCCATGTCAGGACAGAGGGCGCAGTCTTCAGCAGTGTTAGGAATCCCTCAGGATGATGCAACGCTCAGCAGGAGTTACACTATTTTGGGACCTGTGCTCTGATACCATGTCAGGCCAGGGTAACTCCACATTGAACGAGAGAAAACACTGATTGATTTTATTCATTAGCTAACACATTATTTATACATATACAAAACGGATCAGTTCATCTTCTAGATGACTGTCCAGCTTCACCTCATCCGTTTCGGATTAGGTGTCAACAACAATGAAGACAACCACACTTTGTGATTCAAAGTGCCCACGGGACATAAGTGAGTGCACGTGTATGACGGGTAGTCCGTGGACTTATCGTGGTGCTGTGTGACACTACGTGCAACTTTGAAGCAAAAGCACACTCTTGACTGTGACATGCAAGCAAACGAAAGAAACAAAGATAACTTGCGTCGCGCACGAGTGCTTGCAATGTAAGATTCCTCCAATGCATGGGCAATGGGATCGTGTAGTTCGAGTGGAGGAAGTGTGATCTGTGTGTGAGATGGATCTTCAATGCATACAGATGAGTGATGAGGAGCCTTGGGTGATTGAACAGTTTCATGATTGGAAGTGAGACTAACCCTAAGAGAGCGAGGACCTAACATAACCATCAGCTCGGGTTGAAGTGCCTCGACAGTCTTGGGTATCTCAACTTCATCATCAGGTAGATCATCATAAACCGGTGGCTTCGAAAGATCAACTGCGATAGATTCATGATCGTGATAAAAAATGGAAGCAAATGGATCACGACCGCCACGATTAGAAAAATCAATGAATTCTTTGGCATCCTCATGATCAGATGAATCGAATAGAGGGGTAGATGAAAAGCGAATGAACTCATCCTCTGTGTTTCCGGAACAGACAGATGAAGGATCAAGTAGATTTTCAATGAGTAACTTATCCTCTCCGTTGTCGAATGATGGACTAACATTTGGTGAGTCCTGCGAGTGATCAACAATGGGTGCATTCGTGGACGAAGACACACATGCAAAATCATGGATGGCAGGTTCACCAAAGAGGCTAGGAAAGAACGGAGGGGGATCGGACGAAAGGGAGTCATCCTTCGCCGAGTGTTGATGTTCAAGCTCCCACTCATACTCTCCATGAATGATAGCGCATGTTGGTTGTGCAACACCAACTCCATCAATGGGTTGTTCCTCGTTCACAACAAGTGAAGAGTCCGGAATGGACGAACACAAGACAACATCATCCGGAGGAACACTTGAGTGCGAAGACGAAGGTCGGAAAAAAGAATGCATGTGAGAAATCGAAGGACTCACAACCAAATCTGTGCGAAAATTAAGTGGAGTGATGTTGGGAGGGTGTGAAGGTTGAACAGGTGTACAAACATGATCCTCAACATCACTGGGCAATGGTGGAACTATTGAATGAGAGGGAGGCAGACAGTCCGTTGAGACAGTCCCTGCTCCCACATGAGAATGCGAAGTTACATCAGCGCAGAAGGCTGAGCGAGGCTTGAAATCAAGCTTCCTCTTGGGACGGGAAGATTTCTTAAGACAATACTCGAACTGGTCCCAAAGATAAGCAAACTTCATCTGGCTCCACGGAGCTTGAAACTGCAAACCAAGGAAGTGTTGCCAAAAATCAAGGACAGATTCTTGCGGAGCCCTCCGTTGCTATAACAGTTTCCGGTCAAGATGGTCTGGGTCAAAATGATAGAACATGTCTTCAATAAGATCACAGAAGTGCTCAAACGAGTGCACGGTGTCAGCCAGTAGGCTAAGAACCCAACGAAATGGATATTCGCGAAGTGTGAATGCAAGCAGCAAACTGGCCTGTTTGTCACTAAACTCATTTTCCTCACGAATCATGGAAAGAAAGTTATGTAAGTGCTCAAGCCAGTCCACTTTTCACCATCGTATGTGTGAGTGGTCAAGAGATTGAAAAGCTTCCCTGAGATGGAGATATCTTCACGATTCGAAAAACACCTCAGGGGAAGAAGAATGCAAGACTCCATGAAAGATATGCAAAGGTTCAAAACTGGATGAGAGGACACTGCTTGTCATCAGGCCCTCCTTCTAGTGCCAGAAATGTTGATGGTGTTGGACCCGCCAACATGTCAAGGGGATCTCCCCGGTAAGAAGTCCCAATTAGACCTCAAACCGTTTGGTGTAGGAGTCCCAACAGTGGGTCATAAGGTAATGCCTTGACTGTGATGTCGCACAGAGGCAAGTAAGATAACTCTGTCAGTAGCAAGGGTGTGACTGATGCAGAGAGTCAAGGAATGTGTACGAGAGGTTCCAACACTTCGAAGGGAGAGGAAGGTGAAGGTGAGTTCTAGGTTGAAATGGATCTGTCCCCAACTCGTCTAGGAACACACCACACAAAGGACATGCACAGCTTTCAGTGGAGTAGTACACTTGGATGTGGCAGTCACAACAACAAGGTAAGATAACACGAACAACACTCACAGATCAGTCCGAGACGAGTGTGATGGTTGATATAGCAAGGTTCATGAGAAAGGTTTGTCTGATGTCCGACAGAGCAGTCGACACGGACGATGACAACATTAACAACATATGCAACACATTAACAACAAGATTCATATAATTGCATACAAATCAGTTCATATACAAGTACGTAAGTTAAACAACATATATCATTAAGGAAACCGGAACAATCCAACTACAATAACAACATATGCATGAAAATGTGCTGGCTCTTATTATTAAAGAAGTGTAAGTCACAATCATATAATACACCATGTAAATTTGCTAGCCCCAATAGTGGAACGTTATAGCCACATCCGCCTGCTCCTCCAAAGAGATGTACTAGCTCCGTGTAGTGGAGAAGCCAAGGCGCATTACAATATTGTCCAAGTCTTCTTCAAGATAGTCTTTGTAGAAGCTTGGCTGACCAAAAGCCTATACAATGAGTTATGAGGGACTATTTATAGCAAAGGGTGGGGTGACCCTTGACATTTCCCTTTGTGACAGTTCAACTACCCTCATGTCTCTTCACCTACTCTATGACCATTACTGTTAGCTTTGTTGACAAATGGCCGAAAAATGGATCCAAATATGCCCCAAAATCTCCAAATTTGCTTAAAATCATGCCAAAGGATCCAAATATGCTCTTGAAGTCTTCAAAATCCTCTTAAAGATCATTCAAAGTCAAAACCGTCGCATGCCAAGAGCCCTTGGAAGGGCAGAAATACACTATTGGGAGGCAAAGACACTCCAAAACCATGAAAAACCAGGAAAAACAGTGCAATGCACAACAGTCGTTAGATTTGGCCGATCAACGGCCCAGATCTAAGCGGCAAATCACAATCGGCACAAGCAGGCAGCGGTAATCGGTGCAAGACACCACCGATCAGCGATCGTTGATGATCGGATCGACGGGTCGTTATCGGCGAGTCACATTGGCATAGGTATCGGCGCAGATAGTATGGAATGAGCAATTGCAATCGACAATTCAACGTGGACCGTCGATCGCGCGTAGATCGACGGCCCACATCACATCGACGGATCGCAATCGGGAAACCAAAGGGATTGAGCCTTTACACCTTCATGTGTGTGATGCGATGATGCGGACTCGACAGTATTCTAAATATCATTTTTGGGATTCAACTACGTTAAGTAAGTCATTCAAACGTATGACCATTTCCATGAGAGGTAGTCGTAACTGACTAATTTCTCATGATTTTTGAATAGTTCACTTAGCACTCATTGCATCGGGTGATGCTCACAGGGGTGAAGAAGTGGGATTGAAACTAGTGAAATGTGGAGAACGAATCACATAGCATCAATCATCACTTCCGGGGCTTGCACCCGGTAACCAGGACTTCCCAAGAGGTCACCCATCCCAGAACTCCTCTGGCTCAAGCGCGCTTAACTGTGGAGTTTTTCCCACAATCAAGCCCACTTAGCTTGCTACCCCATTTGCAAAACCTTAGCAAGTATTGTGCCTCATGAACCATTCAAGTAGAGATCCCTTGACTCTTTTTGAATTTAAGTATGGGGGATTTACGCAGTGCATTATATTAGATATCATTTTTGGGATTCAACTGCGTTAAGTAAGTCATTCAAACGTATGACCATTTCCATGAGAGGTAGTCGTAACTGACTAATTTCTCATGATTTTTGAATAGTTCACTTAGCACTCATTGCATACGAAAAACAATCATTATAAACGTTTAAAAGATCACAGAGGCATGCAAACCCTTTCCATTACCTAACAGAGACCGGGAGATAGGGACAGAGGCCGGAAAGTGATCATGGACAGCACAACACGACACAACCAAAACAAACCGAAGCGATCATGGAGCAGACAATGCAACACAACTGAAACAGAAATATCATGGGCATCAATAGCGCAACACAGCCCGAAACAGAATCGGTCATGAGGCATCAACAACGCAGCTTATCCAAAACCAACAAATGATCATGGAGCATCTCTGGCACGAGAGAGCTCCCAGACAGCGCAACAAACTACCCTAAAGCAGTTACTCTGCTGTCAGAAGAAGAAACTTCCGAGCCCACGCTTGCCTAGTCAGGGCATCAAACTGTTGAAAAGACAGAGAGGAAGATTAAGACACTCCGAGCCTTTGAGAGCTCAGGAGCATTGTAAAAGGCCTATAAAAGGCTGAAAACAAAATGTAACAGGGGTTAAACTTCTGGAGATTATTGAGACTCTGCTACTCAAGCTTCTCATCTTCATTCATTAGCAATATAAGCTTCTTTTGCTGTTATATGTTCAATGTCCATTTTCTCTTTTGTTCTAAGCTTGCACTTGAACAGGTTGTTCAGGTTTCTTTTGTATCTAATGCCAGATAACTATCATCTTATCTTTGCGTTGATAAAGTAGATTTGTAGGCTTCTTTACTGCCTGTAGCTAGTGATTCATATGTGTTATTATATATGCATCTGCTAGTACAGTCAGTATTCTCATTTGCTGTTTGTAGCTAGCCATTCATATGTGTTTATATATATGCATCTGCCGGTATGGTCAGTATTCTCCATCCATTCATTGAATCTACAAACTATTGAGCATTAGTGGTCTAAAGCCTTGTAAGCTGAGGGTGTTCATGCATGTCTTGAGTAAAAACATAGTTTAAATGGTTGTCTGGCTTGATCCAAACCATCATTTATTCCAATAGTTCAGAGAACAATATTGAAGATTATATGTTACCAGGCATCTCCGAGCTGCAACCTAGGAGAGTTTCCTGCAGTGATAATAGTTACATCCAACTCTTGAGACTTGACTTACACTTGACATGACTCAACATTACAATGCACATGTACTCATGTGAGACAACATGGCTTGAGCAAGCCATCCAAGACATCACTAAGACTCAGTCCGCTGCATGAGACCAACTCTTTGACATGCTTGTCATGGTGAAAGTGGTGAGATGATGCCAAGCTTGGTCGTCCGTGATGGTGTGCATGCACCTCATGGTGACATCTTGCTGAAGCAAACTTTTGCCTCCATTGCAACTGGTGCATTGGTTCGGCCCGTTCATCCAACTGATGTGCTAAAATGCGCATGGTCTTCTTGGGTGCGGTTGAACCGGCAACACACTGATGCATAGTGTCTGTGCTGATCTTCAAGTGTGTGCTGGTGGTCATGCGCATCAACTTGCTGAAGTACATGTTCAACTTCAGTTGGACTTGCTTCTTGTCTACGCCTTGGTGAATGTGTCGAATGGGTTGGATTGCATGCGTGCGCACAATGACATGCATGCTGCTGCATCCCTTGCATGCGATCAACAACACTGCCCACCATGTTTGCTTCGTATCAACTGCTAGGATGGGTCTTTAACTTGTACGGGCGCAATTTCATCCATGAGTGCACGTTGCACCCACTGCTGTTCTTGTTGCTGTTGTAAATCATTCGTCTGTTTGTGCAACTTCATGTTCTTCCTGAGTTGCTGCTTCAACACATGCAACTCTTTCTTTGTTCCATCTTTTGCCTTCGCGTGATCTTCATGTCGTGCTGTCACTTCATAGCCGTAGTCTGCAAAGTTGCTTACATTATCAGTGGATCTTCTTGATCTTGCAACTTTGTTCCGCCTCTGTGTTGTCAACAACCTTCCTCTTGCATTTGTTGCATTTGGTATGCTGTCTTCAACTGCTATTCATGATGTTGCTCGCTGTGATGCTACCGCTTGATGTCCTTTTATATGAACAATTTGATGTCTTTGTGAGTAGGCAAGCTCATAGACACTTGATCGACTGCATCCCTAAGCGTGCTTTGAACGGTGTCCTCGTCTTTGTTCTCCTGGAAACCATTGTACCTGTATTGCTGAGAGGCAGATGAACACCTGCGATACCTGGAGAGATGGCAACACTCATAGCAAGCAATCTGTTAGTCGAAAACCAAAATGAACATGAGAACTGAATTGCAACATACCTGGGTGAATGATCATGAAGGTTGCACAATTTCGGCCGGGAGGTCGGGAGACTGACTGCCAAGACTGCTCAAGGCATAGTCTGGGCTGCTGGGAGACTGGCTGACTGCTGGAACTGCGCAATGCACAGTCCAGTCTAGCTGCTGACTGTTGGGATTGCGCAATGCGCAATTCCAGCTGGGAAGGACTGCTAGCCCAGGGACAAATTTGCATAATTTCTTGGGCCAAGCAGCCACTGTCCTCCAGAAATGCGCAAAACAGTCCTGGAGGGCAGTGCTGGGCAGGAATGTGCAAATTTGGAGAGAAAGGTGAGCCTTCCTTTCCCAGATTGCGCAATGCAGCCTTGGTGAAGGCAGAGCTAACTCGCCGATGGGAGGAGTCCCAACTCGCCGACGGGCGATTGAAAGTAAGTCAGTGAATGCATGGTGACACTAAGTGATAGTAGAAGTGATTGACAATGCATGCCAAACATGAATGAAAGATTCAACAAACAGATCAACATGCATGTGGGTGAGGTAGTTCGCTGGTCGGGCGAACGTCCGTGCAAAACAGTTTCATGCATGTGACAACAGTGAGATAGCAACGAAAATTGAAACGGATCTAGGACAAGTTAGTATATATGTAAACAACAACAAGCATTCAAAGAAATCAAGTAAACAATACTCCCACAAGCGAAAACACAAAAAGCGATAGAAATGTAGCACAAGACATGGGAAGCGGGCTTACCCCAAAACAGCTGAGCTGAATGTGCTGATTGCTCCTAGATGTGATGTGGGATGTCAAAGCTGCAAGGTTGATGTGAGGAATGAGCTCTGTAGCCTCCAGTTGATGAGTTTTGATAACATCGATTGTGACGCGCATGCCACGAATCTAAGGGAAGCATCACTGTAGCGTCCAGTTGATGAGTTTTGATAAAATCGATTGTGACGCGCATGCCACGAATCTAAGGGAAGCATCACTTGGTGGGAGGTTTTAGAATTGCTCCTTGCATGTAACCTCCAACTGCTAAACATAGATCCCTGAAACAAGGGATGCCTTTGCATGCTGCCTTGGGAGAAGCAGCCCATGCATGCAAGTTTGTTTTGCTCAGTCCCGGAGGGAACCAATCAACTCAATTGCACATGCAAGAGACTGCTCGACTGCTGGGGAAAATGCGCATTTTTGGCTGGGAGCTGGGCTGGCTGCCCAGAGGATTTGCGCAATTTTTGGGCAGAGCAGCTAACTGCTGCTTAGATTTGCACAAATCTTGGGCTTAACAACTTGCTGTTGGGAAAAATTGCGCAAATCCGGTTGGGAGGGCTGGCTGACAAGATTGTGCAATCCTTGAGCCCAGCAGGCTGTTAGAGAGGATTGCGCAATTCTTGTAGGGAAGGCTGGTTGCCCTCTAGAAATACGCAAATTTCAAGGGGAAGCTACTTAGTCTGCAGCTGTACCAAGTCCAGATGAGCAGCTTGTGAGGGGAATGGATCAACTGTGATCGACATGCTACCTTTGTGCGAGGAAAACACTTGAAGCTTGAGTACTTGATGAAGCAAGACAAAGTGCTACGTAAGGTTCTTAGGGAGGCTCCAAAATAGGCTAAGGCAAAATTTTGGAGGGTGGTTGTAGGCGCTACAACACTAGGGCATCCAACGAATTTTATTGCAGTCATTGAAACCCCTTGATTTTTGGTCCACTACTATACTGGGCTTTTCTCTCCTAGGTCCTCCAAGTTTCAAGCAAATTTGACGGTGGAATCCTGAGATATATCAAGCCCTAGCCATAAGACCAATTCTTGCCCTAGGTTGATGTGGGTTAGTGTCCTCACTTGGATCATTGCATTCAAATCTCAAAAGAAAACTTGTCCTTTGATCCTATTCTTTCCCCTAATTAGGTCAAGTCCCTCCTTGGTTGATCAACTCCATACCCTTGACCTAGTCTGGGTCCACTTGGGTTCTTTGTGGTCCCACAACTCTACAACTCAAATTCCACAAGGATTACATAGAATCCATTTCTTCACAAGGATCCCTAAGCCTAGGAAGCCCATTGTCAAGGCATATCCTCTAACCCTAGGTCTAGGTATCCTCATAACCCTTCTTAGAGAGCCAATCAACTTGGTTTCAAAGCAAGAAAGCCAATTACTTGAGCCTCTCTGGTGAATAGGCTTTAGGAATCACCTCATATCTTATCATTTACCCATCCATTCTTGTGATTCCTTCCATATCGGGACTTCTCCCATCGGTGAAAGTCCGTAATGAGTAGGGAGCTTTAACTGAGGTGATAGTGGGCTATCATTCCATTGTTGCCCCTTGACCTAGTGGTTGCTCTATAGGATACCCTGCTAGGACCCCTGCTAGTTTGAGTGGTAACAGTGGCAACAGGGCACAAGTAAAATCAAGACATAGCATTTCATACATTAGACATTAAGCATAAAAAATTTCTCATGAAATAACACATACATGACAAAATAAGTATATCCATCCACCACATTTGCAAGAATGAAGCTCCAAGACAAGATAACAATTATCCATACATCAAAATGCATCAAATAATCTTCAATTCGTCCAACAATAACAAGTCCGAGTTATTTTCTCCAAAGAGATACAAATCCAAGTGATGATGAGAGATCAAATGAACCTCTCTTACATTTATATGATCCTCCAAGGGATTCGAATAGCTAAATTAGGCCTAATGATGTCCCTAACATTAAAATAATGTGCAAATAACAATACTTTGGTGACAAGCCCACCAAATAGCTCCATAATAAGAATAATTAGTCTCTCAAGTGGGCCAAAATGAAAGATAAGTAGTTGGAAGGCCAAATGAAGTCCCTCATGTGCCATGATGAATAGAAGGGCTCTAATGACAGTGAAGAAGGGGGTGGCTGCTTGATCTCCAAACAAATGACTAGTGGTGCTCCCAAGTGGCTGTGGGGGCACAAAGAACATCCTCATTGGTCTCCAACATAATCGAACAAGCATGTGCTCCATCTGTACGGGCTAGGACAATGATGCAAGCTCTCCCTTAAAAGGAACTAATAGAGTTGTGGGACAAAACCCCATCTGTAAGGGCTAGGACAATAATGCAAGCTCTCCCTTAAAAGGAACTAATTGGTGAGACAAAACCCCATCTGGGCCGTGGATCATCTATCAAGTGTGTGGTGCAAGTGTGTAGCCTGCTGGGCAATGTGGTTCAGGTGCATCATTATCATCAAATAAATGGGACACGAGCAAGCACTGTATGGTGTTGAAGGATCCCATGGCGTGGTTATCTGCTCTTTACTATAGTGGAGTCCCATAGCTCTCAATGCTCACCATCCAAGTGTCATTCAGACTCTCTGGAGGGCTTGGACCCCGTATAGGGAGACCAAACCCCAAGATGAAGACCCCCATGTAATCCTGTATAAGATCCAGTGTGTCTCCTCACCTTCCAACACAACAGTTCATTAGTGCAATTGAGTAAATGAGCTTACAAATCATGGAACCAAGTCGACACTTCATAGTGGCATACCCTTCCATAATGGGATTTAGAATGTACAGGTGTTCCCAGGTGCAAGAAAGAGGTTAATCAAGGACCCTATTAGGTGGTTTCAACCTCCAAGGGAGTGACAGGTCCATGGTACATCCTTCAAATGGCAGGTGTCATGTGACATAATGATGGAATGGATTGGGGGCATCAAGGGGAGGCTCCAAGCCACATGCCATGGTACAAGGGAAACAATAATGAGGGAAGCCCACACATGGGTGTATAGATGAAGGAGGGAGCAATCGTGGTACATGAGTTACCCTAACCTTTGTTTTTCCACCCTTCTTCATATGCCTTTTTCCTTTTATTGATTTTTCTTTTTATAATTGCTCGGGGCTCCAGGGAATGAGAGCATGATGTGTAAGATATAGCAGTGATTACCCCCTTAAGGTTGGGCAGTTCATCGCCCACTAGGGGTTGGGACAATCATGGGTTCCTTAATGATGCAAGGGGCTCATGTAGGGGCCCTAGGAACCAGGGTGATGGCCATAATGATAGAGGGTAGAGCTCATGTTGGCTTTTTCCCACGTGCTAAATTTGTATGTCTCGACCATCTTTTGCATTTTATGGTACATTTCCTATTGAGAGTGGCCAAATTATGCTTTTTACTTTCCTTTTAGCTGCATCAACCTCCGGGGCATCGTTCCAGGCCTGACCCAAAGTGTGGACAAGAGGGAGAGGTTAACTCTTTGTGGATCCAATGGACAAAAGTGGATCCGGATGGGAAATATGTGGAAAGGGGATATAATGAGTGGAGGGGAGTGATGTATGTGGTGTCGGGAAGCGGCACCACACAACCAAAATTGGGGTTTTCGATGTATTGCCACTTTAGTAGCCAATAAAGGAGATCCCACGAGACTGGGATTGAAGACTAACTAGTAACCACCAAATTGGACAAGGGGACAAAAGTACAGACCAAACCCATTCTTTCCACTGAATCCTGTTGAAGTTTCTAAGTCTACTAGTTAGAAGCCCTCCATGCACTTTACCGATTTATTCCTACCTACTTGTTCCGTTACTTAACAAGTTATTTACAATGTAAATACTGAAAATAAACACTAGTGCATGCTCAACATATTACAGATCATCAACTGAAGGAAACAGAAACAAGCACACAAAATGACACCGTTATTTTTGGACCAATGTCCTCAGAAAAACCCAATGTGGGAAAACAGGTGCAACTATTTGAGGGTTTTCTTATTAAGCAATTTTAGAGTACAATCTGGGTGCCAAATCTAGCTTACCCAACAGAGAATGCCCTTGGCAGTAGTACCTCTCAATCTGAGACAAATGTCCCAGCTGAAACCCCAGATAAACCCTCCGGTAGCTCCTCAGCCCCAATCTGCCCCAGAAACCCCAACGTCAGCCTTTCTGGAGTGTGTCTGCCTCTCTCTGCCCAGCGCTGGCCCTGCGTCACCCTGAATGGGTCTGCGTCAGCCTTAGGAGGCCCTGCGTCAGCCTTTTGGCCCTATGCGTCAACAACGCTTGCCTCTCTAAAGCACTATGCAGCTCTTGGCTGCCTCTGCGTGAGCCTTGACTGTTACTGCATCACCCTCTCTGGCTCCTGCGCCGATCTCCCGGCACTATCTCTGCCTCTCTGTCTCTCTGTACTCACTGCCCTTCAGCTGCAACTCTGATCACTAATTCTATCTCTCTTGGCAAACCCCGCTCTAGAGAATAGAATGATTGATCATCTGGTGTATTCTCCAAGTAACCCTCAAGCCTCCTCTTATACTTTTCTCGTTGACATATCAACGGCCGAGATTAAGTCCCTAATCAATGGCTAAGATTAGGTCTGGCTTGATCTATGTCTTTTGAACCATTCTAACACAATTTTATATTAATCCACATTAATATTTTAATTTCCCTAAGTTTAGACTTAGGGACTCCATTCAAAATATTAATTATTTTAATATCTCCTAAACTATTTAGAATCTGTCCAAACCCTTTTTGGGTATTGGAAATCTCATGTGCCCCAACCTGTCCACCAAATTTCGTGGCTAGAGCACATTCGATGCTACCACAAATCAACAAATCCCCCCACTAATCCATGTCCAAATATGTCTATAATAAGTAAGCAAAAATACCCAATTACATAATGAAAAGCCATACCTTCAGAATTGGAAAGTCCACTTTCAAACATACTATCATGACAGAATGGGCGAGGGCGCATAATGGTTGGCTCAGGTGATAGAGATGATGGCACATCAAGCTATCTGGGGCTACAAGGGGCTTGTTAAGTTTAGGTATGTTCTATCCTGAGATAAAATTTACTTCAATTTTCCATATTAACTCAATATCAATTCCAGATTAGCAATCACATTTAACATGATAGTAAAATGCAGATAGAGCATAAACATAAATCGTAGAAAACAAGCCAAGACAAGAGGACACAAGATGTGGTGCCAGCCAAGGACAAACCCCAATGTGGGGAAACCCTTGATCAATTCTTCTTATGTTCTTCAATAGTTCAGCAGAGAGAGAGATACTACATATACATCAGAAGTCAACATTTTGACTTATCAAAATAAGAGCAGATATCTCCTCTATGAAGATAACACATGAGGTAGTTGATCTGAACTCCGGTGAAGACATACTGCTTCAACTGATCCTACAAGGTGACTCCATCACCAAGCTGCACCCATCATTGTGCTGCACCTCATTATCATGCTGCATCTGTCACTGTGCTGCACCCAATCACTGAGATGCTCTCATCACTATGCTGCTCCCTTCACTGAGCAGTACCACATCATCATGTTGTACCCATTATCAACAGGCTGCTGCAATGCATCGTGCTGCTGCTATACCTACATGCCCATCATCACCATGTTGTGCCATTGTGCTGCACTGTAATGTACCATGCTGCCCACATCATGCTGTCACCCATCACACCATGTCCAACATCAGTACACTGCAATACGGTATCCAATTACCAGCCTTAGCTGCTTGCTATGGCTTGCAGCCTAGCAGAGCAGCTAGGATATAGTTACACACTCCTTCAACAGGTCCAAAGTGCAGTCTCCTAACAGTCCCAAAATCTGCCCATATTTGACTGCAATTGATCTCCAAGGAAAGGCTGTCCTCTTTATTGTTCAAAGCAGCCTTCTATTCATATAGTTGACCTCCAAGGGAAAGCTGTCCCCTTTGCTGTAATGCAGAGCAGCCTATTTGCCCTTAACAATAGCTCTGCCTTTCACAAGGCCATTCTTTA
This sequence comes from Pinus tabuliformis, assembly GCA_031772625.1. Lineage (NCBI taxonomy): Eukaryota > Viridiplantae > Streptophyta > Pinopsida > Pinales > Pinaceae > Pinus > Pinus tabuliformis. Next base: position 1,002,680,996 of record CM062811.1, on the reverse strand, counting down.
CTAGCCATCATGGGTCATGGTAAGTTACAGCCAGTACCAGTCCTCAAGTAAGCACCCAAGCAAGCTACTATCACGGTGGCTAGGTTCCTATTCTTTGCTGCTGCTCTACGAGGTAGTATAGGGCTAACACCAGCTCCTGTACTTACCCAACAATCCGCAGATTAGGGCTCTGTCACCTTGTACTCCTTCCACTGTCCCAAAACAGTGCTGCCTTAATTAACTCGGCTCTCATACAATATGAGACAGCTTCCACGCAGTCATAATGATCCTCACAAATCTGCTTCTAAACAATAGTGACTAGGGCATTAATTCTGCCAGCGTATTGGAGTCTCTTGACTGTGTATAAGGGTCACCCTTTGAACAGCAATTAGGGCTCCTTAGAACAGCGGTTTAGGCCTTCTCATGCTGCTGGTTAAGGCCTCTTCTTCTGCGGCTTAGATCACCCTTTTAGGACAGCAGTTAGGGTAGCATAGGACAGCAGCTAGGGCTAGATATGATGACGTCTAGGTCTCCTTGTCTGGACTGCGTATAGGAGTCCCTTTTGGGCTTCGTATAGAAGCTCCCTTTCACTGCATTTAGGGCTTGAACTCTCTTCTAAGACAGCGTTGAGACTTCCTCCATTAACTGCGTTTATTAGGGCAGCGTTAGAAGCTAGGTCATCTTCTTTTAGGGCTGTGTAGATCCTTCTTTCCCATGGCAGCATTCAGATCTAGGGCATCTCTTCATTAGGGCAGCATTGTCTCTTAGGATCTCTCCTCCCACCAAAACCCAAAGACAAGTGGAGAGGAAGAGATCACAAGAAGAGTGTGTTCAAATGACTAGCAAGCCACCTCTTTTTATACTAAAACGTTGAGCACAAGTGGGGGCAATTTGGTTGTTGGCCGACCTTGACGAATTGTCCCATAACACAAATAAATTCATATCTCCATGAATACATGTCGGAATCGGATGATCTTTAGATCAATCCTACACCTCTCGACGAGAGGAATCCAAGAAAAATATCAGCTGCCATAAATAAGATGATCCACATGGAGTTTGGCCCTAGTTGCCAATTTTAACAGGGCTGCTTGCTGAAGACAATCTAGGAAAAAAAGTTCTCCTATGGGTGTCACCCACTGGCGGTGGGTAACAGGGCCATTATCCCAGGACGTGTGCCTAAGTAAGTTCTGAGTTTTTATTAATGAAACACTGATTTGTTGGGCAAAAACTATTTGTGATTATACGATTCAAATTGTAATTTACTTCTGCTAAATATCATGTGTTAGCAACTTAACCGTGTATTTGTTCAGTAATCAATTACTTGGAATTAAATATCGAGTGTTGGGTTTGTGTAAATTTTAACATCAACAGGGGTACCTATATTCATTGCAACATTCTTAGGCACCATTGTAAGCCCAAGGTCACAAGTCAAAGCCATGTAACAACCATGTGAGGCCTTATAAGCATCCTAGATCCCGTGTCATGTTGACTTAGTCTTATTATGGTTGGTACCTTTGAGTTCATTTATGGTTCCTTTCATCTTGGAGAGGGTTGGAGCTCCTCAAGTGAGCTTATATGTGGGCTCATGGTTTTAGAGTAGCTATATTTTTGTAGGGTGGTTCACCAATTTAGGGGCTATTCCAACCCATGTTTGGTGCAGCTATGTCTTTCCATATGGTTATGAGTCTATCAAGTTTGTAGGTGGCCTTGGCTTTGGTGTTGTATCCCTCAAATGTTTCTTAGATATGTCAGTCTCATAATTAGTGACATTCATGCTTCCCAATGCAAAGTGGTCTTGGAAGTCAAAAAGCCTATTGGGTTTGAGATTGCAAATCTCAGTGAGAGGATGACATGCCACGTGGAATGTTTCCATTTGATGACTCATTCTCAAGTTGTGATTGGTCGATGGCAGTCAATAGGGGTGACAACTTTCTAGAGGCATAATGGGTGGAGTGTTGCATCATTTTGGACATGCGTTACATCCAAAGTTATGTACCCGAAAAGAGGGACAAAACCCATGTCTCTGAAATTTTTTTCCTCAAGGGAATTGGAGATGCATGGTTTGACCAAGTTTTCAATGGGTTTAACGAAGCTTATGTGGCAAAGCCTTGGACTTTTTCAAGTCACAAACATATGATGTGGCACTATATGGCAAGGATACTACCTGTCTTGGTCAAGTAGTGATTGTCATGTTTCTTCTTAATGGTGTAGTTGATGCAATCTTGTTCTTTCTCTTGATTGCCTACCTACCTCTTTCTGTATAGTTTTGTCAACCTTTTACCTTTCAACAAATGGGCTTGTAGCTTAACTTTGAGTTTCCCTTCATGAAATAATTTTCCCTGTTGCCCTATCAGCAAACCAAAGAAAGAATCAAAAGAATAATCCTTACTATATATATTTTGGAATGCTTAACTAACAAGAATAGACAAACATAATACATCATAGGATGTCTTTAGATTCATCAAAATCTGTCTGTGCGCTAACTATCCTTTTTCAAGAAATTTGCTCAAATTCACCTAATTTCAACTGAATCTTCTTCATGCGATCCAAATAATCTTCAATTCTTTCAAAATGAGAGATGATCAAGAGAGATGAACTCTTTCTCAATATGCATAGCCTGACTTTCATCAATATTATCCTAGAGAATCTTCAGCTTCTATACTTCATTAGGATAGTTGATCCCACTATATGAAAGCGAATCTCCCTAGAAATATCAGTCATTATGACTCCTATGACCTTGTCCTTCTTCTTGTACATGGCAAACTTCAGCTGATCATTTATTGGATTTGGAACTATGACCTTTGTAAAATACTATAGTGCCTGACTTTTTAATTATGTTTTCATATCTTGTACTCACACACTAAAATAATGGCAATTCATAACCACAGGATCTTGTTTGGAACCCATGATTTTGATTTATAGATCTAAACCCTGATTTGGTCTTCAACTCAAAACCTTGTGTCAATCTACTAGAGAGATCTGGCTCTTCAAATGCATGAGCTAGCTCTCAAACCATTAGCTTTGATACCATGCTAGAGAGCTAGGTAATTAGTTAGATCAAGAAGCTATACATTCCAAGAAAAGGTGGTGTCTATAGACATTGTAACAACACTTAAGCACAAGTAAGTATAGCTCAACATACATTAGGAAACACAAGCAATCAATTTTTTTTTCACATTGCATGCTAGATTGATCCGTAGGACCATCTTTATATGGTTTCGAAGTGTAACTAACTCCCTTGAAACGAGGAAGACATGGTCCACTTTGATTGGCCAAGTAGTAGAATGAACTCTTTGAATTCTGCCTCAACCTACACACCAGTTGATTTACCTGGTCATCCTGATGAAACGTTGGATGCTTAACTGACCACTTAATCAATTTCTTAATCGACTATCCTAGTTGAATGCCAATTGTTGACTGACTATGTCCAGAAAATCTTGAGATGTGATGAACCTGCTTAGCCAACTATTCCAGTGAGGGACATATTTCTTAAATATGATAATATTTGTTTCATGAGTCAAAAGATGACTTGCTGAAAATTTGACAATGCATTGACTTTGGATCTTTGGGGTATGTTTAAACTTGTACTTCTGCTTTCTGTTTTTGCAGGTTCTTGGATCCTTAGATACATGGGATTATGTTGTGGTCTCATTCTTTCCTGGTATTAGTGAGGTATACTAAATAAATATTTCACTACTTTATAGTTGGATCTTCTTATGAAAAAGTTGCCTTCAATATTCTTTTAATAACTCATTCATTTTCCATCCTAGGAACTTCTTTTTCGTGGGGGGTTGCTTCCTTTGATTGGTTTAGACTGGAAGGGCATGACAATAGCGGGCATTACTTTTGGTGCCTTGCATCTAGGAGGGGGAAGAAAATATGCATTTGCACTTTGGTAAGATATCTAACTTCTTTATTTTTCTTTCGATCTGGCAAATCTCATGTTTCAAAACATAATTCCATGCTTACTAGACACTTGGAACCTCCCTCTGGCTTTGGATGTCTGCAGTGGCTGCTCTAGTCACCATGTTCTCCATAATTAGAATGTAGATTCTGAATTATTCCCTTCTAGGCAGAAACTTATTAGAATTATGACAGTTTGTTTGGGCACAAAAAATATCACTATTAGTATAAATAAGAAGACTGATCTTTTCACCTAGCTGATAAATTCTATAGAATCAACCTCCATGGTTGAGATTTCTTTCTTAATTTCTTTCCCATTTTGAGATTTTCTTTTATATCAAACTTTCAAGGAGATTGCTTTTTCTGGGGATTGAATTAATATCCAAACACTAATGAAAATAAATGAGTTGTGACTTGAACGACTCCCAGTTGTATAAATTTAGCATGAAAATTTACGTTCATATTTAAAAACTTTGCTCTTATACACCAAATGCTTTTGCACAATTGTACAGGGCTTCATTTGTTGGGACTGTATATGGATTTGCAGCAATTTCTTCCTCAAGTATCATTGTACCAATAGCAGCTCACTCTTTGAACAATCTTATTGGAGGGTTATTATGGAGATACCTCTATTCAAAGGAAACCGCAAAAGTTGGCAGTTCTGATTCCACATGAAGATTAGCAAAGAAATTCTAGGTCACTCTATGATCTCTTACTTGTAACATTTGTACAAAATTTAGCATTTACTTTTTCTTTTCAAACCTTGATCATAGATTTCATCTTATCCCACAAATGGCTAAATGTGGGCATGTATAACATGGTTGCAGATATCTCTGATTTCTCCCGATATTACAGAGTTTTGCAAGTTGCTGTTTTTCCAAGTTTTTCATGTGCAAGTTTATTCTTGCAAATATTTTCTGATATTTTCCTCAATGCTTGTAGGAAATGGTGTAGGCTTCACTTTCAGCTACGACCGACCTTATATTGTAATTATTATCATATTTCTAGCTTTGGCTAAGGATGACCTTGTACATATAGGCTCATAATCCCTCTTAGGGAAAGTGCCTTGCCTCGTTAGTTATACACACACACACACACACACACTCAGCTACGACTGACCTTATATTGTAATTATTATCATATTTCTAGCTTTTGTTAAGGCTGACCTTGTACATATAGGCTCATAATTCCTCTTAGGGGAAGTGCCTTGCCTCTTAGGTTATATCAATGTTACCAGACTTGGAATCGGCAATAAATCAGCAAGGCAAAAGAGAAAAGAGTTTTAATCGGATCAGGGAAAAATCTAGAAAAAATGAAGAAAAAATCAATAAAGATATACACATATATTGAATTAAAAGAAAAAAAAAAAACATTTTTCATTGACATTCAATAAAGCTATGTCCAAACAATCCATAATATCAATAGATGTCCAAAATATCATGAATGAATAAGTATCTCATATATGTTATGAGTCCAAACATGATCCAAAGTATTGAGTCTTGACTCCTAACGAGTGACTACATAGAACCAAAAGTTTATAAAATGCTGCATACTAATCAGTGAAAAAACAGTAACTGAAATCTCTTGATTGTTGTTGAAATGATACGATAATGGTTTACTACTGAAATCTCTAACAGAGCACATGTTGAAGCTAACGCTAGAGCACACTACACACTACGCCTCTATTACGCAGAGTAAACTGAAACTGAAACCATGCCTCTATTACCTTCTCGACGTATGAGTTGTCGGGTCTGAGTAGTGAGAAGTAAGTTACAGACCGACGTTTAATTTTTAACCTAACTAAACCACGTGGCGAACAATGCAACAACCCTGAAAGTTAAAACCCGTGCTCATCGAGTAAAGGGTTGAAAATCACCTTAGTCCCCTAAATTGCAATTAATCGGTGAGTCGTGAGTCAAACTTGGTCAACGTGAGTTTAACTCGCCCAGAGTTGAATCAGATCGTTTGAGGGAAGAGCAGAGTTTGACTCGTGATTAATCATGAGTGATCGGAGATTCATGTTTCACTGGGTTTTATATATATATATATATATATATATATATCCAACTCTCGTTTGTTTTCCATAAGGTGATTTGCCTAAGGGAACCTATCAAGTCTTGTGTTCTCTTGTGCTTGGGCTTATTTCTCTCTAGTGCACTTATTTTTGGGTTTAGTCTCTGTATACAAGAACCTGCTCTTGGCTGATTCCTCTTCAAGTTTTGTACATCCCTAGTTTTGGTATGCCCTTCTCTTTATTCTAGAATTTGGTTTTGTATTGGTTCCACTAGATTCTCTCGTTATTTCTTCTAAATCTCAACATGGTATCATAGTATAGGAATATATGGATTATAAATTTTGTCATGTGACTATGAAATATGTACATGAATGTTATTATGACGAAATAGCTGCATGGATATTATTTTGAGGTGTGCTAATGTACCTTAAGATTTCTAAGCTCATCTTCCAATGTTTTTCTATTGATGGTAGTGCTATTGCACTCCAATGAAGAAAGATGAGTTTTAGTCCTTGTATGCAACATGATTGTTTGGCATGTTGTCAACAAACAATCTCTTTGGAAAGGTGTGAAGGAGGTTTTGGCATTCGCTCATCGTAAAACACCCTAATTCGATGGTCTACATTTCGACATGCGAGACAACATGGTTTCTGGCTTGTGTTTGTTGGTTTCTGAGTTGTGTTTTTTGGAACAAGCCTCAGCCATCCACAAGTAATATTCATAGTGGTCAAAGCCTTTCAGTGAAGTATCTACTAAGAAATCGGATTGATATACAATAATGGATATGTGAGAAATATTGAATTTACAATGAAGTGCCTTAGTTTGACTTTACGCGCAGGCTATTACTGGCCCACATTATTCAAAGACGCACATAATTACGTAAGGAAATGTCAAGTCTATCAAACTGCTGCTGGGAGACAAAAGAAACCATCCTTGCCACTGCAACCAGTTACCATTGAACAACCTTTTGATCAATGGGGATTGGACGTAATAGGTGAGATCATTCCTCACTCTTCTAAACATCATAGATATATCCTTACAGCAACATATTACTTTACTAAATGGGTAGAAGCAGTTCCACTCAAGACGGTTAATGCTGAAAATATCATCGAGTTCATAGATCAGTTCATAATCACCAGGTTTGGGTTGCCTTCCACTTTAATGTTTGATAATGCATCATATTTTTCTGGTAATGCAATGACTGAATTTGTAGTCAAAAGGGGTTTCAAGCTTAAATACTCTGCCAATTATTACCCACAAGGGAATGGGTTAGCTGAATCTACAAATAAGAACTTAATTAGAATCATTAAGCAAACCATTGACCAAAATCATAAAAATTGGCATAAGTCTTTAATATATGCTTTATGCGCAGATCGAATAACGCAGAAAGCCTCAATTGACACTTCTCCCTTTCATTTAGTTTATGGGAAAGAAGTGGTTCTTCCAACACATCTGGCAATTCCCTCTTTAGCCTTGGTTCAATATATTGATGAAGCACCAACTTCTTCCTTACAACTAAAGCAGCTGGAATTAATTAAGTTAGAAGAACAACGAGAACGGGCTAAGATAACTCACGCTCATCACCAAACATTAGTAAAAGCCTCTTTTGATTCCAATATGATATCCAGAAAAGATTTTCAGATGGGAGATCTAGTTCTAAAATGGGACAAGGCTGATGAGGAAAAAGGAAAACATACAAAATTTCAAAGAATGTGGCTTGGTCCTTTTCAAATCATAGAAGTCATAGGTCCATCCACTTTCATGATACAGGATTTAACATGGAAAAAATATTTTTTACCTGTTAATGGTCAGATCCTCAAAAAATATTTTCCATACAAGATCATTCTTCTATTTTTAGAGTAGTTGTTTTTCTTTTCATAATAAAATTGGTTGTAAATGGTTACATTTGAGATTCACGAAAAAGACACAAACTCTCTTTTAGATTTTGTTTCTTTCACTTGTATAAATAGAATTCCTTCTAAAAAATTGATCATTACTACTGAAAGATACAGTTAAAGACTCTAGACCTAGAAATGATACTAGTTTCAACTGTATGAACTTTGATGAAAAGCTACCTTTAGTTAGAAATTGTTTTATTTCGGTCCAATGAAAGGTATCAATAACAAAAAATGAAGATTCTCTGTAGAAAAGCTCTTTCCAAAAACTCTATCATTGTCGTCCAGAGCTGTCTTAAGGAAACAATGACTTCCTCCCCACCTAGGAAACTACAATATTCAGAGAATGATCCAAATATACACTTTAACTTAAAGAGTAAGAGGTCTCATCACGAGCCGACTTATCATGATCATAGATATTATAGCTCGTTGACTTTGCCAAATACTGCATACCACAACAGGGCAATGACTCAAGATTGTTAAAATCAAAAGACAAGGGGTCTCATCACGAGCCAGCTTGTTCAACAAAATTATAAATCAGTGAATGACTATGTCATGAATTGGCTACCAAACCAAGACATTGTTCTTTAATAATAAAAAAGAAAATGAAAGCAAAAAGTGTGGAAATGGATTTTTCTTTGAAAGTTGTAAATTTCCCTAAGTAAGATACATGATCATTGTTGGATAACAGGTATCCCTGTCGAAGCTATAAACGCTTGCTGGCAGCAGAGGCTCTACCTACGACAAATGAGCATATTTAAAACTGATTTACATAGAAGACTTTGTTTTTATCTTTATAAACCAAGTAATGACTGATGTAGATACAATGGACTAGCTTGAGGGAGTAAATAATCAAAGTTGAGAAAAGAAGAAACGAAATATCATTGATAGGTAAAAGCATAATGTACTTAATATTTCTATAATAAAGTTCAATTTTCTGGAAAATTTTCTGTTTTGGAAGTTTTGAAAATTCAAAAGAACAGCAGAGATAACTGGTTCTTCCAAGTGAATCGCCAATTGTTGTGGCCAGCAACAACCCCCCTTCTTATTTAGTGTTATTCCTAATACTAAATAAGTGGGGACCCTTAGTTAAAAAAATTTAAAAATTGAATTAGTGCTTAAATTTCCTTTCCTAATAAAACTTACCATCATAAACTTAGGAAGACCCCCTTAAAAAATCTAAAAATCTAAGTTTTATGATAAGGTAAGACAAAAATCTTTCCTTAGGAAATATCGCATCGCAAAAGGATAACAAGATACCTCCTTACAAGCCGAATTCTATCATTGCGAGATCGCGATACGCGATAATAAACAAATATCGCATCGCATACATCAAGCACAACTTACATTGAAACATCTTAAATTGTCGATATGCGATGACGCATATCGCAAATTGCATTTCGCAGAAAACAGATTAACGAAGATTGTCATATATCATGTTCCTGCGATCTGCGATATTGCGATATTGCAATTTTGCGATAGAGTGACAATGCGATAATGCGATATAGCGAGTTGCGATTCTGCGATGTTGTGATCTGCGATATTGGAAGCAAATTGCAAAATCGCTTCATCGCAGATCTTTCGAGCTCGTGGTTCAAAAAAGTATTTCCATAAACTGACACCTGATTATGCGCTTTAATGCTAATAAATGAGTTAGTTGCCAGTTATTAATGAAATATGGTTTCATGCTTATCGAAAAATCATTTCACGTAAGGTGGTATATTTGATACGTCTTCGGCATTTAAAACTTTCCCATCACCCTTCCTTATCATTATTCTCACTTCACTTGTGAATTGCGGGAATGAAGAACAGAAAACGATACAAAGTAGTATGCAGGATATTATGGGAAAGAAAAGCAAAGCTCCGAGCTCTGAAGAGAAAGAAATGACGCCCTTGTATACAGACACAACCTGTAACAGAGACGCTGGTATTGCTACGTGGGAAGGCATGTTTAATCTACTTGAAGAGGAGAATCCCAGAGTAATGGAAGTTACTACTACTACGGGCTCACATAGTTCTTTTGAGGCATCCATCACAGAGCTAGCTTGTTCATTCTTGCACCGGATAGCAACAAGGCCCAAAATTCTCCCATACACGGACATGGTTAAGTGGATACTGGACAACGTTGATATCAGAAATAGACAGTTTAAGACTCAAGGTCAAGGACTCATTGGCTGATTCACTGCACAGGATTTGAAGTTTATGTATCATTTACCAGAGCCACAAGAAACTTATAACAAGCAATTTATGGAGAAATTTGCAAAAGAAAATCAAGACCTGGCAGAAACCACTAAAGACTGGTTGAGGAGGGACGAACCGCTGAAGAAAGATAAACATGGTATGTATAGTACTGGTTCTCTCACCTCCCCGTATTGCTTTGCTGCTGCCATGCTCTGTAGACTGTTTGGAATGCCAGATATTAACAAATTTTCATCTGAATGGCTACCATTATTGGATGCCGCCACGAATGCCACTATTGTAGATTGGGCTAAAATATTGTTTGATAACCTAGTCATGACCATTGTAAATTACTGGTCTAAAAGAACTGTTTCTTAGAGAATTTATCCCCCTTTTTACCTATCTGCGTATGTGATGGATGCGATATGTTATGTTTCTAAGTTTCCTGTTATGGGTTGGAAATGGACAACTCAAGACCCCTTACCCATTCATATCTATCATAAGGAATTGTGGGACTCTAAGTTCGCTCCGCACTTCTACCAGATTTGTCATGGAATCATGCTGCCCTTGTACAGAATGTTGTATGATAAAGATGCTCCAAGATGCTCTCCTGAAGCAGAGGTAGACATACTCCCTGTCGCGAGATGGTTCGGGGAGGAATTGTTTACTTATGTCAGGGTATTCGGAAGTTCTGCTTCCCCTCACATCCTACCTTTGTATGTCCCTGATAAACTCATGGCTCAAGAAATTGCTTATCAAACCTGTGGAGAAGGAGGTTTGACTAAAGATTTGAAAGACAAAAAGAAGGCTATCTGGGCACAGTTTCCTGTAGCCTGTGGAACCTTTTCACTATTTGATGTAGGCCACGCATTCACAGAAGTAAAAAATATAACGTGTTTACAGTTATTCAAATTTTCAGGAAGACCGTTCGAACCCCATGATGTTGCTAATAATTTCACTACTGCGATCAAGATAAAGGTGTTTTCTGGAGAAGATGATCTGTTCGATGACATATTCCAACAGAAAATCACACTTGAAGAAATTCTGCATGCAGCCCAAATGCAATTCTCTCCAGAAGAATTTCAACAGTTCAAAATATACAGGGAAAGAAGGTTAGCTAGCATTCCTTTGGAAAAACTATGCTTAGAACCCGTAAGGGAACCAACTCCAAGTGTTAGTCTTAGTGGAAGTTCAGGCACAAACGGATCTAAATCCAAGTCTGGAAAAGAAACATCTGAACATTCTAAAAGATCCGAAAGTGAACAGGATAAGAGCGAAGGGTCAGTAAAAGATACTGCCTAGTCAACGGAACTTCTACAGCAACAGGTTTTTACCTCCCCGCAAAGAGATCCTCCCCCTCTCGTCGTTTAGCAACCATCAGTCAGAAACGAACTAGATAAAGAATGGGAAACCTTCAATGACTTGATCAATCTTGAAGGACAAACCATAAAGACACCTGTGAACAATGTACAGGTAACAAAAGAAGTAGTCAAAAGAACAGTTAGCAATGTCTCAGATATGGAGCATATTCCTATTGCCCCATCTTCTGAGCTTATGCTCAAAATAGAAGAAATTCCTCCTCTTGATATATTTTATAGCCCACAGCACAAAGCAGTAGTGAGAAGACAGAGGAAGAAAATGAAATTGGAAAACGTGCTTTCTCATGACGCAGAACAATTAGACGTCCTATGGAAAGATCCCACTACCGATCCCACTGAGAATCTCACCAAACTATCTCAGATCGCAGGAGTGTATGCCTTTGCGACTATTGATAAAGCATCTGAGGTACAACAACTGCTAAAAGAAAAGGAAGACCAGATACAAGTTTTGCAACAACAGTTGCAACAAGCCAACACCAACAATGAAGCACAGAAACAGCTTGAAAGATTACAGCAGGACTTCCAACAAATGCAGATAGGTTATCAGAAAAGTTTGAATGAGAAAGAAAATCAGTTACAGGATTTACAGGAGATGCACAAGGATAATCCTAAACTTACAGAATTTATCACAGAATCCATTTCCTTGAATGAACAATTACTACAACAGCAGGAAGCATTGGGCCAAAAAATATCGCAGTGGAACTATTATTGTGAAATAAGTGATAAAACCACTAATCAAGTTGTAGATTTACGAAGTGATTATGATTTAGTTGATAAACGGGTTACTGAATATTTGGCTTGGCAAGAAACAGATGAGGGAAAAAGAGAAGGTGCACCAAGGATCAATGAAAATCACAAAGAAATGATCTTTAACAAATGGGACAAACAAATCAGGGAGGCAGAGCAAGCAGCAGAAGGAGCAGCCACGGCAGCAAACAGTATTATTGATTGTGTAAATGAAAATTGCACAGGGCAAATTTGATCGCAGAAACCACTGCAGGGTATTTACCTAATGTATAGCAACTACAAACAGATTGGAGGCAGAAAGCTCAAGAAAAGGCAGAAGCAATCCAAGGGTTAACCAAGTTGAACTGGGATTATTACTGGGCATACTTGGTAAAGCCACATAGCCAGTGGATGACTCTCAAGTGTATCATCAATTCTGTTGAGAAGATGGTGCCAGCTCTTGTCGATTGTGTTTTCTCAGCTCATCTAAAATCGGAAGTCGGCCAGCTGACTCTTCTCAAATAGATGTTGAATGCATGTGATTTCAAAGAGAAGATACAAAAGTAGTTTTAATTTTAGTTTTAATTTTGTTTTATTGTTGCCTGAAATGAGGACGGTCATTTAAACCGCATCCTACATTTTTGTAATAAGTTATTTTTAGATTTAGTTAGTAGTATTTAAACCCTTCTCATGCATTTAGAGAAGGGTCTTGAAATTTGTCAAAACTTATCTCCAGAACATGCGCTTTTGTACCCTCTGAGGAGGTTTTGATGAATGAATGGAACATGATTTATTGATATTTGCATTTGATATATGCTACTGATGTTGCACTTTTGTACTCTTAGTCAATGTTAGATCAAAAAGAGATAAATCATTATTGCTTGAAGCTCATGAGTAGGACTAGTTATAAATGGTACTTCTATCTCTTAACTATTTCTGCTTTGTGTTAAAGTGATATTCATGTTCAGTTGTTTATATATTGATGCATGAATGCCTGAGTTATCATTTGGCACTTTTGTACGGTGATAGCTATTTATTTATGCTTAATGTATGAGTAGCTTATTATGCGATATGTTTTTCACAACTGTTCGTCTAACTTTTTATACTAAGTGGTTCATCTTTATTGAATTATTTTCTCATAACAGTTGAATGATCTATATTACCAATTGTTATTTGAAATCATTTTAGATCGCATAAAAGAAAGATTACACCCCGGGTTAGTGTAGACTTAGATATTTCTACTTATTAGAATACAATTTCTATATTATTAGATTAGAGTTAGAATAAAAATATTCCATTTAGAAACTGTTAGAAAGAGAAATATCAATCCTTCACACACACACAAATTGGGAAACTGGTCCCATATCCCCAGTGGGACCCACCATACCAAACGGAAAAGGAGCTGCTAACCAAGGTCCGGACCGGGTGGGTATCCCCCTTGTTGTAGACCCGATTTTCGGGGCTTCAACACAACCCAAATCGACTGTTGCACTGCTTCCTCAAAGGAAGATGGCTCGATCTCAACACATTCCCCAGCAAGGGCCATGTATCCAGTGTACCTCTCAGGTGACCTCCTCTATCTATGCTGAGAACATGGTGCTCCCACATTCTCTCTCGCATCCTCCAATAATCTGTCAACTTCTCTTGTGCGCTTCCATCCATCTTTGGAAGACTCTACTTGAGTGGATGTCTCCACTCCTGGAACCTCTGCATGTGTCTGCTTCGCATTAGTCTGAGGCTCCTCCTCCTTAGAAACCAACAGTTCCCCCATAGCCTGTAGTTAGAGCTCCCTCTCAAGGGAAACTCGCATGGCCTTTTGCTCATCAAACTTGAGATCTTTGCGAGCCAATGTCCTCCAACTGGTAGGAAAGTACACTCGATAGTTGTGAGGTGTATCAGTGTACCCCACAAATATCCCCAACTCTGTTGTTGGCTCAAGCTTCTTCCATGCATCCTTTGTCACATGGAAATATACCGATGAGCCAAAGATCCTGAAGTGACCCACATTTGGTTTCTTACCGGAGAAAGCTTCCTCTGGTGTCTTCATCCCAAGTATCCGATGCGGGCTTCTATTCTGCAAATAGACCACTATGTTGCATGCCTCAGCCCAAAAGTGAAGTGGTAAGCCTTGGTCATGCAGCATTTCTTGTGCTACCCCTACAATAGTTTTGTTCTTCCTCTCGGCCACCCCATTCTGCTGTGGGTTATGACGTGTTCTCAATTCTCATTTAATTCCTTCCACTGCACAGAAGTCCTTAAACTCTTGAGAGACATATTCTCCACCATTGTCGCTTCTCAAGGCCTCGATCTTCTTCCCTAACTCTTTCTTGACCAAAGCTTTGAACTCACAAAACTTTGTGAAAGTTTGGTTCTTCTTCTGCATGAAATAAATCTAGCATTTACGAGAGTAGTCATCAATGAAAATCACATAATACCTTTGCTTCGTTGTGGATGTCATCGAGAATGGTCCACACAAATCAATATGAACTCGCTCTAAGATATCCTTTGCCCGATTGTCTCAATCACGAAAGGAAGACTTGGTGTACTTTCCTAAGGTACAACCTTTGCATGTTTCAACTTGCTCAAGTTTACCTTTGGGAAGTCATGTAGATATCTGTTGCATTATCTTCAAAGCCCCATGATGAAAATGGCCCAACCGCCTGTGCCACAACTCGCCAATGTCTTGGCTTTGCACCGATTCTGCTTTCATACTCAATGTTGCACAATCATCTACCTCTATTTTATAGAGATTCTTCACCCGAATCCCTATCCTCTTGGTCTGACCTGTTAGCGCTTGAAATTTGCCTCAGGCTGAGAAAGACAAAATCCAAGGCAACATCAAACCACTTAGCCTCATAGCTAGCCCTACGGGGCAGGAGAGGGCTCTCTCCGGGTCTATCTCGGCAAAGATCTTCAAAGGGCAGAGATAACCAATAAAGAACACTGATTTTAGGCTAGTAAACTGATAGAGAAGGTTTGATTTCAGATTTTTAGGGTTTTGGTGGAAAACAGGGGGAAAGCAATTTTGGGTGCGGGGATGGGACACAACTTTTGCAGAGGTCTTTTTGGGGCAAGGTAGGAGACTGTCTTGATGCCTTTGAAAGAGTTGGGTGGATAGGAATGACTGGTGAGGAGCTAAGGAGAGCAAGAAATCACCATGAGTTCTCCTTAAACAGATGAAAACATTGATATTAAGCAAACTTAAAGGCAGAGCATAGCAATCATGAATTCTACCTTATCACTTCATTTGCCTAATTTGCAGAAGGAAAAGTGAGAAAATGATACACATAATAAACTTACAAGTACATAAGAGAAGCACACCATCAACACAAGTAACCACAGGAATCCCAAAGAGGGCTGCAAAACCCTGGTCTTTCCTTTACCAAAATTGCAGAGATACAAAGTGTAATACAATAGAAGCTTATCCCTCCAGAGTCCAACCATGAAAATGACTAAGAAAATACATAATATAGGCAAGCTAACACCTTTCCTTGCCTCTAGGGGTCGAGCTCATCCTTCTAGGAGCTGTTTCAACCAATTCTAAACTGAGCACTAAAATCTAGGCAGTCAAAACAACTTGCCTCTATAAGCTAGGAAACCAATTCATTCATTAAATTTTTGACTTTTTATGAATGAATCTTCTAGAAGAGATAAATAAGTGCCATGACATCATAAAATTACATCAATTACATCAAGGAGGATGAAAAATCACTCCAAAAAGTCAAAACTAGTCAAATCTGCGTTTCGCTGAGCTGTAGGTGAAAATCTAGCAAATTTCCCTGATGCGTAGCGCCCCGATTCTCTACGCGTAGCGCGCCTTTGAGCCAACTTTTGAGGCACTTCCCGGCATCCAAATGAGGCAAAAGTAGGCTTGTTGGAAAGGTCTGGATGTCTACTTTCCAACCCAAGTGGAATTTCTCAATTTGGTGTCCATTTGCCCCTCCAAAATTGCAATCTTCCAAGACTGCTTCCTGTGTGTCCAAAAAGTGGCAGAAAGTCATTTTTTGCATGTTTTTTGACCTTCTGAGGGCTCAAAACCTGATGAAATGTCTTGGCAATTGCTGAGCAAGTGTAATTTGTCATGACAAATCCAAAAATGTTGAGTTTTTGAGAAATGGACTTGCCCATCTTCAGGGTAGCGCGTGGCGCGCTACGCGTTGAAGGCAAAAACCTGTTTTTAGCAAAAAAAATTCAAAATTGACCAAAAGTGCCCCAAATTTTCTGAATTTTGAGCTGGGGGTGTATCATTGAGCACCATGCTCCTTCAAGGAGGCTTCGGCCAAAATCTGAAGTGGATCGGGCCCTTTTCTCCGTTTTAGTGCCTTGGCCAATCGTTCTTTGAGTACCTTCATTCTTGCTTTACACACATGCATTCGAGCCCAATAGTGATTCTTCATGTGTCGGAGCATGTCCTTTTCCCTGTTTGCCTTGGCCAACAACTTCTCCAAATGAGTATTGACCCGGATGAGCATAGCCTCTCGCTCAATGGGTGTCAAATCATCGGGTCTCTTGCGAGCCAAGTTGCGGTCTTCATGGATCCTCCGCAACTCATCAAGAGTGTGCTCATCCTCTAGTTGCTTGTTGCGCTGCTCTAAGTAGGTGATTGCCCAATTTGCCATTTCCAACTTCTGCTGCAACAAGCGATTTTCAGCCTTTTGTTGCTGAATGATCTCCTTTAGCTCCGAGCTAAGAGAACTGATGTCAAGGTCAATAATGTCAATGTCTGGATCACCTTACAGTCCCTCCTCAATCATGGGCTGCTTGCCTCTCTCCGGTACCTGTGCTGCTGTCGAAAGCGAGGCCCCTTCCACATGAGGTGGAGATAACACTCGCTGTGCTGATGAAGAAGGCGAGACCCCTTTCACCTGGTGTGAAGATAATACTCGCTGTGCAGATGCAAATAAGCCCCTGTGGCCTCTCTGATATGTAACAAATGGAGGGGAGCTGACATGCTCGGGCTCTGGAATGTGAAACTGATGTGAAGGCCCTCCCTCATCATGGACAATCTCATGGGGTGGCTGTAATGTATATGCTGACTGTGCACACAATTGATTGTTGTTTGACTTTTTCAAATGTTGTTACCAAGGGGACATAAATACAAGGGAAATGTTAGGGAAAAGGAAACATTGAGGGGATTAAGGAAAACAAATGTGAAAGGAAATTTTAGGAAAGGAACATGGAACATATACAATCATAATTTGTGGGATTTTAATGGGAAGTAGGGTTTAGGAAATTTACATAGGGTTTTAGGAATTAGTAGGGTTTAGGGATTTTAATGATTTTTAATAGGGAAATTATATGATTGCATGGAAAAATGTCAAGGAAAATGGTGATGAAAATATGGGGAAAGAGGAATGGAAAATGGGTAACCTTGGGCAACAAATTTCAATGAAACCCTAGCACATTTACATTTTTAAATTTTGACACAGCAAGGTAGGGTTTTTACTCCATATTAGCATGGCATTTTTTGCATGTTCATTGCTCATTCATCTTAGCCAAACCAAAATCACCATGGATTAGAGGCCTACCTGAAAAGATTTCGAGAGAGAAGTAGTTTTGGTGGCTTGCTGGCGATTGCCTGAGCAAGAAACCCTACGCGTAGCGCGCCCAGCCTGATGCGTAGCGCGCCTCCAACGCGTAGTGCCTGAGTTAATTTGCACTGGAAAATGCGCACTGATGCGTAGCGCGCCCCCAACGCGTAGCGCGCCGCTGTAATTGCCCAATTCGCCCAATGAACTTTGAAATCGACTTGACAAGTATTCTCTTGAAGTGTTGAGAGGCAAATGAGTTACCAATGAGGAGGGAGGGGCTTTTATAGGCTCACTTTTGAATTTAATTTGCCCAAAACCCACTTTGTAATGTTTTTGAAATGACACTTTTTTGAATTAATTGTTGCTGACTTCTGGTTTCCTTTTTTCAAAATAAATTGGTTGAAATGATGATTTCTCTTGAAAGTTTTTGTAGGGATAGCTTCTGAGATGTCTTGGCAAAGGAGACCAAGGCTGCATGCCAACTTTCGGAGAATTTGAACTTTTTACAAATTTTTACAAAAATGAGATAATGACCTTTGTCTTCAAAAACAGGGTTTTTGAAAACAAGGTAAAAATTAGATGTACAATGATAAGAGTTATTAAAATGATGCTTTATGACGGACATCCCTCTGGCCTGCTGGTCCTTTATGACATCTCAAGACAAAGCTTGACTCAACCCTAGACCTAAGACCTTGACATTTAAAACAGGGAAATGACCTTGTGAAGATTTTATTTACTCAAGAAAACATGATCCAGCAGTGCCAAACAAGAGGGGAATAAAAGACATAAGCTTCTCCACCAGGGTTATGGCATGCCTAACGGGATGCAACATGATCACACTGATGAGACACCTAATTATGAAATGCAAAGAGCTTTGATCTCTGGTGGAGGGCTACTAGACCGACTCTAACATGACCCATGGCTATGTGTCTTAGGAACGCCTTTCCTTTACTGAAGACAACATCATAGCCTTTGTCCTCCAACATTGCGACCAATACAAGGTTCTTCTTCAGTCCAGGCACATACATCGCATCTGTCAAGGTGAGAGGAGCTCAATGCTCTCTCTGAAAAGCAACCGTGCCCACTCCTGAAACACTATACCTTCCGTCATCACCCATCTCTATGAGCGTCTTGAGGTCTTTCTCCTCCAAGGCACTGAATAAATTTTTATCACTAGTCATGTAGAATGAGGCTCCACTGTTAAGATACCAGACACAACCCATCATCAATGACACCATGCATGCAATGAGGGTAAAGTCCATTTCGAACTGAGAGGCTAATGCCTCACCTTCCGATCCTTCTGAGGATCCATTCTTGGACTTCTTCGATGGGCAATTAGTCGCATAATGTCCCATCTTGTGACAATTAAAGCATCTTACTTTAGACATGTCACCCTTCTTCCCTCCATGAGAAGAATTCGATTTGAAATGGAAAACCTTCCCCTTCCCTTTCCTTGCCTTACTTGCTAAGGCTAGATTTTCTTCATCATGATTCTTGGATGAAGAACCATCTCGTGTGCTCCTCCTAATCTCCTCCTGCATAAGATCTGACCACAATCGTTCCCAATCCGACAGTTTCTCCCTTCCATTCATAGAGTCCTAGTAGTTATTCCAACTCTTTGGGAGGCCAAGGAGAGGGAGGCTCACCATATCATCATCGGCAGTAGTTATTCCCACACTACCAAGCTCATCTATGCAAGTGGTGAGCTTGTTCAGATATATGGAAATAGTATCGCCCTTCTCCATCTTGATTCTTCGAAGCTTATCCTTGAGCGCCAATTTCCTTTGGTCGATACGGTTCTAGTAGAGGTCCTTCAATGTCTTCCACATTGAAAATGGAGTATCATTCCCATGGAAACTCGAGACAATATGGTCTCGAACTCCCTCAAGGATGATTTGTCTCACCTTCGCCCCACACGTATTCCACTCAACCAACTCTTGTGCATTATTTGAAGCTAGCTTTGGGATTTCTTGATCAATGAATTCCTTCAAGCCATTGTCTTCTAATACAACCTCCATTCTATCTTTCCATGCTATGTAATTCGAGCTACCTTCCAAAGCATGCTGGAGTCTCAAGCCATAAAACGCCATTGGCCAACCTTGAAGTATGATATGAATTTGACTTGCACCTGCAATCCCGAACTTAAAACTTCAAATTATCTTCTCAGTATATTGTTCACAGCTCTGAAACCATGTAGAAAATCTGTGATAGGTTAACCCAATAATGCAATATAAATCAAAGCATAATACTATAACCTACTTCTACTATCAATTTGTGGAAGCTTAAAGATTGAGCTAAACAATATAACCAGAAGAAGAAGAATCAATGGCATAATACACATGAAAATACTTTGGGGAAAGTCTCAGATAAAAACCCCACACTATTGTATTATCATACATGGTGGAAATACATAGGAATTATACAAATCCTTAGCTCTCACAGCTAGCCAGCTCTCAGTACAATCCTCACAGATGCTCACAGGCAACCTTGGCTTCTCTCCAGCCTTCCTCTCTTTCCTCCAAGCTCCTATTTCCTTGTGTTTTTCCTTGTAGATGATTAGCCTATTACTGAGTGGAAAAACAAGCCTTCAAAACTGTGCAATCCTCAAGGATGAATCCTTGACTGCATGCATGAGTTTTCTCCATGAGAAAACACATGCACCTGATAGTACATTGCCCTTGAACATTAATTTCAACTGGGTCTTTCTCAGAATAGACATGCATGAGTTTCTGATGAGGGAATCTTCAGTTAACTGGAGTAGCACTAGTTGAGTGTATGAATGCATCAACTGACTGTTAACTCACTATTAGTTCCTCAAACAGTTTGGAACTAATTTAACTGGACTTAACTTAGTTAACTGAGTTAAATAATTACAACTCAAATATAACTCAATCTTATCTTCTTAATTTAAGGGATAACTCTTGCATGACTTCTGAAATACTTCTAACTTGACTTTCCCCAACTAATTAATTTAAAATAAATTAATTAATTATTTCCAAGTAGTTGTTAAGACTAAATTCGATTTTAATTCAAGGACAAATTAAATTGGAATATTCTTGTTGCCATATTTCAACAAAATCAATGAGACAATAGGACACAAGATGTAGGTGATCATTCAGGGCCAAAACCTCTCCAACTTGAGAGGAAAACCCACAAGAATTCTTCTTCTTATAGAAAAATCAATTGACGAATTCCAAGACCTAGACCCTTGACCAAAAACCCCTCCAATACCAAGTCAAATATCCTTCTTAATGAACTTATTTTCCTTCAAGTCAATGTTTGTCAAACTTGATACACTTCTTTAGATTTCGACCTTAACTCATAATTTCATCTTCTTGGTGCATACCTACAATTTTGACTTCTTCTGCAGAAACCCTAGGTCACATGTGTGGCTTAAATATGGATGGATTTTCCTCCTTCTTACTATGTTTGGTCTGACTTCCTTTCCTTGGAAATTCGGCTTGCTAGATAGACCTTCTTTGACCCAAAATTCGGCTCCCTTGAGTGACTGCAATATGGTTTCTTTTGTTGTGGGATGATGCCCTAATCTTGGCACCTACGGAGGTATTTAGCCGAAAACAGAACCAGAATGCTCTTCTTTTATTTCTTCTTCCTTTGCTATATATTTGGCTTCTTTTCTTGTCTAGATCGAACTTTCTTGTTCTTGAATGAATGCCTCCTTGAGTGAGGTCGAGTCCTCCTTTATATAGGCCTCCTAAGGTCCCTTAATAGGCCGACTTGTCTTATTAGGTAGGCCGACTAGCTCTTTAGAGGTCGAATTGAAGCTTACATCTTGACATGGTCTTGGAGGGTCATTTGACTCTATTTTGGCTCAATAAATTTTTCTTTCTACAATATGTAACATTCCCACATGGTCTTTCATACATGACAATGACTTATAAGCCCTAAAGCACTCAATGGGAGCTTAACCTCTAAAAGTAAATTCCTCTTGTGAATGAAACCCATGCCTCAAGAAAACAATAACAAAATTCATTTTTCTTATTACATTAAATACATAAAATCATGATTACATATGTCATTATTAAGATCGAACCTACTTACATATTTCAACAAGGAAAACCCAGAAAAATTTCTTCCTTGTGAGAGAGATATATTGTCCAGATTCATCAATGAATCATAAATAACAAATAGTAGAATAAAATCAAACTAGTAACCAAAATCGTGATCAAGTATCATGTCAAAATCCAAGTCTCTAAAATTTTGACCCTCCTTAGAATTTCGGCCACCTCTTGATATTTTGGCCTCCTAGAATTTTGGCCCTCCTATAATTTCGTTGGATAAGAGATGCATGAGACCAAATTGAAGTGTAAAAATGAGGAGAAATGATCTCCTTTCTATAGCCTTCAAGTGGGTTTGAATGAGTGCCTCTAAGGTGCCCAGTGGACCTAATAAATTTTGGAGCAAAATTTAAAAATTCAAATTTCTGTATCTTTTTCAAGATGAAAATACCAACCATGGTTACCGTATTTTCCAACAACTTTTAGCTCCCTCTTAATTCTAGATTATTTGCAATAGGCCACAAGTTCTTTGGATGTATATTCCTCTCCATTATTGATATTAGAGCCTTGATCTTCTTTTTTGTCATATTTGCCTCTTTTTCCTTGAATTCTTGGAACATTTTGAATACTTCATCTTTAGGCTTGAAGAAATATGTCCAAGTCTTTTTGGAGTCATCATCAATAAATTTTACATAGTATTGATGATCACCAATTGATTTTTTTGCCATGTGCCCACAAACATCAGAGTGGATGAGGTCCAATATTTCCTTGGATCTTATGTCACTGTTGGGGAAATATTTCTTCACATTTTTACAGGGAACACCATTTACAAATTCCTTCATGCTCTTCCTTAAGTTGGGGTATACCAGTTGTTAGGGTCCTATAATAATAGGATTCATAATTTTGAATTGACTATGGTTAGTCTTGTAATATTGTACATACTTTTGCTTTTTGCAAAATGTTTTCCATATTAAAAAATTAAAAAATGTAAATAGGGTATGTCCTAAAAGAATAATCAAAGGACAAAAAGAAAAAAATAAAAGATCAAAAAAGTGAAAAATATGAACCCCAAACAAAAACAGATCATGAAAGTGTGCAATTCAAGTGCCACTACTTTTACTTTTATGTGCAAAATAATGGTTGTTTGCAGCGTATCATAAATGCCACAGGCCATGATAGTCAAATTAAAAATAATCAAGGGCAAAAAGAAAAAAAGAAAAGATAAAAAAAGTGAAAAATATGAACCCCAAACAAAAACAAATCATAAAAGTGTGCAAATTCAAGTGCCACTACATTTACTTTTATGTGAAAAATAATGGTTGTTTGCAGCTTATCATAAATGCCACAAGCCATGATAGTCAAATAGCTTAATCTTGACTAATTCATGCTTTAAATTTCATGTTTACAGATAGAGAATAAAGATCTAGCCAAACTGTTTAACCTTGGCAGATCAATAGTTAGGTTGAGAATAAAATGTGTTTATCATCTTAATCTGAGCCATTGGAAGTTATAAGGTTAGAATTAGATAGTTTGCTTGTCAAAAGAAAAGGAAATAAAGGGTCTGCTAGCTTAAATGCACCTAAGAAAGTGAAGAAAAAATGTTAAGGTATAAAGGGTAGGTAGAAGAAAGGTTGCAGATGTACAACGTTGGTAAATCATGAGCACATTTATCATGCTTAAACTTATGTTTCAGTGTGCAGGAGCATTTATGAGAGTGAAAGAATGTTCACTATCTTACTTGATTAACTTCCCCTCATTTCATTTCACCCCCCACATACTTGCTTACTAATTTCCCCATTATCCCATCATTTCTTATAAAAATACCCTTTTTCCCTTCATTTTGACCCTTACCCCTTGGTTTCACACATTTCCCTAGTAAATTACCCTCCAAAGGTCATCCCCCTACCCAAAACCCCTTTTCCCTAGTGTGAAACCCATTCCCCATTGAAAAAATCACCTTCCCCCTTATTAATTTCCCTATTTTACCTCAAAAACCAATGAAACCCCCTTACCCTAAGTTTTACACCCCTCCCCCCGCATTATTTAATTAATTCATAGAATTCATATTTTCCCAAAAAACCTTTTAACCCACCACCTTTGGTGCATTAAGAAAATTGTTTAGTTAATTTAGTGTCCTAAATTGCTAGCATAAATTATCAACCAAGGTTTGTAAGTTGATGAACTGTGGTGCACTATATGTGCTTAGCCAACCTTTTTCTTACTTCTTTGTTTTGTATTTTATGTTGTTTTTGGGGGGTTTTGTTCTATGATGTCTGTTATCACTCAGGTTGTTTCCTAAGCTCCTCAAAGGGAATACGGCCGAGGTAACCACAGACCAATCTTTGGGTTGCAGATTCTAGCCAATCTACAGCCAGAGAGGGCTCTCCCTTTATAGTTTAACTTTGTTTTGCGGTATTTTAGGCTAGTTATGATGAACAAGGTTTGGTTTTAAGTTGGTTGGATGGTGATTTCAAACAGAGCTGGGGTGCAAGTGTAAAAGAGTTTATT
The DNA here is from genome assembly GCA_031772625.1 of Pinus tabuliformis. NCBI lineage: Eukaryota > Viridiplantae > Streptophyta > Pinopsida > Pinales > Pinaceae > Pinus > Pinus tabuliformis. The sequence continues at coordinate 1,002,656,864 of CM062811.1, read as the reverse complement.
CCATTGGGAAATGGAGTCGATGAAAATGAACAGCTGAGAGTGTTTTCTTTGATGAAAGGCAATGCTATAGAGCAAGATAATCGATCTAAGAACAATTTTAAAATCTGGAAATTGATGGAGTGGGTCAGGGAATGAAAGGCAGCTAAGAATCTTTCATTATGCTGGCAGAGGGAAGGTGTTTGAATATTATCTAGGAGCAGTTAAGAATTCCTAAGTAGTATTCAAAAGGAAAGAATTAGTGAAAACAGGAGCAGCTAAGAATTCCTATTTATGACTAACTCTGAAGAAGACATAATTAATAGCAGAGATTGAACACAGAGTGTATTTAAACAAATTCTGGGCTATTCTTTTTCTCTGTTACTAAGACTATGAAAGATATGTGAAATTTGCAAACACAAAAAACATAAAACACATTTTAAAAACACATGAATTCTGTAACAGGTCCCAGATCATCAAATCCACCTTCAGACGGTCCAGAAACAGTGAACTTCAACAGCCATTTGTATTAAAGAGTCTGAAAATTTACAGCGCAGTCCAGAGAGAAAATCACCAACCCCAAATGCATTTTATGGGGAGGTATTTATACAAAAATGAGACACAAAATATCTTGCAGATAAGTCCTGAAGTCATAACTTCCTTTACCAACTCTTAAGAAGAAGTAAATGAGAGAAATAAATGTTGCAGTAAATGTGAGTATGCTAGCTGTCCAATTTGTCAGAGGTAATTTGACTTTTTGGACTAAGTGAGTTGGCTGGTTGCTGCGTATTTACTCTGTGTTTGCTGCTTTAATGCCCTGTTGTGTTGTTGTGCTATCCTGGCCTCGTGATCAATGCTTAGTTTTCATCAACGAGCTGTAGTCCCAGTCATTTTCTGCTTTTTCGTTGTTTTTACTCTTGGACAGGTGGCCCGTGCCTTTGTATTTACTGACCTATCGCTGACCGAAAGAAAATAAGAACAAAATTACCTGAGTAGTATCTCCATCATTCCTTGCCACCAGTCCTCTGTAGGCAATTGATGTCTTTGTAATTTTACCAGTGTTTCATCAGCTTCAGTGTATCTATAAAAGTTGGGCTGGACTTCAAAAAGATGGTTTATCTCATGTTTAATATAGAACAGATTTTCTAATTTGTCATAAAGACTCTGTCCAGAGGGAGGCCATGTTTCTTCTGAGGTGCTTGAGGATGTTGTAATTTGATTGGAGGAATAATTATTCACCCTGTTGGCATATTGCTCATGTGATAGCAATCTTCCAGCGCTGGTTAATAAACTGGGTAGCCCTTTGCTCTGTAATGTTGCAAACTTTATTTTGAAGTCATTTATTTCTTCCTGCGTTTCTTGGCATTTTCTTTCCAGAGTCTGCACAAAATTCCTTAAGGTCAGCACCTTCTTCACTATCAAGATAGTGTCTGTCCTGTTCCTAATACCTATTGCTGCCAACTGCTCTCTGGTACGAGTGTTCAAAATTTGAATCATTCTATTGGCTTGCTCAGGCATATTTCCCAATGATACTCTAGCCTTTTGAGTCTCAAATTGAGCTAAGCCTATCAATTCCATTTGCTCATGTATGGTCTGAATTGATTGCCATTGGTCAGCAATAGATTGGCCAATTTTTGCCCACAAAACTTTCTTGATTTCAGCTAGAGTCTTATCTAAAGTAAGGTTCTTCTCTAGTTCCTTTATTCTTTTCTCCAAGGCCTTTACTTCCCTTATCTTCTCAGCTACATCCATCTTTGATTTGTCATATCTTACCTCGATTTTGGCCAGCTTTTCTTTGGCTTCTTTTAATTATGCCATCTGCAGTTCCAGAGCCTTTATTTCTTTCATCATCTCTTCCATACTCAGGCTGGCCTCTTGCTCTGCTGTTGTGTTTGTCGCTAAAACTGTTGCTGAAGTTGAGGCTGGAGCTGAGGTACCTACTGTTGGTGTCGGATCCATAGGAGGGGCTGCTGTGGTGACTGTAGGAGGAGCAGTTTCAAGATTTAAAGATGTTTGAGCTGGCTGAGAGGCCAACTCTCCCTGTCTTCCTTGCAGTGATGCCTCCAAGGCACTCTCTGTTTCTATCAGTCTTTTATTCAACCTCATGAGCAAACTTACTACATCCTCCTCTTCTCTCTACTGTGCTACTTCTATGGTTTGAGGATGTATTGTAGGTGGTAGCCTGATTTGTTTCTTGAGGGCTGCTATGTCTTCTTCTTTCTTCTTAATTAAAGCTTGCACGCCCTTGGGATCATTGGGATTATGTCCCAACTCCATAATGATCTCCTCCAAGGATTTGATTCTATTGTCCTTGGCTTGTGATGAAGTTTTCTCTAGCTCCAATTGGGCAGAAGTGTTGTGACGTGAATTCTGCAATCTGTGGGCCAATATTGCTTTATCCGCCAAGGTTGAGTACACCATTTTTCCAGTTTGTTTGTGTAACTCAATCTGGTCCATTGGATGGATGTCTTTAGCAAGCACTTCCAGATTGGTCCTGATATAATCAGCAGCGGATTGGGGCTGCTATACTGTAGGTCTGAAATGACTGAGGGTCATTTTCCCTTCTTGGATGTCATAGGCTGCCATTAGCCTCTGTTGATTAGTGGGAGCCATTCTTAGCAACTGGTTGTAGAGCTGGAATCTTACCGGCTCATTTCTGGCCTTGATTTCTGTGAATGCCTTCTTTATGTCAGAGCCTTGTTTGCTCTGCTGCTTGGTGGAGGTTGAGGTAACCTCCACACCTTGTTGTCCCTCTTGCTCCTGCTGAAAGGAACTCGCTGATGTTTCAATGCCTGGAGGAATCTATTGTTCGGTTGTTTCCTCATCCCTTTGACTGCCTGCTGTCTCCTCTGTAAACTCTTCCTCAGAATAGGGGTTTAGCCTTTGCCTTTTCTCTCCTTGTTGTTCTGTGGAGGCCCCTATGGGTGTCTCTTCCTGCCTGTCCCTTTTCTTGGCTCTTTCCTCATTGAGAGGAGTTTGAAAGACAGGGACTTCAAGTGCTTTAGCTTTTGTTGAAGGGGCTTGCCCTTGACTTTGTTCTTTGCTTGTGTTTGGCTGGTCTGCCATTATCTCCTGCTGCTCTGAATGTTGTACCTCCTTGCCTTTAGATGTCCCTGTAGGTGGAGCACTTTCTTGGGCAGGCTGTTGGGAAGTTGTGGCAGATGATGTACCCGCTCCCAGGTGTTGAGGCGATGTAAAAAACACTTGTCCAAAAGATTCCAGGTCAACTGATTTTTCAAGGTCTTTGATTGCTTTTTCTGTTATCTCTTCTTCAGTAAGCTCTTCAACTAGTGTGCCCTCTACCCATTCTTGTTGATTAGCATATTGTTCAATTTCAGGGATATTGCAGCGTACATATCCTTGAAGCTTATGTTTGACTCTTCTAAAGCTTATGAAGTGATTGGGGTCATATGGTGCCCAATAAAAGCTTTGTTTTAGCAACAGAAAATTTTTCAAAATTTTATCTGCCTCTTCCCAGGCCTCTTCTCTCTTATTGAAAATAAATGGGCCCAATTGATGTCTTATCTTGAGCTGTGCCTTTTTCCTAGCGCCATAGAAATGAATCATATCTGAATTACCAAATTGCCGGAAGTATTCGAAGGCAAAGAGTCTCATAGGGACATATTTTGGCAGTCTGTAAGGGGCTAATTCACAGCCATAAATCCTGATTACTGTGTGGTTTTGGTAAAAATACCAGTCCCCAATGATGTAGCTTTTGGAAAGCTATAGAATCTTTTGCATCTCATCAGTGAGTCTAGGAGGGGGAGTGCTCGCCAATAAGGAGGAAGTTGGATGTATAAACAGGTCAATAAACTCGCAGTAGGTATAAGGAGAGTAATAAACATGGTGGCAGACTGATGACCAAAATATTACAGACCTTCGCTCCCCCTTAGCATCCAATTTTTTGAGGAAAACTAGGAAACTATCAGGCTGATAGTACATCAGTAAATGATATATGTAGGAGGTGTATTTGAACACTCTTTCTCTCTCCAGGTTCATGAATTGCTCATGAATTTTATCAGCTATGAAGGTGGCATAATCATATTGGACAACAGTGGGCTATCCTGGAGCAAACATGGACAACAACACTAAGATTGTCTCATCAACAAACTCACTGGTTTTGAATCCTAAGATGCAGGATATCATGTCTACCAGCAGTTTCCCTGCCTCATTGAACCAAGCATGTAGATAAGGAGGAGGTTGTCGGGGCTGACAATCTGGTGCCATGAACAACTGGGAAATTCTTGTGATCTCTGAGCTGGGCAGTTTGGCACCTTGGTCCAGCGGAAGTTTCATGGAGAGAGGAGCCAGAGGCTTAGTTGGCCTAAAGTTTAGCATCTCATTTATGGATTGAGGAGTGATGTGAAACAAGACAGTCCCAGATGGAGCCAATACTACTCTTTGTGTGGGCTCATAATTTTCACAACATTGATGGATGAGGTCAGGGAATACATTTACTTGTGGGAGATAGTAGATGGGCATGTTGGACTCCCAGATACCAAGGACATCAGTATTGCTTCTGTAGCTTTTTCTTATCTCACAAAAGGTTTGAAGGTGATATTTGTTGCAAAGTTCAATTGTTTCCTTCATTTGGAAATCCCTGTCAGCAAGGGGCAGCCACTCCAAGTCCTTATGTGGTGCATTCAAAGGTGCAATATTTAGGGCCACTAGAGCCTCCATGATTTACTGTGCTTATAGATGGATTTGAGTCTATGTTTCAACAGGAAACAGAGTAGTAACAGTGGGTTTTTGGCAGGGATTTTACAATTTGAGTTCTGTGCAAAGGTGGCCTTACTGGGTGGAACTCGAAGGGAATACAGAGTCTGCAAGATTCTTCAACGAGAAAGCTTTTAAAAAACAAGTGGAAGGAGCACGGATTCTACAGGTGTTTCTGGGTGATTTTGTAGGCAAACAGGAGCTCAATTTCAGGCTTTAATGGCCAATTTTATCAGAGGGTCACAGAATTGACGGGTTTTGCTCGAAAGCAGGGTTACTTAGTGAGGCAGAACGCAGGAGTCTGCAGGCGATAGTGTTTTTTAAGCTGAATTTAACTGTCCTAGCAATCGTTTTTAGAGAATTTATGAAAAACAAGGTTTATGGGTGTTTCACGGGTAAATACCTGTTTATTCGAGACTTTGCGGTGAAATGGAGTTGTAGAGTGAGCTGGGTAGTCAGGTTTGCAGTATGAAGATGCCTGGGTGACGGGCAGGGACGTTGATGGCGGATTCAACGTAATTTGCATGCACACAGTCTCCACTATTGGTCGCATAAAAATAAACAAAAAACATCACTTTCGTGACTTTTAACGAAAATTTGGGCTTTTTTGGATTTTTTGGCGCTTTTTGTGCTGACATCAGCATGATGTCGCCTTGTCCTGTAGCATGGTACGGAGGGTGACGTGGCAGCTGATGTGGATGGTGACGGGGCAGACACGATGAAGGATATAGTGACAGGGGTGCTGATGCAGAGGCATACGTGGGGATGATGTGCGCGGCAGGGAGAATAGGCGATAACTGGTTTGCATCGGACTGCTTTTGGTACAGTAGCGGTCTCTGTCAGAGCGGGCCCGATGCAATAGAAATGGGCCACGCGTCCCCGCGTAGGGTGGCAAAACCGCTTTCTATCGGTAGCTAACCCTCGTACAACGGGGCAGCTCCGATATCAACGCGTGCTGTTGGATCTATAAGGCTCGATCCAACAGTTGACGAGATAGCAAGGTGACGGCGGTTTATGAGACGGGACCCGCATATTATTTAAACATTTAATAATGTTTCGGCGGGGTTTAAACTTTGGGTTAAGAGTTTAACACTTGCGGTTATTTGATTAATCAAATATTAACCAAATCCCAATGTTTGTTGCGCGATGGCTATGGTTATTCGTTCAACTGGAGGTCAACGAATCCCAGGGTGACAAGTGGCGGGTTGTTATTGGTCCCAGATGGACCAATGACTCTCGAGAGAAATTTATAGCCATAGTAGGCCGGGGCAGGGTATTTACAATATTTTTATTTTTTTTGGGTTTTTATAGTTTTTTAAACATAATAGGGGAAGGGAAAATATAGAGGATTTATATAGTAAAGTTAGAATATTGATATGAACATGAGGGAGAAGCGCTAGGTGTATGAAACTAAATCACCTAGGCTTTAGGGTATTAGGAGAAATAAAATTTTACACAAGAAATGTGGCTTTTAGCTCTTAAGCAAACCTGAAGTTTCACTTAAGTTTTTTTTTTTAAATGGAGTGAAGTTAAGAGTTTGGGTAGATCGCAATCTCTTTAAGGGATGTTAGTGAATAATTATTGTGAGGGGAGAGGGGGAATTAGTCATACAACATCTGATCTGTCATCACACCTCTGCCATGGCACTTGAAACATGCATGAAATAGATCATATTTAGAAAGATGACATTGGTGATAGACCTGCTTCTGCAACTTCAATTTACTTACCCATTCTACAATTCCTAACATTTTTTCTTCATTTTGATTGGGTGCATTTGAACTAGCAAACCCTGATTTTCCTTTTTCTTTTTGGCTGCTCTCCTATCTAAATCTAGCCTTATTTCTTCTAGGGGCTTAGATTAAGCAGTTGAGCACCTTTATTTCTCTAGCTAGCTAATTACCTGCCAAGATTGAGCTGTTTGGACAGGTTCCTTTCTCTATTCTAAGACAAGAAATTTAAACATGGACTGGCCCAGATTGAGCTGTTGGGCCATCCATCAAATGTGACTAGATCACTGACTGCATATAGTGACATTCTTCAAAAATGGAACAGTAGTGGCATTTGAGCTAGTACACTTTCCTAGCCTTTTGGTTGGGGTTCATTTCTTTCATTTTTCTCTTGGCCAATTCATTCTTCTTTTTTGCCCTTTGATTTTTCTTTTAGGGCATACCCTCTTTACATTTTTTAATTTTTTGGTTTTACTGGAAATATGGAACCTTTGCAGCATGGAAAGGATGACATATTTGGCATTTCCCTAGTCAATCATGAAAGATGACACCTATTGGTATAGGAACCTAACAGTGGCTCCACTTGGGGATGGCTTTTCGAGATGAAAAGCTAAGAACAGCAGGTCAGATTGCCTTATGTTCAACTATTGCTGTAATCTGAAATTTGCTTCTGCTGTAAACAAACAAAACTGTATCACTGCAATATGTATGTTTTTCCCATAAGCTGATTGAAAAAATTTCAGCTCTGTCTCTGCTGATTTGTTTGAATGTTTGCCATCAATTTGCAGCTCCCAAGTCTCCTTTCCATTCCATCTGATGAACTCAAACTGTAACCCTGATAGGTGGCACAACTCTCTGCCTTTTCCCTCAAAATTTGCTGCATCTTATTGTCTATCTTATTGCTGTAAACAAAGTGCAGAAAATAAACAGTAATATGTACAAAATAGAGTGCTGATTTTTTCAACAAATAGGATCAAAATAATGCTTGAGCATTCGCCCGTTGATTGGGCCTTCCTCAGCTTCTGTGCCATCCAAACTCTTCAGAAAGTAAGTGTTATTTCCTTGTACAGCCTGAATGACAAATGGTCCTTTCCACAGGAAATCAAATTTACCATGCTTCCCTTTATTCTCTCTTCTAGAATCCCACTTTAACACTTTATCCCCAATGAAGAAATCCTCTGCTTTGGTTCTTTTATCAAACATCTTTTTCAGTTTCTCTTGTAGAACCTGACTTCTCTGATATACATCCTCTCTAGTCTGCTGCAAGTGAATAGTTTGATTGATCCTTCTTTGAATATCATTAGGTTCTGCTTGTATTTCTTGTTAGCAACTTTATCACTGGAATTCGCAAAGATGAATGGAATCTTGCCTCCATGCCATAAACCAATTCATATGGGCTTGTTCCAATGGATCTTTTAGTGGTCAATCTGTCTGCCATAGTGCATTTACAAGCTTCTTATGCCAATTCTTTTTATTTTCCTCCAGTACTTTCTTGATGATATTGATCAAGCTCTTGTTTGAGGATTCAACAAGACCAATAACTTGAGGGTATTAGGCTATGGAGTGACTTAAGGTAATATGGTATTTGTGGCAGAAACTGATCATTCTTTTAAATTTAAAGGCAGCAGCATTGTCTATGATAATTTTTTCGGGACAGCCAAATCTAGATAGAATATTGGTATCTAGGAATTACATGATGATTGAGTCATTGGCTTGCCTACAATGGATGGCCTCTATCCACTTGGTAAAGTAGTCTGTGGCTGTCAAAATCCATTTATGTTGGCCAGAAGAGGAAGGGTGGATTTCCCCATTGAAGTCTAAACCCCATTGTTGAAATGGCCTTTCGGTTGAAATGGGTTTGAGGGGCAAAGGCAGCAGCTTTTTCTTGCCTTCAAAAATTTGGCACTTGTGGCATGAAACTACAAATTTTTTCACATCAACAAACAGGGAGGGCTAATAAAAACCAGCTCTTAGAATCTTGTCAGCTATTGATTTCCAATATAGGTGTCCACCACAATCCCCTGCATGAAATTCTTTAAGTACTTTGTCAGTTTCTTCCAATGTTAGGCAATTAAGCAAAATACCTTCATGATTTTTCCAAAATAAAACATTGTCTATAATACAAAACTTTGATGCTTTCATTTTCAAGAATCTCTTTTTAGTCCTGGATAACCCTGGAGGAGCTTGCAGGTTTACCAATACAAAACATATGTCAGCATACCAAGGTGATTGTAAAAAGGCTTGATTGATCTGTGGAGTCGCCATCTCCTGTTCGTTATCCAGTTCATTGATGTCAAGGGCTTGGAAATTAGTTTCAGTCATTAGTTTGGCTAGCCCTTGTCCTTTTATCAGTTTTGTAGGCTTGATTTCAATGTTATACTCTAAAATGTTGGCTATCCATTTACCCCTTTTACCTTCAATTCCTTCTTGGGTTAGAATGTCCTTAACCGCAGCATTAGGGACAATCTATCACATGTGAGTACAGGATATAAACTCTGAAATCCTTGATGGCTTTTACAAGGGCATAGGCCTGCTTTTCCATGATTTGATATTTGAGTGGAGCATCTCTTAGTGTTTTGCTAAAAAAGGCAATGGGCTTCTCACACCCTTGGTCATCTTTTTGTAATAGGACAGCAGCAATAGTATGCTCAGATGCAAAGGAAAAAATCATGAAGTCTCTATCAAACTTCGGACTTGTGAGGACTGGTGTTTTTGTTAGAGCTGTTTTGATGTCCTCAAAGGCTTGTTTGGCTTCCATTGTCCATTTATCTTTAGAATCTTTTTTTAGCATGTTATTCAACAGTGTTATTAGCTCGGCCAAATTGGGAATGAGTCTTCTTAGGAAATTGATCTTTCCTAAAAAAGCTTGTAGTTCTTTGATGTTTCTTGGGTGGGGCACTTGGAGAATAGTTTGAATTCTATCCGGGTCAATTCTAATGCCATCTTTTGAGATAATGTGACCTAGGAGTTTACCTTCTTCAAGACCAAACAGTGATTTATTTGGGTTCAATGATATGCCATATTTTCGACAAATTAGGAACACTTGTCTCAAATGCTCTAAATGTTCTTGGTCAGATTTTGAAAAAGCAGTAAGATCATCAAGGTATATGACTAAGAAATCATGGATCTCTTTGGCAAAGGCTATGTCCATTTCTCTTTGAAATGTGGCCCCTGCATTTTTGAGTCCAAAAGGCATTTTGACATATTTGAAGGTTCCCCAAGGCGTTGTAAAGGCAGTTTTGCCTTGATCATCCGGGTGAACTAAGATTTGATTAAATCCTGAGAAACCATCTAACAATGAGATCCTAGAAGCTCCTACTACCCTTTGTAGAATATGATCCATCTTGGGTAAGGGGTAGTGATCTTTGAGAGAGACTTTGTTCAAATTTCTCAAGTCAACACATAGTCTAATCTAACCTGTTTTTTTCCTTGTGGGCACTAAGTTAGATACCCATTCTGAGAATGTGATGGGTGCAATAATTCCAGCCTCATACATCATTTTCACTTCTTTCTCAATCAGGGGAAGAAGCACAGGATTGATCCTTCTAAGCTTCTATTTGAAAGGCTTTTGATTTGGTTTCAGGGGTATTGTATGTTGAATAATAGAAGTATCATAGGACTTGAGGTCCTCATAGCTCCAGGCAAAGACATCTTGGAACTCTTTAAACAACTCAATGTATTTCAGCTTTTGATCAGCAGGTAATGCTTTGGACAGTTTTACCATTTTGGGATTTTTTGTGGTTCCAATGTTGCAGTCCTCAATTTCTGCATTGAGAGGTTGCATCTTTGGCTTTCTAGGAATGTCATTTGAATCAAATATGTCCTCCAAAGGAGTTAAGCCCGTGGGAAGAAAATTATCCTTTAGTTCAATTACTTCAGATTCTGCCTTAGCCATTTCATCAAGGTCCATTTGCTTCAGTTCTTGTAAATTCTTGTCATTAAAAGTTGTTGGGTTCAAAATCAGATTTGTTGTTTCAGCTGATATACTTTGCTCACTTTTGTCTATTTGTTGTTGTTCATCGATGTTGCTTGTGTCAATGTTTATACTTGAGAATTCCTCCTTCAAAGTGAGGAAATTGTTGATCTGTGTATCATTTTCAAAGACCTACCAATTTTTGACATTATCTGGGACAACAGGTTTGTGTTTGATTTCAGCAGTGAAGTGGTGGTTGGGCTCGAATGGTAGGTTGCAAGTGCTGGCAAAGGTTGCCAAACTATGTGCATGTAAATTGTGCTTTCTAGGAATTTTGGTGAGTTGAGATTCTGAAAAGGTGTTAAGTATTTCAGTGGCTGCCCATCTGTAAGCTCTCAACCTAAGATCATTTGTAACAAAATTTCTCTTCATTTGTTGGATGATCAAATCTGAATCTCCTAGAATTGAAACCTTGGTTGCCTCTAGACCTCTAATCAATTTGAGACCTAACAACAAGGCTTCATACTCAGCCATATTGTTTGTGCATCTGAAATTTAACCTATATGCACGACCCTCAGCATGGTTGTTTTGTATGTTGTGTATCCAAACCCCTACCCCTGCTCCTAATTTGTTTACTGAGCCATCAAACTCCAAGTACCATAAGATTTCTTGGTTATGACTAACCATAGGAGCTTTGGAAGCTTGTTCAATGCGCAGATTTGGCTCTTGTAACTCATATGATGTGTCATTTTCCTTTGTTGTATCAATCATATCAGGGATTTCTTTATCTTGGGCACTAGACTGTTTATTCATGCTCTCTGTTTGTGCTGTTTTCAGGAGTTTGGCACCAATTTTGGGACACATGTCAGCATTGTATAAGATGAATGAATCCATATCGGAATGCATTGAATAGATTGGGGAGTTTTGGGGTTTCTCTTGACTGTTGACCACATATTTCATCAATGTATCTCTATATAACCTCTTTGGCTAGCCGAAGACCGAGATGGTGGCATAGGACATGTCTAGTCGCAAAGATCCTTGGAGTTTTGCACCCCAAGATCTGGACAAAAGCATACCATACTTAGGTGGAATGTCAGCTACCACCACATCCATCAAGATTGTTTTGGCTGGATATTGGACTAAAGATACACAAAGGTCTTTGATTAGGCCTAGACACCTGACCTGGCTAGAATCAAATGAGAACAAGTCTTTGTAGGGCCTTGTGATGTCTAGATCTAGCTTTTCCATGATAGACTTCGGCATTAGATTATGGGAAGCTCCTGAGTCAAACATTGCATTGTGTAGGACCTTGTCATGAATGTTTAGACTGACATAGAATGGAGGAACTCCTCCATCTACTGATTTACCATTCACTTCCGGGCCAAAAATCAATTATGGCTGATCATCTAAAATGTTGACTGCATCTTTGTTTTCCGGAATTTGAAGTGACTTGTTGATTTGTTGTTTATAAACCTCATGTTTAGTTAGTTCCGACAGTGGAATAGCTATTTTCAGCTTGCCTATTTCTATTTCTAAGTTAAAAGGTTTTTCTATCTGAATTTTTGTATTGTGGACAACAAACTTTTCCTTTTCAGCAGAGTTTTCATTGACCTTCTCTTGATCATGAGTGTTGTTTTGAGGTACCTCTGATTTGAAATTATTTTCAGGAGGGTGATTCAAATTTTCTTTTGAAGAATGGGATGTAAATAACTGGTTTTTTGAAGGTTGTAACTCTGATATATCTTCCACAGTGACTTTCTTTGAGTCTGGGTTTGCTTTAGTGGAGGGTTCTATCAGGACAGCTTTTTCCTTTGTTTTCTTTGGCTGCTTGGTATCCTTCAGCTTGGCAGGTTCAGGCACATCTATGGTTCTGCTTTTTAATTGGTATTGTTTATGGACCTCATAAACAGCTGCATCATAACCTTCTCTAAAGTCAAATGACTCTCTGGACATGGTTTGAAATTGATCAAAATTGTGAGCTTCTTGGTCTTCTTGGATTAGAAAAATTTGTTGTTCACTGTTCAAACCCATTAAGTTAATGTGAGGGTCCTCTGTTGGTTCACCCGAGGTCGAAGCTTCGGCAAAATTCTCTTGAAATGGAGGTCTGATATTCTGGTCAGGACCAGCCCTTCCAGCATTTGGGTTTTGATTTTTTCTAAAGTTTGGGTTTCTAGCTGTGTTACTTGGTTGACCCTCCCAAGAGGATTTTCTCTCAATGGTCTCCACCCTCTCACCAAGTCTGTCCATTCCTTTGATGATGGCATCTAATTTCTGCTCAAAAGCCGAAGGCTCTTCTTTGAAAGTGGTTCTCCTTTCAACTCTTACCCGATTTCTTTTAGCAATCAGATTTGCCTCTACACTAACAGCTATATTCTTCATGTCTGCTAGGCTTGGAGGGGCTCTTTCCCTCAGCTGATATGCCATATCAGGATCAAATCCATCCGGAAATTTGATCAAAGCTAAATCAGGTGGAGGTCTAAGGTTTTGAGGAATAGCATTATAGACATTGTTGAATATAGCACAGTAGTCCTGGACAGTTTCTTGGGGACCTCTTTTCAAGTTGACATATTCTGTTAATATGTGTAAAGGGTCCTTCTTTTTCTCCCATCTATTCAAGAATGATTGGTATAGGGCATCTGGATTAGCTATGGAGTTTGCTGCAAGTGCTCTAAACCAAGTCCTTACTTCACCAGTGAGACTTTGGACAAATATTTTCATTCTCACATCATCATCGTCAATTTCATAGTTCTCAAAATAATCTTGCATTTTCTTAGTGTGTTGTTGGGCTGTATAGGTGCCAGTACCATCAAAATAAGTGATCTTACTTTGATAATCTTGAGGCATAGCCCCAGGATTTGCAGGCAGCACCAACGGAGCATATCTGTTAGCCATATTTACAGGGACAAATGGAACAGCAGGAAGGAGTGGAACAGCTGGAACAGTAGGAACAACAGTGGAAATATGTGCAGTGGATGGAGGAGTGGAGAAGGTGCTTTGAGAGGTGGATGAAGAACTAGGAGAAGCTACAGTAATGTGAGGACAGAGTGATGCTTTAGCGGGAGTTTGGATATAGTTCTGCTGAACTGTTTCAAGGTTTAAATCAGCAGAACTCTCTTGAGCTTCTCGTTTTCTAAGGTCCTTAGGTATCAAATTAGGATTTTCGAAGATGGCTGGAGGGTCTGGATCTGGATTAGATCTGGTGTAACGAGTTTTCTTCTTCGGAGCCAGCTTCTAAAAATATTTTTGGTATTTTCAAGAAATATTTGGGAGGATACAACTTTTTACAATGTTTTGAAGGAAGTTTATGAGAAATAGGAGCTTGAATTTCCTTCAGATGTATTTGAAACAAGGAAACTGATCAAACCTTTGAGACAGCTGTTTTAAAGCCTAAAACTAGACTGGAGATAGACTGAAGCAGCTTTTATTTACTCCTGTAATTGCATAGCAAAGATAGTTTCAAAGGCTACCTGGCTCACTTCAGGCTCCATCTGTAGTTTTTAGAAAAAAGACAGCAATAACAAACATTTATTCAAGTTCCCCAGTTGAGTCGCCAATGATGTTATCACTCAGGTTGTTCCCTAAGCTCCTCAAAGGGAATACGGCCGAGGTAACCATAGACCAATCTTTGGGTTGCAGATTCTAGCCAATCTACAGCTAGAGAGGGATCTCTCTTTATAGTTTAACTTTGTTTTGCAGTATTTTAGGCTAGTTATGATGAACAGGGTTTGGTTTTAAGTTGGTTGGATGGTGATTTCAAACAGAGCTGGGGTGCAAGTGTAAAAGAGTTTATTCCATTGGGCAATGGAGTCGATGAAAATGAACAGTTGAGAGTGTTTTCTTTGATGAAAGGCAATGCTACAGAGCAAGATAATCGATCTAAAAACAATTTTAAAATCTGGAAATTGATGGAGTGGGTCAGTGAATGAAAGGCAGCTAAGAATCTTTCATTATGCTGGCAGAGGGAAGGTGTTTTAATATTATCTAGGAGCAGTTAAGAATTCCTAAGTAGTATTCAAAATGAAAGAATTAGTGAAAACAGGAGCAGCTAAGAATTCCTATTTATGACTAACTCTGAAGAAAACATAATTAATAGCAGAGATTGAACACAGAGTGTATTTAAACAAATTCTGGGCTATTCTTTTTCTCTGTTACTAAGACTATGAAACATATGTGAAATTTGCAAACACAGAAAACATAAAACACAGTTTAGAATAACTTATTGATCCATAGAAAAGCACATGAATTCTGTAGCAGGTCCCAAAACATCAAATCCACCTTCAGACGGTCCAGAAACAGTGAACTTCAACAGCCATTTGTATTAAAGAGTCTCAGAATTTACAGCGCAATCCAGAGAGAAAATCACCAACCCCAAATGCATTTTATGGGGAGGTATTTATACAAAAATGAGACACAAAATATCTTGTAGATAAGTCCTGAAGTCATAACTTCCTTTACCAACTCTTAAGAAGAAGAAAATGAGGGAAATAAATGCTGCAGTAAATGTGAGTATGCTAGCTGTCCTATTTGTCAAAGGTAATTTGACTTTTTGGACTGAGTGAGTCGGCTGGTTGCTGCGTATTTACTCTGTGTTTGCTGCTTTAATGCCCTGTTGTGTTGTTGTGCTATCCTGGCCTCGTGATCAATGCTTAGTTTTCATCAACGAGCTGTAGTCCCCATTCATTTTCTGCTTTTTTGCTATTTTTACTCTTGGACAGGTGGCCTGTGCCTTTGTATTTGCTGACCTATGGCTGACCGAAAGAAAATAAGAACAAAATTACCTGAGTATTATCTCCATCATTCCTTGCCACCAGTCCTCTGTAGGCAATTGATGTCTTTGTAATTTTACTAGTGTTTCATCAACTTCAGTGTATCTATAAAAGCTGGGTTGGACTTCAAAAAGATGGTTTATCTCATGTTTAATATAGAACAGATTTTCTAATTTGTCATAAAGACTTTGTCCAAAGGGAGGCCCTGTTTCTTCTGAGGTGCTTGAGGATGCTGTAATTTGATTGGAGGCATAATTATTCACCCTGTTGGCATATTGCTCATGTGATAGCAATCTTCCAGCTGGTTAATAAACTGGGTAGCCCTTTGCTTTGTAATGTTGCAAACTTTATTTTGAAGTCATTTATTTCTGCCTGCATTTCTTGGCATTTTCTTTCCAGAGTCTGCACAAAATTCCTTAAGGTCAGCACCTTCTTCACTATCAAGATAGTGTCTGTCCTGTTCTTGATACCTATTGCTGCCAACTGCTCTCTGGTACGAGTGTTCAAAATTTGAATCATTCTATTGGCTTGCTTAGGCATATTTCCCAATGATGCTCTAGCCTTTTGAGTCTCAAATTGAGCTAAGCCTATCAATTCCATTTGCTCATGTATGGTTTGAATTGATTGCCATTGGTCAGTAATAGATTGGCCAATTTTTGCCCACAAAACTTTCTTGATTTCAGCTAGAGTCTTATCTAAAGTAAGGTCCTTCTCTAGTTCCTTTATTCTTTTCTCCAAGGCCTTTACTTCCCTTATCTTCTCAGCTACATCCATCTTTGATTTGTCATATCTTACCTCGATTTTGGCCAGCTTTTTTTTGGCTTCTTTTAATTATGCCATCTGCAGTTCCAGAACCTTTATTTCTTTCATCATCTCCTCCATACTCAGGCTAGCCTCTTGCTCTGTTGTTGTTGTGTTTGTCGCTGAAACTGTTGCTGAAGTTGAGGCTGGAGCTGAGGTACCTGTTGTTGGTGTCGGATCCGTAGGAGGGGCTGTTGTGGTGACTGTAGGAGGAGCAGTTTCAAGATTTAAAGATGTTTGAGCTGGCTGAGAGGCCAACTCTCCCTATCTTCCTTGCAGTGATGCCTCCAAGGCACTCTCTATTTCTATCAGTCTTTTATTCAACCTCATGAGCAAACTTACTACATCCTCCTCTTCTCTCTGTTGTGCTACCTCTGTGGTTTGAGGATGTATTGTAGGTGGTAGCCTGAGTTATTTCTTGAGGGCTGCTATGTCTTCTTCTTTCTTCTTAATTAAAGCTTGCACGCCCTTGGGATCATTGGGATTATGTCCCAGCTCCATAATGATCTCCTCCAAGGATTTGATTCTATTGTCCTTGGCTTGTGATGAAGCTTTCTCTAGCTCCAATTGGGCAGAAGTGTTGTGAAGTGAATTCTGCAGTCTGTGGGCCAATATTGCTTTATCCGCCAAGGTGGAGTACACCATTTCTCCAGTTTGTTTGTGTAACTCAATCTGGTCCATTGGATGGATGTCTTTAGCAAGCACTTCCAGATTGGTCCTGATATAATCAGCAGCTGACTGGGGCTGCTGTACTGTAGGCCTGAAATGACTGAGGGTCATTTTACCTTCTTGGATGTTATAGGCTGCCATTAGCCTCTGCTGATTACTGGGAGCCATTCTTAGTAACTGGTTGTAGAGCTGGAATCTTACCGGCTCATTTCTGGCCTTGATTTCTTTGAATGCCTTCTTTATGTCAGAGCCTTGTTTGCTCTGCTGCTTGGTGGAGGTTGAGGTAACCTCCACACCTTGTTGTCCCTCTTGCTCCTATTGAAAGGAACTAGCTGATGTTTCAATGCTTGGAGGAATCTATTGTTTGGTTGTTTCTTCATCCCTTTCACTGTCTGTTGTCTCCTCTGTAAACTCTTCCTCAGAATAGGGGTTTAGCCTTTGCCTTTTCTCTCCTTGCTGTTCTGTGGAGGCCCCTGTGGGTGTCTCTTCCTGCCTGTCCCTTTTCTTGGCTCTTTCCTTATTGAGAGGAGTTTGTGTTGAAGGGGCTTGCCCTTGACTTTGTTCTTTGCTTGTGTCTGGTCGGTCTACCATTGTCTCCTGCTGCTCTGAATGTTGTACCTCCTTGCCTTTAGATGTCCCTGTAGGTGGAGCACTTTCTTGGGCAGGCTGTTGGGAAGTTGTGGCAGATGATGTACCCGCTCCCAAGAATTGAGGCGATGTAAAAAACACCTATCCAAAAGATTCTAGGTCAACTGATTTTTCAAGGTCTTTGATTGCTTTTTTTGTTATCTCTTCTTCAGTAAGCTCTTCAACTAGTGTGCCCTCTACCCATTCTTGTTGATTAGCATATTGTTCAATTTCAGGGATATTGTAGTGTACATATCCTTGAAGCTTGTGTTTGACTCTTCTAAAGCTTATGAAGTGATAGGGGTCATATGGTGCCCAATAAAAGCTTTGTTTTAGCTGATAAAAGCTTGGTGCATTCAAAGGTGCAATATTTAGGGCCACTGGAGCCTCCATGATTTACTATGCTTATAGATGGATTTGAGTCTATGTTTCAATAGGAAACAGAGTAGTAACAGTGGGTTTTTGGCAGGGATTTTACAATTTGGGTTTTGTGCAAAGGTGGCCTTACTGGGTGGAACTCGAAGGGAATACAGAGTCTGCAGGATTCTTCAATGAGGAAGCTTTTAAAAGACAAGTGGAAGGAGCACGGATTCTACAGGTGTTTCTGGGTGATTTTGCAGGCAAACAGGAGCTCAATTTTAGGCTTTAATGGACAATTTTATCAGAGGGTCACAGAATTGACGGGTTTTGCTTGAAAGCAGGGTTACTTAGTGAGGCAGAACACAGGAGTCTGCAGGGGATAGTGTTTTTTGAGCTGAATTTAGCTGTCCTAACAATCTTTTCTAGAGAATTTATGAAAAACAGGGTTTATGGGTGTTTCACGGGTAAATACCTGTTTATTCGAGACTTTGCTGTGAAATGCAGTTGTAGAGTGAGCTGGGGAGTCAGGTTTGCAGTATGAAGACGCCTGGGTGACGGACGGGGACGTTGATGGCGGATTCAACGTAATTCGCATGCACACAGTCTCCACTATTGGTTGCATAAAAATAAACAAAAAACATCACTTTCGTGACTTTTAACGAAAGTTTGGGCTTTTTTGGATTTTTTGGCGCTTTTTGTGCTGACGTCAACATGACGTCGCCTTGTCCTGTAGCATGGTACGGAGGGTGACATGGCAGCTGATGTGGATGGTGACGGGGCGGACACAGCGGAGGATATAGTGACAGGGGTGCTGACGCAGACGCATACGTGGGGATGATGTGCACAGCAGGGAGAACAGGCAATAACTGGTTTGCATCGGACCGCTTTTGGTATGGGAGAGGTTTTTGTCAGAGCGGGCCCGATGCAATAGAAATGGGCCACGCGTCCCCGCGTAGGGCAGCAAAACCGCTTTCTATCGGGAGCTAACCCTCGTACAACGGGGAGGCTCTGATATCAACGCATGCCGTTGGATCTATAGGGCTCAATCCAACGGTTGACGGGACAGCGAGGTGACGGCGGTTTATGAGACAGGACCTGCATATTATTTAAACATTTAATAATGTTTCGGCGGGGTTTAAACTTTGGGTTAAGAGTTTAACACTTGGGGTTATTTGATTAATCAAATATTAACCAAATCCCAATGTTTGTTGTGCGATGGCTATGGTTATTCGTTCAAACGGAGGTCAACGAATCCCAGGGTGACAAGTGGTGGGTTGTTATTGGTCCCAGATGGACCAATGACTCCCGAGAGAAATTTATAGCCATAGTAGGCCGGGGCGGGGTATTTACAATATTTTTTTTTTTTTTTGGTTTTTATAGTTTTTTATACATAATAGGGGAAGGGAAGATATAGAGGATTTATATAGTAAAGTTAGAATATTGATATGAACATGAGGGAGAAGTGCTAGGTGTATGAAACTGAATCACCTAGGTTTTAGGGTGTTAGGAGAAATAAAATTTTACACAAGAAATGTGGCTTTTAGCTCTTAATAAAACCTGAAGTTTCACTTAAGTTTTTTGTTTTAAATGGAGTGAAGTTAAGAGTTTGGGTAGATCCCAATCTCTTTAAGGGATGTTAGTGAATAATTATTGTGAGGGGAGAGAGGGGGAATTAGTCATGCAACATCTGATATGTCATCACACCTCTTCCATGGCACTTGAAACATGCATGAAATAGATCATATTTAGAAAGATGACATGGGTGATGGACCTGCTTCTGCAACTTCAATTTACTTACCCATTCTACAATTCCCAACATTTTTTCTTCATTTTGATTCGGTGCATTTGAACTAGCAAACCCTGATTTTCCTTTTTCTTTTTGGCTGCCCTCCTATCTAGATGTAGCGTTATTTCTTCCGGGGGCTCAGATTAAGCAGTTGAGCACCTTTGTTTCTCTAGCTAGCTAATTACCTGCCAAGATTGAGCTGTTTGGACAGGTTCCTTTCTCTATTCTAAGACAAGAAATTTAAACATGGATTGGCCCAGATTGAGCTATTGGGCCATCCATCAAATGTGACTAGATCACTGACTGCATATAGTGACATTCTTCAAAAATGGAACAGTAGTGGCATTTGAGCTAGCACACTTTCCTGGCCTTTTGGTTGGGGTTAATTTCTTTCATTTTTCTCTTGGCCAATTCATTCTTCTTTTTTGCCCTTTGATTTTTCTTTTAGGGCATACCCTCTTAACATTTTTTAATTTTTTGGTTTTCCTGGAAATAAGGAACCTTTGCAGCATGGAAAGGATGACATATTTGGCATTTCCCTAGTCAATCATGAAAGATGACACCTATTGGTATAGGAACCTAACAATGTCTAAGAATGCACAACCTGAAACTATGAGAAAATTTAAGTGAATCTAATGAATTTTAAAGGAAAGGAAATGTTCCTAAGTTAATCTAATTTCCTAAAAATGGACTAAGAACTGTTGGCTAGTTAGAACCTAATAAAAAAATAGAGCATCTATCTTATCTTATCATTAGTCCTAATCCATGGATCTAATTCTTCAAACCAAAAATTAAATTGATGTAGAAGGTAACTCAGTAATTGCATTCATTAAACATTCAACCATTCAATTTTGGAATATGATTAAATCAATCTCCTTGAAATGATTATTGGGAATACCATTGATGCAACTAAGTGAGGATCTGAAGAGAAAAGGTAAGAGCATGTAAAACTAATTGTAAACAACTAATGTATTTTTGACTTTCTCCAACATTCAAATGTGAAGCATTACCCTCTTGAAGTGTTGTGCAAGAAATCAATTATACCTTAGTTCCTAAGTTCCTAGGAAAATAACAATGTACTGAGTAAATTCAATCACTGTATGAATTAGACATTTAACCATTTAGTTTAGGATCATCATCATCTTGAAATGGCTTTTGAAAACATCTATTAACACAGTTAATTGACAATTCTGTTCTAAGAAAATGAATGACAAAACAGTAAGAAAACTAAGCAACTGTGTATTCTTATTACTTCAATCTTAATTCAGTTTGGAAACAAAGTCGTTTTTCTCCACGAAATATCTTAGAAGAACAAGGTTGCACAATTGTGATTTATCATTATGCTATTGATTAAAAACTAAAATGAAATATCATCCTAATTTAGAAAATAGATTTGTTGAAAACAGAGTAATGGAAATTGAACTAAAAACAACTAATGAAAAACGTCCTTAAGTGCAGGGGTCCTCTGCAACTGACGTGGCTGGAATGCTAGCTAGTTAAGGATGCACTTTAAACAATCATTGGCAACACAAAATTTGTATTATGAAAAAAACGAAGTCTGAATACAGAGTATCAGCAAAAAGCCTAAACTTAACACGTAATTCCTTCTAACTTCTTCCTTCCTCTTGGTTCCATGCAACCGATATTTAAAGGAAAATAACATAATTGTTTATGAGATAAACTTGCTACATGTGGCTAATTCGAATTAAATTTAACATGACTGTTTATAACTTAAACTTGCTACAGGTGTCTAATCTGAATTGCAATAGGACTGTTTAAACTTTTGATTAGCTACAGGTGTCTAATTCGAATTAGATTTGCAACGGAACTGTTAGACTCTTGATTGGCTACAAAAGAGCAAATCAAGAGTCCTACTGCTTTTGGATAACGTACTATGACTCCATCTTTGACCATGACCTTAGGCTTGCTTTTTCGTCAATCTGGACTGAGTGAATATGATAGAATCCATGTGGAGATGATTCTAGAAATTCCCATGTGGCCCAATTCTTCATTTAACACCTGGAACCTGCGAAACCATGAGAGTAGCTACGGAATACATAGTTAGCTGTAGAATAGGCTACGTTCTATAGCTAATTTGCAAAAATCTATTCAAATAACAAGAACATGAAAATATAATATAGAGATCATTTAATGCTTTCCTTAAGAGAAAACCTAGCATTTATCATTGTTTGGATATGTAATCTTATGAGAAAGTGAGGGAAAAAGGTGAGAAAAAATGCCAAGGAGATGGTAATTCTGAGGTTCAACAAAAATCCTGCCACAATAAACCCTCCTCCCACTCCATTAACCCTCGCTTATATTTAATCCCCACTTTGTTTATTAATTAATTACAATTAATTGTAATTAACCCCCCGGGCCCCGCAAATCCCAACCCGATTTCCCTCCATGCATCTTGACTACGCAACAGCCGTTAGATCTTCCACCCCCAGATCCTAAGGCATGCATCCATATTGCGCTCATTCCCTCTCTGACCTTTATCAGCCTGAGAGCACGCGAGATTTGGTGTTTTGCCTGTGCCCTATTCTGCTACGTGGCAGCCTCAGGCAAGTTCGCGTGCTCTCAAGGAAATACCGCCCGCTCTCCAAAAGTGGTGCGATGGCCCCGGAAACTACTTCCCCGCCAAAATCTAAAAGCATCCACTGTTCATTTATGAATTCCATGCCAAATTGTGGTTGTTTCCAGTTAAAAGGCCGAAGAAGCCCATTTCGACTCTTTTCGCTCGTTTGCACTGTGAATGCTGCCCAAGCCTTCCTCCGCCACCCTGAGCCTCTGCAACCGAATTGACCATCGTTTACCTCCCAAACAAGTTCCAGATGCCCAATTAAAGCATCTAGTGCACAGCTGAAGCCACCGTACCATCTACAGGCACCATAGAAAGCAGTTTGCAACTAATACCACCAATTGCCAGGTATTTTTGGGAAAACCAAAAGGGCTCTCTAAATTTGAAAACGCACAATCGAGTTTAAAGGTTAATTAATTGAAATTAATTAATACATTTGCCTAATTCAAGAGTAATTTGTCTGTATACCCAAAACCCCTCTTTTGCAAAACTGCAATTACCCTCTCATTGTACCACAGTTTCCCAAACCTCACTTCTACAGCCAATACAGGCCTAATCTCAATCCATAAACTCAGGCATGGCTTCCCAAACCTCTCTGGATGTGAAACCTATGTCAACCCCTCACTTGGACATCGACCATTTGGCACTAGCAAACAGGGATTTCCAGATAAAAGATATTGCTACCCTAGCATACCTTCTGAGACTCCACTGCTAGAGTAAGGACAAATTCTTGAACCATACCAATGACATCCATTTGTGGGAATCTAATTTACCCAAATACCTATTCCCAGAAGTTCACCCATTCCCTGATATCATACATTTTTTTCATGCCTGCTATATCCCTAGCCAAAGGGCTATTGTTGCCCCTAACCAGCAGCTCTTATTCACCATTACTCCAGAGTATATCAACCAAATGCTGCAAGTCCAAACTAGCCCTAATGAGACCCTATTATCTATTGGAGACCTATTGGACTTATATATCACACTAGACCTGATTAAGATAAGACAAATCTTCCAAACCTTCATCATTGAAAACTGCCATACTCCCACAGATACTCCACCTTATGTTGCCACCATTTTTCAGAGGCAGACAAAAATATAATCGCCATGCTCTCTTGCATCCTAGGATACACCTCAGATGAGCATGTGGATGAGGTTATCCTAGCCTTCTTGTCCATCTTCACCCCAGGCAAGCCTCCTGAAAGCATGTACAATTATGCTCAGTTCATTGCAGACAGGATGCATGAACAATTCACAACACTACCCACTAAAAGAGTTTTCAAGTACTCTTTAGTGTTATTTCACATGTTTTTGTATTACCAAGTAGATAAGTTCCCTATAAGCATCCAGAAGTTGGATACCAAGGGAAAAGAGAGATAAGTGGTCTTCTGGACACCCTTGATCCAGAAATACTCCACAACATTTACCTACAAAGACTTAATAGATTCAGTTGTCTACTCAGTCATGAACATGCTGACCAGTAACACTCAACCTAGAATTAGCCAAGAAATCAAGAGGGTGCTACAGTTTGCTAAGAACAGCAAGGTGGGATATTGGTACCTATACCAGAACCACATTGAGATTAGGGTTTATGGCTGCCAACTAGCCCCTTATAAGCTGCCCAAATACCTCCCTATGAGGATATTTGCACTTGAGTATTTTAGACAAATCATCAACTTTGATGAAGTCCACTTCCTATCTGCTAGGAAGAAGACCTAGTTTAAAATGAAAAACCACTTGGGCCCATTCATTTGCAATAACAAAGAGGTTATGTAAGGACCTCTTTCTAGACTGTATTTTTTTTTTTGTTTTTATACAACCAATACAATCACAAAAGAAACACATTGAATCTCAAATTCATTTAACTCATACATTCCTACTACTCATTCAGGAAACATATCATAACGGTTCATACTTTTAACTAAGATCAATAGTAATGAAATACATATGTACCGTGCACCAGAGGCGATACTCCGCTTGCTTTGCTGTTGCTGGTATTCCCTTGTAGCTGGTCACCTCCGCGAGTGAATGATGACGCACCTGATCCGAAGGCGAAGACCCACCGGTTAACCTCCCAACCTACTCCTTGGGTACTCTTCTTCCCCGCGGACCCCCGAGCTGCAATGGGGTTGTACAATGGAGACAAGCACTAGCTAGTAGAGGAGAGCACACCTTGGCTCAAGAGTCCCCTCTCTAATCCTCTACCTCACCAAACTCACTATAGTTTCGTAATCACTGCTCTGACGACATCTCATCCATCCAACAATAGGGTTCCCCAAAAAGTCCCTTCTTCCATGGCTTGCCCCTTCTTTTATAGGAGTCCTCAAAGGTGACACTTGTCATGTCATGCATAATTACTTTTTTTTTTTATAATTTAATAGCTTGATTATTCACCCACCCATGTGTCATTCTCACATCAAAGGTCTCCCAAAATTATTTACTTCAATTTTTATTTAAAACTAATATTTCCCTCACCTCAACAAGATTCATATTTCTTCTCCTAGTTGTCTCTTTATTTCCCCCTTTTATTCCTTAATTTGTGTTCATTACTTGAATTCAATTAATGAGTCAAGATTTTATCCCCAATCTACTCCCTAGTTTAACTCAGGTTATCTCCTAGATGGATATTCTTATGTTGGTTGTTGACACATGGAGCTTCTCTACATTTCTCTAAATTTAATTTATTATTCTCATTTTAATTCACCTTCCCCTTTTCTTAATTAGGTTTAAATTAGTTTAGGATTAATCTTTATCCTTACTATTATGTTTGTCTTTCCCCTTTTTCCTAATTAAACCACATAATCTTCCTAGTATTTTCCAAAATGGGAAGGGTAGAGTTTTTAAGGTACTTTATTTTAATTCTTCCTATGATCCTCCTTATTCCAAGTTTTATTTTTGATTTATTTACATTGGTTTCTAATCATCATTTACCCTTGATGTAAATTTACCTAGTTTTCATTCCTTGCTTATATTTATTTAAATGATTCCAAGGATGCCAAGTTTGGTTGCGCCCTTCAAGAACTTCCCTAGAAGTTCCAAGGGTGCCACGCCTAATAGCTTATTTGTGATGTCAAGGGTGCCAGTTTGGTTGTGCCCTTCAAGAAATTCCCTAGAAGTTCCAAGGGTGCCACACCTAATATTTTATTTGTGATGCCAAGGGTGCCAAGTTGGTCGTGCCCTTCAAGAAATTCCCCTGAAGTTCCAAGGGTGCCACACCACTTGCCCTTCAAGCATCCAGTGATTACGAGGGGAAAGTATAGTGCAACGTCATAGACCACTGTCATCTCTTATGTTGCCTGCTATAGTGAGACTAATGGTGTCGGGGATCAAGGAATCCGCCTTGATGCGCGCCCCCCGGTAAGGTCCTCATGAGCGAACCAACTTTGGAACCTGCCCTCATGGCATCGTGATCTTCAAGGCGAAGGTGTTTCAACCCTTCCAGCCCAAGTCATGGCGGGAGTGCTAGTGGGTGAGATCAGGGACTCTGTCCCACCCCTCCCATGTAGTTCCATCCACTTGTACAACCCCATCACCCATATGTGAGTCATTCGGTCAAGCAACTAATATGTGCCTGCAACCATTAGTATATCATCATAATATAGTTAAGCATATATGGCAGATTCTAAGATCGACTTAGACTTTCAAAGATAAAATAATATGAATTTTCGTCAAACCAGGTGTCATCAACTCGTCACATGCGAGTGCCTCTGATGGTTCCCTGCCATACTCAATAATCATCCGTAACACGGTTTCTCAATGTTAGTCAATTATCATAATAGCATCATTAACAATTCCTGGTCATTCACATCATTGTCCATTGTAAGTCTGAACTAAAGGAAGTAGGTAACATAGGTGACACATCCCTCATGGCTATCATCAATAATCATCAATGGAGACATACATATTCATTAAGCTATCAACATCGTAACATCGTAGAAATATACCTATCCATAAGATTTAGCCTCATTATGCTTTTAGTAGAGCGCATACATATTCTTTACTACCCTCGTCATAATTTCAAATAGAGACCAACTTAACTATTAATATTGCAATCATCAGAATACTGATCGATAAGATACATAACCATTCATGCTACCATAATATCAATGGGAAGCATTCATCAACATCACAACCATGACTATCTCAATCGCTAATAATAGTGTCATGGGTCCAGATCCTCAATCTGAGGTCCTCGAAGAATAGAGTGTCTAAGATAATGTCGTATCCAGGTCAGGAAACTAGAGTGGGCACTACATACACCCCATCTTAACAATGGACTTCGTCCCGAAGTCCTTAGAACATAAAGGAGAAACGGCGACACATAATCTTAGGAACCCTTCCTGAAACTCTTGCCAACCTTCTGGTGGCAGGTTAAAATTTTCCCAAGGTATCTATAACACGAATTCCGTTATAACTGAAGGACTATATCTGGGGAACATTGCAATCCACTTTTTTGTATAAATGTACAAAACATACATTATAGATATTATTAAAATTAATAGTTAAAGGAAGCGTCATACATAAACCTTTCCAACAAAATCATCATAATCAAAATCACAACTAATTAAAGCAACAATTAATAACACCCATCTTCCTTCAAATGACAAATTGACTAATTTAGGAGAAATCTCTCTAGTTTTATTCATTCAATCATGCAATTAAGATAGCAATAATTTTGTATTAACTCAAATTCATAGGGGATGCCTATGCCTTTTTCATAGGAGGAACTACCCACCTTAAGCTCGGACTTCAATATTTGTAATGGTCAATAATAATGGTGTTAATTATTCGTGATATTTCACCTATGACATAATCCACCCTTGTTTACCATGTTCGAAATCTTCAATTTTGTTAGGAACTACAATCAGTACTTTGATCTAGTCACAATAGATGCATTTGAAGAACTTGGTTGTGGAGTGGTTGTATGTAAAGAATTAACACTAGATGAAAGTTTTTATATGTGTTCCTTTAAATCAATTATATATTTCTTTAGTTTGTTGTGATTCTTGAGTTCTATTTTTATAAAAGCCCTAATATGAGTGATTTTAGATCACTTTTATTTTTCTCTAGTTTTCATGATTCTTGGCTTTGATTTTCTCTTCAACTTATCCTGATTCTAATCAATCAATGATATGTTTGTATTGAGTATCTACCACTTGCATGTCTCTAATTTGTCCATTCTAAATTGGCCCTTGGAGAAGAAGTTTTAAATTTTGTAGTTTAATTATTGGTGGTTAAGTGAATGAGGTCTTCCATACTTAATTGTATGGTTTTGTTGTTCCTAAATTTTCTTAACAAAGCATAACATTTTTTTTTTCTAAATATTCAAATTGCTCATATGATGATACAAAAATGGCAACACAAGGTTGAGTTGCAACTATGTGTTGTGATGAATGGACAACAATATGATATGGCAACTATATGACATAGAAATCACATCTATTGTACAACCATGGAATGATGTTGGTGTATGCGTGTGATACAACAATTCCAATGCATGACAATTACATAGAGAACTTGGTAACAATTTATTTTATTTTTTTAGAATGTCAAGCCTAATTCTTTTAATTTTTTTTGCTCTTTTGCAATCAATTTTGCTTGAAATCCAATAGGAATTTGTTGGAATTACAAGTTATAGTAGGTATAGATTGAGCACCCCAAAGGTTTTTTTTTTTAAGGTAATAAATCCATTTATGCATTCAAAAATGCATTGAAGTAACCAAAAATCACAAACTTGCCAAAAATTGCATCACTACATCCTCATGAAAGAAACCAAAATATAAACAAATAAACTATGCATTTTTAAACGATAGTGAATGAAAATAGTATATAAAAATCAACTGACAATATGGAAAATAATATTTTTGTGTGATCACAGTGACAAGTATGGTAGAAATGACAAGTTCAATATCTCAAACTATCTTTGATGCCAATGGAGCATAAAAGTCCATGATAAATCGTTGAATGAATAAATTAATAATGATGACATTTATTGTGAATGACCCTCATGCATACCAATTCGAAGCAATAATTAATCTGGTCTTACATTAATGATATAATATATAAATGCTTATATAGCTAAAAGTGTATGATATGACACAATGCTATACTTGGTATAAGAACATTTATTAATAATGAAATCATATATAATATTAAATTCCATTATTTATATGGAAAAATAATTAAATAATGAAAATAATGTAATGGTTCTCACAATGCTAAACTAGCACAACCCAGAAGCGTAAATGACTAAAATAGTGCAAGAGCTATTTGAGTTATTATTACGTTCAGGTAAATAAGCATATTTACCCATAGTTATTGCCCACCATTATTTATGCAAATTATTATTATTATTGCATAATTTAACTTAAGAATGTCAATATGTGGATTTACCATGGTTAATGCCCACCAAAATTTATGCCAGTTGTTGAGCAATTTTAAGTAAGAATTCTATTGATGTATTTAAAAGAATCCAACCATATGACCAAATTGTACATTAGTGTAAAATATTTTTATAACTTACAGACACTATTACCATATTATAATATCTCAACTCCCAAACCATAATGAATAATTTAGTAAAAATAAATTCTTTGAAAACCTTAGACTCAACATTATTTTGCAACAACTTTAACCACTAGTCACAAGAAAGTTAAAATATGTATATATGATCTACTTTAAACTCAAACAAAAATCAACAAAAATATGTCAAAAACTCGAAAAATTAATACCATTTAATTATGTTTAAAAATACAACACTGTCAAAAATACCGTTTACTGTATTTTCAAGTAATAATAGAAAAATGTAGAAAGTAAAATGTAACAATTATACAATACTTACTTTTCTAACAAGGCATGCCTGAAATTATAAACCAAAAAGACATGCAAATACTTTGTAAATTCCAAGTTGCCCTAAAATATTTCAGAATTTAAATTGCAAATTACGATAAAGTATTTCAGAAACCATCAACTAAATCCATTTAAATTATTGAATAAGTTATATTTCAGAAACCATCAACTAAATCATTTAAATTATTAAATAAATTACAATGAACATGCACTATAATTAACGCCATTTCAAATCCCTGGATTCACTATTCTAAAACCCTCGATTCTCAAGTTCCTTTACATATTAAAAGAAAGTGTGTTCCATATGTTTTCAGGTTTTCTTAAGAATAAATATTCTATAAAATTTGATTCTGTTTAACATGAGCGACCAGATTGGCTGCTGGAGTAATGGAGTAATGGGTTAATACGCTAGTCTTGTACAAGTACGCTTTCCTTCCGTGTCTATGCAAAAGAATTGCTCTCTAAATCCGTAGAACTTCTCATCTCTTTCAATATAATATAAATTAGGAGTGATAGTCTATTTAATACGGGTATGTGCTTCATTTCTTTCTCATGCAGATTTACTTAAAATGAGAAAAAAAATGCCAAATAATAAAAAGCTGTCCACTAAGTTTGAATTGATCATAATTTACAACATATAATATGCTCCAAATTGAGTGATAAGACAAAAACCGTAAATATATGTTTAGGACTTCGTTCACCCAAACATCAAAATTTGGAATCATGCTGCCAAACTGTGTCTATGTGTCCCTGATACCAAATGTAAGGAACCTCATTCCAACCTCTATATATATATATATATTTTTTTTTACAGCAAATATACTTAAGAATATATTTCTAGACTATTCATAATTATTTATTTATTTTTTAAAATAAAAATTTGTAAAACTCTATCATGAATAAACTACACTTATTAGTTTAATTAAATGGTTATTCAACCTTTTTAGTTCCATTAAAATAAACTAATATAGAATTTCATCCTCTAAACTTAACCGAAACTCAAATTAATTATACATTCTAAAGCTCTCATAGTTTATAAAGCTTACACGTGTTATGTGGTACTATTGATTTGATTACTCTTATGTAACACTGCTATGATTTGAACATGAGCTAGATGATCTTTTATTATGGATATGTGATTAGTAAAAACAGGAGCTCTGTGATTAGAATAACTGCCATATATTAGTTTTTTTTGACATAATACTAAAACTAATTTCTCTTAACATAAATATATATTCAAACTCAACTTCAAATTCTCTAAAATTCTAAAATAACGGTTAACAACTTCATGCTCTAAATTTTATTTTCTATTATATAACTACATTTCAACAAAGGAAACTATACCCGTTCATTCTTTTAACCACACTATTTTATTGAGAGGTATATTGAACTATGCACGGTTACCAAATTAATTTTATTGAGAGGTATGTGGAACTATGAACCGTTACCAAATTAATTATTAAATTAGATTGTGTTTGTGTTATTCTAAAAATTCTATTAATGTGCGATGATAAACCATTAAAGAAAACAGTAAAATTCAAAACGTGAGATCCGTTTGCTTTTATTTTGTTTTTACAGGTCACTGCATTTGCGTTTACCATTCCAGAAAAGGCAAAAGAACATACAAAATGATCAATGTATATTCTGGTGGAGTTGGTTGTCATTGACGTCTTTAAATACAATTTCATTCCACGACCTTTGAGGAGAAACCCCGACCTCCGGTTGTTTTTTTTTTTTTTTTTCCTTTACGCTCACCCGAAATATTCTGGAGGCCCGGATCTGAAAATATGGCAGCCGTGTATGATAATGGCAGTGAATGCCAAAGACCGATACAGTATCTAAGCCAGATTCATGACGCTATCTTTCTTAGGATTTGCAGAAAATTAAGGAAGGTGTTACAAACTTCAGCAAGAAAGCGTGGAGCGAAAAGGCATTTTTGCCGGAATTTTAGGCAGGAACACACATAGATAGAGATTCACATGCTGTAAAGTCGGCTAAAGGAGCATGGCGCTAAGAGAAGATATTCAAAATAAATCTCGAGAAAGATCTTCGAAATTAAATATGCATAAAGAAGGCACGGTACAGTTTGGTAAGGTTGCATAAAACATGCGTACTCGAGTACCCAACCAATTGTGTCGATAAGTCTGGTTTCCATAAGCACTTCAAAGAGTATGATTGTAAGTCCAAACCCGAAAGTAGTTGTATTTAATCCTTTCAAACCAATCAAAGCTATAGCAATGTACATTGTAGTATACGCCAATGTATAAGCATGTGAAGATGGCATCCCTGGATCTTCCCATATGCCTTATACTGTAGACTGTAGACGGCCGACTCTGGTTGAACAAAACTTTCAAAGTTTTTTTTTTTTTCTTTTTTTTTCTTTAACATAGGATACTGGCTATGATGCCCATGACAGCCCAAGTGGCCTGCGGATTTTGTGTCCGACCTATCGTACTACCTACGATTATGATGTAAACCCATCTCATCACTGCATTCAGAAAATGACATATTGC
Organism: Pinus tabuliformis; assembly: GCA_031772625.1. NCBI lineage: Eukaryota > Viridiplantae > Streptophyta > Pinopsida > Pinales > Pinaceae > Pinus > Pinus tabuliformis. Next base: position 1,002,625,580 of record CM062811.1, on the reverse strand, counting down.
CGGTGAAATTGGTGCCGTGTTGCTAGATGCTCTAGTTTTAAACACAGGTTCCTCTGCACCCCCAAATAGATTTTCTCCGCTCACGCGGTTTGCAATTATATTTCTTCTGATCATTAGTGTGGAAGGAGATGATTCTTTGCTAAAATATTTGAGACGGTAAAGTGAAGTGGGCTATGAATATAGCATTTTGAAGGGCAAATTTTATTTGAATGTATGGTGTTAAACCCTGTCGATATTGCGGCCATTGCCGGAGATGCAACCGCAGAATTCATACGGGAAATGCAACCACAGAATTCATACCGGGCTGTTGGATATATTTGGGTTTGTAAGCTCCAAGTTACCTTCTCTGTAGATCTGTGCACTGGGCCTTTAAGAGCAACCGAGACATATGCTCTGCTGAAGATTTATGTGTTTGGGAACGTGCTGAGAAGGGATTTAAGGCCCACATATCTAGCAACTGATTTAAAATCTGCTTCGATTGTAATGGATCTACATTCATAGAGAGGAAGCGACGAGATCACAGTTTTGGGCTATCGTCCAAACTTATTTTGCAATCAGATGGCATCCCTATACCAGTTTTTTTTTTTTTTTTTTCCGATGGGAATTTGGACCGGGTTAATTATAGACCTGAAGGATTAGAAGCTTTCAAATCTAGACAAAAGACAGGTAGAGTCAAAGGCGTACTCGATCTCCCTTAGATTTAATTTTTTACGGTTCATCGTTTTTCAAGGTCATGGGTGCAGAGTTTTCATCATATTTGGAGATCCCTTCAGAATGTTCTGAACATATTCAAATTAAGGAATTCAGAGATGCAATTTTAAAAGGGCCAAGCGGTTACTTATGGCATGTGCAGATATATGGTCCTGGTACCTCGGCATTTTTCAGAGACGGCTGGGAAATATTTGTTTCTGATCATTTGATACAGCCTAACAATATTAACGACTGGAACTAAATGATTGTTCATCACATCATTATAATAAATATACAACTAAGCACTGAAAATCAGAATTCCAATTATGTTCAGATCCAATTTTCCATAATCTAGATGGTCAGAGGAAGCCAGAGACAATTTTTGCAACTTCAGATAGTTTTAAGTCTTCACGGAAGGCAAAGCATATACACGCAATTGCATCAGAGAAGGATCAACATCGACTTCATACACCTGCAGTTGACCATTCTGCTGGAGAATCAACTCCCTGTGTAATTGTGGTGCAGTGTCCTCCAAAGGTTGGGAAGTCTCTAATTATGAAATTACTTGTAAAGCATTACACCCTACATAATCTTTCAGATATCTGTGGTCCAATAACTGGTGTATCAAGTAAACAAATACGACAACAGCTTGTGGAGTGTCCAAGTGATATGGATTATATGACTGATGCAACCAAATCAGTCGGCTTTGTTTTGCTTCTCATAGATGGAAGTTACGGTTTTGAAATGGAAACTTTTGAGCTCTTGAACATTCTTCAAGTTCATGGATTTCCCAAAATTATGAGGGTTCTTATGCATTTTAATTTTAATGATGTTAAAAAGAAGGGATTGGGTGAAAAAGATGAGTTGTTTATGCACCAATATCATATTTGGGTGATCTCCTATATGACCAGGACATTGTTTACATAAATAAAATGATTATATGGTTCAATTATCCAAACCAAACAATGAAGATGGAGAAAAAGAACAAAAATAGGTTTAGAGAAATACTTATATATAGCAAACCAAACTAGTCAAGCATGCATGGGCCCATAGGCTTCAAGGGTTCAACCATGCTCTGATACCAAGTGTAAGGACCTCTTTATAGACTGTATTTTTTTTTTCTTTTTTTTTATACAGCCAATACAATCACAAAAGAAACACATTGAATCTCAAATTCATTTAACTCATACATTCCTACTACTCATTCAGGAAACATATCATAACGGTTCATACTTTTAACTAAGATCAATAGTAATGAAATACATATGTACCGTGCACCAGAGGCGATACTCCGCTTGCTTTGCTGTTGCTGGTATTCCCTTGTTGCTGGTCACCTCCGCGAGTGAATGATGACGCACCTGATCCGAAGGCGAAGACCCACCGGTTAACCTCCCAACCTACTCCTCGGGTACTCTTCTTCCCCGCGGACCCTCGAGCTACAATGGGGTTGTACAATGGAGACAAGCACTAGCTAGTAGAGGAGAGCACACCTTGGCTCAAGAGTCCCCTCTCTAATCCTCTACCTCACCAAACTCACTATAGTTTCGTAATCACTGCTCTGACGACATCTCATCCATCCAACAATAGGGTTCCCCAAAAGTCCCTTCTTCCATGGCTTGCCCCTTCTTTTATAGGAGTCCTCATAGGTGACACTTGTCATGTCATGCATAATTACTTTTTTTTTATAATTTAATAGCTTGATTATTCACCCACCCATGTGTCATTCTCACATCAAAGGTCTCCCAAAATTATTTACTTAAATTTTTATTTAAAACTAATATTTCCCTCACCTCAACAAGATTCCTATTTCTTCTCCTAGTTGTCTCTTTATTTCCCCCTTTTATTCCTTAATTTGTGTTCATTACTTGAAGTCAATTAATGAGTCAAGATTTTATCCCCAATCTACTCCCTAGTTTAACTCAGGTTATCTCCTAGATGGATATTCTTATGTTGGTTGTTGACACATGGAGCTTCTCTACATTTCTCTAAATTTAATTTATTATTCTCATTTTAATTCACCTTCCCCTTTTCTTAATTAGGTTTAAATTAGTTTAGGATTAATCTTTATCCTTACTATTATGTTTGTCTTTCCCCTTTTTCTTAATTAAACCACATAATCTTCCTAGTATTTTCCAAAATGGGAAGGGTAGAGTTTTTAAGGTACTTTATTTTAATTCTTCCTATGATCCTCCTTATTCCAAGTTTTATTTTTGATTTAATTACATTGGTTTCTAATCATCATTTACCCTTGATGTAAATTTACTTAGTTTTCATTCCTTTCTTATATTTATTTAAATGATTCCAAGGATGCCAAGTTTGGTTGTGCCCTTCAAGAACTTCCCTAGAAGTTCCAAGGATGCCACACCTAATAGCTTATTTGTGATGTCAAGGGTGCCAGTTTGGTTGTGCCCTTCAAGAACTTCCCTAGAAGTTCCAAGGGTGTCACACTTAATATTTTATTTGTGATGCCAAGGGTGCCAAGTTGGTCGTGCCCTTCAAGAAATTCCCCTGAAGTTCCAAGGGTGCCACACCACTTGCCCTTCAAGCATCCAGTGATTACGAGGGGAAAGTATAGTGCAACGTCATAGACCACTGTCATCTCTTATGTTGTCTGCTATAGTGAGACTAATGGTGCCGGGGATCAAGGAATCCGCCTCGATGCGCGCCCCCGGGTAAGGTCCTCATGAGCGAACCAACTTTGGAACCTGCCCTCATGGCATCGTGATCTTCAAGGTGAAGGTGTTTCAACCCTTCCAGCCCAAGTCACGGCGGGAGTGCTAGTGGGTGAGATCAGGGACTCTGTCCCACCCCTCCCATGTAGTTCCATCCACTTGTACAACCCCATCCCCCATATGTGAGTCATTCGGTCAAGCAACTAATCTGTGCCTGCAACCATTAGTATATCATCAGAATATAGTTAAGCATATATGGCAGATTCTAAGATCGACTTAGACTTTCAAAGATAAAATAATATGAATTTTCGTCAAACCAGGGGTCATCAACTCGTCACATGCGAGTGCCTCTGATAGTTCCCTGCCATACTCAATAATCATCAGTAACACGGTTTCTCAATGTTAGTCAATTATCATAATAGCATCATTAACAATTCCTGGTCATTCACATCATTGTCCATTATAAGTCTGAACTAAAGGAAGTAGGTAACATAGGTGACACATCCCTCATGGCTATCATCAATAATCATCAATGGAGACATACATATTCATTAAGCTATCAACATCGTAACATCGTAGAAATATACCTATCCATAAGATTTAGCCTCATTATGCTTTTAGTAGAGTGCATACATATTCTTTACTACCCTCGTCATAATTTCAAATAGAGACCAACTTAACCATTAATATTGCAATCATCAGAATACTGATCGATAAGATACATAACCATTCATGCTACCATAATATCAATGGGAAGCATTCATCAACATCACAACCATGACTATCTCAATCGCTAATAATAGTGTCATGGGTCCAGATCCTCAATCTGAGGTCCTCGAAGAATAGAGTGTCTAAGATAATGTCGTATCCAGGTCAGGAAACTAGAGTGGGCACTACACCTATCACCTACAACGAAATGACGATTCAATAAAAATTATAAAGCACAATATAGAAATGCCCGTACCCAACACATACCACAAATCAGTAGATCAGAGACACCATGGACTGCATCCCAAAGTCTTTATTATGATTATTCAAAATGTTCCCATTAGAACAATAGTTTTACATCAGCGTCGCAGAGTTACATTAGCCAAACATCAGATGGCTTGAGACACAAATGAGTCAATTTATAGATAAATACTCCAAGTGGAAAAATAACGGCTAATTGACTTGATTCCCATCTGTTGACCTTGCCACCTACACCTACCTACAAGTTAGTGAGAAGAGCCTTCAACCCCACAAGGTGTGGTTGGTGGCAAGGAATTAAGAGAAGGGGCTGTCACGCTATATCCCCTCTCTCTCCATTTAAGCTCTCCTAGGTTAGCTATGGGGGGTGGTCTCCAATATGGAAAACTAAGATAAAAGAAATGTGAGGCTCTAGGAGAGATGTTAAAGTAAAATTTGATTACTTTTAAGAATTATGAGCAAAATATGATATGAGCAATAAAATTCATTAACATAATAAAACCATAAAACCAGTGCCTTAAGATAAATTGCTCAACATAATGAAAGATACATTTGCCCAAAACAAAAGTAGAATGCTTCCAACAATGAAAGGAAAGAAATCTTGAAATGGAGACAAAGATGTTAGCACGATAATCGATACAAAATATAAAATGATTTTTAAAGTATAATCAATGCTTAAATCAAAGCATATACAGATATATTGCAAAAGGAAAAGCAATTAGTATTCTACTTGCAAAAGGAAAATGAAACAATGATTGCTAACATAAAATATTTAATAATGACAAGCAAAATGGACAATTGCAAATGAACTCATAAGATGCATTAGCATGAGATGCACCTACACTAGATTTGAATGCAATTAGTCTTGATTAGTTTTAAACTAAAATGCCTAATTTAAATGAGAAGTCCTCTTCTTGAGCTCTTACTAAAGGGTAAAAATAGGGGTGACTGTAAGAAAGAGGCAGCGAGGGCACATAAATGTCATTAACGATACCCATCCTCTAAGTCTTATGAGCCAGCATGTGCCTTCGTTCCTACAAGGGGACAAACCACCTTCATTATTGCATGGTCACAACGGTTTTATCTATTTTCATATCAGATGGAAAAACTTTCCGAGAAAGTCTTTTTCCTTATACTTTCTATCAACCAAGCTTATTCTTGGAGGTTAATTGAGTTAAAATGCAAACTATGTTAGAACTTGTAAATGATATGCAAGTAAGTTTCCCCAAGGAGATTTGCAATGCTTCAAAATAACGGAAATGAGATAATGCTCAAAGTAAATGGCAAATGTAACTTCAATTGAAAAAATGAAATTAGCTTGTAAATGAATTAAAGTGATGCAAGTAAGTTTGCTTTGCAAAAAATGGAAATTGCCTCAAGTAAATGGAAATGCTCACAATGATGTAACTTGAAAAATTTCTCTCAAAGTTGTACAAGACATGTAAACATAAGCTTCATAAATAAATGGAATTGTAAATTGCTCCAAGTAAATGTCACAAACCATAAACTTATAGCAATTGAAAATGAGATGAACCTAAAAAGTGAATGCTTGCTTGTAAAGTATGCATTGAAAGTAAATGAGAAAAACCACAAATGAGCGTATAGTGAGGTAAATTGTAAAGAGAGCAAATGTTAGACAACTAAATTAAACTTGTTTCACAAATTGAGATACTTGCATGTAAGAATTGAGTTTCTCTAAAGCAAATTATCAACTTATTCTTCAAAGAAAAATGAATGAAAGAAAAAGCATCAAATGAAACTTGTAGCAAAATTTAACTTAGAAATTGAAATGTGATGGTGAGGTTGTGTTAATTTTAGAGCATGCAAAATGAACTAAAAAAGAAAGTTAGAAAATATGAGATGCCAAAATTAATCCACCCACACCAAATCCTCCTAAATAAGTAGAAAGGATGCTTTGAGTAAACCCAAGCTCCCACAAGGAAAAAAGAGATCTTTTATTACAATGGTGTAAAATCATCTTTAAGAGTTGCCCAAAAGATGAAAGAAATGTGTACAAGATGAGAGCTAGAAATAGCTAGAATATCCCTCCAAACTATAGCAACCTCAAAGGGCAATGAAGTCTTTCTAAAATTAGAAAATTACAAGCTCCCAAAGGCCCACGGTTTAGGCTTCTTTGCAGCGCCTTTTAATGTCCACGACCTCCTTAGAATAGATCTTGGGTGCTTGAAAGGTCCTACAAGAAAGATAGATTTTTCAATGATCTTTCTTGGAGAACATAGTTACTAATCAAACGAGAACTATTACCTCAAAACGGGTACTCGAGCTCAAAAATCCCAAAAAAGCATTAAAAACAACCAAAAAATAAAAAGTGTTGATGCTACATCACCATTTTTTTTCAGAGTAAATTTTCAATATTTTTTAAAAATAACAGTGAAAAACAATAAAATCCATTTTGTTTGGTGCAAAAAACATTTTGAAATCGAAAAGTGTTGATGCCGGAATAACGTCCTTTTTTTTTAAGGTACATTTTCAACATTTTTTAATAATGACGTTAAAAATAAAATATTGTGACTCTGAAAATTTTTAAATTTCCAATGATTTTCAAGCATGACATTAATGATAAAATATCACGTCTTTAAAAAGCCTTAAAATTTCAACGATTTTTAAGCATGACATTAAATTTAAAATATCACTTCTTTGAAAAGGTTTAAAATTCCAACAATTTTCAAGGAGAGTGCTAAGAAAAAATATTTATAATTGTTTCCAACTATATCATTAAAAATAAAATATCACGACTTAGAAAAACATTAAAATTTTGACAAATTTTCAACCATGAAATTAAAACCAAAGATTATGACTATAAAACAATCTTAAATTTTAAAAATATTTCAAGCACGACATTATGGAAAAAAAAAATATGACTATAAAAACTTTAAAAATGAACCCCTGAATGAAAGAGTTATTATACCAATAGTAATTTTTTTAATGTTAAATGTATAATGATTTTGAAATCTTAGCCTAAGACAACTTGATACATTGCAAAAAAAAAAAAAAAAAAATCAACTCTCAAATTGACACGCAATGTAGGTGAGCTCAACCCATTGTAATAAAAACTTAAAGACCAACCATGAAATTAACACATTGTGAGGCAGACTCATTATAACGAAACATTTAAAATCAATTATCAAATTATGCATAATGGAATTGGGTCACTAGACGAGCATCGACACAGACCTTACAAAAAAAAAAAAAAAAACCAAAAACAAAACAAAACAAAAAAACAACTTGGAAAAAAACAATAAAAAAACACAAAAATACAAAAGAAAACAAAAATTCAAATATTGAGAAATAAAAAAAAAATAATAAGTAGTAATAAAATATAAAAAACATGACAAAAAAAAACCAAATACAAAGATATATAGAAACGCAAAAATTCAATATTGAAAAAAATAAAAAGTAATAAAACATGACAAAAAAGTCAAATATAAAACATATATAGTAATGACATAAAAAAAACTATAAAATGTAAAAAAAATTAACCATACCATATATAAAAAAAAATGAGAAAAAAAAATAAAAATAAAATTACAAAAATGAAATACAACATTAAAAAAAAAATAAAAACTTAAAAAAAAATTCTCAAACCACCTCTAGGCCCAACCGGCCAAAGGTGGCAAGGGGACGATTCATGACAAAAAAATATATTAAATTTCTCAAAATATATAAAAAAAATAAAAAATAAAAACCAAAAAAATCATTAAAAAAATCAAAGTTAACTTATAAAAATTAAAATATATATTTTTTCCCGTGGAAAAAGTCGTAATTTCCATTAATAAAGATGAAAATTACATTCTGTATATGCATAAGCATTACTTTGATCTGGCACTCCCTGTCCAACCAAAAATGTAAGAAAATTGTGCATTCCTCCTCGCAGGGAGTACATATAGTTCAAAAACACTTATTAAGTTTTTGTCCTCTTCTCAGAGGATAAAGAGTAACCGATGACTATTTACATAAATATCAAAAAGATAAACAAAAAATATATGTTTTTCATCAAAAAATTGAGTTAAAATGTTTCATTCCAGTGTTGCTCTTATAGTGCTTCAGGGTCTACGAATGGCCTGTGATAATGCTGATACACGACCCCATCCAAATCTTCGCAGATCATCCAAGAGTTGTCGTCCCTGATCGCTGCTTCTTTGGATAGGTAGTCAACAGAGGTGTTCCGCTCCCTGTAAATATGATGACAAGTGAATGAGTCAAAAAGCAAGACAAGTCTATGAATCTCATCCAGTATATGCCTCAAAGTGAAAGAAAAACATGTATATTTTTTGTTGATCCAGTTTATAACCAGTTTTGAGTCACCAAAAAGCTGCAGGTTGGAGCAATGTTTTTGTAAGGCAAAAAGGATAATGTTTTTTGCAGTAATCAGCTCGGCATAGTTGTTGGTTCCCCGGCCTAGTCCCATTTGAATTTTGAAAAAATGGGTTTCAGATAAGTATAGAATCGCTCCCCCGCCGCAGCCTATCTCCTGAGCTGAACCATCAAAATAAGCCCAAGGGATTGATTTGTTGATGACCTCTGTCTCAACATTCCTTGTTTGGTTTTTTGGGACTCTTCAGGGATCAAATGATAATCTGCTACGATTTTGTCATGTATAGAGGGCCAGTGTGTGACCTTCTGCGAGAAAATTATCTCGTTCCTGGCTATCCAAATCGCCCAACAGATTAGTAGAGGCAAGTTCATTTCCTTTCCAGATGTGTCCCTCCACCAAGAGGTCCACGCTTCCTTTACTGCTATCCCGTGCCAGTTGGGCCTGATGGAAAGTGTTGTCCGGATGCCATTCTAAAGATCCTATGCCAAAGGACAATCCAGGAAGAGGTGTTCTATGTCCTCATTGCTGCTTCTGCAAAGGTGGCACCAGAACGGTCCAACGAAAGATCGCTTCATCAGATTTGCCCCTGTAGGGACCTTGTTATTTAAGATGGACCATATGAGCAGCTTTGTTCTAGGGGCAGATTTGAGTTTCCAGAGGAGGTTCCATCTTATCTCAGAGTCAAGTGGCTTAAAAGGTTCCATGAGCACCAAGTATTCGGTCTTAGGTGCATAGTAACCATGTTTTGCAAAAGCCCAAATAAGCTCATCTTCCCTTCCATGACCCTAATGTGAGCCTCTATTAGCGCTGTAATGAAGAGGCTCCAAATTTGCTGCCACTGAATGGGAATATTTAGGGTTTCTCCCAATTTCCAAGCCTGTTGTGCTAAGGAGCATCGCTCACTGTCTGCAATTTGACTGAGATGTGAAATCCCCTGTTCAGAGAGATGGAGTCTCAGGTCTTTGGGGAGTTTGTTAGCGTTGCCACACCCCACCCACGGGTCCACTCCCAGACACACGTTTGAGCCCGAGCGAACTTGCCAAGTCAAACCGTTCTTTACCAGGTCCTTTGCTTTGTTTACTGCTTTCCAAATGTTGGAGATGTTCCTGAATGTTCTTTGATCATGTCAAATCCAATCCAGCGGGTTAATGGGGCTTATATATTTTGAAGTTACTACCTTCGTCCAAAGGCTGTCTTTGTTGAGTAGCTGCCAGCCCAGTTTTGCCGCTAGCGCTTTTGAGAAAAAATCCAGCCTCTTTATCCCCCACCCCCCCCAACGTTTAGGCAACGCCAGAGTCTCCCATCTTGTCCAAGCAAAAATTCTACCTGTCTAGTTCCCCTTCCATAAAACTCTGCAGCATATTTTCTGAAGCCTGTCCAGGATGCCTCTAGGGATCCATGCTAGGGACATCCAGTAGACTGGGGTTGCTTCCAGGACCGCTTTAATCAGGATTAGTCTACCGCTTTAATAATTATTTATGGTACCATATATTCAGGCGCTTTTCCACCTTTGTGATCAGCCATATCCAGTCTGCGATTTTGTAGCCAAATGACTTCAAACGGTATCCCAAGTATCTCAGGCCTTCTTCAAGCGGATAGGTGACGAAGGGGAATCTCCTGAGTGCAAATAACAACTCGTTTTGGGCACAAACGAGCGCAGACAAGGTAGATTTGGATTCATTTACAACCATTCCTGTGGCCTTTTGAAAGACCCCCATGACTTGGTGGAGAGCTGTGAGGTCACTCAGGCTACCATCGAGAAAGATGAGGACGTCGTCCACAAAAAACAGATGAGTCAAGGCAAGGGAATTAGTAACTTTTATACCCTTTAAGTGCCCATTCCTATGCTCCTCATGAATAAATCTGTTGAGGCCTTCCATGACCAGGAGGAACAAAAGAGGAGACAGGGGACATCCTTGTCTGAGTCCTCTTTCTGCATGAAAAAGAGGGGAAGCCGAGCCATTTATCAACACACAGAAGGGAACATCGGTTATGCAGCTCATGATCCATTTGATAAAAGGAAAGGGGAAGCCAATATGGGTAAGGAGCATGCGGAGATATAGTCAGTTGACTCTGTCAAAAGCTTTTGAGAGGTTAATCTTCAGGATCATGCCTTTTGTTTTCTAGTGCTGGACTGAATGGAGGAGTTCCTGAGACATCCCATCGGCCTCATGGATTTATCTGTTGTGCAAGAAGGCAAATTTCTCTTGGGAAATGTGGAGCGAGAGGACAGGCTTTAAGCAGTTAGCAATGATTTTGGCTATAATTTTGTAAATGCAGTTGTAGAGGGATATCGGCCTGAAACCATCAAAAGAGGAGGGTTTGTCAGTTTTTGGAATGAGGGCGATGAAAGTGGCCTTCAAGCTGCCCGAGATCCTTCCTCTCTTTCTGCTCTCCTCGATAATTTGCAAGAGGTCCGCCCCCAGCACCTCAAAGAAAGTCACATAGAATTCTACATTCCAGCCATCCGGTCCCGGGCTCTTTTCTTTCTTCAACATTTTTAAAGTATCTTCCAGCTCTCTCATAGATACTTCTCCCGCTAGCTCCTATTCCATCTCCTGCTCAACAAACCTTGGGAAAAGCTGAATGGTTTTCATCACTTCAGCCAGGGAGGCATAAGGAGGAGCTTTATATATATTGTGAAAATGTGAGCAAGCTAAAGAAGCCAACTCTCTGAAGGATTGAACCGATCTTCCCTCTGAATCCTTTAGTTCTCAGATAGTATTAATAGCCTTTCTACGATTTGCATGTTTATGAAAGAATTTAGTATTCTCATCCCCCTCCTTCAGCCAGATAGCCCTACTTCGGAGCCTCCAATTCGCTTCTCTATTTGATAGAACTTGGGTTCTCTTTTGAAGCGCAACACTGTAGGCCTCTTTTTGTTCTTGGGTCCTCAAGACACCTCCTGTGTCCTCCTCAAACGAGAGTATAGCCCTCTCCGCCTCCTGGAGGGATAAATCGTTCGCCTCCTTTTTCTTCCGAGCCCAAGACTTAGATAGGCTCTTTAGTTCCTTCATATTGAGGAGGAAATTCTGAGTTATGTCCCCCGATGCACCAGGAGGGTGTGCCTTCCAGAAGTCCGTCACAAGCTTGATATATTCCATATCTTGTAGCCAGGTAGAATTGAACTTATAAGGGGCCTTTGGCTTACTAATAACATCCTGTATCTCTAAGTATATTGGGCGATGGTCCGACAACCCACCCGAGCTTACCCATTGTCTAATACAGTGTCCTCCATTGATCAGGCCTTCTTTAGTAAGAAAGTGATCAAGTCTTCTAGCCAAACTGGCTTCTCCCACTCTGTTATTCCTCCAAGTAGGCTGCTTTTTTGCTGAAGGGACATCGACGAGACTGTGGGACTCCAAGAGGTTCTCAAAAAGACCCGTCAAAGCATCCACTTGGGCATGATTGCCCCAAGATTCTGAGTATCCCAGAGAGAAATTGAGATCGCCCCCTATAATAACATTGTCTTGGAGAAGAAGAGACGAGCTGAGGAGAGGTCTCCAAAAAGCCATCCTGTCCTGATAGGGTCCATACACATTGAGGATCTAGAATTCCGATTCTAGGGTTGGGGAGTATATGTCTGCACCCAGAAAGCCTCAGCCTCCCCATACACTCAAAGTTTTTATAGATCTGTTACAAATGCCCAGGGATAAACCCCCTGATCTACCCGAGGCATCAAGAGAGTGAAAGGACCATCCTGGGAGCCAAGAAGCAAGAAGGGAGGATACAACAGAAGCAGAGCCAAGGGTTTCTTGAAGGAAAATGATGTCGACCTGCTCAGAGGCAAATAAGCGCTTGAGGGCTAGTTTCTTGTCCGGGCTAGCCATCCCACGACAATTAAAAGAGAGGAGCTTCATGGAGAGGGGGGGAGGGGCTTGCTCCACTCTAAGAGCCCAATTTAAAGTTTTCTGCTTGCTAGAGGCAACCTCCTCTCCAGCCTGATGCATGGCTTTGGAGAGGTGGGAGGGTCGCCCTTTGGACTTGGGAGGGGGGGGAGGCAATGACCTCAAAGCCAATAGAATCAAACCCTTGAGAGTGCATCCGGGAGCGGAGGGGGTAACGGGGTTCGAGATACTCAGGGCTCGGGAAAGGGGAAAGGGATGCCTCCAAGAGGGAGGGCTGAGGGAAGGAGAAAACGGGGAGCGGGAGGGGAGGGGAAATTGTGCACTGTTGGACCATGGGGGACAAAAGGGAAGGTCCAGAGGGGGGGAGAGAGGGTGTGCCTAAAGGGAGATCTAGGGGAACATTTGAACAAACATGCTTGGAAAGAGAAGGCATAACAGAAGTAACATTGGCAGAAATAACAGAGGAGAGGGAGAGAGAAGACATACCCGTGGTGTGAGCATCCCCTATGGCCGCCCGTGCTCTGGTTAGAGGCGGAGAGGGAGGCCGGAGAGGAGCCTTCCCACACTTCTTTCTGTAGTCTTTCTCGTGGTCCTTGTCCACATCGGTCGATTCTGGAGGGCCCTGAGCTTCCTTGATAGCAGATGGAGGTTCCTCCCATGGGGGACGGTTTTCTAGCACGTTCTCCACCGGCGGTTGCACTCGCTTGTTTACCAGAGGGCAATCTTTGTACACGTGCCCCACTTTATGGCAGCGTCGACATCTGTATGGTATGCCCTCGTAATCCAGGGGTTGCTTCTGTGTGAAGGACCTCCATTGTATCGTTAAATATTCTTGCAAACCCCCTCGAGTGTCCATATGAACTAGTATCCTCGCAAATGCCATCTTTCCCGTGGACAAATATGACTTGTCTGATTCCATATATGTGCCGATTGAATTCCCAATACGTCTGAAAATGTCCTCTGACCAAAAATGCAGGGGGAGGCCAGGAAGCCTTACCCATATCGGCCCGACTCCGAGTTGCTCCGTGTCTGGATCGAAAAGGAGGGACCATCTCTTCAGTAGGACCGAGGCATGTTCAAAATGTCAATATGACGAGAGTACCCAGTTCGTGAGGTTAGGCCTGGAGAATCTGAGAGAAAACCAGCCCTTTACGAACGTTTGCACAGTAGGCAACTCTGCCAAGTGGTTCCCCCAGACCTCCGAAACCCAAGATTTCAGTTGAGCCGCGGTGTAGTTGCGTCCCCGTATTCTGCCGACCAGTACCCTATCAACAAAATCCATTGTCTCTCCCAGCCGAATGTCTTCCTCCAACCTGAGGAATGAGTCCACCTCCTTTGTTCTGAAGCACCGCATCTTCTTTGTTGTCCTATCCTCAGCTATAGGGTTCACGCGACTTTCTGAGGAGCGCCCCTGAATGGGGGGGTTCGTCAGGGGAGGGGTAGAAGCAGAGGGGAGACTTTCTGCAAGGGGGGGGATACCAGTGAAACTGCCAGAGGGGGGAGGGGAAGTGCACGACGGGGTTAGAGGAGTCAAGGAAACCAGAGGGGCACGGGGGGAGGGAGGGTTTACGGAAAAACTGGGGAGAGAAAACTGTCCAGGGGCCGGGGAGGAAGGGTTAGGGTTAAGGCAACCCGTAGCAAACCCTAAGGTTGCCAGGGACGACGGGGGAGTTGAGAGCAACAGCCAGGCAGGAGGGTCATCCAGCAGGACGAGCTGGTGGTCCGGTGGTCCAGAAAGCACAGGGAGTCCAAAAATTGTCTCTTGCAAATCCTCGCCAAATGAAATGGTCCCCAACTTAGCAGGTCGCGAAGTCCAGATGGAGTCCTCCACTATTTCCTCTTCCGAATAATCCACCATATCTAGGTCCATTGTTGTCCGGGTAAAAACCAATGCCAACTGCCTTGGTAACCGCCAGAGGGAGGAGCAGCAAAGCGACAGAAACCGGCAAGGGAGGCCAGAGGTCAAACAGTGAAGCTGTAAAGTGGGAACGGGCGATCAGGTAAAAGAAAACGGAGTAAAAACCCAAAAACCACCCATGGTAAAACGTAGGAGGTCTGCACGTGCAATGATGGGGACGTGTGCAGTACTGGTACAAACAGCTGCACCCTTCTGCGGCGTCCACGAAGCAGCTAGCCATGATCGCCTGCTACCCTAGCCTGGACCTCCATTTCCCCTTGTGTGTCCCAATATATATATATATATATATATATAATAAAATATATATATATATAATTTAAGAAAAAAAAAAATTAAAAAAAAAAAAACCATTTCTTAAGTTAAAAAGAAAAAATAGAAACATCATTTAACAAAAAAAATGTTAAATAATTTACCAAAAAAATTAAAAATAAATAAATTTTAAATTAAAATAAAATAAATAAATTAAAAATATTTAAAAACAATTATATTATGAAATTTAAATTAATAATTAAAAAAATCCATTAAAAAATAATTAAAATAAAACCATTAAAAAATATAAAAACAATTAAAATTACCAAACCTTTTACAAACCTGAGGAGTCCTTTCTCCTAATTACTAAAAGTTATGAAGATATAAATACACTATTACCAATACTTAATTACACCACAAAAAATATTAAACAATTCTGCCAAATAAACATAGGAACCTTTTCTTGATCAATTACTCAACGGACATTTGAGTTCTTTTCCTCTGTTACTGAAATATTTGAGCTATAGTGGTTCAGAGAGAACGCTAATTAAGACAATGGGTCCACAGCTTGTTGGAACACAACCCAGTTGCCTTAATTGGGAAAAACCAAAAAGCATGAACTCCATTTTTAGAATTATAATTGTATGTCAGTCTCAAATATGAAAGAATATGTTCAAATTTCTCACCTTTATTAAAACCCGCAAACCCAAAATACTAATCCCTACAATCAAACCTGGGAACACTGGTCGTTGGCCGTCATGAAAGGAGGCAATAAACATATTCTTGGGCACAGGGGATTACAGTAAAAGCTCCACTGATTCAGACATAACAGGCACAAGGTCTTGCACCCCCGCCCTGCCCCTGAGGTATATGAGAAAGAAACATTTATTACTTAATTATTATAACCCTTGCACCTTAGGTAGATTTCAGGAGTAGATTATGAAAGATGAAATATCTCCCATAGTTATTGGCTTGACTAAATATGAAAATTCAAATCCCCTCAATCAGTTTAAGAAAGAGACAAACCCTTAAAACTTGGCGCCGCCCGCCCGCCCAAGCCCCCAGCCAGCGGCCAAGGAGGGGAGGGGAGCGGAGGAGAGAGAGCGGCCGCGTGGTGGGGGAGAGAGAGGGAGGGAGAGTGTAAGGCCTTCGTGCAGCGGGGCGATCGTGCACGGGCACACAGCGGGTGAGCGCACACGACAGTGCGACGTTTCTACGAGTCATGTGCGACGATAAACGACACAATGCGACAATAATGAATCATAATACGACTAAGTATTATGTGGACATATTATATATAATATGGAGGTTATATATATACATGGAATTATAAAACAATAAAATATGAAGACCGACATGATAATAATACATATGGACATGCGATGGCACATATGTATGTGAGGAACCATGGATAATATAAAATAATGGAGCACATACATTAAAACCATGTAATGCGAAGTTTATACATGTTGAAACATAAAATATAATATTATTATGTGGAGGGCTTATAACATAAGTCGGCCTCAAAGAAGAATACGCATGATGAAGAGTGTATATATATGAGGAGGATGCTCCTCATTCAAACCAAGAAACATTTGCTCAAGTCTTCGCATAAAGGGGTAAAAGAGTACGCATTCTTAGGTAGGTAAATGCGCATATCTCATGCGCATTAGGCTTGAAGGAAGTGCGCATTTTATCTTGGGTGAAGGTTGGCAAAGAGTGTCGTTGTGAGTGGAGTTTTGTACACGGTTTTATGCAGGTTTTTGTAAAGAGGTTGAGTGGCTCAGGTGAGCACTCTCTCTTGGACAAGGATGCATGAAATGTTGTAAAAGGCAGGTGGCCTGTCTTTTGTAAGAATATTGGTTAAGTGTGAGGCTTGGCACACTTGTTGTAAAATCTGATATTCTTGATATAATATTATTGTTGGGCAGACTGTTCGGGGAGTTGCCCCTCCCTTTATATTGTGTATTGTTCTCGGTTTATTGTTGATGATTGATGAATGAGAATGTTATTTGTTGAAGTATAAAGGATAACATTTTATTCGGTTATAAGAACACAAGTTAAACTAAGTTTATGTTGAAGTAGGCGTAGTCCATAAACGTGAGTATTGTTAAAAAGAAAGCGTTCGGTGGTGCCGCACCTTGCTACAAGCGGTTGGAAAATCACTGCAGGTGTAGGGGCGTGACAGAGAGGGTCGAGAGTGGAGAGATGTCGGGGAGGGCCGAGGAGGGGGAGCGGAGGGTTAATTGTTTTTTTTTTTTTCTCAAATTTAAATCTTTCTTTTTTAATTTTAATTTGTTTTGAATTTTTTTTAATATGTTTTGATTTTTTTTTTCAATTTTTATTTTGATTTTTATTTATTTATAATTTTTTTTTAATTGTTTTGATTTTTTTTAATATGTTTTAAAAAAAATATGTTTTTTTTTAATGTTTTTAATTTATTTTTTTATTATGTTATTTGTTTAGTTTTATAATTTTAATTTAAAAAATTAATTTTTAAATTTTTATTTTTTATTTTTTTATTTTGTTTATTTAAATTATTTAATTTAAATATTTTTTAATTTTTAATTTTTTTTTTAATATATTTTTTTAATTTTATTTTTTGATAACTATTTTTATTTTTATTTTTATTTTTTCTTTCTTTTTTGATGAGGTCTTCATTTTTTATTTGTTTTTTTAACTTAAAAATTTTCTTTTTCTTTAGATTAATTTTTTTTGAAAAGAAAATCATTTATTTATTTATTTTTGATATTTTTTATTTATTTTTTGTTTTCGTTAAATTTTTATTCATTTTTTTTTCTTACGAGTTAATTTTGATTTTTTTTAAATTTTAATAGGTTTTTTGTTTTTTTGTTTTGTTTTTTCTTTATATAATTTTTTGTATTTGATTTATTTTTTGTCATGTTTTTTTTACTAACATATTTTATGTTTTATGTTTTTTATTTTTGTTACGTTTTTACTTTTTATTTTTTTATAGCTTTTTATGTTTTATTACTAACATGTTTTTATTATTTTTATTTACATCATGTTTTATGTTTTATGTTATTTTTACATTTTTATAGGTTTTTTTTTGTTTTTTGTTTTATATATTTTTTTGTATTTTTTTTTTTTTGTTTGGTTTAGCATGAAAATCACCAACAATTAAAAAAAAATTATCCACACTTAATTCATTAGAAAATTTAAAGTATAAAAACTAAGCCCTTTAAACAAAAAAGGTTGATGCTCATCAGCACTTTTCAAAATCAAGATGAAAATCACTAACAAAAAAAAATGTTCACACTTGATACATAAAAAAATTTAAAGTGTAAAAAATAAGCACTGTAAAAAAAGTGTTGATGATGCATCAACACTTTTCAAAATCAGCATAAAAATCACTAACATTTAAAAAAATTGTTCATACTTGATACATAAAACAATTTAAAGTGGCAAAAATATGCTAAAACAACCATCCCAACGAAGAGACGCTGATACTTTAGAGAGTCTTAAAATGAAAGACATGATTAAAGAACTAGAATAAAAAGTTAATAGCCGCCTCACCCTAAATAATGTGGTAGAGAAGCTAGATATCAAGCCAATTAAAGATGAAATGAAAAAATGAGTAGAATTAGACCACGAACGTAACAAAAGGGCCTTGAACCTTATAATCTTCGGTTTAAAAAAGGAAGTAGATGAGGATACTTTAGCCTTAGCCCAGACAAAATTACATAATAGATTACAAATTGAAACAGTGTGTCTCACAGAAGCAACAAGGTTGGGGAAATTAACCGAGAATAAAGGAAGACTAATCCACATAAAGGTGAGCTCCACTGATCATAAGTATGACATACTTAGTAAAACCTCAAGTCTAAAAGGAACGGGAATATTCATAAATGAAGATCTCATTCCAAAAGATCAAGCAGAATTAAAAAAGGAAGTTCAAAAGGTAAAAGAAGCTAAGAAAGGAAGGAAAATGGACAATAATCAGAAATAGAAAAGCCTTTATTCGAGATAGAAACCAAAAAGATAGCAATCAATAGCAATTAAACATGCTCCGGATCCTTTCTTGGAACTGTAGGGGCTTCCCATGGAACAAAGGCCTCAAGCTAAGTTGGGTTTCAAATGATGTTGATATTATTTTGCTTGTTGAAACTTGGGAGCACGAAGAATCTAAGGTCCCTAACACAGATGGCTTTACGCTATGGTCTACCTGGAACAAGTGATCCTCCCGTAGAGGCATTGGGGGAATAGCTTGTTACATTAAGAAGAACATCTCCCCCCATTCCAGGATTTATAAAAACGACTCTCACAACCAATATAGTTGGATAGAGATCAGTGACATTAATAATAAAAAGTCCTACATAGCAATATGTTATTTTCCCCCCATCAATTCTAACTTCTATAAGAAGAAGAATCTAGATAAAACTAACCCTTACAATGGTTTAGAGAATGATATTTCTAGCCTAAGGAATGACGGTAATATCCTTTTAATAGGTGACTTTAATGCTCGAACTTCAAACAACCAAGCAATTATTCTAAGCAATCATTCCAACCCTAATCCTCTTTGGTTAGACGAAGACCCTACTCTGGCTAGTAGGTATAAAAGGAGCTCTGAAGACCTTGGGGAAAATTTGTTTGGGTCAGAGCTAGTCAAGCTCTGTAGTGCTCAGGATCTCATAATTTGCAACGGTCTAAAGAAGTGGCCCAATTCCAGCAAGATGACTTGCATCCATGGACTTGGTAGCAGTGTGGTAGACTACGTTATTTCTGATCTCCCATTATACAACAAAATAATAAATTTTGACATCTTAAACGACCACGAACCTGACTCTGATCATAGGCATTTACTTATAACTCTCAATTTTGTCATGCATAGAGTTCCCATAGAAAATAATACTTACAACCAAAAGAACTTAATATTTGATAGAAATAAAAATGATCTCTTTCTAAATGAATTAAAAACTAATTTGCTTCATTTATCTAGTATAGACAACATAGAAGACCTCTATCATAATTTTACTACAATCCTCTCATATTCTATTAACAAATTCTCAGTTGAAGTTTCAAATAATAAAAGAAATAGCAAAACCAACCCATGGTATGACAAAGATTGTAAAAGTGCGAGGAGAGAAATTAAGGAAGCTGTTGATGAATCTCTTAAAATGGACAAGATAAAAATATACAATGCCCTAACTAAAAGGAAAAAGAGGCAGTACATTTGTCAAAGACAGGAGAATCTCTTACACCTCTCTAAGGTAGCTCCTAAGAAATTTTGGAGGCAGATTTTGACTAGGAAGACTAAAGATAATAAAATTGCTCTTCACGATTGGAATTCCTATCTTAAAAAGCTTTACGAATCTCCAAATGTCATGGATAATTTGGAAACCCTGCTCACAACGAAAGAAGTTTTCTCTTTAGAAGACATTAAGTTTGGGGTTAATCGCCTGGCTAATGGGAAAGCTAAGAACATTGAAGGTTACCAAGCGGAAATATTAAAAATTGGAGGTCCTGTCCTCATCCCCCACATCCACAAGCTTTTCAATCAAGCAGTCAAGCAAGGGTTCCCTAAACCTTGGACTGAGAGCCTCATTATCCCTATTTTTAAAAGTGGGGATACAAATAACCCCTCTAATTATCGGACAATTATGATCAACCCTCTCTTAGCCAAGTTATATGGTAGTATTTTGGAAAAGAAGTTAAGCATATGGCTTGAAAGTGAAGGTAAGCGGGCTAAAGTCCAAACAGGTTTCAGAAGGCATCACTCAATAACAGACCACCTCGTCACGCTTAGGATCATTGCGGAGGAATGTCGTAATGATAAATCCAATTTATTTTGTTGCTTTGTGGACTTTAGAAAGGCTTTCGTTATGGTTCCTAGATACAACCTTTGAAATAGATTAGAAGAGCTAAAGGTTCCTCTCGAGTTGAGAGCTGTCGCTATAAGATTATACGAGAATGTAACTGCCAAGCTAAAGAGCAATGAGGGGTGGTCGAAAGATATTAAGTGTAACATCGGAGTTAAACAAGGTTGCCCCCTTTCCCCTACCCTATTTGGCATTTACATCGATAAGCTCGAAGGCTATTTAGAGGAAGCAGGATGTGATGGCACGATCTTAGTTGGGATAGTCGTCATCCTTCTTCTCTATGCTGACGATATTGTTCTTTTCGCAAGGTGCCCATCTAATCTTGATAAGCAACTCAGGCTTCTTAAGGATTTCTACTCTACCATGGGTATGATTGTTAACACTGACAAAACAAAAGTTATGATTATCAAATCCAAGAAAGACACTTATGCTAATTTTATGTATGACAATAATAACTTGGAGGAAGTGTATTCTTACAAGTACCTAGGAATTGATATTCATCACAAGCTCAACTAGAACCATAGCATTGAGAAAATGATTAATGGGGGGTGGAAAACTTATTTTGGTCTTGAAAATAATTGTAAAACAACGAACCTCGTAATGTGGGATAAAAAGAAGTTCCTCTTTGAAACTTTAGTCACTCATGTTATCTTATATGGCTGTGAGGTTTGGGGTTGCAGCATCTCTAGAGAATCATGGAGAAAGATTGAGCAAATCCAGAAGCGTTTTATAACTTATAACCTGAAAATCAAAAGTAATACACCCTATCCTATTCTCCTTATAGAAGCATGGCTTTACCCTATTGAGAGCCTAGCTATGATTAGGTTTCTGTTGTACAAGCACAAACTCAATAACATAGACGATCATAGACTTCCTAAGCTAGCTTTAAATTCCAGCCAAAACCACCTAAGGCTCAATCGGGGGTGGCATAAAGACACAAGGGCATGGTTAAACTATTGGGAGATCAACGAGAATGATGCATTGCAAAACATTAATAACATTAAAGATATTGTTACCTCTAAATGTGGTGTGAGAAAGATTTAGCGGCTAAAAGAAAATTAAGTTATTATAAGAAGGTCATCAACCCCACCTTAGAAGATCAAAAGTATCTCTCTGTTTTAACTAGCTCAAAGAAGAAAATTAATATAGCAAAAATTAGAACGAATTCTCATGAGCTCCATGGTGAGACAGGTCGTTGGCCAGTTCCGAAAACACCATGGATGGAAAGGATTTGCCATATATGTGAAAATAGGAACATCGAGGATGAAAACCACTTCCTCTTAGAGTGCCCCGCGTACAACCACATTAGATCTCAATTTCACAATATTTGTTACAACACTGACCTTCCTAGCCTTTTACAATGTCAAAATTATAATGAGCTCAGGAGGCTTCTCTTCAAGCTTTTTGAACATAGGAATAAAACCTTAATTCAAAATAAATAATTTGTTTCTTTAGGTCTGATAGACCAATGTTTGGTCTCAGCGGACATTAACCATCATCATCATGAATCACCATTTTTCAAAATTGAGTGATTTTTTGCTACCTCAAAAAAACAGGTACTAGGTCATTTTCTCGTTTGATCGATAACTATGTTCAAGGCACTTGTTGTAAAAAAAACTCCAACTATGGGATGCAAAACCAAGACAAAACTAGTGTAGAACACATATAAAATGAACAAGGATGATACAAAATAATGTACAAAACCAAATCAAGTGATGGGAGTGAAATTTGAACCCCATCACTTGCTTAGCTTGGAAAATGCTCTTAAATAGCTAAATAAATCAACGAAGGCACAATTTTTTAAAAGAGATTTAAATTTAGAAGTATTTGCTTGTACACAAGCTATGTTCAAGAAAATCTCTGCAAGAAACCACTTTATAAGATAAAACTATGAAAGTTCAAAAAACCAATGGGAGCTCTTTGGAAAATGTGACAAGAGTGGGTTGGTCTCTCAAAAGACTTACCCCCACGCTTGATATTTGAATCCCAACAAGTTTTTCCTCTACAACACTTCAATCAAACATTAGTCCCATATAGATTTAGCAAATAAGCAATGATAATAAAACTCTAGAAATTTATTGGAAAATAACTAGAGATTTCCACACCTAGAGCATACTCTTAAATCAATTATCAATGCAAGATATCTCTGCATTAACAAATATACAATAACATATGGCAACAAAATAAATCAAAGCTTGATCAAATGAAATTATTTCAATAGTGAGCCAATTATCATACTCCAAACGAAGAACAATTCATGAATGAACCCCAAAGTCTTTTATTGCAATTGAGAACAAGTGTGCATAAGAGCAGAGCTTTTCCAAACACAATAGTTCATAACATCATACAATATGAGAGCCCATGGCTATATTATATAGAAAGTTGAGAGAAAATCCCAATGAAGAATGAAAATAACAAATGACATTGGAGCCAATCCCAAGGTAGAGAGATTAAACAAGTGGCATGAGGTGACAATCCCGAAGAGAAATTCAAATTTGTTGAATGGAACTCTAATGCCAAATGTAAAAATCGAATTATGGCAAGAGGACATCATTTTCTTCTTCCTTTATGTGTCAAATTCGAATTTTATGATGGAAGGACAAGTGTAGATGGGTGGTACCCCATGTGGGGATAATTTCCCATAAAAATTTCCATCAAATATTCTCTCAAATCCTCCCAAATGTGCATTAACTTCACAAATTCGAATTTCCAAGTAAGTAGTTTTCTCATTTAATGCCAAAAATTTGATTTTATTTGAGCACATGTATTTTCCTTGATTTTAGGAGTACACATCACCTTGAGACTTCACTTTAACTCCTCCACAATTTTCCACCTCATTGCCACAACATGTAGCATGTGTGGATATTTATTTTTCTCCATTTATTTAATTTCTGACTTAATTAATTGCCAGATTTAATTCGAGTCACCACACGATTCACTGTCAACAAAATTCGATCTTGAAGTTTGCAATATACTAGAATTGTTTTTAGAGGTGACAATCCACCACACTGTTGTAATCCGAGTTCTCAACTGCAATTAAACCGAACCTTTCAATGACCTGTAGGTAGATTTTATTCAAGGGATTTGAACATGCTTTCTTGTCAGTTGTCCAAGAATATGGCAGCTTGCTGTCACAGGTCCAAAATAGCTGCAATTATTTACCACAGGTTTAATACATATGCTATAGATCCACACAGTTCTGGGTGTAATCAATTTCCACAGGTATGCCGAGCAGTTTCCTTCCACAAAGTCGAGAACCAAACCAGACAACAACAAAAAAAAAAAAATGAAACCAGATGACTAAAGTCTAAAACCCAAAATATTGTGAATGAATGCCCTGTTTAAGCATTTCGGAGCACTTTAAGAACGATATAGTTACAATGCAACTGTAATGGCAGGGGTTTGAGTAGTGGCATTCTCTATGTAGAATGCTACCATCTAATGCCATAGCGTTCTCTCCCAAAAGTAGCATCTTTTAGCACATATATTCAAATGTGTAGCAATGTTTCATTTTCAATACTCATCAAGAAGTTTTGCTGCTTCAGTTTGTCTTTTGTCCCATTCCAAGAGCATAGCGAGCAAAATTTTTGTTTTGTTGCAGTCTATGATGTAACACGTTGAGAGACATTTACAAATCTATCAGACGTGTGGTTAAAAGAATTGGACCTCTATTCTACATATCAAGATTGTATCAAGATGGTTGTTGGGAATAAATTAGACAAGGTAATCGTGGTAATCTCCTTTTAGAATAAAAAAAAATTAATCAAATCAATGCATAATTCAATCAAATCAATGCATATGGAATATTAGTCATGATTATTATCAATGTTGGAATAGAACTAGAGGTGTCTAGTGAATAAATATTTTTCTTGTTTCTAAATGAATATAGTTATTGAATATATGTATTTTATATATATCTGTGTATATACGGTCCCTTTTTGACTTAGAATTTAGGGAAGTATTCTTTAGACTTGAAACACAGACAAAAAGAAGAAACACTGATTATTATAGTATTAACATGGGTGCATGCTTATTATATAGTGTGGCGGATGGCCTCCACGCTTGAGGATAAGCTATATGGCTAGCCAAACCAATGGTTTATGAGTATCCTTTTCTTGGTTTAAATGGTTTGGTTCATATTACAAATGGAGTATTGATGTCCTTTGAGATAGAATAAGGGGCAAGTCATCCTTGTCTCATTCCCATCTTCCTTTCTTTGGCGAAATTTTGCTAGAGCTCTGAAATCAAAATTTCTTCGCTAAAATACAATATAAGGAAGAAATAAAATAACCTTAGAGTGAATAAAAGATACAATATAAGGAAGAAATAAAATAACATTTGGTTGGTTGAGACCAAACCTGGTTTGCAAATGACTAGATAATGTTGTAGGCACATTACAAGGTTTTGAGCAATGCGTAAAAAAAAAAATAAAAAAAAAAAATAGAGTATTCATTAGCAAGAGAAAATTCTTGGTAAGAGTTCACATTTGAGTATTTCTTGTCTAAGAAACACTAATATTGACTTGGTGGAAGACTAGTAAGTTACAAGTGAAAATGTAATTCCTTACTATGAATATCTTTGGTTTACACAAAGGCGCTGCATTGATAGCCAAATATGAGGGGTGGGGGATTTTTCTTTTTAAAAGAGAATCACTAGTATGGATAATGAAGGAAGAATCATTTCAAACTAATTGTTAGTGATTCATAATGGATCAACTATGGCTAGCATGATTCACCAACATGAATCCTAAAACTATTTTAAGATATGACCTGTTTTTTTTTTTGTGCTTATTACTATTATGTGATTACCAATCATTGTAAATTTCAAATACAAACAAGCTTGGTGCTGCAAATGACCGAAGTCAATAACATGCGAAGGATATGAAATATGACGTAAAACAGAAACATGAAACGCATCATGCATACGTGCTAAAGATGGAGGTAAGGCAAGCCTATATGCCACTGACCCTTTCCTTTCTAAGATTTCAAAAGGTCCCTCAAACCGTCCCATTAATACTCGATCCTCTAGTCGGTCCCAACTGAGAGGTGTTATGCAGAATCTTCCATATAAGAACCCAAATGCTGCCCTCTTGATGGAATTTTGATAACTACTTTGGAGGAAACCAAAGAGATGCGTCACTGTTTTCCTTACCTATTCCAAGGACTTCGGGACGAAGTCTATTATTAAGAGGGGGTGTATGTAGTTCCCCGCTCTAGTTGACTAAACAGTGATATGACTCTAACATTTATTTAGCCCTAAGGCCCACTCATTATTCTTTGAGGACCTCAGGTTGAGGATCTAGGCACATGACTCTATTATTAATGGTTGAGACGTTTATGTATGTTCTCCATTGATGTTATGATAAAGATAACATTAATGGTTATGTAGGTTATCTATTGGTATTATGATGATTGTAGCATTAATGGTTATGCATGTTCTCTATTGATACTATGGTGATTGTAGCATAAATAGTTATGTTTGGTCTCTATTGAACTTATGATAATGATGGCAATAAAGGATATGTATGCTCTCTATTGATATGATGAGGACGATAAATTTGATGGATAGGTATATTTCTATTGATTTTACGATGTTGATAATTTGATGGATATGTAGGTTTCCATTGATGTTTTGATGATGAAAGCCATGATGGATGTATCCCTTATATTAGCTACTTACATTAGTTCTGATTCACAATGAACAATGATGTGAATGACCAGGTGATGGTAATAATGCTATTATGACAATGACTAACACTGAAAAAACCTGGTTACTGATTATTATTGAGTATGGCAGGAAACCACCAGAGGCACTCGCACATGACGAGTTGACGATACCTGGTTTGATGAAAATATATATTATTTTATCTTTGAAATTCTAATCGATTTTGAAACCTGCTATAGATGTTTATCTATATTCTGATGATATGGTAATGGTTGCAGGCACATATGAGTTGCTTGGCCGAATGACTCACATATGGGTGATGGGGTTGTACAAGTGGATGGAACTACATGGGAGGGGTGGGACAGTGTCCCTGATCTCACCCACTAGCACTCCCACCGTGACTTGGGCTGGAAGGGTTGAAACACCTTCGCCTTGAGGATCACGATGCCATGAGGGCAGGTCCCAAAGTTGGGTCGCTCATGAGGATCTGACTGGGGGGCGCGCATCAAGGTGGATTCCTTGATCCCCGACACCATTAGTCTCACTATAGCAGGCAACATAAGAGATGATAGTGGTCTATGACGTTGCACTATACTTTCCCCTCGTAGTCACTGGATGCTTGAAGGGCAAGTGGTGTGGCACCCTTGGAACTTCAGGGGAATTTCTTGAAGGGCACGACCAACTTGGCACCCTTGGCATCACAAATAAAATGTTAGGCGTGGCACCCTTGGAACTTCAAGGGAATTTCTTGAAGGGCACGACCAACTTTGCAACCCTTGGCATCACAAATAAAATGTTAGGCGTGGCACCCTTGGAACTTCAAGGGAATTTCTTGAAGGGCACGACCAACTTTGCAACCTTTGCATTACAAATAAATTGTTAGGCGTGGCACCCTTGGAACTTCTAGGGAAGTTCTTGAAGGGCAAGCTTGGCACCCTTGGAATCAGTAAAAATAAATAATAATAAATAAAAATAAGTAAGGAATGAAAACTAGGTAAAGTTACATCAAGGGTAAATGATGATTAGAAACCAAGGTAATTAAATCAAAAATAAAACTTGGAATAAGGAGGATCATAGGAAGAAATAAAATAGAGTACCTTAAAAACTCTACCCTTTCCATGTTGGAAAATACTAAGAAGATTATGTGGTTTAATTAGGTAAAAAGGGGAAAGAGGGACATAATTGTAAGGATAAAGATTAATCCTAAACTAATTAAACCTAATTAAGAAAAGAGGAAGGTGAATTAAAATAAGAATAATAAATTAAATTTAGAGAAATGTAAAGAACCTCCATGTGGCAACAAACAACATAAGAATATCCACCTAAGAGATAACCTGAGTTAAATTAGGGAGTAAATAGGGGATCAAATCTTGACTCATTAATTGACTTTAAGTAATGAACACAAATTAAGGAATAAAAAGGGGGAATAAAGAGACAACTAGGAGAAGAAATGGGAATCTTATTGAGGTGAGGAAAATATTGGTTTTAAATAAGAATTTAAGTAAATAATTTTGGGAGACCCTTGATGTGAGAATGACACATGGGTGGGTGAATAATCAAGCTATTGAATTATAAAAAAAATAATTAATTATGCATGACATGACAAGTGTCACCCATGAGGACTCCTATAAAAGAAAGGGCAAGCCATGAGAGAAAGGACTTTTTAGGATCCCTATTGTTGGATGGATGAGATGATGTCAGAGCAGTGATTACGAAGCTATAGTGAATTTGGTGAGGTAGAGGATTTTAGAGAGGGGACTCTTGAGCCAAGGTGTGCTCTCCTCTACCAGCTAGTGCTTTCCTCCATTGTACAACCCCATTGCAGCTCGGGGGTCCGCAGGGAAGAAGAGTACCCAAGGAGTAGGCTGGGAGGTTAACCGGTGGGTCTTCGCATTCGGATCAAGTGCGTCATCATTCACTCGCGAAGGTGACCAGCTACAAGGGAATACCAGCAACAGCAGAGCAAGTGGAGTCTCGCCTTCTGGTGAATGGTACATATGTATTTCATTACTATGGATCTTAGTTAAAAGTATGAAAATGTTATGATATGTTTCCTAAAATGAGTGGCAAGAATGTGTGTGTTAAATAAATTTGAATTTCAATGCGTTTCTTTTCTGGTTGTATTTGCTATTAACAAAAAAAAAAAAAAATGTATACAGTCTGGATTTGGTCCTTACATAATTCTTGTAGATGAATGGTGTTTCCTTGATTCAATTGAAGAGTAACATTCCCAACTCCTTTCTCGGGATAAGTGGCATTGTCTCCAAGAATGATTTCCAAATTTGTATCCTTTTTTATCAGATTTGAAAGAGCTTCCTTATAACCAGTGAATTTTCTTCAGGCACCACTATCGAATAACCAATTTCCCAAGGAATCTGAAGGGGAGGTAGTAGAGAGGGCAGATATAAGATAAAAATAAAAATAAATAAAAATAAAAATAAAAAAATAAAAATAAAAATAAAAAAATAAAAAATTGTTATCTACAACATTAGATTCATCATACCTGGAGTTTATTTATCTTTTGGGAGGTCAACCATTTCCATGTTGAGTAGCAGGAGCATTCCTTTTTCCTTTGTTGTTGAACCTGCCATTCCTTTTATTGTTGTTGCCCCTGAAATTGTTGCGGTTATTGTTGTCATCATCCCGAGGTGTATCCATTTTATTAGGACACTCCTTAGCATAGTGGCCAAACCTGTTACAAATGAAGCATCTACCCTTTCTTCCATCTTTGAATCTCGGTCTTCCTTGACATTGCTTCTTTGAACCTGCATTGTTCTTCTTTTTAGCATGAGCGGAGAATGCAGTAGGATCATTCATATTTGAAGGCATGTCTTTTTCTATCATCCTTGTTTCTTCTTGAGTACATCGAGTCAATAATTCATAAAAAATTGAATTCTGGTCATTTTTTAGGATAGTTGTGTTGAAAACATCCCATTCACGAAGGAGACCTCCAAGGGAAATGAGAGTGACCTCCTTGTTAGCAATAACTTATCCAATTGATAGAAGATTATTTTTTATTTCAGTGATCCTCATGGAGTAGGATTGGATATCTTATCCTCTCCCCTTCTTTATGTCCTTCAACATGTTCTTGAGAAACATGACTTGGTTTGCATTGCTAGCTTTAAACATGCTAACCAACTTGTCATACATCTCCTTAGATGTGCCCAAATCTGAGATGTAAGCAACTAAATTCTTATGAATAGAATCCATGATGATCTTCTTATCTTTGACTTCACCTTTATTGTACTTTGTCTTAGCGATAGTCGGTGCATTTGAAGGAGGTTCAACAATCTTTCCCTGCACATAGTCCATAGCATCATGCTCTTCCAAAGTCAAGTCAAGAGACATCTTCCATGCATGATAATCAAACCTATCATTGAGCTTGTCATCAGATTTGAAGTAAGATCAAGAGGCCATTGAAATTTGTCATTGACCAACAAATCTCAATGATTTCTTTTCTCACTCTTGTTTAGGCTTTGTCTTCACCTCAACTCTGATACCATGTTAATTTTAGATAACAATGGTATGTTCTATGCATTAGAGAAATTTAGTTCAATTTTTCTTATAATCCCAATATCAAATTCCAAATTAGCAGTCACATTAACATTGATAGTAAATGAAGATAGAACATAAGCAATAAATAGAAGACAAGTCAAGACAAAAGGGCGCAATATTTGGCGAATGCCAGGGAAAAAGCCCAATGTGGGGAAAACCCTTTGATCAAATCTTCTTATTATTCTTCAAAAGTTCAGTAGAGAGAGAGAGTACAATATGCAAAATTTACTTGCCCAATCACTGTAAAACAGTCCAGTCAAATTGTAGTCAACAGGATGCCCTAACCAGAAAGTCAATGCTAGTCAAACCAACAGAAAAAAATCCTCCAAATGAGCTCGGTCAAACCCAGTCAACTCAGCCTCCAAAGATAGTCTGAATCAGCCCAAAACAGTCTTGAAATTCTCGGTCAAACCCGTTCAACACTACAGTCAATGGCCTTGCGGTCAATGTTTGTCAAACAACTGCAAATTCCTCGATTTCTGTGCCAGGAGATGTGGCCTAAGGAAATCGGATTTCCTGCCTGAAAAACACAGTCAAAGGAGTGAGTTTGACCCTCGATCAACGCTGGTCAACATCCCTATAATTTGCCCAAAACAGATTTTGAAATTTTCGGCCTGCAATTTCAGTCAACCCAAGTCAATGCCTAGAGAAGAAGATGCTCTTGTTTGTTGTACGAACCAATGAGAAGAAGAGAGAGAAATATGTGTGTTGAGGTGTGTCCAAATGAGGAAAATGCCTCTTCTATTTATACACAACATTGAGGGTGAAGAGACATGTCTGTTGGGCTTCATGAGCCTACATTAGACTTCTGGCCGACCTTGACAATTTGTCCATAGAAGAAATAAATTCATAATCCCATTTCTACTTGTCAAAATGAGATGATATTTAGATCAATCTTGCACCTCTCGGAAAGAGGAATCCAATAAAAATATCATCTCCATCATATGAGTTGTCCATGGTGGAGTTTGGCCCTAGTCTCCAATTTTAACAGATGTAGCTTTCCTCCTCCTTCTAGCTTCAAATATGTAGTTCCAAGGCCTTTTGTTGAGAAATTTAGGGGCAACAAAGTAAATGATTTTTCTTGCTTGATAACTGCTTGTGATATATTTTTACTTCACTTAGTTAGCTTCTCTTTCTCTTGTTTATTATTAGTGTTTTCTATCATCAAACAGCTATCAAATCATAAATAACAATGAGACAAAGGACACAAGATATAGGCAATCAGCCAGGGCCAAAACCTCTCCAATCTTGAGAGGAAAACCCACAATAATTATTCTTCTTATAGAATCTTCAATTGATGAATTCCAAGACCTAGACCCTTGACCAACAACCCCTCCAAGACCAAGTCAATCCTTGCTTCAAGTCAAAGTCAACTTCTGCTTGATATTGCTGCAATCTCTCCTTTGTCCTTACCCCTCGGCCCTGCAACCCTAGTCTAAAATTTTTGGCCTTCCTTCCTATAATTCTCGGCCTTTTGCAATTGATTGCACTTTTCCCATGTGTGACAAAATTAGGGAAACTTTAGCCCTCCTTCTCCTTCGCTTGGCTTGAGCTAGCTTCTTTGTGACTTTGGCCTTCAAGATAGATTCTTTCCTTGTCTTGTTTTGGCTCCTTTGAGATGATTGTACTTTGGATTTGTTGCAGTGAGATAAGCCCTAGTTCCCTCGCATGTGTGAACAGAAAATGGCCCAAAATAGATCCAAAACTATTCAGTCTTTTCTCTCCTCTTCTTCGCTTATCCAAGAGACTTCTTATTCACACTTATGTCCTTGATTTGCTTGCTTGATGAATGGTGTCTTGAGTGAGGCCGAGTTCTCCTATATATAGGCTTCTCTCCCATGCTTTGAGGCTGACTTGACTTCATCTCTAGGCTGACATGATCTTTTGATAGGTTGACTTGATTGTAGCACATTGACAAGGTCTTGGAGGGTCCCTTGACTTGACTTTGACTCATAATTTTTTCTTACAATATGTAACATGCCCAAATGGGTCTTTTATACATGACAATGACCTTAATGACTTGTAGACTCAAATGACAAGCCCTAAGATCTCACAATGGGAGCTTGACCTAAAAATAAATTTCCTTGAGCATGAAACCCATGCCTCAAGGTCAAAAATAATACATTTATTTTTCTCATTTCATTAAATACCTAAAATCATGATTACATATGTCATTATGAAGACCGAACCTAGTTACATATTTCAACACCCTTGACTGAATAATTGTTGTTGTCTCCAAGTTCCACTACATGTGATGAAGGTTTCTTTGATAGAGTATGGAGTTTTACACTTTCTCTTGTCATGTGTCTTGTTACTCCACTATCAATGATCCAAGCATTGTCATGATTTAGTGTTCCTGTA
Organism: Pinus tabuliformis; assembly: GCA_031772625.1. Lineage (NCBI taxonomy): Eukaryota > Viridiplantae > Streptophyta > Pinopsida > Pinales > Pinaceae > Pinus > Pinus tabuliformis. Next base: position 1,002,593,481 of record CM062811.1, on the reverse strand, counting down.
AGTGCAGGCAAGAAACCTCCACTTTTTACCTTCTTAGATAGATTGAAGAAGATTCTTCTAACAAATCTTCATGCAACTTTCAAGAGATTGAGTCCCATTTTCATATAGCTTGCCATAGAGGGAGTTGTCTTTACTTCCAGGATGCTTTCCTTCCTTCATTGATAGCCAACAAAGTGGTCCTCAAATAGTCCTTCTTTCACCTTAGCTCTGATACCATGTTGAGAAATCAATGCTAGTAGGCATTAGGATTTGATTCCTCTTTTCTTGATAATTAATCATGATGTATGTTGGATTCTTTTACTTCTTTATATATTGTCTTTCATAAAACAATTACCAAATTAAATGTATATGAAGATCTTAAGAACAAGAGACACAAGATGTTGGCACTCAGCCAGGGCAAAACCTTTATTGAGGGGGAAACCCAGTCCAACTCTTCCACTAGTAGTTTCAAATCAATATGAGACAATTCAAGACCTTTTAGACCTAGACAAAGACCTCCTCCAATCACCAAGTCAACCCTTCTTTCCAGTAGATGATCCCTGCCAAAGTCTCCAAGTGTCAACTTCTTAGATGTAGCTTCAATCCAAAATTTTGGCCCCCAACTTCAGAATTTCAGACCTGTAGTAAGTTCAGAAATTTCAGCCCCAACTTCAGCCCAGAAACTTCGCACATGTGAGAGATAGATGCCCAAGAACTCGATTTTGGTCTTCCCAACTTCTTCCTTCCTTCTTCTGCAACTATGTTCTTCTTTTCTACCTCTTTCTCTTGTAGATCGATCTTATTGAGTGTGTGCTTCAAATGAGTCGAGTTGACTCAAGACAAAACCTAGAAGCCTTCAATGGAGGCTTTGACCTAGAAAATAAATAAAAGAGCGTGAAACCCATGCTTTAACATGATTTTATTTTTACAATAATTTTTTTCATCAGATACAATTATGAATATTGACACTAGTTACATTCTTCAACAAGAAATTAGCTCAGAAAAATTGCGTGTGTGAGGAGAACTAGTGCAGAAAACTCGTCTTCTCTCTCTCCTTTGACTTCCTTCTCTTTCCCTTGACTTTGATTGTCCTTTCTTCTTGATGAGGCACAAAAGTGATGATGATGTGTGATGAATTAATGATGTCCCAAGAGGTCGAGTTCTCTTGTATTTATAGTTGTTTAGGGGGTCAAATGGTTACCACATAGACTCACTTGTCCAAGGAAGGCCGATTTGGTCTTGTGTTGACTCTTTGACTCCAAAAATAAAATTATTTTTGTCTTTACAAAAATTTCAAATGGGACTTGACTCAAATACATTTTTTTTACTCATAATAAATTCTTTTTGACTCAATTGACTCTATAAGCATGAAGAGCATGCTTTGACCAAGAATAAAATAAGAATAATGAATATAATAATATGTCAATGATAAAAATTACATTTTATATCAAGGTTTCCTATATGTGATACTTTTTAAAAACTTTTCTGGTTTATTTTTTTATCTAGTTTGTTTAGATTCCGACATGGATTCAGTGAAATCACAAGTTTGGTAGGTGAACTCTTCACAATCAAAGTGCCCCAGGGGTTTTTGAGGGAGTTGAATCCATATATGTAGTCAAAAAACCAATTTAACAACAAAAAATAAAGATTTTACCACAAAATTTTCCACCATATTCCAGCGAGAAATTTTTCAGAAACTCCAAAAAGTCTCACATATAGACAACTCCTTTTATTACATTATGAAGATTGACACTAGTTACATTTTCAACAATTCCTTGGAGGGGTGACTTGGCAGATTGGAGGGACAAATGACATTGTCAAAAATCCAAATTTACTTATTTTACAAGGGTCACGAAGAACATGTGATTTTACATTTTCTTTTGACCAAATAAAGCATGAAGAACATACTAGAAAATAATAATATTTCTTCTTCTTTTGTTTTTACATAAAATACATATTGATACAATGGCAATTATGAAGACCGAACCTAGTTACAACTCCAACATTATTGTCATTGCTTCTTTAATTTTCTCTTTCTTATTGATCACCAATTCTTGTTTTGGAAATATATGGCGAAGATGTGCTTGAGATTGTCCATGTTTCACTAGAATATTGACTTGTAGAATCACCAAATTCTTTTGTCTGTTCAATTATTTTTCTTCTAGTTCTTTTCAAAAGTCATTTAAAGATCTTAGAAGTGTCCAAATTAAAAAATAGTTATTAGAGTCTTCGTTCTCGATTTTCTTGGATTGTTACTTCTTGTTGATACAAATCTTGCCAAGATCGCTCGAGCTCCTCTATTTGTTGTCGTCTCAAGGACTATGTCATATAATTGTTGGTGAATATTTCTTTGATCTTATAATCCATTAGGAAGAATGGGTTGTGATAAATTAGGGTGGGTCATTTAATGATTTCAAATATTTTCTGGCCTACAAAACCAACTATTTTAGGTTTAATTCCCAGTATGGATGTCAAAAATATTGAGCTCTAAGATTGTTCAAAGCCTTGTAAACAACATTTCAAGGAAAGTTTATTTCTTAATTTTTTGAGACGTGGTACTCCCCTTTTAGAGTAATAGCTATGAAGATTTATGAGATAAGGCCATGGTTCTTCAAAAGAAACAAATATTTACAATGTTCACTATCATACAAGACTTTAAAAAATGAAATGAGAAATTTGATAACATAGTAATTCTAACATATCACATAGTAAAGTAGACCATGTTGGCTTGTTGGGGCTTGAACCAGGTTCAATGTTAGTTAGCCAAACAAATCCCTACACTACTGGCCCTTTGGGCATCAGCCCGCGAAGCGCAGACCGAAGTCTCACCCGAAGCAGTATGGGGGGGGGGGATGCTGGAACCAAGTTTCCGCACCTTGAGATGGTCATGATGTCGGTTTATTCCTTTTATTCCTACTTTCACGCAGGTTACTTTAGTTCTAGGGCTTTCTAGACTAGCCCTTTTTTCTGCCCTTCAGTACCTTCGCAAAAAGGTATGATTGACCTTCACGCAGGCCTAACCTGCAGCTCAGGTACTTTCACGTTGCTATGGCAGCGTATCGTGCAGATTCCCAAACTAATTTAAGTCTCTTACTTATCTTATTAAACAATCACAGTTAGCACCGCGTAAACAGATGTTCTTACTTGCGTTCACTTAACCAATGTGATTACATAAATTCGCACATCATATAAGCATTATAAATGAACTTCATACATAACATATCAAGATGAATTAATACGAAACAAAGACACTGAATTCATAGAATGCTTCTCTTTATTGATATCTTCAGATGATTACAGACTTTATCCACCCTGGCACACAGCTGCAGGGGTCCGCGCACTCAACTGTGGACCTCCACCCTAGGCCTCTACGCACTCAGCTGCATAGCCTCTACCTATGCTACGACCCAAAACTTAGACTTCTTACCTCCCTGCTATGACTATCTTAACGACTATTGAACTTCTTAGAGCTTACTTACTTAGCTCTTTTTATACAATCCCATGGTTCACGGACCATGGGTAGATCTTTTATAGCCGAATTTACTTTACAAGAATAAGGGCGGACAACCCTTTATGACTCATGACACCTTCACGCTCAATGACCACAAAATGTGGAGAATTTACAAGTTGACTACAAAATTTGACCCAAAACATGGGCTTTTAGCCCCAAAACTGTCCTTGGGGGATCCCGTTCCCAACAAGCCCCCAACACAAACATCATGACTCACCCTCGAGTCACTCGGTAGGTGCAGAGATCTTAGCGTGAAGACCTTCTAGCTCGACTCATATGACCGTAGCCTCGACAGTGCAGTGAGCTGTCGTCTGCTTCGCATCTTCGACCATCTGCTCGGTCACTGCTCCTAAACTGCCGGCCTGAAGATTTTGCTGAGTTCCTTGCAGAGTCGCAAGCTTTCCTTCAATAGAACCTGTCACTATGTAAGCCTCATCTAGCTAGGGCTTCAGTTGTGCCTTCAACATTGCTTCCTTTTGCAGCTCGACATCCACCTGTTCTTTCAGTTGCTTGGCCTCCTGCAAGTTTGCTAGTCTTTGTGTCAGCGTGACAGTTCGCACTATGCCCTTGACCTCATCATAGCGTTGCTATAGCTCACGCGCTTCTGTCTCTAGTCACTGTACATTGGGGTCCTCCTTCAAGCTTGTCAGGACCTCAGCCCAATCACTTCGCTAAGCATTGCAAACCTTGGTCAGTGCATTCTCCAACACTTTATTGAATGCTTCCACCGTCTCGTTAGCCTGTGGGTGATAAGGCATGCTCTTCTAGTGATATACCTAAAATTCCTCCATCAGCGCGTTGATCATCTCATTCAGAAAATGCATACCACGATCACTCATCAAAATCTTTGGACTACCAAATCACGTTAGTACATACTCAAAAAAGAACTTCGTGGCAGTCATGCATGTGCAGTCCTTCACCGGCTGTGCCTCAGCCCAACGAGTCAAATACTTTGTCGTAGTGATAATGTACCTCGCTCCCGTCTTTCCTTGGGGTTAAATGGGTCCCACAAAATCTATCGCCCATTTCTCAAAGGGTTGTAATGTCGTCTGTGGATTCAGAGGCATCTTATCCGTCCGCGATGGTCTGCCAATCCTTTGACACACATCACACGCTTTACACTAAGATTTTGAATCCTAATGAAGGGTTGACCACCATAACCCTGCGCATAGAATCTTCTGTGCGATTGCTTTCCCTGCATAATGTCCTCCTGTGACGCCTCCATGAGAATCTATGAGGATGCTGCTCCTTTCAAACTTCGGTACATATCGTCGCAATATCTCATCAGACCCCATTTTGTACAGATACCCAGCAATGACAGAAAAATCCACCACGTGCACCACTAACTCCTTCTGCTGGACAGTGTATCCTTTCAGGGCAGTCCCTGTTGTTAGGAAGTGTATGATATCCTCAAAATGACCATCCGCAACACGTACTGCAAATAGTTGCACGTCAGAAAATCCTTCTTCAAAATTAGTGGGCTCCTCCCCTGTTTCGATGCATGACAAATGGTCTGGTCCTGCGTTCAGTCATCTAGGCTTCACAATAACTTCAAGATCATACTCCTGGTAAAATAACAACCACCTGCAGATTCTCCCCCCCAACAAGGGCTTATTGACCAGGTATTTCAGCGCAGAGTGATCTGTATACATCTTAAAATGGCCACCCAACAAGTAGTGTCTAAACTTCTGGAGCACGTATACCATAGCTAACCCTTCACACTCAGTGGTGGAATAGTTCTTATCCACCTTGGATAACCTTCTGCTTGTGAATGCGATAGGATGGTCCAAGTCTCCTCTTCCAACCTATGTTAGTACTGCTCCCAGCACTATACACGATGCGTCGACATGTAGATGAAACACCTTCTTCCAATCCGGGAAGCCTAGAATCGACGTGATGACCATCTTTTCTTTCAATACATCCAAGCTCTTCTTATAGTCCTCATTCCAACAGAATGTGACATCCTTCTTCAACAACTTCTCCATAGGTGCAATGATCTGGGCATAGCCTTTGATAAACTTTATGTAATATCTTGTATGTCCTAGGGTAGCACGCAATTGTTTCGCACTCCTCAACGCTTCCAAGTTCAATATCACTGCTATCTTCTCGAGATCTACCATCAGTCCCTGTTTTCAAACCACATGACCCAACAGGGTCCCAAAAGGAACACAAAATAGACACTTCTTCAAATTGAGCGCGATCTAGTATCTTCGACAAGTATCTAGCATCAGGCGTAAACTTGCGACATGGCGTTTCACCAACCCAAACATAGTCCAGTCATCAAAGTATACTTCCAGGAACTTATGAATAAATTCCTTGAACGCCGCAATGACTACGTGCGAGAAAATCACAGGCGCATTCTTTAATTCGAACGGCATTACAGTGTACTGGAAACACCCCCACTCAGTCACGAAGGTTGTCTTGCTCCTATCCTTCGATGTGATTTTGATCTGATGGTACCCAGAGAACCCATCAGTGAAGGAATATGCTTCCTGGCCACCTACATTGTCCAACACTTCATCAGTGAACGAAGTCGGGAAAGGATCATGTACACAAGCGTCATTCAACTTTTTGAGATCCACACATATCCTTATTTCATCCTTCTGCTTCTTCTCTTGTACCACCATTGGGCTTACCCAATTAGATTCTTCCACTGCTCAATGATGCCTACCACGAGCATCTTGTCTAACTCTAAGTGAACCTTCTCCTTATACTTCGGATTAAGATGGTAAGGTCTTTGCTTAACCAGCTTCGCGTCAGGCTTCAACGTGATCTTCATAATACCTAGGTCTCTGATTATCCCTTTTAGATCCGTAAACTTGGTAGGGAATAAATCTTGGTATTCGCAAAGCAATTTAGCGACCTTATCTGTCGTCGCGTCATCCTAGTAATCTCCAATCTTTGCGAATTTAGGCTCTGCCTCCATACCAATGTTTACCTGTTTCGTTTTCAGCGATGCGGTTATATCAGGATTCTCAATCTGCGGTCCTTCAACCTCGCGGTGACCTTCTGTTTCAGGGATGTTAATCTTTCGCAGATCCTCATCCTCTTCTTCAATGGTTACGTTATAGCATTCCAGCGCGTGACTCAGCTGAGTAGCCCAATCAGGCTGAACCAGGTCCAAAGGATCCTGCGGTATCCTAAAGATTGTATTTCACCTCTTGTAGTGCCTCGTCAATACAGTCAAACCCGTCTTCAAAGCTGAATGTCATTATGAATCCTTCACGCAGAATATCCCATTCACCTGTACCATGGTGGAGCTCTATTTCTACGTACCATTTCATCGGGACAACATCCAGGGTATGACAGAACAAGTGCACCCATTCAGGTTGGGGCTTTTCTCCATAACCCTGATCCCATTTGGCTAAGTGCGCGTGTGGATCATCCCACTCATCATACTTGTCTGTCATTCATACCGTCGGCTTCCCAAAGTGTGTTCTCATCATCCTCCTACATTTGCGCCAATCATCAAAGATTCCATTGTGCGTACCCCACCATCTTGCGAGCGTAGCGCATAGTGTCCAGTCCAGCGCTTGGAAGCGCTGACTTTATGGAACCTCCCGATCAAATGCATCCAAAAAGATATCTACATCATTCAGGCCATCATAAGTGGGTAGATTTCTTTCCTCTGACGACACAGAGTGCAGCGACCGGGTCATCATGTTACAGCTCAGTGTAGTTACTTCATGTAACCGATTTTGCCAGCGCTCTAATTCTTCATCAGAGTCGAAGGTGCATGAACTCTCATGATTCCATGTAATTCGTCCATCCACTATTAGATTCACCCAATCTTGGTCTTGTGCTGTTATCTTATAGATACAGTCCAGATTGTCGTCGCTCTCATAATCGCGGACTGGTTTAGTATAGCAGGATCTAAGGGTACTATCACACAGAGCGATTTCTTCTCAAATATCATCTTTCACTTTTTTATATTGATTACCCTGTTCATATCAGTAGCCCAATCAATGCCAAGGAGCACAAGATAGGGGTTTCTATCATCCACAATTTCTATTATTTCCAAGTCAACCAGCGCGCTCGCACCTTCAATATCTACAATTACCCCTTGCAGCTACCCATGGGGATGATCTTCTGTGAATTCACCATCCTTAGCTGAATCGGAGATCACTGTAGCATGGGTCTCCCCATCCACTCCCAAGTCTGTTTCGGTAGGACGTTCACGTCTGACCCCAGGTAAAAAATAACCTAATCCATTTCATACTCTCCTATCTACACGATCAGCCTCATCTCTCGTCCTGTTCTTCTTTTATGCTTACTAATCTTTCGTACTATGCGTGGCTCACCAGGAGTGTTTATGACGCATCTATTTATGAGCTCTTGTAACCCCTTCACAGCCTTGCTATCGCACAATAACTTCATGTAGGTCTCTAGGAAGGTTGTAAGCATAGAAGGGTCCATCTCCTAATCAGGCTTATCCTTGCTCCTTGAGGTGGAGGCCTCAACGAAGCTCTTCTTTGCTTCCATGAATGTTTCACGTGCATGCTCCAAATCGAATTCAGCCTCCTTCGTCGGAGCTTTGCAAACCCATGTACTATCTTCGGGTTGTTTCCCCTTGTCATCTCCTATTGTGATTCCACTTCGAAGCACTATATTCACATTTGGATCCTCTTCACGCGGCTCAGACCTCATCATCTGTAGGTTCTGAGTCAGCTGAGGTGGTAGTGCCCCTTTGTCATGTATCCTTGCTATCAGCGTAGGACAGTCTTCCGTTTCATGATCAAACAGAGTGAAATATTTGCACAACGGACGTGTTGGGTTAGTGCAATCGTGGGCATAGTGTCCTGGTCCTCCGCAATTGTAGCAGATCAACTGTCCCTGACCTCTGCCAGGTCCTCCTCCGCCTCGGCCTTGTCTGCGCCCCTGAAAGCTTGTCCGTGCCATCCTCGTGCTCTAGTCAAGGGGTCGTGTTTATGCTTGAACCTTATAGGCGGAAGTTCTATCCATCATCAATTCATAGCTTCTGTAATTACGTTCATCATGCCCTACCGACCTATAGAAGTTGTAGACTAGTTGTTGCGATGTCTGTACAAACTTCTGCACTAAATGAAAGTTATCTGTGGCATGTTTTCTTGCTGCCTGACATATAGCGCACCACAAAGTAGGCCCCGTGCTCGTTCTTACTTGAGATTTTGACCTCAAAGGCATCGGTCCCCCTCCTGCAATGTAGTTCACAAAGACCGGGCAATGGTCTTTGTCATGCCCCTGACCCTTGCATTTCAGGCACCATACCACTTCGCGCACCTCTGGTTGAACTGTTATGTCTTGCTTCAAACTTTTCATCTCAAGGCAAATATTTTTCAATTCTGCATGGATTTGTTGAACCCCCAGATTTGGATCTTGCATCGGCGTTTCATGCAGTCTCATGGAAATCTCCAAGGCCTCTGCCTAAGTTGTTATCTAATTCCTGAGGTGTCTCACCTGGTTGCATCGCGATTTCCTTGAACCCCACAATCGACTGTGCCTCAGATTTAGGCCTATTGAATTCTTTATTCAGCGCGGTCTAGATGTCTTCCACTCCAACGTTTGGGTTATCATTAGAGTACTTGATGTACCAGGTTAGCGTGCGATCCTGCAGAGCACTAACTAGTGTTGCCTTCTTCATGTGATCATCTGTAATGCCCTAAACTTCCCATACAGCCTTCATGACGAACCATAACTGGTCTGAGTCCTCATTCCCCAAGCCTTTGAACAAAGGCAACGTCACTGAATTTGCCATATTGAACTGCGGTGGAGGTGGAGGTGGAGGTGGTACGGGTGAAGTCGGAGGCGATGGTGGTGAAGTTGGAGGTGGTAGTCGCGGGAATATTTGTCTTATTAACTGAATATCACTTCACAGAGAAGCCTGCACTACTCCTTCATCACCTCGTGGAGGTAAAATCAATGGAGTATATTCAGGACCCTTTCTTCCTTCATTCCTGTAAGTTTTTCCGCTTTACGTAGCTCCAAACATCAAGGTAGCTGCATAACCCGCTTTTCGCACAATAACATTTCAATCCAGGTATTCAAAGATTTCAAGTACTTACCTCGTGGTCCTTTGAAAAAGCGTCGCTCCCCCTTGCTGTAGTTGACTGAGGTATCGACCGCTAACTCAGTCACAAATCCTCCTATGACGCAATCGAGCTAATGATCGACAATGCAGACGCTCTTATCCTCAGATGCTTCCACTTTCTGTACTAGCTCCATGGTCCAAACAATAGGACCGTCAAGTCTCCACCTTCCTTGGCTATCTAATAGCTTCGTGATCCACTCGTATAGCTCAACCAGAAAGGAACAGAAAAAGATCTTGTGGATCTTTGTGGATCTCATGGAGGTGGAGGTGGTACGGGTGAAGTCGTTGGCGATGGTGGTGAAGTTGGAGGTGGTAGTCGCGGGAATATTTGTCTTATTAACTGAATATCACTTCGCAGAGAAGCCTACACTACTCCTTCTTCATCACCTCGTGGAGGTAAAATAAATGGACTATATTCAGGACCCTTTCTTCCTTCGTTCCTGTAAGTTTTTCTGCTTCGCGTAGCTCCAAACATCAAGGTAGCTGCATAACCCGCTTTTCGCACAATAACATTTTAATTCAGGTATTCAAAGATTTCAAGTACTTACCTCACGGTCCTTTGAAAAAGCATCGCTACGCCTTGCTGTAGCTTACTGAGGTATCGACCACTAACTCAGTCACAAATCCTCCTATGACGCAATCAAGCCAATGATCGACAACGCGGACGATCTTATCCTCATATGCTTCCACTTTCTGTACTAGCTCTGGGGTCCAAACAATAGGACCGTCAAGTCTCCACATTCCTTGGCTATCTAATAGATTCGTGATCCACTCGTATAGCTCAACCGGAAAGGAACAGAAAAAGATCTCGTGGATATTTGTATATAGGTACCTGTCCAGCCACTGTTCCTTTGTCAGTCACAGGGTTCTGTTCTCCTACACCACGAATTCATGGATCTTCCTATCCAACTAGTCTATGATCTCTTTCTTAGTTGGATTCCAATGATATGACATCACACATCTCTTATGCAAATTCTAGTCCCGACAATGGAACCATTTGTTGGCTTGTTGGGGCCTTTCCCAGGTTCAACGTTAGTTAGCCAAACAAATCCCTACACTACTGGCCCTTTCGGCATCAACCCGCGGAGCGCGGACTAAAGTCTCACCCGAAGCAGTATGGGGGGATGCTGGAACCAAGTTTTGCACCCTGAGATGGTCGTGATGTCGGTTTATTCCTTTTATTCCCGCTTTCGCGCAGGTCACTTTAGTTCTAAGGCTTTCCAGACTAGCCCTTTCTTCTGCCCTTCAGTACCTCCGCGAAAAGGTACGATTGACCTTCGCACAGCCCTAACCTGCGGTTCAGGTACTTTCGCGCTGCTATGGCAGCGTACCTTGCAAATTCCCAAACTAGTTTAAGTGTCTTACTTATCTTATTAAACAATCACAATTAGCACCGCATAAATAGTAGTTCTTACTTGCATTCACTTAACCAATGTGATTACATACATTCGCACATCATATAAGCATTATAATGAACTTCATACATAACATGTCAAGATGAATTAATAGGAAACAAAGACACATAATTCGTAGAATGCTTCTCTTTATTGATATCTTCATATGATTACAGACTCTATCCACCCTATGCACATAGCTGTAGGTGTCTGCGCACTCAGCTGCAGACTTCCACCCTAGGCCTTTACGCATTCAGCTGCAGAGCCTCTACCTACGCTACAACCCGAAACTTAGACTTCTTACTTCCCTGCTATAACTATCTTAACAACTATTGAACTTCTTAGAGCTTACTTAGCTCTTTTTATACAATCCCATGGTCCACGGACCATGGGTAGATCTTTTACAGCGGACTTTACTTACAAGAATAAGGGCGAACAACCCTTTATGACACATGACACCTTCGCGCTCCACTACCACAAAATGTGGAGACTTTACAAGTTTACTACAAAATTTGACCCAAAACATGGACTTTTAGCCCCAAAACTGTCCTTGGGGGATCTCGTTCCCAACAGAGCATGTCTTTTGGAAAGATGAAAAGTACCAAATTTATAGAGAACTTTTAATAATCATTCAATTAAAATTCATAAAATTTCTAAGGAGACACACACTTCAAATCTTGTGCTCAAAACCCAAAGTGAAAGATTGCACGAACCATGTGCTCCAAGTAGTTCTCTTTGGAGCTTTAAATATACAAATGTTTATTAAAAAAATTTCATAATATTCATAAAAATGTAATGCATTTTCCAAAATGGACTCGGATATGGCTCCTATTGTTGAGAAACCAAGTGCTTTATAGATTAAAGCTTCATTCCTCTTAATTGATAATTACTTGTGAATATTAGTCATCTTCTTTTAAATTTATGTTCTCTTCATCAAGCAATTATACAAAACTTCAAAGCATAAATATCACAAAGAGACAAAGAACACCAGAAATTAGCTCCAAGCCAAAGGAAAATCCCACAAAGGGGAAAACCCAAACAATCCTTCTCTTATAGAATCAAATCAAAATGAGATATCCAAGACCCAAGACCAAGACTAAGACTGTCACAAAGTTTCCAAGCCATCCCCCTCCCAACTCATCTCCAACAAAGTCAAAGTCAACAAAGTCATCGTTGGTCAAATCTTTGAAATTTTGGTTAAAGCACAAAAATTTTGGACATATAATAGATGGCTGAATTTTGAACCCGTAATAGCCTCAGGAAAATCATAGAACCTTCACACATGTGAGAAAAATTAGGGCAAAAAAGTTTGATCTTCTCTCTCCTTTGACTTTCACTAATATTTCTTCCTCTCTTTTGCACTAAAAACAATGTGTGATGATGAGTAATGATTTTCTCTCTATGTGGTCAAATTGACTTTTATTTGTAGTTGCCTAGGAGGGTCGAAAAATGCCACATAAGCCAACTAGTAAAGGAGGGCCGACTTGGTCTTTGTGATGACATTTTTGACTTTTGAATCAAAAATAAAAATAAAAAATTTCTTTTATTACAAAAATTCCAAAAGGGACTTCACTCAAATAAATTTTTTTGACTCATAAAATATTATTTTTGACTCAATAAATACAAATTACATTTTATTACATTATGAAGACCAACACTAGTTACATTTTTCATCAATCCCTCTTAACTAGGGAGGTATTCATATTGACACAACATGATACTCAAGTTGAAATATTCATATAAGAAAGGGTCTGGATTGGTAAGCATCAATGATGATTTACATCATCATAGCCAACATTGTCAAAAATAGCAAGGCCTTGACTAACAAGATCTATCTCTCTAATAGATTAGAGTACAATGTTGGAAGGAAAAAATTTGGTCATTGTTGCCTCTCATGTAATACCCCACCTGGGTGTTCCTAAGGTATGACCTCACAAGACCATTTCTTGATCCAAGGAAAAGTACGTCATTTGGACCATTATTTACCAATTCCATGTATCCAACTTAGGATATTAATCCTAGTCAATCACAATACTGTTGGAAAATCAAAGATATTATATTAGGGTTTGATTCTCCTTTCTTGATAATTACTTGTGAGTGTGGCTTCTTTATTATCTTATCTTTCATCAAGAAATTACCATATTATGTGTGTATGAAGATCACAAAACAAGAGACACAAGATATAGGCACATGTCAGGGCAAAACCCCCCTCGAGGGGGGAACCCAGTCAAGATAATTCTTCCTTTCAATAGTATTCTTTGATACTCTTTACCCTAGACCAAGACCAGACTTTCCATCCACACCATGTCAGCCTCCCAGATCTCGACCCCTTCCAGCAACTTTGCCTAGGTAAAAGCTTCCGGCAACAACGAAATATTAGGAGACTTTGATTTCCCAACCTTAACAATGAAATAGAGAGAGAGAGAGGCACCAAAAGTTCGATTTTCTTCCTCTCTATAGACTTCCCCAAACTCGCACTTCTTCCGTCCTCTCGACAACAGACTTCGCACTTCTCCAACTCTTCTTGAGATAATGAACTTGCTTGAGAGTGAGTGTTTCAAATGAATTTGACCTCCTTGAATATATATGCTTCTTGTGGGTCGAATGGGGGTCCTTAGGCTGACTTGATCTCCCTTATGCCGAAATGGTGTGGAGGGTACATAATTCATATTTGACTTGATACAAAACTTTTTTACATGATTCGAAGGCCTAAGAAGGGTCTCTTCAAATGTATAATGACTATAAACTCAATATTATTCCTAGGAGTCCATAATGCAGACTTTGCCTAATATAATGATGACCCAAGCATGAAAGTCATGCTTTAATAAGTCATTGTTACAATAATAAAAATTGTTTTCTTTATTCTTTTGACAAGTACATTACATAATGACTCAATTTCATTATTGAAGATCGAACATAGTTACATTTTCTAACTCTACCTCTTAACTAGGGAGGTATTTATAATGTACATATACAATGGAAGATCTCAAACTATATGAAAACATAAAGAAATTTTAGGCACCGCAATGCCATGGAATAGATTCCTGACTAAAGAAATCTATCCAAGTGGGACTAAGGTGGAATCAAGCTTTCAACCCCTCTAAGCACCATCGTCCTTACTTTCTAACCACCAACCCAAACATATAGGTGTGTATCCAAAACAAAGCCCAATAACCAACACCACCTTTTCAATTTCAAGATCTAGACATCAACACAAAGTGTCGACCTGATCTCTCCCCAGGCAATGCTTCATTTGCAAAGCCTAAAAATATCTCTTCCATTTCCTTATCATCAATACCATCACCAATATCTACCAAACCTAGCAGGTTCCTTAGATATTCAAACTTCTTATTAGGAAGAGCCTTTGTCAGTATGTATTCTACCTGTTCATCTGTCGAAACATACTCTAACTTCACTATCCCATCTTGCACCAAGTTCCTAGTAAAGTGGAACTTATTATTGTTATGTTTCATCCTTGAATGAAACACGAGATCTCTAGACATCTTGATACAACTTTGATTATCACAATTAATCACAGTAGGACCCAGAGACTTCTCGAACAAATCTGTCAGAAGATTCCTCAACGAAACAACCTATTTTCCTACTTCACATGCAGCCACATATTCTTCCTCGGCACTATTCAATGCAATGGGATCTTGATTCCTACTCATCCATGAAATCATAGAAGCTCCTAGACTATAGCATCCTCCAGTAGTGCTCATTCCATCAGTCTCATTACCACCCCAATCAGAGTCTGTGAAGCCAATTAGCTTGACTTCCTTACTATCATACTTTAGGTAGTGATGTATGTTAGGCCATAGAAACGGTATGTTATATCCTCATATTAGCTTAATTAATCATTCTTTTTTATATGATTATCTTCATTTTAGAAAATAATTTAGAAGGAACGATTGTAGAAGCTGGATAAAATCAATCATTAACGAATTGTGTAATTTTGGGCATGAAAGCTAACTTTCACTATTTTTATATGCAGGAATATGAATTGAACGATTGTTGTTCAAATGATGGAACAACAATGACCAAGAAAACAATAAGGACAATGTCTCGCTCATGAAGGCTAGCATAAGAATAGGGGAATCAAGTTTATTTTGTAATACAATCTGATTTTCGGTTGCGAAACACTCAGGATCTCCTGATCCATTTATCTCTCATAGATTATATAAAGCTGACAGGTAGAATAGAACGGGCTAGCTAGGAATTGGGAGATTGTAACTTTCATTTTGACACAAATTATTCTCACTACGGTGATGTTGTATCTTTATTATTGAGTTTAATGAGAAAGATTGTGTTTTACTTGTAATCACATTCTGAGTGTCTTTTGGCAGTGACTTCTGGAGACTTTGGGCCCAGTCGCTAGGGGATTTACTGCTTTGTTTGTGCCATACTTATTTCTTTTTACTCTTGCAATTGTTTATTCTTGTTATTTCATGAAATTATAATTATTCTAATTGTTGTGAGTATTGATCTTTATGATTTACCTTTACCATTCAAAGTAGATTCTAGATCTTTCTATGTTTACATCTGTGTGTTAGTCTTTAATGAATTTATCAGATTAGTTTAAGTATTTGATTGGTGTTCCTTCTAAAGTAGTGTTATCAAAGATCTTGAGTTCACAGTTGATTGCTTTCAGTTAAAAGCTTGAATAGTTGCTTGTTGTTTATTTTCTATAGTTTTCCTTCTTGCTGAATGAATTATTGTTGATGCTAGTTAGTAAATTTGCTAAGAGTGATTCCTTTAGCATACTTGCATTCAGATTCAGTTTTCCGCACAATAGATTAAAATAGATTTGAAAATGCTTTAAGGTTTTCCTTCAGATTTGTTTTGGATTGAACTTCGAGAATTAGATATTAATTATTGCAACAATTTGAAATCATTTCATTCTGAATTAGCCTCTGAATTCACTTGCATAGACAATGTTGAACACTCTTGAAATAAATAGACTTACCCTGGTTTGATAATTAATGTAGGTATTAAGGTTTCTTTTAATAGTCATCTTAGTGCACCAACATTTTGGCGTCGTTGCCGGGGAGAGTGTTTCAAAGTGATTTCTTTTTATTTTTCTTGCTGTAAAAGAATTGGGTATTAAAAACAAGAGGTAAGAACCTGTGTAACCAGCAAGTAAAGTGCTTGCTCAACAACCCACTTTTCAGCAAATGCATAGAGGTTAAATAGGAGTAGGGGTTTTTATGAATGACTAAGAATAAAAAGGTAGAAAAAGATCAGAACCCCCCACCCAAATCCACAAAACCCAAGGGATTGGTGAACCTTGGAAGATCAACTTTTATAGATGAAATCACAAGAAAAGCAGAATCTCAGGCATCAGTAGGACCCCAGACTATATTTGGAAAAAGCCCTACCGTAATCCCTCAGGCAGCAGGCTCACCATCTGCAGCCTACGCTGAGATTCATAGCCAAACCAGAGGATCTGAACAGAGCTTTCAGGTTATCGAAAATTTACATTATGATCCTTCACAAGAGGGAAAATCATGCAATTTAAGAGAAGGAGAGGGAGAAACTAGTGGAGCTGCTAAGGCAGAGCCACAGTTGTCTAAACTAGGATCTCCTGTGATCCCAGATCTGGGCAGTGCCGTAAAACCACTTTGGATTGAAAATACTCCACTTACTCAGATAACATCCCCTAAAGTCCCTGAAGGATATTGGCACATTTTCGACCAAATGGCGAATCAACCACCTCAAGGTCAGACCTCGATGTTGGAATATCCCATAGTCGACCCAGTAGCCAACGCCCCGATGAAAGTTATTCCCTTGCAAAACATCCCAACCTTTCATGGGATGACCACAGAGGATCCAAATTCCTTCTTTTTCGAGTTTGACATCGTGCGCAGAGGATACGATTACACCACCGATCCTCAAAAATTGAAGTTGTTCCCTTCTACCCTAAAAGGAGCAGCTTTGCGATGGTTTATGGGTTTGGGTGGATGCACTATTAACTCTTGGGATGACATGAAAACTTCTTTTCTCACAAAATATCAGGACTACTGTAGGACTAGGGAATTAAAAGATGAAATCTTTAAAATGTCTATGAAGGATAATGAAACTCTAGAGGAATATGTCGAACGGTTTCAGTACAATTTGCAGAGGTCCCCTCACTCCACATTACCAAAAGAAGTCCTGAAATCCATATTAACAAAAGGAATGAAAGAAGAATGGATAGAAACTTTAAATCTAATGGGAAAGGGAGACATTTCTTAATAGGATTATGATGAAATTGTTCGATTGTGTATCAGGTGTTCGCGAGGTAGCACGCGCACTGGGTCAGGAAGCTGAGATTCTATGACTAGAGGAAGCAAACTGCCCAGTGGAGGCATGACAAGAGCGGAAATCAATAATCTCCTAGAGGACTTTAGGACAAACATCTTAGGCATGCTGACTACATAGTTAGATGTCTTGAAGGCCAAAGAGAAACAAGCCTTCGCAGAGCCGAATTTGGCTATTTTTTGCCCATGCTGCCGAAAGAAGCACAGTCAACCAGAGTGTCCATTGGACATGGTCCATACATGCACTATCTGCACCAAGGACCATGCCACTGAGCAATGTCCATCACTTCCAGGGCTGAAAGTAGTTTTTAAAGAAGAAAAAGAAGAGACATAACTAGTATACTTAATGAACTAGTGTCGACAGTGGCAAGGCCGACCCACAGGTATGTCACAAGACCCATCTTAGTTCTTTCCTTCTTCGTCATTTAATTAGCAACAAAATTCCGGAACAACATGGCAAGTTCAATCAACTTTATTAACTTGGCAGTCCCAACTGTTTCCTATGTCACCTTGGCCAACTCATTCCTTTCCAGGTAATGGTTGGCCGAATTCTCCTTTTCTACTCCTTTTTGGCAAAATAATCCATACCCATCCCAGTTGCTTGCCTCTAATTCAAAAAATTCGAACTAGTCTCTGAATTGGCAACGACCTCTAGGATTAACCAATTCGTCGATGGGGACACGTCCTCAACCTCAACCTACATTATCAACCCCATATCCATTACAACAAAATCCTCAGCCCCTTCTGCATCCCCAACTACCAGCTCAACCAAATCCAAACCCCAATAGCATACCATTTCAGTTGATACAAATTGTTGAAAAATCAGACCTTGAGACCGAACAAAAAGAATGCAGTGAACTTAGGTTGAGTTTAGGACGCATTATCACTCCTGAGGAAGACAAATACCAACCACCAAATGAGTTAGAAACATCACCTATAACTACACCTTCGACTATGACTGACACAGAAATAAAACAAGGAGAAGACACAGTCGAACAGAAAGATCCTGAAAAACTCATAATTACTTCTCCCCTGTTCCCTGAAAGATTAACAATACCTAAACCAATTGTTTATCCAGACTTGATCTCTCAGGGGAACTTAAACATCTATGCATTAAAATTCCTCTCCTCCAGGTCATCCAAGATATTCCTATTTATGCTGAAACGATTAAAGAACTATGTGTGAAAAATCCTGTGAGGAAAATAAAATCTTCACCAACTATGTATGTCGTAGGGACCTTATGTGATTTACTTTTGTGAAGGGAAACACAGATAAAATATGAAGATACAGGAAATCCGATAGTTACGGTCCAAATATATGGGCGCTCCTTTCCGAACACACTAGTTGACTTGGGCGCAGCCATTAACATCTTAACCATGGAAACTTGTGAGACACTTGGTATCATAGCTCTGGAACCAACCACCACCCTGTTAGAACTCATTGATCGTTCAGTGGTAAAACCAGAGGGAACTTTACAGGAAATTACAGTTTCCATTGATTCATGGGAGTACCCAGTGGATTTTCTAGTTATCAACCAAAAAGTCGATTAGATGGGCACCCTTTAATTTTGGGTCGACCTTGGTTGGCAACAGTTGATGCTTACATAGGTTGTCGTATGGGAAACATGACCATTGCTAAGGGAGATGCTGTAAAGAATCTCATTTTATATCCTCCTACCAAACCAAGTCCGCCCATTGTGAAAATACATAAACAACCACCCACATACCTGGAAGAAAGTATTCGTTCACCACTTACAGTAGCAGAGGCGCTTGAGTTCAAGAATCAGACTGAAGACGATGTGATCAATAACTTTATTAATCATCCAGACACTGTGAATAATGTCAAATCTTAAAAGCTATTATTGATAATGAAGCCTTTGAAGACCCTTTGAAATATACTGATGATCAGCATATCCCGACAACTGTCGTTCATAACAGCAAGCCTGTTGAAATTGAACCAGGCAAGATTTTAAATATCAATGATAGTCTGGACAGTGACCAATAGCAAAAGCTCATTCAATTTCTGTAAAAATATAAAGGGGCCTTTGCTTGGGACTATCTAGACATGAAGGGCATAGACCCACAATTATGTACACATCATATCTACACCGAAAAGGATGCTCATCCTATCCGGCAACCTCAACGAAGATTAAATCTGCATCTCAAAGATATTGTAAAAGAAGAACTACAAAAGTTGCTAGACATGAATTTTATTTATCCCATTTTGGATAGTAAGTGGGTGTCTCTGCTGGTAGTTGTTCCCAAGAAAAACGCGAAGTGACGCATCTATGTGAATTATCGGGAATTGAACAAAGCCATGCAGAAAGATCACTTCCCTCTTCCATTTATTGATCAAGTCCTTGATACACTGGTAGGAAAACAGTTATTTTCCTTTCTTGATGGCTTCAACGGCTATAATCAGATCCAAATCGCCCCTGACGACCAAGAAAAAACCACCTTTACCTGTCCATGGGGTACGTTTTCTTACAGAGTGTTACTGTTTGGTTTATGCAATACCCCAACTACATTTCATAGGGTCATACTTAGTATTTTTGCTAGTATGATAAATGAGGGACCTGAATTTTACATGGATGACTTCACCCCATATGGGGACAACTTTGACCAAGCACTACAGACTTTAGAGAAGGTTTTGGAACGATTCATCGCCACCAGGATGTGTTTAAGTAACGTAAAGTGTCACATGATGATGACAAAGGTGTAATCCTAGGATACTACAGTTCTATGACTGGGATACAGGTAGATCCAGTGAAGATAGAGGTAATTCTCCTATTACCTGCACCCTGTACTCAGACGGAGGTACGTAGATTCCTCGAATATGTAGGTTACTATCGCAGGTTCATAAAACAAATTCACAAATTGTTGCACTTTTGTATGCTTTAACAGGAAATGTTGAATTTAAATGGTCTGATAAATGTGACAATTCTTTTACATATTTGAAGAAATTAGTTTCAACGGCACCAGTATTTCATGGACCCAACTGGGAGCTACCATTTCATATATCTACGGGCGCATCAAATGCAACAATAGGCATTGTCCTCAACCAAGAGGAGGACAGAAAGCCTTATGCTATTTACTATATCAGCAAAAATCTTACTATTATTGAACTTAATTATACAGTAACAGAAAAGGAATTTTTAGTTGTTGTTTATGCCATAAATAAATTTATACTATATATAAATAGCTATCAAGTTTTTTATATATATTGATCATTCTGCCATTAGATACTTAGCTAATAAACCAATTACAAATGGACGAGTGACTCGTTGGTAGTACTTTTGCAAGAGTTTGATATCACCATTAAAGACCATCCAGGGAAGGAAAACCCAGTCGTGGATTTTCTGTCTCAGGTTCCAAAGATAAATGATCCGCTAGTAGTGGATGACCAGTTTCCAGACGAACATTTGTTTGCCATAGCAGTTAAAATGCCATGGTATGTAGATGTAGCAAACTATTTGGCGGTAGGAAAGCTGCCCAGACACTTGACAACAAGGGAAAGGAAACAAATTGTCTAGCGCAACGCCCGATTTTCTTGGATTGGTGGATACCTTTTTCATATAGGGTCTGATATGTGCATATGCAGATGCATTCGTGAAGATGAAATCTACGACATCCTGAAGGCCTGCCATGACGAGCCTTGTGGAGGACACTTTGCAGATTGCAGAACTGGGCATAAGGTACTACAGATGGGCTATTATTGGCCCACCATTTTTAAAGATGCTAAGAAATATGTCCAGGCTTGTGATAGCTACCAGAGGATGGGTCGTCCTGGTCAATCTGACGAAATGCCACTACAACCCCAATTGGTAATAGAACCTTTCGAACGATGGGCATTGGATTTTGTTGGGCCATTTCATCTGCCATCAAACCAAAAGGCCTACATACATGTTGCTACAAATTATGTAACAAAGTGGGTAGAAATAATAGCTTTGCCAAGAGCTACAGAAGAAGCCATAATTAATTTCCTTTTCGAGTTATTTTTGCGGTATGGTTTACCTAGGGAAGTGATAACAGATGGAGGGAGGCAATTTGTAGGACATAAGATTACATCCACTCTACGGAACCACCACATCATACATAGAGTCACTTCCCCCTATCACCTGCACTCAAACGGGCAAGTTGAAAACACTAATAAGGTCATCAAAACAATTTTGACCAAGACAGTTTCGAGACATCGGCGGGACTAGGCTGCTAGACTGCAAGAGTCCTTGTGGGCTTATCACATAACTTGGAGAAATACTACTGGATATTCTTCGTACCAACTTGTATTTGGAAAAGAACCCATCTTTCATATTGAATTTGAAATAAAGACTCTCAGAACAGCCCAGGAAGTGGTACTGGATCTGACGAACGCCCAAACTAAACGACTTCAACAAATAAATGAATTTGATGAGGTTCGACTACTAGCTCTACAACGCACCGTAATTATTCAGCAGCAAAGGGCTAAGTGGCATGATAGTCTTATTAAAAAAAAAACATTTCAAAAAGGAGACTGGGCACTCCTCTATGATTCCAAATTTCAAGACTTTCTAGGTAAGTTACAGACAAGGTGGCTTGGCCAATATGAAATTCAAGAGGTGCACAACAATGGCACTCTCACTCTGACCACCATTGATGAGTTTGGCCATTCTTTCTGGGTGAATGGACATCGGGTATGTCTTTATCATAAACCACTCACCAAAGAGTCTTTTTGCCAACAGGTACGTGATGATCCCACTATGAAAATTTTAGCTACAGAGAGTAATGACTCGACAACTTTACTCTCATGAAAACTTATCTCTTCAGTTGTAAATAATGTATATATTTTTCTTATGGTTGGTTGTAATTTATTTTAGATAGGCATCACTATGTAAATAGGGGGATTTCTCTTGTTTTTTTTTATGTTTAATAATTGTTGTTCAATCAATTGAATAGTCGTTGTTCATTCAATTGAACAGCAGATGTTTGGTAGAACGAACATCTCCGGCTTTCTTTTTGGTGTGCTTGCTATTCAATCAATTGAACAACTGTTATTCGATATAACAAACAACTCTGATTTCTTTTTGGTGTGTTTTATATTCAATTAATTGAATAGTTGTTGTTCAGTCAATTGAACAGTTGTTGTTCAATAGAACAAACAACTCTGATTTTTTTTTTGGTGTGTTTTATGTTCAATCAATTGAACAACTGTTGTTTAGGAAATTGAACAGTTGTTGTCCGATTTCGTTCTACTAAACAACAATTGTTCAATTGACTGAACAACAGTTGTTCAATTGATTGAACAACAAACACACCAAAAGAAATCGGAGTTGTTCGTTCTATCGAATAGCAGCTATTCAATTGATTGAACAACAATTGTTCAATTGATTGAACAAGAAACACACCAAAAATAAATCGAAGTTTTTCATTCTACCGAACAATAGCTATTCAATTCAATGAACAACAACTGTTCAATTGATTGAACAACAAACACACCAAAAATAAAATCGGAGATGTTCGTTCTACCGAGCAACAGTTGTTCAATTGGTTGAACAACAGTTGTTCAATTGATTGAACAACAGTTGTTCAATTGATTGAACAACAATTATTAAACATACCAAAAAAATAAGAGAAATCCCCATATTTACATAGTGATGCCTATCTAAAATAAATTACAACCAACTGTAAGAAAAATATATACATTATTTACAGTTGAAGAGAGATAAGTTTTCATGAGAGTAAAGTTGTCGGGTCATTACTCCCTGCAGCTAAAATTTGCATAGTGGGATCATCACATACTTGTTGGCAAAAAGACTCTTTGGTGAGTGGTTTATGATAAAGACATACCCGATGTCCATTCACCCAGAAAGAATGGCCAGACTCATCAATGGTGGTCAGAGTGAGAGTGCCATTGTTGTGCACCTCTTGAATTTCATATGGGCCAAGCCACCTTGTCTGTAACTTACCTGGAAAGTCTTGAAATCTGGAATCATAGAGGAGTGCCCAGTCTCCTTTCTGAAACGTCTTCTTTTTAATAAGATTGTCGTGCCACTTAGCCCTTTGTTGCTGAATAATTGCAGTGCATTGTAGAGCAAGTAGTCGAGCCTCATCCAATTCATTTATTTGTTGAAGTCATTTAGTTTGGGCCTCCATCAGATCCAGTCCCACTTCCTGGGTTTTTTTGAGAGTCTTTATTTCAAATTCAATAGGAAATATGGGTTTGGTTGACTGTCGTAGGGACTGAAGTTACTGTGGAGGAGGATCCACCACTCTGAACTGTGCCTACTCTGGGGAATCTAGTGATAACTTTACCATCTGTTTCGGTAATGATAGACTGAGCAGCAGCGACAGATCTTTTTATAGGTTTTCCCCAGTTAGTTACCCAATCATCTGGAGGACACAAATCATCCCTTGAAACATACATTGGTGCTACTGGATTGCAGGCGGAGTCATACTGAATGAGGGTTACTCTGCCTTCTTTTATGTCAGGAGTATGTAGGACAGCAGGAATGGTTGTGTTATAAAAGCGAACATAGGTAATGTAGAAAACAGCCAAATTTTTTTATTTTGATTTAAAATTTTCATATCCAGCAGTCTGGATACCTAAAGTTAAACATTGCAGGATATTGGGATCATCTAGAGCAACAGAAAAGTCGGGAAAGACATCATATTGTATTGGACCTTCAGCAAGGCTAGTCTCAATACCTCCAATCATAGCTTGTGTAAATGTAGTCCATCGATTATCAAATAGGGCTGAGAAAACATATGCCTTTTGGCCCTTTCTATGCAAGGCATTCAGTCCTATCCTCACCATCCCCAGATGGGCATACTGATATCCTGATCTTAAAGCAGCTTTGACATGTTTTGGTTCTAAGAGTGGGATAGTCATCATGGAATTTAAAGTGAGTTCAGCTTTGATTGACTTTTCTTTTATCTTTATTTGGCTGAGAGCATGGAAATTGAAAGCAGTAAGACCTTTATATACATCTGAAGGAGAAACTGGGGGAAGTTTCCAATTAACAGAAGGGTTTGTTTCTTCTTGTTCAATACAGGCAGAATTTCCAGAAATAGATTCAAAGCGACATAAACCTTCTAAACCTGATCGTAATTCATCCTTTGTTTGTACTGATTTAAAATGATTTGAACCAAACGTTCCCATTGACTCAGAACTACTAGGAGCATCCATGATAAAGGAGATGAGGGAAATACCCGTTCAAGAACTTGCAGAAATGATACCAAGAAGAATTGCGGCTTTCTTCTGTTGGAGAAATTGCAGCTTTGTCGCGTATCGAAGTACAAATTCTCATCCAATGTCTTCAACACCTTCAACGCCAACACACGGCAACAACAGGCTACAAACGCTATTCAGGACTCAGACGAATTCGTGATCCACTTAAACAATATCTCACATACAAAATCCACTCAAAAAATACTTGGCTCTGATACCACTTTAACAGGATAAATAAAACAGCAAGATTGCGGAATATTTGAACAGAGTTTTATTATATATGGATGTTGATATTACAGAGAGAAAATATTTTCCTCAGATGGACTGCTGCAGCGTTTAGTAGATATGAGTTAGCCGAAGCTTAACAAATCTACAGGCTACCTGGCATACAAGCAGACTGAGCCACAAGATTAAAACAAACTTACAGACTCATAAGACAATCTAAGAACTTGCCACTTTAGGTTCACACTGGCGTCAAGCACCAATGAGCAGGCTTCTCAATTCTCCTAAAGACTTTAACCCTTCTCATGGTGCAAGCAGTTCAGACTAAGAGTCCGCAGATGCAGAGCAGGAGAAAAGTTCGACTCAGACTTCTAAACTCTCAAACTCCCCAAACCCGAATGAGTCTTACTTCGCAACCTCCAATATTTATAGGGTTGGAAGGGAACAAACATCCATGAATGGACAATGTACAGACTGATGACTCAAAATCAAGATTCTGATCAAATCACCGAAAACCAGATCCCGGCATGGGAGGACTGTCCCATGTTATCTCGTCCCTTCTCCTTTTACAGATAGCCAGAAGCATGTGGGGACTGAATCATGAAGTGTTGACTTACTAAATAGTACTACAAAGTGGAGATTCCAAACTGCGAGAACCCACGAAAGCTTTATGAAAAGACTTAAAGCAGAGATATGCAAATCTCTTTTTATTGTACAAAAGATTACAAGGTGGATATTTCCATATCAAGGGAATCCACGAAAGCTTGTCCAACACCATCGTCAGTTGGAAAGACATCAATTGAACGTATAATAGTCAATTTGAGGATTAGTATAGTACTGATAATTCCATCTCTCGATCATGTAGTTGGAATAATATTGTACCCATACTTCTTTTTCTGTTTCCCAGTTTGATGTGTCATGTGGGTCAGGTAAGTCAAGATAATTCAGATTCATGAATGGGTTCAGGTTCGGATCAACTTGTGCATGAAATTCATCATAACTTGTGCTTTGAGCAATCCTTCTTGTTTTGTAATGATTCATTACGAACCATCGCACATGGCCGCATCTTCTGACCCCATTAAGGAAATTTGTATTGTCTAGATTTACAAGATCTCTAATTGTCTTATTCAATACACTTGTCAAGAGCATAGCATTGGGATTGTTGAATCCTGGAATTTTTAATAGAGTGAAAGAATATGGTTTTAAAATGAGCGAAGATAAACCATATCTTTTCCACCAATCCATGAACCAATCGGGTAGTGGGTCATCTTCTTCCATGTCTTCTACAAAAATACCTTCAAACAAAAAAGAAAACTGCAAGGAATAAAACATGTTAGTGGAAAAATTATGAAGATCCATTCCTGCATAAAATGATTCCTGTTGGCGTTCTTGATCATAGTCTGCTCTGTTAAGATGATTGTCGAATCTTCTGAAGGTTATGTGACAGCTGGTGATCCGAATGTCATCGTCATTATCCCTTTCAAGCCTGTAAGCTATGCTTCCAATATGTCTTAAATATTCCAGAGCTTCCAAGGCCACATCATTTACTTCATCTTGGAGGGGATCTGTCCAGAGAAAATCCATACTTGTTATGTACCTTACTTCTTTAATAGGGCGCCAATCATCATCATGATCTATCAATCTCTTGTTGAGATCAAAAGAAATCCATCCAGCGTGTGTCTCTATTTCAACAGTATCCTCATGCAGTCTAATATAATTACATCTTAAGCTCATCATTGAATGTTCAAACAAGAATTCTCTACTTAACATATCTGCAAAACTATTTTTGTCTCCTTCGAAAAATTCAATGTCGAAGTTATACTGACTGAGCTGCGTAATCCATCTAACCATGGCGGCGTCTTCAAAGTCACATTTGTGAATGGCATATTTTAGTGCTTGGCAGTCTGTTCTAACAGTGAATTTTGTGTAAATAACAAAATCTCTGAATTTTGCTATTCCCAAACAAACTGCTCTAAGTTCTTTTTTCAGGCTGGACCAATTTAATTGATTCTTGGCCCAAAGACCAGATGCATACTGGCAGACTTCAGTCTCATTTTTGCTGCTGGGGTTCTTTTGGCACAAAACTGCTCCCCATCCTTCATAACTTGCATCTGTCATTATGATCTTCTCCCATTCTTCTCTGATCGGGGAGAGTGGCTGGATACTTCTTACCTTTTCTTTTATTGTCCTGACTGCCTGGGTGCAGTCATTATTCCATGGAATTGGATCTTTCTGAAGTCGTTTATTTAACAACTTTCTTTCTTGTGCACAATGCTTTAGGAACTTAGAAATATAATTCAAACTTCCCAAAAACCTCTGCAACTGGGTTTTATCTTTGATTTCATCGGGGAAGTGATCAACAAAATTTAAACTTCTTTGGATTACAGTATAAGATCCATACTATATGTTATAACCCAAGAAGTCTATTATTGGCCGGAACAACTTCATTTTGGATTCTGACAAGACTATACCCATTTCTTTGACCCTGCGCAGAAAGATTTTCAGATGTTTGATATGGTCAGTAATATTATCAGAATGAATCAGTAAATCATCAATGTAATTTTTCAGGAATTCCTCCATTCCTTCAAAAGTCTCATCCATTATTCTCTGAAAGGCTGAGGGGGCATTTATTAGACCGAATGGCACAATGTTCCATTCATAATGTCCCTCAGGCACAGAGAATGTTGTCTTCCATTTATCTTCTTCCTTAATCCCAACTTGCCAGAAACCAGACTTTAAATCAAATTTGGAAAATATCTTTGATTTTGATATTTGAGCAAGTATGGAAGAAGGTTTAGGCAAAGGGTAGGCGTCATAATCCAAAATACTATTCAGAGGTTTGTAGTTTACAACTAACCTCGGCTTACCTGTGGCGATCTTAACATGTTTATTAACATAGAATGCAAAACATGCTATTGGGCTCTTACTTTTCCTGATGAGTCCTTTCTTTAGGAGATCTTTGATTTCTGCTTTGTACATCTTCATCTATTCTTCATTCATTGCCACTGCTTTAGATCTCCTCAGTTTTCTGCTGAAATCCTTTTTAAGAGGAAGTTCTACTTCCTGTTTCTTGATATGCTAGAAGGCATTTGGGTCATGTGAACAACACTCTTTAAATCTAGCAGTGAGGTCTGCGATTTCTATAGCATACTTCCCGTTGTCCAAATGTTCTTCAGCTTTCAAAATTTCCTTCTTCACTTCCATTTTTGCTAAGAGGTTCTCCAATCTTTCAATTCTCTTTATTCTATTAGGTGAATTGGAGTTTATAAATGGAAAGAATATTTCTTTATTTCCTATGCTAAAAAAATATCCATACCTTTGGCTATTCTCATCAAGCTTTGCACCATGCTTTTTGAAATTTTTTAAAAAAGGAGTTCTGAGATACATGGCACAGTCTATACCTGGAACTACTGGACAGACTAGATGTACTCCTACTTCGTTAGTCAAGAAAACATCTACTTCTGCTTCATGTTTAGTGGCAATCTCACCACTTGTAGTGATAACTCTGGGGCAGGCAGTTGGTCTTCGCAGATGCATCCTGACCACTGTATTGCTGACAATATTTAACCTGGATCTAGTATCCACCAATACCTTCCAATATTCAAACTGCCCTCCAATCTTAACTTTCATTTTGACACAATACATAACATCACGATTTAGAGTATTGCATCCAAATTCTGTTCTGTCTTTCTCTTCTTCTTCTTCTTCTTCTGGACTTTCTTGGTGCTGAACCGGTTTTGGATGATAAGTCCAGTTCTCTGTTTTTCCAGACAATTCAGGTCCCTGAGATGTTGAGGCCGATGTATACTGGGCATTCATCAATCTTACTTGTAATTCATTGTGTTTTTCTATACACAGTCTCCTGTTTTCTTTGATTGTCTTTCTTAGTTCTTTAATTGCCTGGTGAACTGTGGGCAATGTTTGCGGCAGGTCTTCACCAAAGTCTTCATTTCTGAACTGCCAAGTCAAATCTTCAACTGAGAATAGGGTAGCTGGAGGCACATACCCTTTATTAGGAGATTTCTTTGATTCAGTAGGTGCCTGCTTCAACTGCTCTGTTAATAAATATTTGTACATGTTCTTTATTTGAGGTTCAGTAGCATTCATCATCTGTGCAAAAATATTCCTGCTTGTTTCATCATAGTCAGATTTCATCATCCTGACTGCATTACATTTACAGACGTCAGGATCACTACAATCACAATCTCTACATTATGTACAATGAGGATCTTTGCAAAATTCATCTTCAGAATCAACAAAATTCAAATCAAATTCTGATTCTGAATCAGAAGAAATGAGTTCATCACAGCTACTGGGTAAATCAAAGAAATTTATTTTTCCTTTTTTGTTTCTATACTGCAATTTCTTCTTTGATTTATCTTTCTTCTTTTCTGGACAATTTGGAGCTGTGTGGCCTTTCTGGTTACAATTGTAACAAATGATTTCTTTATCTTTAGAAAACATCTTCATATGTTTATAGGGCTTTGTTTTAGTATGCTTTCTCTTTGGTTTTTCTTGGGAAAACTGGGAATTCTTTTTTCTGAAATGATTTTTCTTATGTCTATGCTCCTCAGAATTGCCAGCTTTGCCAAGGTGGCATTGCTTACAGAGCTACTGATAGCCATGCGGCTTCTTAGGAGTAGTAGTTGCTCTAGCAATCTTCATCTGTGAGCATAATTCAACAATAATAGCTTTAACAGCTTGCCTGATTATACCAAACTTGTAATCACCAACCTTCCCTGGCAACTTATTCACAATAGCAGAAGAGACCCATTGGGGAAGAGAGGCTACAAAAATTTCCTTCCACTTTGGCTCAAGGATGAGATCTGGAGTCAGGGTGTGTAACCTGTGAAGGAATTCATTAAAGTATTCTTCAAAATGCTGCATGTTGTGCAGTTTCATGGCAAGCAAAGTAATTGTTGTAATGTCATTGGTTATTCGAGGGAAACCAATGAAATTGACTGTAATGCCATAGAGGAGTTTTCCTATCATATTGCTGACAGGAATTTGAGTAACAGGGTCCATATGGGTGGTACCATCTTCATTTAGGACAACAGCTCTTTCCCAATCAGGAAGAAGGTTTGGTTCTTTCGATGTCTCAGCTTTTAGCCAAGAATCTAAGGTACCCTCAAATCCTCCAATTATCCTTCTAGTGGAATTAATGGGACCTATATCATCTACAAGATAGGTCCTATAACAAACAAGCATGGAATGTAAAACAGACATGATTTCAGCTTCATTGCAATTGTCAATATTCCATGAGTATGTAGCATTAGCAGACCAGTCCTTATGATATTCAGATTTCATAAGGTCTCTGCAGTCAGGAGTAGGATTCCAAATAGTTTCCCATCAGGATCTAGAAGAAGTAGCATTTACCTGATCTTCATCATTATCAGACTGCTCTCTATCTGATATAGAGAAATTATTGATACAAGCCTCAAGGTCTTCGAGTTCTGGCTCAACATCAATCTTGTGGATGCTTGTATCAAAATCTTCCTTTTCTTCTTCATCTCTAAAGGGTGAACCAAATATGAAATCAGAGGAATCTTTGTTGGTTTCTTCAGGTTCTTTTGGTTTTGAGATTACTTGAATAGGACTGAAGAAACTAGGATTGGCAAACAAAGAATAAGGGTGAGTAGAATTAGGAGGTGGAAAGTTTATGGAACTGGGAGTTCTGATGAGGCTTTCCACAGAAGGGAGGATGGTGTAGGGAACAGAAGTCTTGGGTTCTGAAAATAATGTTGCAGATTTGTAGGCTTCCACTCGAGGCTTCTTTTTCAGAGATTCTACTCCTTGAGATACTTCCCAAATTTGTTTTTTAACCACATCCAGTGAAGTGCTGATTTTGACAATTTCTTTTCCATGAGCAGAGGCAGCTTCATGGCTTTTTCTGTCTGTCTGTAAAGACAGCTTATCAAGACTCTGTGCAAGGGTCTTATCATTTTCTGCTAAAGTAGTTACGCTGCTATTCAAACAAACTGTGTTATAATCCTGTTTTTGCAAGATTCTTTCAAGCATAAGTTTTATCTCTGAATTAGCAATTTCTACTTTATCAAATTTAGATCTGACAAACTTTTCAAGACTGGACAAAGCTAAATTAGTCCAGTTGGTAGCAGCGACTGAATCTCTTGTTACTAAAGTCGGATCATTTGTATGAGATGGAAATAATTTGTACAATTTTCCATCTTGGCTTCTGAGGACAAAATTCTTCCAAGGGGGAATTATGTATCTGTCCCAAAAAGATTTCCATCAAGGAGTTCCCACTTGTGTTTAATTAGAGTTCCAGTCCTCATCATATTTATATGGAGCTAGGAACAAATCTTTCTTAGTAATTTCTCACCTTCTGTTTGGATAGCAATCAGAGATCTAGGAATATTTGGCTTATTCATCATACTCTGAATCTTTGGCTGGAAAACATGAGCTTTCAGAGGTGGAGGAATTACTACTGGATTTTCTTTCAACTTTTCTTCTACAAATTTTTCTGGATCCTTGATTCTTTTTTGCTTGGCTTGGTTTCTGAATTGCTTAATCAAAGATTGTTCTATTATATTTGCAGAAGGATAATACCATTCATAGAATGATATCCATTGGTTTTCTGCCTTCATCCATTCTTTCCATTTCTCAACATTCTGTCTATTGAAGGCAGGACAATCATCTTTTGGAAGAAGTCTCACTTCTTCGAGGTACAAATGTTCCTTTTCATGTGTGAACATATCCCAATTAAACATTTTCTTTTTCCATTGATCTTCTGGATCATATGGACTGATTCCTTTAAAGATTTTTAAAAAGGCAATTATCTCTGAATCAGATGGGATTTCTACATGTTTTGGAATTTTATCAATGGGATTCTTCCTATATGCAGGAATAGGTGAAGAATCAACATAGCCTAAACCACAAGTAGAAGAACCAAAAACTGTATGTACAAGCAGTTCTTCTTGTGGGTTAAAGAATACAACTTTTTTGTAACTTTCTTCAGCAGATTCAGATGGAGGAGTAAATTTGATCATATTGATTCTATGACAGTCTAAAGACTCACCATGCGGTGTAGGTGGTTCTGAAGAAAACTGACAGAATGTCTTAGAGCAATGTGGATGATCACAGACTGAACTGAATGGATAAGAAAGGCCAGGCTGTGAAAATAATCTTCTGATAGAATCATACACTAATTGGTCAATTACAAACTACGGAGGAATTTGGGCTTGGGCAAGATGTAATTGGTTGACTTTCGTAGGGACTGAAGTTGCTATGGAGGAGGATCCACCACTCTGAACTGTGCCTACTCTAGGGAATTTAGTGATAACTTTACCATCTGTTTCGGTAATGATAGATTGAGCAGCAGCGACAGATCTTTTTATAGGTTTTCCCCAGTTAGTTACCCAATCATCTGGAGGACACAAATCATCCCTTGAAACATACACTGGTGCTTCTGGATTGCAGGTGGATTCATACTGAATGAGGGTTACTCTGCCTTCTTTTATGTCAGGAGTATGTAGGACAGCAGGAATGGTTGTGTTATAAAAGCGAACACAGGTAATGTAGAAAATAGCCAGATTTTTTTATTTTGATTTAAAATTTTCATATCCAGCAGTCTGGATACCTAAAGTTAAACATTGCAGGATATTGGGATCATCTAGAGCAACAGACAAGTCGAGAAAGACATCATATTGTATTGGACCTTCAACAAGGCTAGTCTCAATACCTCCAGTCATAGCTTGTGTAAATGTAGTCCATCGATTATCAAATAGGGCTGAGAAAACATATGCCTTTTGGCCCTTTCTATGCAAGGCATTCAGTCCTATCCTCACCATCCCCAGATGGGCATACTGATATCCCGATCTTAAAGCAGCTTTGACATGTTTATGCTCAAGGAGTGGGATAGTCATCATGGAATTTAAGGTGAGGTCAGCTTTGATAGACTTTTCTTTGATCTTTATTTGACTAAGAGCACGGAAATTAAAAGCAGGAAGACCTTTATATACATCTGAAGGTGAAACTGGGGGAAGTTTCCAATTAACAGAAGGGTCTGTTTCTTCTTGTTCAATACAGGAAGAATTTCCAGAAGTAGATTCAGAATGACATAAACCTTCTAAACCAGAACGTAATTCATCTTCTGTTTGTATTGATTTAAAATGTTTTGAACCAAACATTCCCATTGACTCAGAACTACTAAGAGCATCCATGATAAAGGAGATGAGGGAAATACCCATTCAAGAACTTGCAGAAATGATACCAAGAAGAATCGCAGCTTTCTTCTATCGGAGAAATTGCAGCTTTTTCACGTACCGAAGTACGAATCCTCGTCCAACGTCTTCAACACCTTCAACGCCAACACATGGAAACAACAGGCTACAAATGTTATTCAGGACTCAGACGAATTCGCAATCCACTTAACAATATCTCACATACAAAATCCACTCAAACAATACTTGGCTCTGACACCACTTTAACAGGATAAATAAAACAGCAAGATTGCGGAATATTTGAACAGAGTTTTATTATATATGGATGTTGATATTACAGAGAGAAAATCTTTTCCTGAGATGGACTGCTACAGCGTTTAGTAGATATGAGTTTCTTTTCCAAATACAAGTTGGTATGGAGAATATCCAGTAGTATTTCGCCAAGTTGTGCGATAAGCCCACAAGGCCTCTAGGAATCGAGTAGCCTAGTCCCGCCGATGTGTTGAAACTGTCTTGGTCAAAATTACTTTGATGACCTTATTAGTGCTTTCAACCTACCCGTTCACCTGCGAGTGATACGGGGAAGTGACTCGACGTGTGATGTGGTGGTTCCGTAGAGTGGATGTAATATTATGTCCTACAAATTGCGCCCCTCCATCTGTTATCACTTCCCTAGGTAAACCATACCGCACAAATAAATCGAAAAGGAAATTAATTATGGCTTCTTCCGTAGCTCTTGGTAAAGCTATTGTTTCTACCCACTTTGTTACATAGTTTGTAACAACTAGTATGTAGTCCTTTTGGTTTGATGGCGGATGAAATGGCCCAACAAAATCCAATGCCCATCGTTCGAAAGGTTCTATTACTAATTGGGGTTGCAACGTCATTTAATCATATTTACTAGGACAACCCATCCTTTGGCAGCTATCACAAGCCTAGACATATTTCTTAGCTTCTTTAAAAATGGTGGGCCAACAATAGATCATATGTAGTACCTTATGCCCAGTTATGCGATCTACGAAGTGTCCTCCGCAAGGCTCGTCATGGAAGGCCTTCAAGATGTCGTAGATTTCATCTTCACGAATGCATATGTGTATGCACATATCAAACCCTATATGAAAAAGGTATCCACCAATCCAAGAAAATCAGGCGATGTGTTGGACAATTTGTTTCCTTTCCCTTACTGTCAAGTGTCTGGGCAGCTTTCCTACTACCAGATAGTTTGCTACATCTGCATACCATGGCGTTTTAACTGCTATGGCAAACAAATGTTCGTCTGGAAATTGGTCATCCACTGCCAGTAGATCATTTATCTTTGGAACCCGAGACAGAAAATCCGTGACTAAGTTTTCCTTCCCTGGACAGTCTTTAATGGTGATATCAAACTCCTACAAAAGTAACAACCAACGAGTCACTCATCCATTTGTAATTGGTTTGTTAGCTAAGTATCTAATGGTAGAATGATCAGTATACAGAAAAACTTGATAGCCAATTATATAATGTCTAAATTTATTTATGGCATAAACGACAACTAAAAATTCATTTTCTGTTATTGTATAATTAAGTTCAGCAACAGTAAGATTTTTGTTGATATAGTAAATAGCATAAGGCTTTCTGTCCTCCTCTTGGCCGAGGACAGTGCCTATTGTTGCATCTGACGTGTCCATAGAGATATGAAATGGTAGCTCCTAGTTGGGCCCACGCAATATTGTTGCCGTCGAAACTAATTTCTTTAAATCTGTAAAAGAAGTGTCACATTTATCAGACCATTTAAATTCAACATTTCTTGTTAAAGCATATAAAGGCACAGCAATTTGTGAATTTGTTTTTATGAACCTACATATCCGAGGAAACTACGTACCTGCATCTGAGTACAGGGTGTAGGTAATAGGAGAATTACCTCTATCTTCGTTGGATCTACCTCTATCCCAACGGTAGAAATGTAGTGTCATAGGATTACGCCTTCTGTCATCATCATATGACACTTTACATTACTTAAACGCATCCTGGTGGTGATGCATCATTCCAAAACCTTGTCTAATGTCTATAGCGCTTGGTCAAAGTCATCCCCATAGGTGGTGAAGTCATCCATGTAAACTTCAAGTCCTTCATTTATCAGATTAGCAAAAGTACTAAGTATGGCCCTCTGAAATGTAGCTCAGGCATTGCATAAACCAAACGGTAACACTCTGTAAGAAAACGTACCCCATGGGCAGGTAAAGGTGGTTTTGTCTTGGTCCTTAGGGGCGATTTGGATCTGATTATAGCCGCTGAAGCCATCAAGAAAGGAAAAGAATTGTTTTCCTGCCAGTGTATCAAGGACTTGATCAATAAATGGAAGAGGGAAGTGATCTTTCTGCGTGGCTTTGTTCAATTCCTGATAATCCACACAGATGCGCCACTTCTCGTTTTTCTTGGGAACAACTACCAGCGGAGAGACCCACTTACTATTCGAAATGGGATAAATAAAATTCACATCCAACAACTTCTGTAGTTCTTCTTTTACAATATCTTTGAGATGTGGATTTAGTCTCCATTGAGGTTGTCGGATAGGATGAGCATCCTTTTCGGTGTAGATATGATGTGTACATAATTGTGGGTCTATGCCCTTCATGTCTGGATAGTCCCAAGCAAAAGCCCCTTTATATTTTTGCAGAACTTAAATGAGCTTTTTTTGTTGGTCATTATCCAAACTATCATTGATATTTAAAATCTTGCCTGGTTCAATTTCAACAGGCTTGCTATTATGAACGGCAGTTGTCGGGATATGCTGATCATCAGTATATTTCAAAGGGTCTTCCAAGGCTTCATTGTCAAGAATAGCTTTTAACATTTGAAATTTTACATTATTCACAGTGGTTGGCTGATTAATAAAGTTATTGATCACATCATCTTCAGTCTGATTCTTGAACTCAAGCGCCTCTGCTACTGTAAGTGGTGAACAAATACTTTCTTCCAAGTATGTGGGTGGTTGTTTATGTATTTTCACAATGGGCGGACTTGGTTTGGCAGGAGGATATAAAACAAGATTCTTTACAGCGTCTCCCTTAGCAATGGTCATGTTTCTCGTACGGAAACCTATGTAAGCATCAATTATTGCCAACCAAGGTCGGCCCAAAATTAAAGGGTGCCCATCTAATCGACTTTTTGGGTTGATAACTAGAAAATCCACTGGGTACTCCCATGAATCAACGGAAACCGTAATGTCCTGTAAAGTTCCCTCTGGTTTTACCACCGAATGATTAGCAAGTTCTAGCAGGGTGGTGGTTGGTTCCAGAGCTATGATACCAAGTGTCTCACAAGTTTCTGCGATTAAGATGTTAATGGTTGCGCCCAAGTCAACTAGTGTGTTCGGAAAGGAGCGACCATATATTTGGACTGTAACTATGGGATTCCTTGGATCTTCATATTTTATCGGTGTTTCCCCACCCAAAAGTAAATCAGACAAGGTCCCTATGACATGGATAGTTGGTGAAGCTTTTATTTTCCTCACAGGCTTTTTCACACATAGTTCTTTAATTGTTTTAGCATAAATAGGAATATCTTGGATGGCCTGGAGGAGAGGAATTTTAATGCATAGATTTTTAAGTTCCCCTAAGAGATCAAAGTTTGGATAAACAATTGGTTTAGGTATTGTTAATCTTTCAGGGAACAGGGGAGAAGTAATTATGAGTTTTTCAGGATCTTTCTGTTCAACTGTGTCTTCTCCCTGTTTTATTTATGTGTTAGTCATAGTCGAAGGTGTAGTTACAGGTGATGTTTCTAACTCATTTGGTGGCTGGTCTTTGTCTTCCTCAGGAGTGATAATGCATCCTAACCTCAGCCTAAGTTCATTGCATTCTTTTTGTTCAATCTTAAGGTTTGAGTTTTCAACAATTTGTATCAGTTGAACTGGTTTGTTATTGGGATTTGGATTTGGTTGAGATGGTAGTTGGGGATGCAGAAGGGGCTGAGGATTTTGTTGTAATGGATATGGAGCTGATAATGTAGGTTTATGTTGAGGACCTGTCTCCATCGGCGAATTGGTTATCCCTAGAGGTCGCTGCCAATTCGGAGACGAGTTCGAATTTTATGAAGTAGAGGCAGGCCACTGGGATGGGTATGGATTATTTTGCCAAAAATGAGTAGAAAAAGGAGAATTCGGCCAACCATTACCTGGAAAGGACTGAGTTGGCCAAGGTGACATAAGAAATGGTTGGGACTGCCAAGTTGAGAAAGGTGATTGATCTTGCCACGTTGTTCTGAATTCTGTTGTTGATTAAATGGCAAAGAAGGAAAGAACTAAGATGGGTCTTGTGACATAATTGTGGGTCGTCCTTGCCACTATCGACGTTGGTTCATTAAGTATACTGGTTCTGTCTCTTCTTCTACTTCTTTAAAAATTGCTTTCATCCCTAGAAGTGATGGACACTACTCGGTGGCATGGTCCTTACTACAGATAGCACATGTCTAGACCATGTCCATTCGACACTTCCGTCGATTGTGCTTCTTCCGGTGGCGTGGGCAAAAAACAGCCAAATTCTTCTTTGCTAAGGCTTGTTTCTATTTGGCCTGCAGGACATCTACTGTGTATTTAGCATGCCTAAGATGTCTGTCTTGAAGTCCTCTAGGAGGTTACTGATTTCCACTCTTGTCACGCCTCCACTAGGCAGTTTTCTTCCTCTAGTCATAGAATCTCGGCTTCCTGACTCGGTGCATGTGCTACCTCACGAACACCTGATACACAATCAAACAATTTCATCATAATCCTCTTGAGAAATGTCTCCCTTCCCCATCATATTTAAAGTTTCTATCCATTCTTCTTTCATTCCTTTTGTTAAGATGGCTTTCAAGACTGCTTTTGGTAATGTGGAGTGAGGGGATCTCTACAAATTGTACTGAAACCGTTCGACATATTCCTCTAGAGTTTCATTATCCTTCACAAACATTTTAAAGATTTCATCTTTTAATTCCCTAGTCCTACAGTAGTCTTGATATTTTGTGAGAAAATAAGTTTTCATGTCATCCAAAGAGTTAATATTGTGTCTGCCCAAATCCATAAACCACCTCAAAGCTACTCCTTTTAAGGTAGAATGGAACAGCTTCAATTTTTTAGGATCGGTGGTGTAATCGTATCCTCTACATAGGACGTCAAACTCGAATAAGAAGGCATCCGGATCCTCTGTGGTCATCCCATGAAAGGTTGGGATGTTTTGCAAGGGAATAGCTTTCATCAGGGCATTGGCTACTGGGTCGACTATGGGATATTCCAACATCAAGGTCTAACCTTGAGGTGGTTGATTCGCCATTTGGTCGAAAATGTGCCAATATCCTTCAGGGACTTCAAGGGATGTTATCTAAGTAAGTGGAGTATTTTCAATCCGAAGTGGTTTTACGGCACTTCCCAGATCTGGGATCACAGGAGATCCTAGTTCAGACAACTGTGGCTTTGCCTTAGCAGCTCCACTGGTTTCTCCCTCTCCTTCTCTTAAATTGCATGATTTTCCCTCTTGTGAAGGATCAAAATGTAAATTTTCGGTAACCTGAAAGCTCTGTTCAAATCCTCTGGTTTGGCTATGAATCTTAGTGTAGGCTGCAAATGGTGAGCTTGCTGCCTGAGGGATTACGGTAGGGCTTTTTCCAGATATAGTCTGAGGTCCTACTGATGCCTAAGATTGTTCTTTTCTTGTGATTTCGTCTATAAAATTTGATCTTCCAAGGTTCATCGATCCCTTCGATGACGCCAAAATGTTGGTGCACTAAGATGACTATTAAAAGAAACCTTAATACCTACATTAATTGTCAAACCAGGGTAAGTCTGTTTATTTCAAGAGTGTTCAGCATTGTATATGCAAGTGAATTTAGAGGCTAATTCGGAATGAAATGGTTTCATATCATTGCAATAATTAATATTTAATTCTCAAAGTTCAAACCAAAACAAATCTAAATCCTAACCTTAAAGCATTTTCAAATCTATTTTAATATATTGTGCGGAAAACTTGAATCTGAATGAAAGTATGCTAAAAGAATTACTCTTAGCAGATTTACTAACTAGCATCGACAATAATTCATTCAACAAGAAGGAAAACTACAGAAAATAAACAACAAGCAACTATTCAAGCTTTTAACTGAAAGCAATCAACTGTGAACTCAAGATCTCTGATAACACTACTTTAGAAGGAACACCAATCAAATACTTAAACTAATATGATAAA
This sequence comes from Pinus tabuliformis, assembly GCA_031772625.1. Classification (NCBI taxonomy): domain Eukaryota; kingdom Viridiplantae; phylum Streptophyta; class Pinopsida; order Pinales; family Pinaceae; genus Pinus; species Pinus tabuliformis. The sequence continues at coordinate 1,002,554,432 of CM062811.1, read as the reverse complement.
TTCATTAAAGACTAACACATAGATGTAAACATAGAAAGATCTAGAATCTACGTTGAACGATAAAGGTAAATCATAAATATCAATACTCACAACAATCAAAATAATTCTAATTTCATGAAATAACAGGAATAAACAATTACAAGAGTAAAAAGAAATAAGTATGGCACAAATAAAGCAGTAAATCCCCTAGCAACCAAGCCCAGAGTCTCCAGAAGTCACTGCCGAAAGACACTCAGAATGTGATTACAAGTAAAACATGGTCTTTCTCATTAAACTCAATAATAAAGATACAACATCACTGTAGTGAGAATATTCTATGTCAAAATGAAAGTTACAATCTCCCAATTATTAGTTAGCCCATTCTATTTCACCTGTCGGCTTTATATAATCTATGAGAGATAAATGGATAGGAGTGAATCCTCAGGATTAGGAGATCCTGAGGATTTCGCAACCAACAATCAGATTTTATTACAAAATAAACTCAATTCCCCTATTCTTCCGCTAGCCTTCATGAGCGAGACATTGTCCTTTTTCTTTTCTTGGTCGTTGTTGTTCCATCGTTTGAACAACAATCATTCAATTCATATTCCTACATATAAAAATATCGAAAGTTAGCTTTCATGCCCAAAATTACACAATTCGTTAATGATTGATTTTATCCAGCTTTTACAATCGTTTCTTCTAAATTATTTTCTAAAATGAAGATAATCATATAAAAATGAATGATTAATTAAGCTAATATGAGGATAAAACATACATTTTCTATGGCCCAACATACTCCCCTGCTTACCTTTTTGCATGTCCTCATGCAATAATATGGTTGAGGTGTAGTTGTGTCAAAGAATAGGCAAGATAAACTTCTTCTTTATATAGCCTAAAACAAAACAAAAAAAATTAAGTATTGCAAAATCTTGGTTTATACAGTAATTTGGAAAATCGTAATCATAATAATACCCTTCAGGGGGGTACAAAATAATAGGACATTTGTAACGGCATCCTATCTAGGTATGACCCATGCCTAGGACCATATTGTTGTACATGTTTAGGCGAGCAGCAGTAGCTTTAAAGTTTATGTACCCAAATGGCTCCCGGTTTTTGATATTGTTAGTGGAAGCTTCCCATATTTTCCTTGCTTCCAACAAAGTTTCCTCCTTAATGTCCTGAAAATATTCTCTTCATGTTGGCATTATGACACAGGTTTGGCGTTATTGGCTCTATGGCACAGGTGTTGTCCTTGATGGCAACTCACTCTGGTGACAGATCATAGTTCAAGATCTCAGAATGAAGGAAATCATATATACGTAGGTTCACCTTGACGAAGCCGTGTATACACGCAGGTTAGACGTTCCAAAGATGCGTATGTGTATACACGCACTTTCACACAAGGGAAAGCGCGTACAAGTGGGAGAACTTATTTTTGGTTCGTGGTATTTAGTCCTTGGTATTTGAACCTATGGTTTTGGACCATGGTATCTCGTTAAGTGTGTTAATCCCAAGTATTGGGTCCATGGTATTGATTTATTATGGTTTTGGACCGTGGTATTGAGAAAGGCCTAAGACTATAAAAGAGGAAGGAGATCATTAGGCAAGGTCATCATCTGAATTATTGAATATCTGATAAAGTGATAGATCCGGTATACTGGTGATTGGGTTATGGTGCAGATTTGGATCTGAATGAAGGAGGAACCTGAGTGCAAGGAGAAGGATAAGTTCTATTGATGGGTCAAAATCTTAAGGCTTGAATTATAGTATCTTTGTATGACTTTGATCTATTATATGTGGCGCAGGCTTGATCTATAAATCTGATAATATGGGTTAACTGATGTCTGAATGTTTGAAAGAGTGAATTATCCTTTATAGATCTATACGCAGGTTCAGTGAAGCGAAGGCGCGTATACACGTTGTTTCTGTCAGTCAAGGCAGCGTATACGCAGGTTTATCTTGACACGGAAGCATATGCACGCAGGTTTCTGGTTATTGAAGTAGTGTATGTCTCTTGATTTATGCTCTAGCTGCTTCTGTTAATTGCTGCAGTGTTCTGGGTTGAGAATTGGTGTATGGTTACTGTTCTTGTATTCTGGGTACAGCTGTCAGCGAAGTGTCTATTTGATTCAGTTTTGTTTGGAGGAAAGGAGATTGTTTGATACAGAAATTCTTGATGTTTGATTGATGTTATTCATGGATCCAGTCTGAAAATTAATGAAACGTGGTCCCTGGAAGAAAGAGAAGGTTGTAGCCTTCTGTAGGTCAGCACCTACGTACTAGCACCTGAACTAGTACAAGAGCTAAGGGGGTTGTAGCTCCCTTCCAGGAGAGGTTGGAGAATGAGAGAAGGTTGTAGCCTTCTGTAGGTAGAAGCCTGCGTACTGGTATAAGTCTGCACCAGTACAGAAACATTGTAAACAGAAGTTTCTAATTAAAAGAAGATAGAGACGAATTGCAGCAGGTGGTTTTCACCCACATTGGGTTTCCACCTTATATCTTGTGTTCTTGTGTGTGGTTGTCTTCTGCTCTGTTTTACTGTTCCTGGTTACTGTTTATTTGCTTCTGATGCACAGATTAATGATAAACATTTGTAGAATAAATTAAATTATAAGTCTGCATGGTATACGCTGGTTTCCTTATCTGTAGTTGTGTATATACGCGGTTTTCTCTAACTGAAGTAGCGTATATGATCTGGGTGTGAAAAATAAAATAATTGACTTGATAATACTGATTCACCCCCCCTCTCAATATTATTTCCAACAATTGGTATCAGAGAAGGTCCTTCAGAAGAAGCTTGATCGCTTGAAGGAAGATCTATCATCATGATCAACTACGAGAGAGAAGCATCGATCAGGCCACCAATTTTTGATGGGACAAACTTCGTTTATTGGAAGGTAAGAGTCACAGCCTATCTTCAATCTCTTGGTATAGAAGTCTGGGATATCATAGATACAGGGTACACTTTTCCATCAGCAACTCCTACAGATACGGCTGGTAAGAAGCAATTTGAAAAAAATGCAAAGGCTGTCAATACTCTATTAGGATGTCTATCTCAATCAGAATTCGTCAAGGTTATGCAATATAAAACCGCAAAAGAAATATGGGACAAGATCGTTCTGAGCTATGAAGGAGATGAACAGGTAAAACGAGCAAAACTTCAAACCCTCATAATTCAGTATGAAAATCTCAGAATGCATAATGATGAAAGTGTGGCTAACTATTTTTTACGTATAGATGAGATTGTTAATTGTATGAAAAACTTGGGTGAAGAAATAAAAGAGGTTGTTGTGGTTGAAAAGGTTCTAAGATCTTTGTCCTCTAAGTTTGAATCAAAAGTTTCTGTAATAGAAGAAAAACAGAATCTACAGAACCTTATTATGAGTCAAGACATATGTTAGAAGAAGAGGAAGAATCAAATTTTGTCAAGAACCTTCAACGAGGTGCTAGAAGATTCAGAGGTAAGTTACCTTTCAAATGCTTTGCTTGTGGAAGAGTCGGTCACTATGCTGCCAAGTGTCCTCATAAAGATAAGCTTGACAAAGGTAAGGAACCAGTTAGATGGAACGGAAAATAGAATGTAAATAAGAAAAGCTATTACACTCATGAAGACAGTGATGGACTTTCAAACAGTGATGAAGAAGAACAAGGTAATAATAATTATAGACTTTTAATGGCTTTTGAAGATGATGATTTCTTGGATGCTATAGATGAAGAAGGTCTTTATGAATAGATTTCTAGACTCAAAATTTGTTTAGAAGAGAAGAATGTGATTATAGATACTCTACAATTCCAACTTGCTGAAAGGGAAAAACATCATGAAAAGTTAGAATGTGAAATTGTGGGACTTAGAAAAGAGATTGAGAAAACTAAAGCTCTTAATCTTAGATTTGTTAAAGGATCTGAAACTTTAGATGAGATTATCAAAGTGCAGCATTCTCCTCTAATCAAAATGGGTCTGGGATATAATGAAGAAGCATCTCAAGTGCAGAAGCCATCCACCTCCAAAAGTTATATTGATGCAGCAAAGAGAAGTGAAAAAATTGACAATCGACAGCAAAGGCACAATGTTGCTCACCAGGTAAATCAAGGACATTTTTCTTCAAGAATGAACAGAGATCACCAAGTAAATCAGGGGAAATTTGCTTCAAGGATAAACAGAAGCTACAACAGACCACAGGTAAATCATTCTCAATTTGCCTCAAGAATGGATGTCAATGAAAACTACAATCATTCGGTCCGCAGGGTTGATAATTGCAGGAATTTCTTCAATGGCCAATGTTTCTCTTGTCATAACTTTGGACACAAAGCAGCTTAGTCTGTTGCCTACAAAACTATCATGACTAGAGAAGCTCAAAAACAGAGGAGTATGACTGGGATCATGAAAAGGACCTACAATAACTTTTCTTCTCCTGAAAATGAAATAGAATGTTCTATTTGTAATAATTTTGGTCATGAAGATTCTGAATGCAGGAGCAGGTTTTGGCAGACAACTCAGAAGGAGCAAGCCTCAAATATAAAAACATGGAGAATGAAAGAACCACAACCAGAAAGATGTGGTATAGCCTTATATGCAGAAGGGCAGGAAAATAAATGGTACATCGACAGTGGATGTTTGAAACATATGACAGGTGATAAAGAGAAACTTCAGTCATATAGTGCCTTGGAGAAGGAGAAGAAGGTTTCATTTGGAAATGACACCCCTGCACTCATAAAAGGTAAACTTTTTGTTCTTTTAAAAGAAAAGGTCAAAGCAGGAAATGTTATGTATGTTGATGATTTAAAGCATAATCTATTGAGTGTCAGCCAAATGTGTGATCAAGGAAATGAGGTGATATTTCGATCAAATGGGTGTATTGTTCGTGAGCTTGATACAGGAGAAACAGTGATCAAAGGCATAAGGACTCCAAATAATCTATACATTCCCAAAGGGAGGACAACAACAATGTTATCTGAGCAAGAATGATGAACATTGGCTATGGCACCGGAGATTGGGGCATCTAAGCTTCTCACAGATAAGGAAAGCATGCAAATACCAGGCAGTTCGTGGTCTTCCAGACATCAGAATTCCAGACAATACAATATGCAAGTCATGTCAATTTGGTAAGCAAACCAGAACTAACTTCCCTGAGAAGGAAGGATCAGCGATCAAGCCACTTGAACTTGTCCATATTGATGTATGTTGTCCATCTAGGAAAAGGTCACCTCGAGGAGAAGAATACTTTATATTATTCATTGATGACATCTCCAGGATGTGTTGGATAGGACTTATGAAGCACAAAGACGAAGCCTTTGAAAAATTCAAATCTTTCAAAGCCTTGGTTGAAAACGAATCAGATCACAAAATCAAATGCCTCCGATCTGATAGAGGTGGGGAGTTTACCTCAAATGAACTTTTCTATTTCTGTGAAGAACATGGAATAAGAAGGGAATTCTCTACTGCAAGGACTCCTCAACAAAATGGAGTAGTGGAAAGGATGAACAGAACGGTTCAACAAATGGCTCGTGCTATGATGGATGAGTCTGGAACTCCCGCAACTTTCTGGGGTGAAGCTGCATTTTCTGCCGTTGTTATTCTCAACAAGACAAACGTCCGGGTGAACAGCACGCAAACTCCTCATGAGCTCTGGTATGGTAAGACTCCTACGGTAAAACATTTCAAAATTTTTGGAAGCAAATGCTATATTAAAAAGACTGATGAAAATCTTGGCAAGTTTGAACCTAGAGTAGATGATGGCATTCTCCTTGGATACTCTCCCCACAGCAAAGCATACAAGTGTTACAATAAAAGACTTGGAAAAATTGTTGACAACATTGATGTAGTGATTGATGAAGAAGGAAACATTCCTAGGCAAGTAAATTCCGAGAATTTTGAAGATGATGAGGACCATCCTTCAACATCAAATCAGACTTATGATGAAGAAGAAGCTCAAGAGGTACCAGAAGAATAGATAAGGATAGAAGAGAAGACTCGATCTAGATATGTACAAAAGAACCATCCAGAAACTCAAATTATGGGGCAGAAAGAGGTAGGTATACAAACAAGAAGAACAATTGCAGAAGCTTCAAGCTATTTGGCATTGCTCTCCTCCACTAAACCACAAAATGTAAGAGAGGCATGCAAAGATGAATGTTGGGTCAAGGCAATGGATGAAGAGCTTGAGCAGATCGAAAAGAATAACACTTGGGAGTTGGTTCCTAGACCAAAAGATAAGAATGTCATAGGGACAAAATGGATCTTCAAAAACAAGTTGAATGAAAATGGGGAAGTGATTAGAAACAAGGCCAGACTTGTTTGTAAAGGGTATGCTCAACAAGAAGGAATAGACTTTGAAGAAACTTTTGCTCCCGTTGCTAGACTTGAGGTCGTCAGAATGTTCCTTGCTCTCTCTAGTTTTCAAAAGTTCAAAGTATTTCGAATGGATGTGAAATCAGCCTTTCTGAATGGAGACTTAGAAGAAGAAGTGTACATTGAGCAACCAGATGGCTTCATCCTTGGGAATGATCCAAATCTTGTATGCAGGCTGAAAAAGGCTCTCTATGGTCTTAAACAGGCTCCAAGGGCTTGGTACTATCGTTTGGACAAATACTTTCATCAACAAGGTTTTTCAAAAGGATCAACAGATAGCAATCTTTATATAAAAATTGAAAGTGACAAATTGCTAATACTTGTTGTGTATGTAGATGATATTATCTTTGGCAGCAATGAAGAAGCTATGAGTCAAAACTTTGCCTTGGTGATGCAGAAGGAATTCGAAATGTCTTTTCTTGGAGAACTGACATATTTTCTTGGCTTACAAATCCAACAAAATAAAGGCAGTATCTTTTTATCTCAAACCAATTACCTCAAGCAGATCTTGAAGAAATATGGCATGGAAGATTCGAAACCAGTATGTACCCCTATGGTCACAGGATGCAACCTCAGTGCAAATGATGAATCAGCAGCAGTGCATCAACCAACCTATAGATCCATGATTGGAAGCCTGATCTATTTAACAGGTACCCGACCAGACATCATGCATGCAGTGGGAATGGTTGGAAGATTTCAAGCAAATCCAAAGGAAACTCATTTTCAAGCAGTAAAGAGAATTTTCAAGTATCTTCAAGGAACTCAAAACTATGGCCTATGGTATCCTAGAGATACAGATCTGACTCTTCATGCTTATACAGACGCAGATTGGGCTGGAAGCGTGGATGACAAAAAAAACACAAGTGGTGGTGCATTCTTTATGGGTTCCAGATTAGTATCTTTGTTCAGCAAGAAACAGAGTTCTATTACTTTATCTACAGCTGAAGCAGAATATGTGGTTGTTGCATCTTGTTGCACACAACTCCTTTGGATGATGCAAACCTTGCAGGATTTTCAAATCACTTGTACTCCACCTATCTCCATCTTATGTGATAATACAAGTGCAATCAACATTTCAAAGAATCCTGTCATGCATTCAAAGACCAAGCACATACCTATCAAATATCATTTTCTTCGAGAATAAGTGCTTGAACAAAAGGTAAAGTTGGAGTATGTTCCCTCTAAGGAACAAGTTGCTGACATACTCACCAAACCACTGCCCAGGGAAACATTTGAATACGTTAGACAGAAGCTGGGAGTAGTTGATGCATCATCTTGCTGTTGATACCTGTCTGTTTCAGAGAAAAGTGGTTGTACGCGAGTTGCATGAGGAGGATCCGCGTACATACGCCGATTTATGCAGATACAGTCGCATATATGGTGGTTTGAAGGAAATCAGTGGGAACAGATTCTGGTTGAAGAGAGTCTGGTATGGGTCTGACAGAGACCATCTGGCACAGGTTCAAGGGGAGCAGATAATCTTCTAATAATTCATTGTTGGCATTACCTTAGAAGCTCTTGATTTAAGTACACAAGCTGCTTTTGGGATCAGCTGCAGAAAGGAGAACAGAAGGAGAACATGGTTGCCAATCTGAATAATGATTGACAGATGCTGTTGATAGTAGTTATTGGTGACTTTCATAGTCTTGCTCTAGATATTTCGTCTCTATGTCATGTATATCTTATTTTTATCAAGGTCATGTAACGGCCTATTTTGGTTTCCCCACTATGCCTGGGATGAATGATGTAAATGTACTTGGCTGTCATATGTAAACTTCTGATGTATCCCCACTTAGTTGGGTGGATGATCCCCACTTGGTTGGGTAATGGATGTATGTATAGAGTCTTGTTGGTGATAGGAAGGTCAGTTATGATGTATAAGTCATGGTTCTTCTTAAAGAACATCTTTTTGCAGATCTTACCTACAGTCAGGGGGAGCATGATCAGCACAACAGAGCAAAGATTTCAGCATGTACTCAGGGGGAGCATAGCCCTTTGCCCTTGATGACAAAGGGGGAGAATGACTTTGAGAATCTTGGGGTTGCCATCAAGTCCAAAGGGGGAGATTGTTGGCATTATGACATAGGTTTGGCGCTATTGGCTCTATGGCACAGGTGTTGTCCTTGATGGCAACTCACTCTGGTGACAGATCACAGTTCAGGATCTTAGAATGAAAGAAATCATATATATGCAGGTTCACCTTGACGAAGCCACGTATACACACGGGTTAGACGTTCCAAAGACGCGTATGCATATACACGCACTTTCACGCAAGTGAAAGCGCGTACAAGTGGGAGAACTTATTTTTGGTCCGTGGTATTTAGTCCTTGGTATTTGAACCTATGGTTTTGGACCATGGTATCTCGTTAAGTGTGTTAATCCCAAGTATTGGGTCCATGGTATTGACTTATTATGGTTTTGGACCGTGGTATTGAGAAAGGCCTAAGACTATAAAAGAGGAAGGAGATCATTAGGCAAGGTCATCATCTGAATTATTGAATATCTGATAAAGTGATAGATCTGGTATACTGGTGATTGGGTTATGGTGTAGATCTGGATCTGAATGAAGGAGGAACCTGAGCGGAAGGAGAAGGATAAGTTCTATTGATGGGTCAAAATCTTAAGGCTTGAATTATAGTATCTTTGTATGACTTTGATCTGTTATATGTGGCGCACGCTTGATCTATAAATCTGATAATCTGGGTTAACTGATGTCTAAATTTTTGAAAGAGTGAATTATCCTTTATAGAACTGTACGCAGGTTCAGTGAAGCGAAGGCGCGTATACACGTTGTTTCTGTGAGTCAAGGCAGTGTATACGCAGGTTTCTGGTTATTGAAGTAGCGTACGTCTCTTGATTTATGCTCTAGCTGCTTCTGTTTATTACTGCAGTGTTCTGGGTTCAGAATTGGTGTATGGTTACTGTTCTTGTGTTCTGGGTACAGTTGTCAGCGAAGTGTCTATTTGATTCAGTTTTGTTTGGAGGAAAGGAGATTGTTTAATGCAGAAATTCTTGATGTTTGATTGATGTTATTCATGGATCCAGTCTGAAAATTAATGAAACGTGGTCCCTGGAAGAAAGAGAAGGTTGTAGCCTTCTGTAGGTCAACACCTACGTACTAGCACCTGAACTAGTACAAGAGCTAAGGGGGTTGTAGCTCCCTTCCAGGAGAGGCTGGAGAACAAGAGAAGGTTGTAGTCTTCTGCAGGTAGAAGCCTGCGTACTGGTATAAGTCTGCACCAGTACAGAAACATTGTAAACAGAATTTTCTAATTAAAAGAAGATAGAGACGAATTGCAGAAGGTGGTTTTCACCCATATTGGGTTTCCACCTTATATCTTGTGTTCTTGTGTGTGGCTATCTTCTGCTCTATTTTACTGTTCCTGGTTACTGTTTATTTGCTTCTGACGCACAGATTAATGATAAACATCTGTAGAATAAATTAAATTATAAGTCTGCATGGTGTACGCTGGTTTCTTTATCTGTAGTTGCGTATATACGCGGTTTTCTCTAACTGAAGTAGCGTATATAATCTGGGTGTGAAAAATAAAATAATTGACTTGATAATACTAATTCACCCCCCCCCCCTCCCTATTAGTATTATTTCCAACACTTCCTGCATGTATTATATCTGTATGGAGTGGTCCCAATTTATCCATGACTCCCTCTTGTTGCATAAACCTTTTATGTTGGATGAAAAGATGTAAGGGTTTCGTGGGTTCTCCTCTGACCCATAAATCTATACCATGTTCCCTTTTCTGAAAAATGTTATAGGCTTTAGCCCATTTAACCTGATTGGAAGCAAAAGAGAGGAAAGCTTGAAATTGAATGTCCCCAATGAAGGGGCTAGGATTACTATCCAGTTCATCCTCCAAGGAAAAATTGTGCAGGTATAATTCGCATAGAAGGCGTTGTACTTGCTCATTTTGTTCCTTACAACATTGGATGAATTCTGAAGTGGTCTTGAATTTTTCTTGCTTACCAGCCCTGACAGCTTTAACTTTCAACAATAGGTACCTTTCCAACAAAAATAATGCATAATTAGTGGCAGGTGACCAGAAAGACAAAGCATCAGAGTAAAGAGAACAAATAGTTTCAATTTGTTCCATGGCCTTCTGAAGCTGGGCTTGTGCTTTCTCTAATTTCTTCTGCTCATCTTTGAAGCTGGCAAAAGTCTCGTCTTCTGTTGCAGTAAGTTCATCGAATTTCTTCCGCAACTCTTGATGTATCTGTAATGGTACTACTTCTTTCTTGTGTTGAGCCAACTCTTGTTGGGTCTTTGTTAATTCATTCTGCAATTTTAGGATAATAGCTTCTCTTACCAAAGGAACATAGTGAGGGGTTTCCTCTATCTGAGTTTCATTATCATGTGTTATCACTGAATTAGTTTGAACAATAGCTTCAGCTGTTTCTTGGGGCATACAACAATATTCCTGGGCATTCTCCTCAAAATCGGTTTGAACAGAAACATCTGTGGTAAGAAAGTCTGTTTGGGTCTCCATTGAACAAACACAAGGACTTTCAGTTTGAGTCTCAATATCCTCCAAAGAACATTGTTCTATTTGGGTCCCTATAGTTTCTAATTCCACTTTTAGTTTTTGAGCCTTATCTGCTTCTTTTAACCACTCTCTCAATTGTTTGATTGTTTTCTTCTATTTCCTATATTTCTTAATCAACTTCCTTAATCTGGCCTTGTATGATTTCTTCTTCATGGGGTTTCTGATTGGAGATGGAACAATTGTGTTTATTTCAAGTTCATGAGGAGTTGTGCCAATATCAAGGTTATGTTCCAATGGAACAGTATCTCCTGATTGATTTTCGTCTTCAAGGTCTTCTTCTGCATGGGCTTCTTTCTCAGGGGACTCCAATGGAACAGTATCTCCTGAGTGATTTTCATCTTCAAGGTCTTCTTCTGCATGGGCTTCTTTCTCAGGGGACTCCAATGGAACAATATCTCCTAATTGATTTTCGTCTTCAAGGGTTTCTTCTGCATGGGCTTCTTTCTCAGGGGACTCATTCATAGAGGGAATTGATTCCCTTTGATCCTCCAAATTATCAACAGATGGTAAAGTTTCAGTATGGCCAGAACTGCCAACAGAGGCGGACTGGTTAAGGGAATGATTTTTTCCTACAGAGTTTCCAGATGGATCCCTTTCTTCACAGTATGTACCCAAATTCTCCAATACTCAAGCCATTTCTTCCTCATATTCCTGCAGAAAATCATCTTGCGGGCTTAGAGAGGGCATATGAGATGGCCCTGCTTCTTCTGTTGGAATTGGGGTGCGCTGTTGTGCATTTATCCTTGTAGAACGCCTATGTTTCGTTGGGCCAGAGGCCAAAGAAGGATTCCTTCTTTTTCTTGCCCTTTTTGGACTTGTTACCTCTACTCTCTGTTGTTTAGTATCTGTGTTATCAATGTTTCTATCATCTATCCCTGTCTGTGCATCTGGGTTTTCTTCTAGTGGGGTTAAGGCAGGATTTACAAAGTTATCCCAAGTTAATTGTTGCTGGGCCAATCCATGAATAATAATTAACTTAATCAGACCATGATGGTTGATGACAGAATGTGGATCTTTAGCCTTCCTAACCTGACTAGCAATGTCATGCAATAAGGAATTTAAAAAGAATGGAAAATTAATCGTAATTTTCTGCTTAAGAATAGCTAACAATTTGAGTTGTCAAGGTTTTACCACATCTTGACATCCATCACAAGTGATGTACCTCTGAACAGTGGTCACCAATTCCTGCCATGGTTCCTTTAAAGATGTGGGGTGAATCCCTTTGCCTTTGCGTACCAATTGTTCATCTGGGTCTTGGAATACCGCAACTGCGTCATGCAAGAGAACATGCTTATCAATCCATTTTGTGCCTTCTGTTGGAAGTCCAGAGACTTCAGCTATCACTACTTCAGAAACTGTTATATTTTTTCCCTTCATCGTCATGTATCCATCTTGTAGATTTTGCAAGAATTCAAGTGTTATTTCATTATGGAATCCTTGTAATTTGGCCAGGTACTGGAGCCAGCTGGCGCGCTCAAGAATTTCACAAGCTTGTTCTGTTACTCGGAGTACTGTAGGTTCACTGCGGATAGCTTTTCCTCCCATGGTTGTTGTGTCTCAGTAGCCCAACTCGCACTTTTGCATGCGCTTTCTCACAATTTTTCTCAGTTTGGAACAACACAATAAACTGTATACAAAACTTTAAAGTTGTTATTAAAAGAGCAATGACGTTGTTTTAAAGTTGTTATTAAAAGGCAATGATGTTGTTTTAAAGTTGTTATTAAAAGGCAATGATGTTGTTTGTCACATCAATAGTATTTGGCGCAACTTGATAATTATTATGCATGCTATCCGTAATGCATACCTTCCCCCCTCCAATCAGAAAACAGCTTGATAATTATTACGCATGCTATCCATAATGCATACCTTCCCCCCTCCAATCAGAAAAGGGCGTCCATGACCATAAAGCATGGGAAAAAGGGAAAGGACGTTGGGATTCATAAATGTGGTAGGACAATAGTCAGAGCGGTGTAAATACGACAAAAAAAACGTCAGAGCCATACAAGTAGCGAAGACGGGAAATGACTGCAAAAGGAGTAAAACAGAGAATTGATCATTATGTGCAGAGATGTTTTTCTTGGGTGGAAAATATGACAAAAGCATGACCGGCGATAGATGATAACGACTACTGGTATCGATTGATTGGACAGTATTGATATAATTCATATAAAAGTATAGTTTACCATGCATATTGGTTAATATAGTTATAAACGTTGTTCAAATGGTAAATTCACCTTTAGAAATGAATCAATAGGAAATAATGGGATAAAGAATAATTGGAAATGTAACATAGAACTTCAATACCACAAGTAGAGCCATTGCTACCAGCAGGCATTCATAGCCTCGAAATGGTTGCTTTTTAATATTTACATGGTTGTTTATTGCAAGAGTGAAAAGAAATAACTATGGCACAAACAAAGCAGTAAATCCCCTAGAGTCCAGGCCCAAAGTCTCCAAAAGTCACTGCCGAAAGACACTCAAAATGTGATTACAAGTAAAACACGATCTTTCTCATTAAACTCAATAATAAAGATACATCATCACCGTAGTGAGAATACTCTGTGTCAAAATGAAAGTTACAATCTCCCAATTCCTAGCTAGCCCATTCTATTTCTCCTGTCGACTTTATATAATCTATGAGAGATAAATGGATAGGAGCGAATCCTTAGGATCAGGAGATCCTGAGGATTTCACAACCGACAATCAGATTTTATTACAAAATAAACTTGATTCCCCTATTCTTTTGCTAGCCTTCATGAGCGAGACATTGTCCTTTTTCTTTTCTTGGTCGTTGTTGTTCCATCATTTGAACAACAATCGTTCAATTCATATTCCTGCATATAAAAATAGCGAAAGTTAGCTTTCATGCCCAAAATTACACAATTCGTTAATGATTGATTTTATCCAGCTTCTATAATCATTTCTTCTAAATTCTTTTCTAAAATGAAGATAATCATATAAAAATGAATGATTAATTAAGCTAATATGAGGATAAAACATACATTTTCTATGGCCCAACAATGTATAGTGTGTTGATTTCTGTTAGCATCGGATGTTCTCTAGCCTCAAGATTTTGCAGGGAGGCTAGGACACATGCATTCCATAATACCCAGAAATCATTTTGGGAAATTCCACCCGGAGGAGGTTTAATTAAAATTATTAATTATTTTTAATGGATGCCTAAGCCTAACATTATGGGAATTTTGAGGTCTAAAATGGCCCTCCTAAGGAAATTATAAAATAATAGTGGAAATAATAAAATAATATTAGATTACATCATAAAATTTTAGAGGGAAAAAAGAAAAAACTATTTTTTCAACTCATATTTTCAACTTATCTCTCTATGGATTTACTCAAATTTCGAGTGGAAACACTTGTTGGATGCAAAATTTGATTTCTCATCCAAGGAGTACCCATGTTTCATACTTTCGATGGACCCTGCTACACGAAAAATGAGAAATACATGAACAGCGTGGTTGTAATCACATTTTTTCATGTATTCTTCATGTTTTGTGTAGCAGGGTCCATCAAAAGTATGCAACATGGGTACTCCTTGGATGAGGAATTAAATTTTGCATCCAATGAGTATTTGCGCTCGAAATTTGAGTAAAACCTTAGGGACATAAGTTGAAAAAGTAGTTTTATTATTTTATTATTTTTTAATATTTTTACTTTTTTACTCCAAAAATGGATAATCATCCCCCGTGGTTGACATCATCATCTTAAATCCTATTGGTTCTTATAAAGTTTATTTTGTTTGTACATTTTTCTTAGGAGGCCCATTTTAAACCTGAAAATTTCCCTAATGACTTAGGAAATTAAAATAATTAAAGTGTATTAATTAAATTGGGTGTGAATCTGCTAGAAAACGATGAGGATCAAATCAAGATGTTCTGAGTCATTGATTAAAATATAATTTGGGTCGTTGATTGATCAACGAGAGGACTATAAGAAGAGGCTTGATGGGTATTTGGAAAGAACATCGAGTGGGATATCAAAGATCGAATTTCTGAAGAGAGCAGTGTACCAGTTTCCAAAGAGATTCGAAGTGGGTTCTTGCAATGAGGGGTAGGTATAGTTCTGGTTGGATATTTATCCTAATTCGAGAATACTCAGTAGAGAAGGTAGAGAGAGATCTGGGAGAGAATACGCTGGCAAGCGTAGGTTGATGCAGAGGCAACGCAGAGCCTTGTGGAGATCTGTATTTTTGTTGGAGAGATCGATTTTTGAAACCGGAAGCTGGGGTGTGAGACTGGGAGGATAGAATCAAAGTCTCAGAGAGGCAATTGATCAACATAGGGAGTGATGTTCTAAACTATAACTAGGTTCAGTCTTCATAATGACATGTAATTGTAACTATTGTAAATGATGTAATAAAGAAAATAAAATTATTATTGTAAGCCTTGCTTCATGGATTTCATGAGCAAGTGATTTTATTTGTTAGTGGCTCCCATTAAGAGCCTTAGGATTTATTATTGACTCAAAGAGTAAATATCATGTATGAAGAGCTCTTCTTGAGCATATGTAAAATATATAGGAGTCAACCTAGTGCCTAGAAAAGCCCTCCAAAAAGACAAGCATAGTCCTCTTGATGTCGGCCTGCAAAATGAATTAAATAAACTCATGTTGACTCATTTGAAATGACACATCTATTCGAATGTTAAGATCAGATAAATATATGGTCAAACTATTATAAATACCCAGTTGGACTCTTCACATAGTGACAAAGAAAAATCATATCTATCTCTAATATTTTTGCATTACAATCACAGTGAGAAGTTCAGTGTTTCGAATGGGAAACAAAGTACAAAACTTAGATCCTTTCGTTTTTTTCGGAGGGCAATCACAGAATAATATTTCAGATATCATAGTGAGGCATTTTGGAGGTCACATTGAAGCACTTAGGAAGTCTATCCACAGAACAAAACGTTGATCATCTACAGTTCAGTAGTATTAAGGAAATTCAGAACCCTCTGCAATCACAGTGACAACAAGTATAGACATAATACAATTTAATGATAAAAGGAAACTACAGTTCAATGAGGAGACTATCTTGGTGTTTCCACTAGAAGAAGGTTCAGTGATAAATAAAATCTTGATAATGATGTGGTTATGCTTACAGTACAGTGATACTGAAGTAATGAATTTCAGATTGATCTAGTAATGAAGCCTCAGCAGTGGAAGGAGAATCTAGAAGACAGAAGTAGAAGAGGACTTGTGTCTTGGTCTTGGAGTGGCTATTAGGTCAAGGGTCATGGTCTTGGAATTCGTCAATTGGAATCTCTATAAGAAGAATTTGTGTGGGTTTTCTTCTCAAAAAGAGAGCTTTTGGCCCTGGTAGAAAGCCAACATCTTGTGTTCTTGTCTCTTTTGTTTTGGTAACTATTTGATGACGTAAGAAAACACACTCTAATAATAACAAGAGAATATTTTTCTAATAAGAAAAATCAAAAAGTACCTCACAAATAGTTATCATCGTGAGAAGAATATTGTTAAGCTAATTACCCTAGATTCTTCAACATGGTATCAGAGTTGAGGTGTTGAAGTCAAAGGTAGGGTATAAAAGAGACATTCAAGGATCAAGTTTTAAGAAGGGCATCAAAGCAAGTTGAAGGTTATCAAAAGAAAAGGATCAAGATCTACATCAAAGATTGATGAATCAGTCTACAACAACAGTCTACAAGTACCAACAATTTTGGTGCTATTGGAATTTTGGTGTCACAATAGAAGACCATAAGATGATTAAGTAATCTCAATCAAAATATTAGGTCTTGATGTTAGATCACAGTTCTCAGAACTCGAGTACATGGCAGCAGTTTCAGTCCCTCTCACAGTGATCTGGATTGGATCCTTAAACATTTCCATGACTGTTTCAAATTATGTCAGACCAAAATCTTATGAATAACGAGCTTATCAGAGATGACCTCTGGACAATGGAAATTTGTGGCCAGCATGGAACAATGAGGACCCTCGGTCAAAGCGCGCTGACTGTTGGCCCATGGAGGCTGTGCATGGACACAAATTAGAAATCGGAAGCCTAGATCTAGAAACAGAGGTAGTTTCTAATACGCGATTAGGAAAAACCCTCAGGAAGGAAAGCCCCGAGCGCTCGATCACGAGGAAAACAGGAAACCGTGCGGAAACTGTCAGAAGGCAGGTCCTGCGCCCAAAACCGGCAGGATATTGCGTGCACTTCAAGCGGTAAGCGGGTTTTGCTGAGTTCAGAGCGATGCCACATACTGGGTGACACGTGTCCAGCGGATGAGAGAGAAAACAACTTACATCGCGTGAGTAATGGTTGAGCAACTTACTCGCGCGATATAGACGGAGACTGTAGGATCTGGAGGCTGCAGATCAACGACGGAGAATCAACCCAATGGATGACTGGATTTGATGGGGAAATAGACTGAGGCACATAAGATTTGAGGTCTGGCATGACTGATGAGCTGGCAAAAGAATCAGTTTCGCAGGCAAATCCTGGAGTAATGGAAATAACGACCATTCAAAGAACACTGACACTTAGTTCGTAAGGTGAAAAGTGGCCACCTCTTTGTGCAGTGTTACACAGCGATGATGACGCAAAGCAAGGGAATTCCAGCGGACAGATGCAGCCGATCCAGAGAGCCAGGAAGAGGAAACGAACAGTCAGGGAGAAAATTGGCTTTAAGCCACGAACAGACAAAGAGGCAAAGATAGAGAAGGAAGTGAATTGCAGAGAGCAGAGAAGCCGAGCTGACCCGCAAAGCGAAGGCAGCATCGAGCAGATAGAACAGCGAGAATCTGAGAGTCTATGAACTCCAGAGAAGGCTTGAAAGGTTCAAGAAACTCCTCTGTGTATTCATGTCGGCTATTGAGTACCAAATTGGACTCATACCACCGAGACCAGTTGAGGTCAAGATTCAGTAAGGGGAGTTTGTGCACTCCAGAGACTTGGGGGATCCAAGTACAATCCTACTAATCATTCTCTATTAAGTGAGACTCAAATTGAGCTCCTTATTGTAAAATCTTTGCTTTAAGACACAATAGAAAGGCTACCACTGAAGGCTGGACCAGGAGACGTAGCCCAGGAGGATTGGGTGAACTCCTTAAATTTGTTGTGTTTTGTATTTTCTTGTTGTGTCTCTCTTACTGTTTCAAGTGCTTGTGTATTTCACAATCTTATCGATCCGTTGCTCAAAATAACATAGGCACACCCTAGCACATGGGTTTGTAATACCTTCATTAATTAACTGAGATCATTCACGAGTGATTTTCAGATCAAGTGGTATCAGAGCATTAGGTTGTTAAGGTTAGACAAGCTTGTGCTAGATTTTGTTGTTGAATGCTAACTAGATCAAAGCTTAAATTAGGAGAAGGAGAGTTGGTTGAGACTAACCTGGAAATTGGAAGAGTCTATCCTCAGAAGAAAATGTCAGAGGAAAGTCCCTTGGGGCCAGACCCTTAATTCATAGATAGTTTCCTGGCCATGAGGTCCATGGTAGAGGAAATGTATAGGTAATTTAGGAAACATAAGAATGAGGACTCATCAGTCTCCAAGCAAGATAAAGGAGAAGAAGAATCTCTCCTCCATGGCCACTCAAAAGGCAAAGGGAAAGAATAAATCTTTCTCACACCTCCTAATAGCCATGAACATAAAAAGAAGACATCTTTGATCAAATTAGATGTTAAGTTTGATTTGCCCATATATGATGGAGAGTTGAATGCAGAGAAGGTGGATAATTGGATTAGACAAATTGATGTTTATTGCAGAGTGCAGAGTATCGACTCAGACAAGAGTAAGATTCATGGCTGGCCTACGCCTCGGAGGCACTGCCTTGGTATGGTGGGAAGGAAGGACAAGCTGACATGAAGAAACATGGTAAGATTCTTTCTGTCTGGAGTGAATTTGTTTCTGCAATCAAAAAATAGTTCTATCCATTAGCTTACATGCAGCAAGCCATGATGAGCTGGCAAACTCTTCACCAATTGAAAGGGAAAAGTGTACAGGGTTATACCCAAGAATTTAGGAAGAGAGCTTTGATTCTAGGAATCTCTTTAGACTCACCTGAGACTCTATTGAAGTACATAGGTGGTCTACGCAGCTACATGAGGCACACTATCCTCATGTTTAATCCCACTAGTATAGATGAGGTATCTGTTCAAGATACGCATCTAGAAGCTAGAGGAAAGAATGGGAACCCAGAAGTTCGGAGATCATCCAAGCCCATTGCAAACAAGAATAAGGAGAAAAGAAAACAGAAATGGAAAGAAAAGAAGGCCAATACTGCACAAAAGACAAAGTCTTTATGCACTCACTGTAAGAAGGATGGGCATTATGATGAGCATTGTTGGATTTTGCATCCGGAGCTAAGACCTAAGAAGTTCGAGGGCAAGAAGAAGAAGACTGCTGCAGCTATTCAGAAATATTTGGGGTCAGACTCAAGAGATGAAACAACCATTGCAGCCACAGGTATAAAAGGTAAAAATTCTGAAGCATCTACTAGTAATTCTGCACTATCTATTAATGATGAAGAAAATGAGAGAAAAAGACATGAGCTTTTCCATATTCGAGTTATTTCCAAGAATCAAAATATTGATACTTTGTTTGATAGTGGCTCACAAGTAAATTTAACTTCTGAAGCAATTGTAAAGAAGTTGGGATTACTTACTACACCTCACAAGAAACTATACCCATTAGGTTGGTTAAGTGATAAAGCACAACTACAAGTGACTAGACAATGTAAACTTAAGTTTTCTTTTGGGTCAGCATTTGTAGATGAGGTTGAGTTAGATATAGTTCCTCTAGATATATGTGGAATTGTTTTAGGAAGTCCTTACTTGTATGATAGAAAAACTATTTTCTATAGAGATGAGAACAAGTATCTTCTCGTTAAAGATGGAATCGAATATTTTGTAAGAGCTCATAAGCTCAAGAATAATTACACTCTCATAAACTCAGCACAGATGAAACGAATTGTAAATTCATGCAAACAATTTTTATTGATGGTTGTAAAGGAAAAGAAACCTGATAAAACCAATGTATTTGAGGGTTGTGATGCTAAACAGAAAGCTGATTTAGAAAAAGTTGTTTCAAAGTATGATATCTTGTTTCAAGAACCTAAAGGTCCGCCACCCAAAGAGGAATGGTGCATGATATTAATTTGTAGCAGGATGCTCCATTTCCTAACATTGGAATGTACAGGTTGTCTGCTTTAGAGAATGCAGAAATCAAGAAGCAGGTGCAGGAGTTGCTCGAGAAGGGGTTCATCAGACCTAGCACATCGCCATGTGGTTCGCCAATCATTTTGGTGAAAAAGAAAGATGGCTCGTGGAGAATGTGCATTTATTACCGAGCCCTGAATAAGATAACGATAAAAAATTGTTATCCCCTTCCTCGCATAGATGATCTATTAGATCAGTTAAAGGAAGTTGTTTATTTTTCCAAGTTAGACTTGCATAGTGGATATCATCAAGTCATAGTTGCAGAACAAGATGCATGGAAGACTTCTTTCAAAACAAAGCAGGGATTGTATGAGTGGTTGGTTATGCCTTTTGGCTTAACTAATGCTCCTGCTACTTTCATGAGAATAATGAATGATGTACTCAGACCTTTTCTTAATGATTTTGTTATTGTATATTTGGATGACATTCTTATATTTAGCAAAACATGGGAAGAACATTTAAAGCATGTTAAGCAGACACTAGATATTTTGAAAAGAGAAAAACTTTATGTTAAACTCTCAAAATGTGAATTTGGCAAAACATATTTGAATTATTTGGGACATATAGTAGGGGGTGGTGAATTAAAGATAGATCCCTCTAAGGTGGTAGTCATTGTAAACTGGCCTAAACCCAAATCTGCTACAAAAGTCAGAAGTTTCTTAGGAGCAGCACAATATTAGAGAACGCTCATTTCTAACTTTTCCTCAATTGCAGCTCCCTTACATGCTTTAACAAGATTGAACAAGGTGTTTCAGTGGGGAGGAAAACAGCAGAAAGCCTTCGACACCTCGAAAGAAAAGATTAGTACAGCACCAGTACTAGCACTGCCCAATCTTCAAAGACTGTTTGAGATCCAAACAGATGCCAGTGACTATGCCATGGGAGCAGTGTTGATATAGCACGGTAAACCCATATGTTATCATTCTGAGACATTTAATTCTGCAGTAGTTAACTATCCAACATATGATCAAGAATTGTATGCATTAGTACAGAGTGTGAAAAAGTGGAAACATTACTTAATGGGCAAAAAGACTGTCATACATACTGATCATCAACCACTTCAATATCTACACTCCCAAACTAAGTTGCATCAATCAAGACACTATAGGTGGATGGGTTTTCTACAACAATTTCATTTAATCATCAGATATAAAAAGGGATACACAATAAAGTTGCAAATATGTTATCTAGACCTATTATAAATGCATCTACTAAAGCATAATTCAGTATTGCATGAGAGCTACATTGAACAATATGCTCAAGATATAAATTTTAAAGATGTATATGCAACTTTAAGTCAAGGCAAACGAGTAGAAGAATTGGATTATCACATTAAGGACCAACTCTTGTATCATTGTGGGAAGCTATGCATTCCACAAACTGAAAGGGTAAAGATAATTCGGGAAGCACACACTTCTCTAATATCAAGTCACTTTGGGGTAAGTAAAACAGTTGCACAGCTACAAAGATTTTGTTATTGGCCAAAAATGAATGAGACAGTTTCTAGATATGTAAGAGGGTGTACCATGTGTGCTAAAAGCAAGCCCAACAATAGAAAACTAGGCTTGTACACTCCACTGCCAGTTCCTTCTCATCCTTGGGAAAGTATTTCCATGGACTTTGTTGGAGGACTGCCTAAATCTAGGAAACGTCATGACTATTTATATGTTATTGTGGATAGGTTCAAAAAAATGTGTATTTTGATACCTTGTAACAAACATATTATCGCTGAACAAATCGCAAAGTTGTTCTTTCAGCATGTATGGGTTAATTTTGGATTACCCACTTCCATTATATCCAATCGAGACACCCGATTTGTTGGGAAGTTTTGGTCGAGTCTGTGGGAACTGATGGACACCAGACTAAAGAAAAGCACAGCTTTTCATCCACAAACCGATGGCCAGACAGAAGTAGTCAACAGGATAGTGATACAGTTGCTCATAGGCTATTGCAACAAGCATCCCAAACTTTGGGATGAACATTTGTGTTATGTGCAGCATGCTTACAGCCGAGCAAAACATTCTTCTACACAGAGATCTCCTTTTGCGACTTGTTTTGGTTTCACACCAAGATCTTCCTTGGATTTTGTGTTTGGGAAAGACATAGCAGTTGATGGACACAGCGATGTGGACAAGGCAACCAAGTTTATTGAACAAATCCAAGAGATTCACCAGGCAGTACAGGAATAGCTGGAAAAGAGCCAGGCCAAATACAAGGCAAGGCATGACAAGCATCGGATGGAGCATAGTTTTCAAGTTGATGATCAAGTCTGGCTATATATCAGCAAGCACAGAATGCAAGCTGAAGGTGAAAAGCTAAAGCCAATAAGGTATGGACCTTTCAAGATACTTGAGAAAATTGGTGAGAATGCTTTTCGCCTTGATTTACCAGCTTACATGCACATCTACTCAGTGATTAATGCAAACAGCTTGAGACTATTTGAACCTTCATCAATTGAATATCCCGAAGATCAAATTCAATTGCCTTCTATTGATGACCTGTTACCTGAATATCTCAATGAATTGTAGGAAGACACAGTTCTGGACAGGAAGGTGAGGACGACACGCAAGGGAGATGTTGAGTACCTCAGGATTGGACTCAAGGGTTCAAAGCCAAGCAATGCAAAATGGATAGAGATTGTACAAGTGAGACAATTATATCCTCACTTAGTCGATGCTTGAAAACCAACTTTTGGTGGTCCAAAAACTTTTTCAGTGGAAAGGTCGTGATCCGAATTGGATCCTTAAACATTTCCATGACTGTTTCAAATTATGTCAGATCAAAATCTTATGAATAACAAGCTTATCAGAGATGCCCTCTGGAAAATGGCAATTTGTAGCCAGCACGGAACAACGAGGACCCTCGGTCAAGGTGCGCTAACCGTTGGCCCATGGAGGCCGCGCATGGACACAAATTGGCAATCGGAAGCCCAGATCTAGAAACAGAGGCAGTTTATGATACGTGATTAGCGCAAAGTGCTAATCGCGTATCGCAGGGAAAAACCCTCAGGAAGGAAAGCCCTAAGCGCTTGGTCACGAGGAAAATGGGAAACCGTGCGGAAACCATCAGAAGGTGGGTCCCGTGCCCAAAACCGGTAGGATATCGAGTGCACTTCGAGCGGTAAGCGAGTTTAGCCGAGTTCAGCGCGATGCCACACACCGGGTGACACGTGTCCATCAGATGAGAGAGAAAACTGCTTACATCACGTGACGGTCGAGCAACTTACCCGTGCAATATAGACGGAGACCATAGGATCTGGAGGCTCCAGATCAACGGCGGAGAATCAACCCGATGGATGACCGGATTTGACAGGGAAATAGACTGAGGCACATAAGATTTGAGGTCCGGCATGACTGATGAGCTGGCAGAAGAATCAGTTTCGTGGGAAAATCCTGGAGTAACAGAAATAACGACCATTCAAAGAAAACTGACACTCAGTTCATAAGGCGATAAGTGGCCACTTCTCTGTGCAGTGTTACACAGTGATGATGACGCAGAGTAGGGGAATTCTAGCTAATAGAGGCAGGCGATCAAGAGAGCCGAGAAGAGGAAACGAACAATCAGGGAGCAGATTGGCTTTAAGCCACGAACAAACAAAGAGGCAGAGATAGAGAAGGAAGTGAATTGCAGAGAGCAGAGAAGCCGAGCTAACCCATAGAGCGAAGGCAGCATCAAGCAGACAGAACAGAGAGAGTCCGAGAGTCTGTGAACTCCAGAGAAGGCTTGAAAGGTTCAAGCAACTCCTCTGTGTATTCCTGTCAGGTATTGAGTACCAAATTGGACTCATACCACTAAGACTAGTTGAGGTCAAGATTCAGTAAGGGGAGTCTGTGCACTCCAGAGACTTGGGGGATCCAAGTACAATCATATTGATCATTCTCTGTTAAGTGAGACTCAAATTGAGCTCCTTATTGTAAAATCTTTGCTTTAAGACACAATAGAAAGGCCACCACTGAAGGCTGGACCAGGAGACATAGCCCAAGAGGATTGGGTGAACTCCTTAAATTTGTTTTGTTTTGTATTTGCTTGTTGTGTCTCTCTTACTGTTTCAAGTGCCTGTGTATTTCACAATTTTATCAATCTGTTGCTCAAAATAACGTAGGCACACCCCAGCACATGGGTCTGTAATACCTTCATTAATTAACTGAGATCATTCACGAGTGATTTTCAGATCACACAGTCTTGGTCTATGTCATACCACAGTGATCTCAATAATCTCACAATGGCATGATCTCAACATACATGTGATAGTCACAACCTCGGATTGAATCCTTTCTATAAAAAGAACAGTCTTGACAAACTCGAATTCCTAGAGTTTGATGATACATATTCGATGGCATATAGAAGCAGACCATCTATGGCATAGTGCTCAGAAATAGGTCTCACTATACCTTAGTCATAGTTTTTATGGACAGTACTCAATGTAGAATGAAGGTGTCTGTTGATACAACCATAGTAATACTAATTGATGGGTCCCAATACTATAAGATGATAATCATGGCAAGTGACCTCAATGTTCTATGGTTCTTCATGATGCTACAACTTCAATAGAATGCTAAAATGTTCCATAGTGCACTTGTGTGATAGCAATACAATGCTAACTCAAGTATATCAACAATTTGTTAATCATAAATCAGATGTATAAGTCGAAGTATCTTGAAGGAAAGAAGGCAATATTCCTATCATTACAACAAGGATCTCATCCGAAGGAAGCATCAATGCATCTACTTCAACTATTTTCAAGATGATCAAGGTGAAGATTTCATCTTCACATGACAAGTAAGTAGTTTTTATTCTTTAATCAATTTTGGTTAAATGACTTTGTTTTGCAAGGAAATCGATAAGCTGGTGGGGTGACTGAAGTTCCTTTCATGAAATAAGGAGGATTGTCATAGTCTTCGTAGATAATTGAAGTCATGAAACATATTAATGAAAAAAGTCTCCTTTGAATTCATGGGAAGGAAATCTTAAACAATATTGGAGACGTCAAAGAAGCTAGAAGAAGAATTATGAACATTACAAGAAAAGAAAGTTCATATCACTGAAAGGATAGGAGGAGTTGAGGAAAAGAATTTCATGGTAAGAGGGAATAAGAAATCATTAAGATAATCTCTCTCACTGACTACTAGATCCTACATAGGTTATGTCTACAATAAGATGTGGCATGACAGCTTAGAATCATTAGAAATAAAGACTCATGACAACATCACGAGGGTAACAAAATTGATGAGATAAGTTCAACTTGTGATTTCTATGCACGATATAAAAGGACAAGTTGAGGGAAAAAGTGTTGAGGACTCAAACGTTTGCTGGAAGGAAAAGAAGTTTGAAAAATTTTGGTACTCAGAAAAGGGGAAAAGAGCATATCTAAAATTCAAGGCTATGGAAGGTTACGTACTTTACAGGAAAGATTGTCCTTAGCTTAAGAAGGACAATAACAAGAAGAATAGAGAAGAAACCCATTTCACCAAAGAAATGGAGGGAACTGAAAGAAGAAAGAATAAGGAAGGAGAAGCATTAGAAGCTAGAGCTCATGACATCACCATGGGGAAACATGAAGGACCATTGGAACAAAATCTATGGTAGTCAATATAGCTCTTGGTGACCTCATTGAAAGATCAAAGGAAAAAGTCATCTAGGACAAGTCTCATCATACATCAGTCAAAAGGGAAACATCTGTTGAATAAGAATATGCGAGATCCTCAAGATTCTCTGATGGAATCCTCATCGGAGGATTCACAGATCTAGAGTGGAAGCAAGTGTTTCATCAAGAACTCCAACTTATGGAATTCATGGGATGATGGTATGGTGACATGAGAAATGAAGCGGATCATGGGGTTGATGATCTTTTCAATCAAGGAAGTTGCTGGAAGAAGACTAGATGACCTAAAGGTAAAATGAGGTATGTATGCTTGTATTTAATATTATAAAGTCATGTCGTATGGTTGCAGGTAACATTGATCACTTTCTATATTTAGAAGCATGATCAAGGGAAAAGGCTATCCTCCTCTAAAAGGATGCAGGAAGGCATAAGTTACATTAGATGAAATAAACATAATATGTCCTCATATGAAGTATGAGGTGGTTGACTACAATTAAGGAACTCTGATTGGAAGCTCTTGGGAATGGAATGTGTAAGTGGAAGAGATCGTGAGATATGCAACCATGATAAAGGTGATCAACATCCAAAAGACCAAGAATATTTGACTAGGAAATCTCCCGGAAATATACGAAGACTCTGATGAGAGTCTAAAAAATATGGAGACCCTTGACAATGGATATCTTTGGGAGATGTGTCAACATGTATGCAGGATGTTGATACCTACAAGAAGATGTCATGATGAAGAGCCATCTCGTAAGGTACCATTTGATTTAATGTCGTGTTTTTATTTCTTGAATAATATATGGATGAGTTCATGAAGGGCTACTGGAACAAGAGTTGTAAAATCAAGTACAATTAGCATTCATGTGGTGAATGGAAATTCCTGAAAGAAGCATGATGAGAAAGAAGTAGCCATATGAATAAGGTTCCATAAATGTACCAAGAAGGCCACTTTCCATGAAGAAATTAATGACATGATGAACCAAGGAGGAAAGTAATCGATGGCTAATGCCCTACAAGGAAGAAGCTCAACTGAATTTCATGACATCAAGGAAAGAAATTGATCAAGCAGCTGAAGGACCCACGAAGAAGAAGCTGCTGATGAAAAGGAGAGTCCCTAGTTAAGAGGGAGCTCTGACAAGTCCCTAATTAAGAGGGCTTCTTATGAAAAGGAGAGTCCCTAGTTAAGAGGGAGCTCTGACAAGTCCCTAATTAAGAGAGAGCTTGAGCATGTTCCTGGTCAGAAGGAGCTTGGGTACATTCCTTTACAGGAATGGGCATATCTTCCCTAGTTGAGAGGGAGAGATAGACACAAAATTCTTGTCTTCACTTGGGAAGAAATAATGGAGGATTGGGTAATCATCTGGCATCCGATGCTCTTTGAGGATGTGTAGGGAATCCAAGATAAGAGTAGGCAAGAGGAGTGGTATTCTTTGACGGCGAGGAACCCAAGATAAGAATAGTCCTAGAAGGTCATACTCAGTGAACACCGGGTGTGTATGTACCTTGAGAGACAACGATGAAGGTGTCTCGCCAACATTGTGCTCTGATTTGATGAGAGATAGAACTATCAGTCAAGGCCTTGCTATGGAAATAATGTTGGTTACTATGATGTTATACAGATGGTTTACCAATCTGATTCTTCTTATGAGAAATTCTTCAGATTGAGAATGACCAAGTACCACTCCCTAGTTAAGAGGGAGTGTTGTAAAATGTAACTAGGTTCGGTCTTCATAATGACATGTAATTGTGACTATTGTAAATGATGTAATAAAGAAAATAAAATTATTATTGTAAGCCTTGCTTCATGTGTTTCAAGAGAAAGTGATTTTATTTGTTAGTGGCTCCCATTAAGAGCCTTAGGAGTTATTATTGAGCCAAAGAGTCAATGTCATGTATGCAAAGCTCTTCTTGAGCATATGTAAAATATATAGGAGTCAACCTAGTGTCAAGAAAAGCCCTCCAAAAAGACAAGCACAATCCTCTTGATATCAGCTTTCAAAAGGAATTAAATAAACTCATGTTGGCTCACTTGAAATGACACATCTATTTGAATGTTAAGGTCGGCTTAATATATGGTTGGACTACTATAAATACCCAATTGGACTCTTCGCATAGTGACATAGAAAAATTGTATCTATCTCTAATATTTTCGCATTACAATCACAGTGAGAAGTGTTGAAGAATCTAGGGCAAGTAGGATTGATGTGATTCTTCTTAACTTGATAACTATTTGGGAGGAATTTTTATTTTCTGCATAGCACAATCTTCTCTTTGACATTATTAGAGTGTGTGTTTCTTATTTCATCAAATAGCTACCAAAGCCAAAGAGACAAGAACACAATATGTTTGGCTTTCTTCCAGGGCCAAAACCTCTCCCTCTTGGAGAGGAAAACCTACACACAATTCTTCCTATAGAGATTCCATTTAACGAATACCAAGACCATGACCCTTGACCTATTTATGCCACTCCAAGACCAAGACACAATATTACAGATCCATTTGGGCACATCAATCCCAACATCCAGATCAGTGTTTTAGGGCTCATCAAACCCTAATTTTAGTTGCTTCATGCCCTAAACAAGTCACCCCTTTGAATGCCTCCTTCCCAGACAGTTTCATGACTTGAAGACATCCATAAATAGCCTCTAGAGGGACCAGCGTAGGTAAGCCCTTGTAAAGATGCGCTGCAGATCAGTTGAGTCCACTGCCAGGGTGCTCTACAGAGCACTTAGGCTTTCTTTCACCTGTGTTGGGCGAGAATGAGCAAAATTCACATACGGTTTGGGGAATATTCTTATCTTTTGGAGTCATCTAGAAGGTTCCCTCACTTATCAACTCCTATGAGCTCGAAAATGGATAAGGAATGAGTTAAGGTGCATCCTATCCTCTCATCCCTTCCTCCATGGAACTAATTCTAAGTATGGAAGGACATTCAATGCCACCATTTATGACAAAACCTCCTTCATCTTCCTATAAATTGACCACTCATCTAAGTGATCAGGGGCTGGATTATGTTGAATTGTAAGGATATAATGTTGTTATGAGATTTGGCTTTGAAGCAAGTATTGTAATGCTACAATTTTGTCATGCTTTTGATGTGATGTGGATGCGATCCAAGCTGAAGGAATGGCTTTGAATCAGACACCAATGGTTGTAATTCCTTCTTCTATCTAATAAAGCGTTTGAACCTTTCTCCCATATGTTTGTATTGTTTCATAATGCTTATATGTGTGAATTGTATCTGATTCCTTTCACTTATATTTAATAGATCGTGTGCTTTGATCGGTTCTTTCTTTTATGTTGTGTTTACAGGGTACTTCTCAAGTGTATGAAGTACGAGAAGGAGCGACAAGATCGATATAAGGGAGACAAGAGGAAAGCGGAACTACAAGTAGGTCTTCTCATCTTATCTATTGCTTATAGCAAAAGTCTAAAACACTTTAAACTGTTGTTCTTGATACAGCTACTTATCTAAGGAATTAGTATATATCCATAGATACCAAATTCTCCAAAACAAATTGGCGACTCCGTTGGGGAAGATCCTCTTTCCTAGTAGCTTATCCACCTCCTAGGACATCCTTGCAGACCTTATTTGTGTTCATAGATTGTAATTCAGCTTTTTGCATTGAAAAATTAGTCAAAACTGTGTCAAATTGCCTCTTGAAATGGCTTACTGTCACCAGCGCAGGCTTGTGAGGGACACAGTGTGCTACAGAGCACCCCTGACTTTGGGACAATGCTCTGAAGCGCACTGTCTCCCATTCTGGGCTGCATTGATCCTCCTAGGGTCAGTTCCCCACCTTTGGAAAGTGATTTGCCAACTTTTCTCTATTTGTTTGTTTGTTGATTGATCAATGAATGTTATGTCTTAGAGAATAAGTTTCTATCTCCTGATCTAGCCCAACTTTGATTTGATTGATTAATGTTTTTTAATGTTTTATTTGTCATTATCGATCGATAGTCAAAGTTAGAATATAGTTGATTAATCTTCATTCGAAAGAAAGTGTCGTAAATTCTTCTCTTCCTTCGAATTAGAACTGTCGTAAAAATATTCGTTCTTATCAAAGATTGATTGATTGTATGTGCATATTTCCTTTTGTTCATATTCACATTAAGGAAATCGAAAAGAAATACATGCATGTTACATTGAAAAAGTTTGTGTGTGCTCATAGGAATAGTGTGAAGCGGAAAAACTTATGATACGCAGAATATATATGAATAAATACTTTATTAAGAGATGAAATTTACAGATGATGTCTTTTACAATGGGGTTTCCTGGCTTAAATACTGCCACAGGCACCCTTTGGGGAAAGGGCATGATCTTATGATCGTGCCCTTTCATCTAATTAATCCTAAAATTAAATAATAAATCTAAAATTAAAGACTAACTAATTGTTTACATAACATTGCCTTCCTCTCGAAAGAATGCTTTGTCCTCAAAGCATAAGTAACGACGGATGTTGTCGAAGGATGATTCATTCTCCCAGAAAGCGTCTTCTTCGGGTAAGTCCTTCCACTTGATCAGATATTCTAAGATGATCAAGGTCGCACACTTTAAAAGGTCTTGGATTAATCTGTCAAGTTCCGTTTTTTGGTGATGTGGATATCAGTATGGCTTGATGTTGACAGGGTCTGACCCTGCCTTGACTTCTATTGTATGCTCAATTTCCCTGTTAGGTGGCATCTTCATAGGTAGGTCTTGAAATACTTTTTCATGCTTCCGAATCAAATCTTGTATCTCTGGTGACTCTTCTCTAGTCATATTTGCAGATAACATCTCTAACTGGTGACATTGTACTACATAAGCGGGTGCTCCTTTTCGAGTTAGTTTCATCATCTGAGATGATGATACAACTTGATTTTCTGGTGCTTGGAATCCGTGTAGCTTGTACTTCTGACCTCCCCATTTAAATTTTATAAATTGTACTTGATGGTTGGCGGCATAAGTACCTAAAGTTTGTAACCATTGGATACCTAAGACTACATCTACTCCTCCTAACGGTACTGTGAAGAATGGAGACTCTAGATTAAAGTCTTGAATCTGCAAATTGACCTTATGGAATTTCCCTACCTTTTCAATCTTCTTACCATTAGCTACCATCACTTTCATGTTTGGTAAGGGAAATGAAAAGATATTGAGTCTCTTTGCCACGGTTGTATCTAAAAAATTGTGTGTGCTTCCAGAGTCGATGAGAACCACTACGTTGTTCTTCTTTATGTGTCCTTTTAACTTTAAGGTCTGAGGTTGTGATATACCTGTCATGGCTGATAATGACACTTGCAGAATACTTCCATCATCTAATTCTGGTGAGAATTCTGCGGCGTCTTCTGTGTCTTCTATGTCATAATCTTCACTGTTCGAATCATTGGTTGCTTCACAATTATATAGGTTCTTTGGTTCTTTTCCTTTAACACATCTATGTTTGGGGTCCCACTTCTCACCACAGCATTTACATTTACCCTCTTTTATCCTTTGCATTTCCACATTAGAGTTTTCATCTTCACGACGATGTGGTGGAACATATCTTGTATTATTTGAGTCCACATACTGGGGTATCCTTCGTCTTGCATAAGCTTTTCCCGTTGTTGACCAAAATATTGGTTCGGATTTCTTTTCGGCTGTTTTTGCTTTTCGTCTTGCTTCTTCTATAGATGTAATATCATGCATCTCAAGTTCTGCTTGTAAATGGGTTTTGAGTCCCGAGATGTATGACTGAATTAGACGAGATTCTGATAACCCAGGTACTCGTGTTACTAAGGTCTCCCATTCTTGAGTGTATTCATCAACACTTCCTTTTTGTCGTAGTTTGATGAGTTTTGAAAAGAACTCTTCTTCCTTTACACCTTGGAATCTTTTGAAGAATGCATCTTTAAATTTCCTCCAGCTAATGACATGTGTTGTCTTTTTCCACCACATATACCAGTTATATGCTTCTCCCTCCATTTTCATGGATGCATGTCTAAGCTTTTCGTCATCGTCAGTGATGTCATATATCTCAAAGTATTCTTCTGCTTTATTTATCCATGCAACATTGTTTTTTTCGTTTCCATCAAATTTAGGCATCTCGACTTTTGCCCGTCGCTGGTATGTTGCTACTGGTTGAGCGAAAAAAGGGTGTTGATTAGTAAGGGTATCCCAAAGTTGCTTGTTTGTAAAGGCCGTGTTACTTGCTTCCTGGTGGGGTGTCGCTGATTTTCTTGGGGATTCGACCTTTTCATGAGAATTTGTTGACTTTGTTGAATCTGATGAAAGATGTTCTTGATTTTCTTCACCATCTTTTAATAGCTCTTCGGGTGTACAATTCGACTTTTTACACAGACTTTTCAGCATTGTTAAGACTTCTCTGAAGTTTACTCCTGTTTGGACATGTTGACTTTCCATCTTTATCTCTATTCGATTTGTCGTATCTTCAAGATTTTTTATTTTGTCCGCTTGCTCCCCAAGCTTGCTCTCGACTTCATTTAATCTTTTACTGACCTCGTCGTGGTTGTTATTTATCTTTTTCTCTGCATCCAACAACCTTTTTTGGAAATCCGCCATTGTCATTGTCGACATTGAGCGGGTTTGCGGAGGCATGTATTTATTTGCCAGCTAAAATATTTTTCCTTCCCTTTTTTTTTTTTTAAATAATTAAATTAAATTAATTTAATAATTTAATTTAATTAATTAATTAATTTATTATTATTATTATTATTATATATATATATATATATATATATATATATATATATATATATATATATATATATATATAATTAAATTAAATTAATTTAATAATTTAATTTAATTAATAATAATTTTTTTAATTAATTATAATTTATAATTATTAACCTTATATATATAAATTAAAGTTATAATATAACTTATAATTAAATTATATATATATATATATATATATATATATATATATATATATATATATATATATATATATATTATATATAAATTAAATATGATATATATATAATCATATCACGTTATAATTATAATATATATATATAGTGTATAATATATAACTATATAATATAGTTTATTATAACTATATATATAACGAAAAGGTAATATTGAATTTACGTGTACCGCTATTTAATGTAATGAAACGCTGGAGATCAACGGCCACGTCTATTGGCGGCAGCCGTGGGCAGATTACACTTCGACTCCCGCAGATGTTTATTCCACGCAGCTGGTAAGTCTGGGCAGCAACAAATTGTCGTATGGCGGACGGTGGCAGCTACACGATGAGTGGATGGATAGGGACAACGCAGATGTTTATTCCACGCAGCTGGTAAGTCTGGGCAGCAACAAATTGTCGTATAGCGAACAGTGGCAGCTACACGATGAGTGGATGGATAGGGACAACGAAAGAGAGCGGATAGGGGTTTGGTGGCTTATGCAGCGGGGAGTGGTGGAAAGAGCAGTGGATGGGGATTCGAGGTGTTGCGGATAGATGCAACAGTGAGCGGGGTTTGCGGATGTAATTGGATAGCGGACGATGAAGGGTACGCTGATGCAATGGTGATCACGAGCAGAGACGTAGGGTTGAGGAGAATCGGAGGTCGTATGCAGCAAGAAGCCAGCAATCGAACTTGCTCTGATACCAATGAAGTGGAAAAACTTATGATACGCAGAATATATATGAATAAATACTTTATTAAGAGATGAAATTTACAGATGATGTCTTTTACAATGGGGTTTCCTGGCTTAAATACTGCCACGGGTACCCTTTGGGGAAAGGGCATGATCTTATGATCGTGCCCTTTCGTCTAATTAATCCTAAAATTAAATAATAAATCTAAAATTAAAGACTAACTAATTTTTTACATAACATAGTGTAGGGAAATTTCATTAGATTGTGCTCTTTTCTCTTTGAACGAAAGAAATCTGATTGCTCTATCCCTAAGTAGTTAGGATTTTCATCGTTAAATTGAATGGAAAGAATGCTTATCATGATAATTGCATTTTCATCGTTAAATTGAATGGAAAGAATGCTTATCATGATAGTTGCATTCCTAGGAATTTTAGAATACATCACGTGGTGAACTTGAAAGGCAAATTCCTAAGCAAGATCAACTTAAAATTAGCATCAATTTACCTAATGGAGCATTTTCATTAACGAGAACATTTAGTGGTTCTAGGCTAGAGACGTGTTTCGGCGTTGTAAAATAAAGCAGTTGTCGCTAACTTGTCTGCAATACATCCCGATTGTGATACCTCATTCCACGTACGTGAGTATATTGTAGCTCGTCTACGTACCTTCAGGTATATAGGGCGGTGTTACAGTACGTAAAGTATATGGGATTGCTCTCACTGTGCGGTTTTGCATTAGACAGCGCTTATACGAACTGGGCCTCCACGTACCTTCAGGTATTTATGGGAGAACAACTCTAGGTTGCTATCCATCCTTAAGTAACCGAGTCAGCTTCCTTGTACACTGTGATACACCAAACACAGCATTCGGAGAGATTGCATGCCCGTACTTCTTGGTTCGCCAGGAGGTATTCTGCAGTTCACAGTTGCTTGGTAAACCTTTTGCCTAGTTTACCCCTTTTTGTTTATTTCTCTTTTGATAGTAAAATTAATCAACAATTGTGGAGGAACATCAACCCTTACCCCGTCGTTCAGGGAGAGCAGTGAGCAAACCGCCTTTGCCACCCGAAGCTACACCTATTCGGTCAAAGTGGTATCGCCTAAATGAGTCAAGTACATGAAGAACTTCTAGTTCTTCATTTGAATTACCTTAATCATCTATTTTGGTAAATACTGAGATTCCAGTTACTCCAACCATTTCTGGTACATCCGTTTCTGAAGGAGAAGTTTCACAATTACCTGAGGACATTAGTATTGATCCTAGTGAAACAGTAACCGAAGTTGTTCAACAAGTTGATCCTCAACTTGAAGTTGCTCAACAAGAAATTACTTTTGAACTTGAATCAGTTCAACCAGAAGTTAATCCAGAACCTATCACAGTTCAAACAGAAGTTACATCTGAACTTGAAGTTGTTCAGGAACCTCTTTCTGAAACTATGGTTCATTCACCCGAACATCTAGACTTCGAATTTGAACATTCAAAAGTTGTTACTTTAGCAGAATACTATCAACTGGTTACCCCTTAGACATCAGTAACTATTGAAACTTCAACTTTATCAACACCATAATTTTTTTTCGGACCAGACGTTGAAGTTATTCCACTAGGTTTAATTGTTATAGAGGAATAATTGGAAGAAGATTCTACACCTAGAACCCCATTTCATTTTGGAGCTGGGTTTTATCTTTACCCTCATACTCCTTATTTTATTGCTCTATTTGATCCTGCTTAATTTCAAGTACCCGTCGATTCTTTAGGACAACTTTTGGGTTAGTTAACTATGGTTGAACAACCGTCAACATCCCAGACTGTATCATCTAATGCAACTGCAACAGAATCTTATGTTGCAACCTCTTCGATGTTTTCTACCACACTTGAGTCGCACCTATATGGTGAATCGTCCATCTCGGTTGGTTACGAATCTTTATCTGGGACCCACTCAGGGGTTGTTTCTACACCATGGTCATCACCCATGTCCTCAACCGGAATTCTACCTGGTTATTCTTTAACGCGAACTCAACAGTTTGATCTTGCATATCAATATCAAGCTGGGAAATCTAGTCAA
Source organism: Pinus tabuliformis (assembly GCA_031772625.1). Taxonomy (NCBI): domain Eukaryota; kingdom Viridiplantae; phylum Streptophyta; class Pinopsida; order Pinales; family Pinaceae; genus Pinus; species Pinus tabuliformis. The sequence goes on along the minus strand of CM062811.1, from coordinate 1,002,519,085 downwards.
CAAAGACTTATGTATCCATTAAATACTGGATTGCCACCATATGGAGAGCAATATGCTTATTCACCTTATCCTCCCTATTTTGGAGTACCTTCATATGGTAATATCCCGCAGTATTCAGGTTAACCTAGAATTTGAGTTTGTCAATAGCAACCAATAATGTCAACTCAACCAAGGCTTGTGTATCCAACACAACCAATGCAAACTGTGTCAGTTATTCCTACTACACCTATTGTTACTATTGTACCGCAGTCACAGGTTCAAACTATTATATCTCAGCTGGTACAAACTGGTCCTTTTACCTCGCAACCATAAGTTTTAGGTCAAGAAGTTCAAGTTTCTCAGGGTTTTATACAACAACCACTTATTTTCGAAGTTCATTAACAACCTCAGGTTAGTATACCCTTATCTGGACTAACCCAAGCTTACACTGGTATAGTTTATTCACAACCTGGCCAACCTTTCATTGCTGGGCAACAAAAACTGTTAAATCAACAACAGTTTTACCAAAAACAACAACAGTTGATTCAACAATTGTGGCAGCCTCAATTTCAACAACCCCAATTCTAGCAATTCCAACCCCAATTTGGACTTGCCCAACAAGCTCAACCTGGGTTTGGACAATATCAAGCTTACCAAGGTCTTGGTCAACAAGGCTTTGTAGGTTATGGACAACCACAAATTCAACCTGGTTATCAACAACCACCTTATGCCGGATTTGTTCAACAACAACCTTACCAAGGTTACCAAATGCAAATGCCCTATGTTGGTATGCTAAGACCTATTTCTCAGGCAATTCCATCATACCCAGGGTATGCTCAACCTTACCTGAATCGATAGTTGCCATTTGTAACAACTTTAGAGTTACCAGATTTAAATTGGCTCACTAATGATCCAATCTTATATGCACCTTGGTGGTCGGTGATTCTGCATAAGTTACCTTCTGACATTCTGAAATTTAAAGGAAATCCTGGAGAATACCCATCAAATCATGTCATGACCTTTCATTTGTGATGTTCATCAAACTCCTTAAATGATGATTCGGTTAGACTTTGTCTTTTCCAAAGAACACTTACTGGTCCGACTGCTAAATGGTACATTGAGTTACCAATAGCTTCTTTCGACAACTTTACGACTTTAGCCACCACATTTATGACCCACTTCCAATTACCTATCAGATATGAGATTGGAACGGAACTCCTAACCAACTTTAAACAGACTATTGCTACCCATATATCAGATCATATTCATGAGTGGCAGCATCATCGTCGAATGGTTAAGACATATGTTCCTGATCATATTTTAGCTGAGTGGTTCATAAAATCCTTGTTGCCATCAATCATCAAGGATGTGGAAAAAGGTGGAGTTGTCACAAAAGAGCAAGTAATTGCTCATGCCCAATACTTGGATTTGATTTACACACAATCTGGCACACTCTATGACAAAATTCCCAATGCACCCCGACCAGCTTTCACTATTCCTCCTCCTCCACAATCGAGTAAGGACTCTCATGCTGGCGATGGTGTGATCGGTTCTTCGAGCACGCAAACGGCAGGAAGACCATCTGGTCAAACTCTTTCCATTACCAATCAAATTACCAATGCATCAGAAAAAACTCTTGCTTCTTAAATTAATGTTGTGTAATCTAACAAAGGAAAAAATCAAAAGCAACCAGGAGGCAAGAAAAAGGGAAAAAAAGAAGAAACAAGATAATTCCCCTCATGAGAAATCATTTGATTCCTCTACTTCGGCAAGGAAACCTTGTTATCCATGTCTAATGTGTAATGACGAGCATTTTACAAGATATTGTCCACACTGCTAAGAGGTCTCTAAACTTTTAAAGACTTCTAACACATCTGCAGTGTTGATTGATCAGTTTCCAAACCCGGAGACACATTTGGTTGCGACAGACCATGCTTCCACATCCAAAGTACTCATGTTATCCATCACAAAGCCACAAAATGAAGCGTGGGTGTCAACGAGAAACAAAGATTATGGAAATCCACTGTCATCGTCGAATAATCAAGCCACTGATCAACCTAATCCTTCGACTTCGAGTTCATCTGAAAAATATTCCACCTATTATACCAGAATTGACAATAAAACCACCAAAGGGAGTTGTGCATAAATCGACATTTAACCCTCGGGCTAGAGCAGCTCAAAACTATAACATAGTGGAAGCTATTGCTCAATCACCTTCTATTATGTCGACACTCGAGGTGTTACAAAATTGTCCCTCCTAGAAGCAGGCTTTATTGTCAACAATTGGCGGAACAGACCCTACAAATTCCAATCTTGTGGTTTTTAACCATGTGGGATATACACCACAGTTACCGGCGCAGATAGATTTCCTAAGTCAAGTAAAAGCTCTCAATAAGAATGTTCACCGAACTATTATTGATGAGGAGGCATCTACTTGCATTATGTCAATGAGCTGCTAGAAAGCACTTAGTTCACCGTTGTTGTCACAATCACCAACCACATTAAAATATTTTGACAGAAGAACATATACTCCTTGTGGGATTTTGAGTAACCTACAAATCGGACTAGGGGAAAAAACAGTTACTGTTGTAGTTGAGGTAGTTGACGGACCCCTCAATTACAACATTTTACTAGGAAGGCCATGGGTATATGCTATGGTTGATGTGGTTTCCACGTACTTTTGTACTATTGCATTCCCTGATAAGGGTGGAATCACAGTCATTTATCAGGTAGTTCACAGGCTACGAAAAGCATTCCATTGGTACACGGACTCCCCGCTGTCACTTAAAAGTGTTGGAGTAGGTCTCTTTAAATATCCTTCCCTAATGGGTACTTTTACACTACCATCACCATCTGATTTGGTAGAAGTGGCAAGAGTAGAGACTTGCAACATGATTTCCTCCACCTCATCTGATTTAAGGAGGATAGCGAAGAAGTTTGAAGTTGATAGCAATATTGAGGTAATGTCGCTAAACCCCATTGAACTAGCATAGAAATCAATTTTTTGGGCTTGGGCGGAAAACCCAAATCCACATTCACCAAGTGTATGGGTAGACCGTTATTAGAATATGGTACTTCTTCGGATCCTTTTTTTCGTATATATTCTATGGATGAACGAATCATCCAATCAATGATGATAGGAGAAGAACCTTGGGAAGATTATCATCATCGTTCCCATCTTCCAGATGACATCGAAGATTATTCAAATGAACTAAACCACCCTTTAGTTGTTGATTTCCTTTCGAATTCAGTTTTCATAGACACAGTAGAATCTGAGCAAAACCTGTCAAATATTGAAGAAACGATTTCTATTAATATTTCGACCAAGCCTAATGTTGTAGAGAACATTCATGTCGGCAAATCTTGTTCTCCATCAAAACGTGATAGTTATCGTACTCCCTTTCACGAATTTAGAGATATCTTTGCATGGTCTTACGATGAGATGCCAAGCATTGACTCTAGTATTATTGAACACGAAATCAAAATGTACCTTGATGTCAAGCCAGTTCGACAACGGCTTTGACCTATTCATCCAAAGAAAGTTGTTGTAATTAAAGCAGAGGTTGAAAAACTTTTGCGGGCTGGTTTCATTTACCCTGTACCTCTTACTGACTAGGTTTCCAACCTTGTTCCTGTCATGAAGAAACAAGGGACAATTTGAGTGTGCGTCGATTATAGGGATGTAAATCAGGCATGTCCAAAGGACAATTATCCTACTCCTTTTATCAACCAGATTTTTTACGAATGTGTCGGATGCGAAATATGCTCATTTATGGATGGTTTTTTCGGCTACAATCAAATCAATATCCGCCCACAAGACCAATCGAAAACAACTTTTATTTGTCCATGGGGCACATTCACCTATAGGAAACTCCCTTTCGGTTTGAAGAATGTAGGGGCCACATTTCAGAGGGAAATGAACTATGCCTTCCATGACATCAAGCACATTGTTCAACCTTACCTTGACGATTTACCTGCTCATTCACGAAAGCAGACTGATCACCTGCAACATTTGAGAGCGATATTTTTACAGTGCTGACACTACAAGATACGACTCAATCCACACAAATGTGTGTTTTGTGTTGGTTCTGGTCAATTTCTCAGATTTGTAGTGTCTAGAGAGGGGATTCAACTCAATCCATTAAAGGTTCAGGCAATTCTTGATTTGCCTCCACCTTCAAATATTTTACAGTTATAGAGACTCCAAGGGAAAGAAAACTTTCTGAGGAGGTTCATTCCTAATTACGCTGAGATGGCTAAAGGTTTTACACGTCTTTTGAAAAAGGAGATACCCTTCCATTGGGATCAGGTTGCACAAGCTTCCTTTGATGCTCTTAAAGATACCTTGATTAGAGCTTCATTAATGTATTCTCCAAATTACCAAAACGACTATTACCTGTATCTCGCTACTATAGATACAACCATTGGCATGGTTTTAGTCCAGGAAGAAAATGGGATTGAACATCCAATTTATTACTTGAGCCGTAATCTCAACGATACATAAAGTAAGTACTCTTATGTCGAAAAACTAGCTTTGGCAGTTGTGCAAGCTGTTCAAATATTTCGCCATTACATCCTACTATGGAAAACAACTATCATTTTGGATTGCAACCCTATGACATACATTTTGTCACGTCAATTGTTGGGGGGAAAATACTCAAAATGGATAGTTATTTTACAGGAATTTGATTTGGAATTCATCAAGTCCAAATCAAAGAAATCTCTAGTTTTCGCAGAGTTACTTTGCGACCTTCCCTCGACCTCCATTGATTCAACATTTGAACCATCGATTTTGGATGAGTCTCTATTTCTAATATCATCATCTAACGCATGGTATGGAGATATATTGATCTATCTCCAGACCCAAACTTTCCGGCCTGATACCTCTCGCTTGCAACAGCGACGTATTCGTTACCAAGCCAAATATTATCTGATCATTGGCAACACTCTTTACCGTCATGGTATCGATACAGTTTTACGAAGGTGCCTCACACATGAGGAAGCTGAGAAAGCATTGAATGATTGCCATTCAGGTGCCTGTGGTGGACACTTATCTGGATATGCAACTGCACAGAGAATTCTCCGTGCTAGTTACTTCTAGCCAACTATATTCAAAGATTGTATTATTGTTGTCAGAAGTTGTCACGCATGCCAGATATATGACCGAAAAACTAGATTACCACCTGCACCATTGCATCCAGTCGTTGTTGTTGGCCCATTCGCCAAATGGGCATTGACTTTATGACATGTAACCCCACCTCGGCCAAGGGGCATGGGTATATTATAGTCGCCATTGACTATTTTACCAAATGGGCCGAGGCGATGCCAACATTGAACAATAGTGGCGAAACGACTGCTCTTTTCTTTTTTAACCATGTGGTTGCCCGGTTTGGTGTACCACAAGCCATAGTTACAGATCATGGGTCGCATTTTTGCAATCACATGATGGTTGAGTTGACTACTAAGTTAGGACTGTCACATGATAGTTCTACCCCTTATTACCCGTAAGTGAATGGACAAGTTGAGGCCATCAACAAAGTCCTGAAGTGGATGTTGCAGAGAATGATAGGGGTTCATAAGTGAAACTGGCACTTAATCTTGTACTCTACCTTGTGGGCATATCGAACCTCGGTGAGAAATGCAACTGGATTCACACCCTTTCAGTTGGTGTATGGTTTGGAAGCAATCTTACCAATACAATGTGAAATTTCATCGCTCAAACTCTGATTGACCTGTTACCCGACACTTCTTAAGAAGTAGTGTGTTTCTTGGAATTAATCCATCTAGATGAAAGTCGTCATGATGCCGCATTGGTTAACGAAGTGCATAAGAAACGTATTAAGGCGCAATATGATAGAAATATCAAGCCTTGTATCTTCTCAGAAGGATACCTGGTATTTCCTTACAATCAGGAAGTTGATAAACTTGGAGCAGGGAAATTCGAACCAATGTGGATGGGCCCTTATATTGTCAAGCGTGTTCTGGCAAAAGTTGCCTATGAGTTAGTAGATTATGATGGGATTCCATTGTCGCAGCCCCGAAACGAGTTGTACCTCAAACGTTACTATGCTTGATTAAGTGTAGTAAAACTCACTATATATATGCTTTCATTGCATGTGTGTGTGTATCTTTTAGAGATTTTTATCTGGTTAGTAATCTACTTTGCATTTGTTGTAGATGTCGGAGTCTTTGGAACCTTTTGTTGGTTACGCCGATGGTGCTAGTCGTAGTATGCAGAACTTGTCTTCTGCAGCATGGGCTATTTTTGCTCCAAGTGGTGAGTTAGTGAGTTTTCAAGGGATTTGTATTGGTCGATCGACAAACAACATCGCTGAGTATAGTTTCACCCCCTATTGTATATATCCTTGTTTTGATTCCTTCTCCTATCTGCGCAACTCCTATTCCTTCCGGAGTTGCTCATTCAACTCATGCAACTCCTTCACTGTTTCCTCCATCCTCTGTTTTTCTCTCTGCCTTTGTGTGGTCTTCTTGTCGCGTTGTTGCCTCTTCGCCTCTGTTGCCAAAGCTGATTTCAGCAAAATTGGGTCTTCTTTGAACTTGTAAATTTGTTAGCCTCTACGTTGTCGACAATATTTCTCCTGCCTTTTTCGCGCGCCGATATGTTTACCTCTGCTGCTGGTGCTCTCCTAGATGCTACTTCACGCTACTTCGTTAGCCATTCCATAGCGATTTCGAACGGTTCATTGGGCTTGGAGAAGCTATGAAAATATCTCCATGGGTCTTCCTCAACCCAATGACATGCCCTGTGGATCCACGAAAATTGTATTCGCGTGCAGTGATCCTTCACAAAAAAATGCAGTCATACAATTGAAACTTCGAGTACCGAAAGTAAATTTCTTGAACTTTTTTGTCTCGGCTTCCGCATGCTTGAGATTTTGTATCTCTTACAACCTAATCCACAACGAAAGAGTGGTCCAAGGTGCCTTCTTCTTCCGGTGCAGCCTAGCTAACATTCCTACCAAGATGTGGTATGACACCTCTTGCATGACGAGCTTGTCCATGGCAAACTTAGGCAAAATATGTGGAGGTTTCTTCGCGTTGTACATCCATATGAAGGTCCCAAGAGGTGAGGCATACCAATCTGCTATTTCGATCAGTGCCTCTATTGCTGCCTTCGACATGCAAGGTGGATCCTTCTCAAATACCATCTTGTACACCGGGGTGACAAAATGATCTGACAGTTGTGTGATGACTCCATGGAAGCTGCATCCGGAAAAAAATTACAGTAAGTGTTCACAGAGGTTTCCACTGATGTCCATGCACACTTCAAGCCCGAGAGCTCCTAACAGGCACAAATTGCATCCAAGATGTAAGCGGACATGTAGATTTCTACTTGTTGACCTTTGGGTAGTTGTCAAACTCTTGCTACCTATTTCTTCAGCGTGTGAGCCAACATGTCAAACTAGTTGCATGCTTTGCCTTCACTGGCTAGTTAGTCCAACGCGATCACCCAACTCTGTGGGAAGGTCTCCATGCTCTCTTGGCCATACAAGCGACATGCAAAGATGACCAAGTATTGATACGCCTTTTGCAGTATCTTCGTCTTGTAAATCTAGTTGGGTGTCATCCTGAATTTGGTTGGCTCCTTCACCCAGTTCTTCAAGATATCCCTAGAGTTGGTATTTTTGTTGGGTATGCTGAAGGGTGTCTCCATGGTGATCATTGGCTTCAACAAGTGGTACATCTATTGATAATCTTATGCCTTGAAGGTAGCAATCTTTTTCCCACTGACACTTCTCAATGCCATTGTCTTGGGATTAGTGTGTGAGAAGATCCAATGTATCATGTCCGCGCATGGGAACGCGGAGTATCTATAAGCAATCTAGTACAAGTCAGACTTGTGAATGTTCACATAGACTTGGCGGTCTTCAAGATCTTCCCCAAATGTGCCTTAGAAGGCATCATTCACCTCTTGCCATTTCAGCTTGATGTCATTGTCTATGATTAGCTTGGTGTCTTTGTATATCGGCAAACTCATAGACACTCACTCAACTGCTACTCCAGTTGTGCTTTTATCGATGTCCTTTGACCCTGCTCTCTTGGAGGCCATTAATCCTGAACTGTTGAGAGACAGACGAACACCTGCTATATCTGGAGACATGGCAACATGCATTGCAAGAAACCTGTTAGTTAAAACCAAAGAAAACTTGAGGAGTGACATGCAACATACCCAGGGAAGTGTTGGCAACGATTGCACAATTTTCACTGAGGGGTCAGGAGGCTGATTGTCGAAACTGCACAAAAGGCAGCCCAGACTGTCGGGAGGTTGGTTGACTACTGGAATTGTGCAATGTGCAATGCAGACTGGCCTGTTGCATGCTGAGATTGCGCAATGCGCAATTTCAGCTAGCAAGTGATGCAGGCCTAGGGACTGCATTGCACAATTTTCTGGGCCAAGAGACATTGCCTCTCATAATTGTGCAAGGCAAGACTGGAGGACACTATCTAGCCAGATTTTCGCATTTTCTAGGAGGAAGGCAAAGCCTTCCCTCTCAAAATTGTGCAATGTTGTTTGGGCAAGGCAGAGTCTAGGCCAAGGTTGCCCAGACCCGCCAACGGGCAACTGAAATCATATGAACATGTGAATACATGGTGATACTGATTGTAATCATAAGTGAATGATCATGCATGAAAACAGAGAATGCAAGGTTCAGAAAATGGAACAACATGCATGTGTTTGAAACGAGTCGCCGAATCGGCGACCATTCGTACAAAACAGTGTCATGCATGCGACAACAGTGAGATTAAAATGAAAATTGAAACGGTGCTTGTACATGTTAACATGCATGCAAATGAAAAAAAGCGTTCACATAAATCAAGCAGACAACACTCACACAAGCCAAAACACAAAAAGCGACAAAAATGTTGCAAAAGACAAGTAATGCGGACTTACCTAGAAATAGCTAAGTTGGATGTGCCGAAGACTCCTGGATGTGTTGTGGGATGTCAGAGCTCCAAGATCGATGTGAAGAATGAGTTATGAAGCATTGAATTAATAAGTTTGAGGCTCATGACACACATGCCACAAATCTAGGAAAAAACGACACTTGGAGGAAAGTTTCTAAAATGATATTTGCATATAACCTCCAGCTGCTAAAAGTAGCTCCCTAAAATCTAGGGATGCTTTTTGCATGTAGCTTTTTTCTATTTCGGGAAAAATAAGCCCATGCATGCAAGTCAATTTTTCGGGGTCCCGGGTGCAACCAATCAACCTAAAGGCACATACAACAACCTACTTGATTGAGAGGGATTTTTACGCAATTTCTGGGAGGAGTTGGGTTGGTTGTCCAGAGGGATTGCGTAATTTCTGGAACGAGCAGCTGAATATTGCCCAGAATTGCACAATTTTTGGGTTGAGTTGCACTGCTGGGCCAGATTGTGCAATTTTCTTGAGGAAGGTTGTTTGACTGTATTGCACAATTTCTAGGCCCAACAGATTTGCGTAATTTCTGGAGGGAAGGCTGGTTCCCCTCCAGAATTGTGCAATTTCTTTAGGGAGCTTCTTATCTAGCAGTTGGCCCAAGTCCGAATTGGTAGCCTGTGAGGGGAGTGAAGCGGACTAACATGCACAAGCTGGAAAGTTGTTGAAGAATCAATGAATCATATGTACTTGACAGTGCAAGACATGCTGCTAGGATGGTTGGTAGGGAGGCTCCAAAACAAATCTAAGGCAAAATTTTGGAGGGTGGTTGTAGCCGCTACAACACTTGGCGACACACTGGTAGAACTCCAGCTCTCTCAATGGACCTTGTTCGTGAAAATCAAGTCTAACACCTCCGGAAGTATTGTTCAGTTCTATGTTCGTCTTGGTTTCCACACTTTCTTGATTGTAAGATGTAGCATCTGCCAATATCTTGGTCGGTCGACACACATTCTAAACCAAGCCAACACAATTGTTTCGATTGGGGTGAGGGATATATCGGTGCACAAGCTTTATGGTCGTCATAGTTTTAGTTTCATCTCTGGTGTTGCTTCGCTGCCAACAGGCCTGGACAGTACCCTGGCAGAGTCACGCAGGAACACAAGCATCGCTCTGCTGCTAGCGAGCCTGGTCAGTACCCCGACGGAGTTACTTGCATCACCTCTCTGTGCAAGAAGCCTTTCTCTTCTTTCGCCTTATTCATTTTTCATTTCTTTCGAAATTTTTCACATTTTCATTTTTTCATTTTTCATTTTCATAACTGTGCATAGCACTTATTCATTTCAGAGGTGGAAGATGGATCCTGACTTATTGAGAGAAGAAGAGGTTGTTCCTTCAGAGAAGTAGTTTATATATATATACCTCTGATGTGTTTGTTAAGGTTTTCCCCCTCACCTTACTCTACTTCACTGAGTTGACAAGGATTAACCCAAGAAAAACTTACTAGAGTAGGTGACACTAGTTAGCGCGCAAGCATTGTGTTTTCGCCAAGGTTCACTTCGAACAGTACATATTTTCCATTGGCATATCATGGACTGAAGATAACACGTTCTTTATACAGAGGCAAGACAACAGATAAACAAGTATTGATAATTGCACAAGTCCTCTTGTACTTTACCCGGCTTGTTTCAAGAGCCGCGCATGGTTCCATGCGAAACTAACCTATGAGCATAAACAAAAAAACAAACCACAAAACAAAGAAAAATTAGAAGTAAATGTGTAAGAAAAGTGAGTAAGAAAACAAGCAAGAAAATAATAAAACATGCAAAGTAAGAAGCAAACATGCATGCAAGCAAACAAGCCAAAAGCAAACACTACTCCTATTCCTAAGCTAACGGTGCATGGGTCTGCTCACATGAAGTTATACTTCCAATGCGGCCATTGGCGCATTCGTCGACCCATGTTGGTGAAGGCATGGTTCGCGAATAACACAGTTGTGCGAACCAGGAAACCTGAAAGATAAAACAATGAAGACACACGCACTCCGAGTTTAAACACGTCCATAGAACATAAGTGAGTGCAAGTGCATGACATGCAATCCGTGGACTTACCATGGTGTTGTGTGACACTGTGTGCAGTTGTTAAGCATATGCATACTCTTGACTGTGACATGTAAGAAAATGAAAGAAACAAAGACAACTTGCGTCGTGCACATGTGCTTGCTATGTAAGATTCCTCCAATGCATGAGTGATGGGATCGTGTAGTTCGAGTGGAGGAAGCATAATATGTGTGTGAGATTGATCTTCAATGCATATAGATGAGTGATGAGGAGCCTCGGGTGATTCAACAATTTCCTGATCGGAAGTGAAACCAACCTCAGGATAGCGAGGGCTTGACATAACCATCAGCTCAGGTTGAAGTGCCTCGACAGCCTGTGGGGTTTCGACTTCGTCGATAGATAGATCATCATAAACAGGTGGATTGGAAATATTAACTGCGATAGAATCATCATCATGATCGAATACGGGAGTAAATAGATCACGATAGCTATGATCAGTGAAATAAATGATTTCATCGCCATCCTCATGATCTGATGAATCAAATAGAGGGGTAGATGAGAAGCCGAAAAAATCACCCTATGTGTTTCCGGAAAAGGTAGATGAAAAATCAAGTGGATTTTCAACAAATAATTTCTCCTCTATGTTGTCATATGATGGACTGACATCCGGTGTGTTCTGCGAATGATCAACAATGGGTGCATCCATAGACAGAGATACACATCTGAAATCAAGGATGGAAGAATCACCAAAGATGTCAGGAAAACATTAAGGAGACTCAAATAGAAGGGATTCATCCTTCGTCGAGGTTTGATGCTCAAGCTCCCACTCATACTCTTCATGAATGATAGTGCAGGTTGGTTGTGCATCACCAACTTTGTCAATGGCTTAATCCTCGTTCACAACAGGTGTAGATTCTGAAATGGAAGAACACAAGACAATGCAATCTGGAGGATCATCAGAATACGAAGATGGGGGTTGAGGTACAAAATACATGTGACAAACCATGGGATTCACAAACAAGTCTGCACGAAAAATGAGAGAAGTGGTGTTGGAAGGATGTGACAGTTGAACAGATGTGTGTTCCTGTTCTCCCACATCACTCTGTAGTGGTGGTGTTGTTTAGTGAGGGGACAATGGACAATCACTTGTGACATCAACCGTGTCCATCTGTGATTGTGCAGTTCCATCACCGAAGTATGTTGAGAAGGGCTTGGGATTGAACTTTCTTTTAGGACTAACACATTTGGTAAGACAATACTCGAATCTATCCATGAGATACTGGAATTTCATCTGACTTTTTGGAGCTTGAAATTGCAACACATGGAAGCGGTCCCAAAATTCCATAGGCGATTCATGTGGGGCCTTTCGTTGTGGTAACATTTTTTGTCAAGAGGTTCTGGATCAAAATGATGGAAAGTAGATTCAATGAGATCACATAATTGCTCAAGTGAGTGCATGCTGTCGGGAGGCAAACTCCAGCACCACTGTTGTGAGGATTTGTGATGTGTGTATGCAAGCAGCAGGCTAAACTCTTCTGCATAGAACTCGTTTGCATCATCAAGGAATGCATAGAAGTCTTTAAGTACTTAGGCCAAGCTACTTCACCTTCACCATCATACATGAATTCGGACAAGAGATTGGAAAATTCCCTAGTAACGTTGAGAGGTTCGACATGCGAAAAACATTGCGGAGGGATGAGTGTGACAGAATCCATGATAGATATGCAAAGGTTCAAAATAGGATGAGAGGACATAGCTTGTCATATAGCCCTCCTTCTAGCACCATAAATGTTGACGGTGTTGGACCCGCCAACATGTCAGGGGATCTCCCCGGTAAGAAATCCCAATTAGACCTCAGATCGTTTGGTGTACGAGTCCCAGTAGTGGTTCGTACGGTATCGCCATGACTAGGGTTGTGCGCAAAGACATAAGACGTCTCTATTGGTAGCAAGGGTGTGACATGCACAGCAAGCCAAGGAAGGTGCATGAATGGTTCTAACACACGAAAGTGGGGTGATTGTGCCCCTTGGAAACCTTTGAAAGCACGCGGCTTGGAAGGGAACACATGATCGAAGATACATCATAAACTAGAAAGCAAGTAAGCTAACAATCCAAAGTTATGGTTAAACCAAAAACACATCCCAATAAGATTCATACATACTTATACAGAAAGAGTCCATACATGCATGCATAAGCAAACAGATACATATATCATTAGAGTAAACAAGATAGTTGAAATATAATAACAACATATGCATGAAACGTGTTGGCTTTGTTATATTAAGAAGTGGAAGTTCCAATCATACAGTACACCATGACCGACCACTAGTCCTGATAGCAGAATGTTACAATCATTGTCGCCTACTCCTCCAAAGAGATGTACTAGCTCTGCACTCTGAAGAATTCAAGGCTAGTTACAATACTCTCCAAGCTTTCTCTAAGATACTCCTATTGGAAGCTTGGCTAACCAAAAGCCCATACAATGAGTTATGAGGTACTATATATAGCAAAGGGTGGGATGACCCTTGGAATTCCCCCTTTTGATTGTTCCTCTACCCTCATGACTCTTCAACTACTCTATGACTGCTATATTTAGCTATCAACACTTGAACTTCCACTTGACAAGATGTTACATACAATCTGCACATCTACCCATGTGAAACAAAATAGGCTTGAGTAATCCATACAAGACATCACTATGACTCGAACAACTGTGGGAAGACCAAATCTTTGGCATCCTCACGATGGTTGATGGTGGCGAACTGATGCCAAGCTTGGTAGTCCATGATGGTGTCCATGTACTCTATGGTGACATCTTTCTGGAAACGAACTCTTACCTTTGTTGCATCTTAGTACACTGCTTTGGCTCCTCTGTCCAACTTGGCTGATAACATGCACATAATTATCTTGAGTGCAGTCGGACCAACGACATACTGATGCATAGTGTCTCCACTAATCGCCAAGTCTGCGCTGCTGGCTATGTGCATCAACTTGTCAAAGTACGAGTCTAGCTCCCATCGGACTTGTGCCTTTTTCTTTGCCTCGGTGAGTCTCCCAATAGATGGGATCGTAGTATGCACATTTGACAAGATACGTGCTCTCCTAGCACATCGTTGTTGTCAACCGTTGAGATGGACTACTGCTTTATGGACGGTACCAAATCTGGAATATAACACCCACATGACTATCTCAAGGGACGATACTTCATCCAGTATCACCTTCTTCAACTCTGCTTGGGTGGATGTTGTAACCAGTTCTCCTCCCTGCTTGGCCTTCTGTAACTCCTTAGTCATTCGCTCATTCTCTACGATCAAGTAGCGAACACTCAAGCTAGTGCCCTCAGCATATGCTCTGGTAGCATCATCCAATGATGTTGGATGCTTGCACACGTCAGATACGATCACTCGTTCCTCAAACTGCATAAGAGATGTGTGGTCATCCGGAGTAGACACTCTATGTGATTTCACAACTCTATGTTGCAACTCATCGAATGATATGTTGTGCATCTCTTCTTCCGAATTGTCTCCAAGGATCTCAGTATCTCCTTAATCGCTTGGGATCTACTCTGATTCCAGATTCGGTGACTTTGATGGGTCAACCTCTTGGTGGTAAGGCATGAGGCCGATGTCCTACTCTAACTCTGGCTGCTCCATCTTTGTATCCATCTGCTCAATTGCTTGTTCAATCTCTTGAGCAAAGTCCTGCTCTTGCGACAGCTCACCCTGCCTTCTTTGTGCCATCTGCTCGGATGAGTCTACGCGCAGTTTCATCAATTTGTGTATGTTGCACCCCTTGTTGTATTTTTCCTTGATGTGCTTCCTTCTCCTATTTGCACATCTCTTGTTCCTTCTAGAGTTGCTCCTTCAACTCACACAACTCCTTCATTTTTTCCTTCATCCTTTGTTTTTCTCTCTGCCTTTGCGTAGTCCTCTTGTCGCTTTGTTGCCTCTTCACCTCTATTTCCAAAGCTTCTTTCTGCACAAGTGGGTCTGCTCTAAACTTGCAGCTTTGTTCTACCTCTGCGCAGTCGACAATATTTCTCTTGCCTTTGTCGCATGTCGGTATGTTTACCTCTACTGCTGTTGCTGGTGGTGCTCTCCTGGATGCTGCTTCACGCTTCTTCACTAAACATTCCACAGTGATGTCGACCGGTTCATTGAGCCTAGCAAAGCTGTGACAATATCTCCATGGGTCTTTCTCACCCCAGTGACACGCCCCAGGGATCCACAGAAATTGTACTCTCGTGCAGTGATCCTTCACAAAACAATGTGGTTCATACAAATTGAAGCTTTAGGTGTCGTAAGCAAATTTCTTGAACTCTTATGTCTCGGCATCTGCATGCTTGAGATTCTATATCTCGTACAACCTGATCCGCAATGGAAGAGTGGGCCAAGGTGCCTTTTTCTTCCGGTGCAGCCTAGCTGACAGTCCTGCCGAGATGTGGTATGACACTTCTTGCATGACGAGCTTGTCCATGGAAAAGTTCAGCAAAACATGCAGAGGTTTCTTCGCGCTATACATCTATATGAAGGTGCCAAGAGGTGAGGCATACCAATCCGCTATGTCGATCAGTGCCTCCATTGCTTCCTTCGACATGCAAGGTGGATCCTTCTCAAATATCATCTTGTACACTGGGGTGACAAAATGATTTGACAGTTTTGTGATGACTCCGCGGAAGCTGCATTCGGAAAGTAGTTTACAATAAGTGTTCACAGAGGTTTCCGTTGATGTCCATCCACACTTCAAGCCCGGGAACTCGTGACGGGCACAGATTTCATCTAAGATGTAAGCGGACATGTATATTTCTTCTTGATAATCTTTGGGCGGTTGTCAAGCTCCTATTACCTATTCCTTTAGCCTATGAGCCAACATGTTGGACCAATTGCACGCTTTGCCTTCACTAGCCAGTTGGTCCAACGCGATCACCCAACTTTGTGGGAAGGTCTCTGTGCTCTCTTGGCCATACAAGCGACATGCAAATATGACCAAGTACTGATACGCCTTTTGCAATATCTTTGTCTTGTAGATCGAGTTGTGCTTCATCCTGAATTTGGCTGGCTCCTTCACCCAGTTCTTCAAGATATCCCTGGAGTTGGTATTGTTGTTGGGTATGCTGAAGGGTGTCTCCATGGTGATCACTGGCTTTGAAAAGTGGTACATCTATTGATAATCCTATGCCCTGAAGGTAACAATCTCTATCCCGTTGACACTACTCAATGCCATAGTCTCGGGATAAGTGTGTGAGATGATCCAATGTATCATGTTCGCGCATGGGAACGCGAGGTATCAGCATGCAATCTATTACAAGCCGAAATTGTGAATGTTCACATAGACTTGGCGGTCTTCAAGATCTTACCCAAATGTGCCTAAGAATGCATCATTCACCTCTTGCCATTTCATCTTGATGTCTTTGTCTACGATCTTCTCGGTGTCTTCATATATCAGAAAACTCATAGACACTCGCTCAACTACTACTCCAACTGTGCTTCTGTCGGTGTCATTTGACCCTGCTCTCTTGGAGGCCATTAATCCTAAACTGCTGAGAGATAGACGAACACCTACTATATATTGAGACATGGCAACATGCATGGTAAGAAAACTGTCAGTTAAAACCAAAGAAAACTTGTGGGCTAACATGCAACATACCCGGGGAATTGTTGGCAAGGATTGTGCCTGGACTATGAGGAGGTTGACTGCTGGAATTGCGCAATGCAGACTGGCCTGTTGGATGACGACATTGTGAAATGCGCAATTTCAGTTGGCAAGTGATGTAGGCCCAAGGACTGCATTGAGAAATTTTTTGGGCCAACAGACACTGTCTCTTAGAATTGCGCACGGCAAGGCTGGAGGACACTGTCTGGCTAGATTTGTGCATTTTTTGGGAGGAAGGCAGAGCCTTCCCTCTTAGAATTGTGAAATGATGTCCAGGAAAGGCAGAGTGCAGGCCAATGTTTCCCAGACCTACCGATGGACAACTGAAAGCATATGAAGATGTGAATGCATGGTGATACTGAGTGTAAGCAGGAGTGAATGATCATGCATGCAAACAATGCATGCAAGATTTAGAAAACCGAACAACATGCATGTGTATGAAACGAGTCGCCGAATCAGCAACCATTCGTGCAAAACAGTGTCATGCATGTGACAGTACTGAGATGCAAACAAAAACTAAAACGGTGCTTGTGCAGGATAACATGCATGCAAACGACAGCAAGCGTTCACAGAAATCAAGCAAACAGCACTCACACAAGCCAAAACACAAAAAGAAACAGAAATGTTGCGAAAGACAAGTAAAGTGGACTTACCCAGAAATAGTTGAGTTGGATGTGTTGAAGACTCATGGATGTGTTGTGGGATGTCAGAGATCCAAGATCGATGTGAATAATTAGCTCTGAAGCATCGAATAAGTTTGAGGCTCATGACGTGCATGCCACAAATCTAGGAAAAAGCGACACTTGGAGGAAAGTTTCTAAAATGATCTTTGCATATAACCTCCAACTGCTAAAAATAGATCCCTAAAATATAGGGATGCTTTTTTGCATGCAGATTTTTGCTATTTTGGGAAAAAGCATCCCATGCATGCAAGTCAAGTTTTCTGGGTCCTGGGTGCAACCAGTCAACTTGAAGGCACATGCAACAGCCTGCTTGACTGAGAGGGATTTTTGCGCAATTTCTGGGAGGAGACTAGATGTCCAGAGGGATTGCACAATTTCTGGGAGAAGCAGCTGACTACTGCCCATAATTTCACAATTTATGGGATGAGCTGCACTACTGGGCCAGATTGCACAATTTTCTTGAGGAAAGTTGTTTGACTGGATTACACAATTTCTTGAGGGAATTTTGGTTCCCCTCCAGAATTGCGCAATTTTCTGAGGGAGTTTCTCAGCCAGTAGCTCGCCCAAGTCCAGAGTGGCAGCTTGTGAGGGGATTGAAGCATACTAACATGCACAGGCTGGTAAGCTGTTGAAGAATCAATGAATCATATGTACTTGACAATGCAATACATGATGCTAGGATGGTTGGTAGGGAGGCTCCAAAATGAAGCTAAGGCAAAATTTTGGAGGGTGGTTGTAGCCGCTACAACATACTCCAAAGAAACATTTGGAGGTTTTTGCATATAATTGTTTTTCCTCCAATAGTTTGAGCTCCCTATCAACATGTTGAACATGATCCTTCCAAGACTTGTTGTTTATTAGTATATCATCAAAAAATACTAACACATATTTTCTAAGGAAGAGTTTGAAAATTGAATTCATCAAACCTTGAAATGTGGATGGTGTATTAGTAAGGCCAAAAGGCCTGACCAAAAATTCATAATGACCTTCATGAGTTCTAAATGTTGTTTTTGGAATGTTTTCAATATTCATTCTAATTTGATGATATATTGAATGAAGATCCAGCTTGGAGAAGTAAATTGCTCCATGTAGTTCATCCAACAATTCATTAATGACAGGAATGGGAAATTTTTCTTTAATAATGATCTTGTTGAGCTCCCTATAATCCAGACACATATGCCATGATCCATTTTTTTTGTGCACCGATACTACTAGAGTAGAGAAAAAACTTTGACTAGGTTGAATTATAACTGCCTCTAGAATTTTTGCAACCACACATTCAATTTCACTCTTTTAGGCATAGGGATATATGTAAGACCTAATGTTTGGAGGAAAACTTCCTAGAATTAAGTGAATAGCATGCTCATAATCACGAATAGGTGGGAGGCCTTTGGGAGTCTCAAATACCTTGGAATGATTGTCCAAGACTTTTTGGAGATCTGGAGAAATAGATGGTTTCGATGTTTGAATCTCTAGTGAGCATAATTATGCAATTACGCCTCGTTATTTTTTTCAAAATATTTTTCATTCACTTGGAGATAAATATATTCCATGATTTCTCTGTGATGCCCCTTAATTCAATTTCATTTCCTTCCCAAAAAAAAATTCAACAAAAGTTATTGAAAATTAAAAGCTTTCGTCCCCAAAGATTGTAACCATTGGACTCCTAGTACAACATCTACACCATCCAATCAAATGGAAATATTGGACTATTCAATACATATTCCCCCATGGTTAGCTTGATATTATGGCACTTTCCAAAGAAATTTATAGCTACTCCATTTACAACCATCACTTGACTCTCTGGTGTTGGATATAGAAAGTAGTTCAATTCCTTAGCTATCTTACATTGAATAAAATTATGGCTACTACCTGAATCAATCAACAATACTACATTTTTCTTCTTGATATATCCTTTTATCTTGAGAGTTTGAGGAGTGGTAATTCTCACTAATGGATTACAAGATATGGTTGGATTCATTTCTTCTTTCTCTATGGTTGGTTCTTGGTGTATATCATCTCTTTTTTATGTTTATTGTTCATTTTCTTCCTCTTCTTCACAATAGATGTAAAATAATTTCCTCTCGGCACACTCATTACCTTTAGTGTATTTGTTATCACAACTATAACAAAGCCCTTTTTCTCTTTTTTCCTCCAATTTTTGTGGTGTCAACCTTGTAGGTTGTGGAAGATTAGGAGCAACAACACTTCCATCTTTATAGTTGTGAGTGGTATACTTCTTTGTTGCCATAAATTTGCTTTCAACTATTTGTTCCACCCTGAATGTCTTCTCCAATGAATTAGGTTCCCAAAGGCGAACCTCATGTTGGATGTTATCCTTTAAAGTCCCTATAAAGACATCAATCCTATGCTCCTCTAGAATATCAGTTAGCCTGATATTCAATTTTTGGAAGTATTTGATGTGCTTCGCCATTGAACCCTTTTGTTTGAGATTTATCAATTGGCTAAAGAAGGTGTTTCTCTTTATATCCTCATAATGTGTTATTATTTCCCCCGTAAAAATTTACTAAGTGACAAGTGGTTTACGAGAACAAAGTCATCGATACCATATAAATTGATTGGGTTTTAAATATAACTATGCAATACATACCTTTTGTGAGGGTTTCACATCATGTAGTTCAAAATATTTCTCCATCTATAGTATCCATTTTATGGAATCCTTATCATCAAACTTCCTCATAACAATCTTTGGAATGTGGTTATGTATAAATTAGGTTGTAGATTTGCAAATTCTCATGAAATTTTAATCAAAATCACAAGGCACAAACCTACTCTACTACTATGTGGAAGTTAATTTACAATTTAGAACAAAAATCTCAGACATGCAATAAGAAATCACACACATGCAAATACTATTTTTCCTGGGGAAAGAAAACTGTTAAAAACCCCAATGTCTGCTTGCATTAAGCTAATGAATAGAGATGTATTACATTTTCTTTTCTCAGTAGAGCACAACCTCCAAATGCATAACCTATCTCTTTGCTCACTAAGAAGCTCTGACCCAGATTTAGTCAAATTTTGCCTCTACTTGAGCCCCTATTTTCTTGCGTAATTCCTTAGGAAAATAGGCCCTATTAATTATTAATTTCCTCCAAAATGCTTGTGCAATTCCTCAGGGTTGATCACCTGATCTCATCCAACAAATGTACACTTAACTAGGTTACGATTGTTGGTTCTTGGAAACTCCATCACAACTGGGGAAATCATATTGTTTGCATGCATGAGCTAATTATTAGCTAATTGATCAGTTAACTATATTATCTTTGAGTTAGATTGATGTCCCACTATTTAACTGACCACCAACTAGTTCTATAAATAGTTAGAATTGGCTTAACTGATTACAATTGAAATTAACTTAACCTAGGCTCCTAAAATTTAGGAATCACTATACACAAGTGAACTTCATGCCCCTAACTTGAATTAACTGAGCTAACTGAGTGACAAGAGCCATGTCACCTCAGTTAACTCCTCCAAGTTTGTTGTTGATGTGGAATTTCAAATTTTCTCAATTTAATCAAGGCAAAATTAGATGGAGAATTTCTTGTTGCATTTGTCAACAGGTTGTTCTTCGACCCAAATTCAGAGTCCCTTGAATCATGATTAACATTCCTTTTGTTCTCATAATGAGTTTCATGGAATAACTTGTCACCATTAGGAATCATTTCTTGTAGCAACTTTGTCAAACCTTCCATTTATGCTTTTAAACCATCCTTCAAACCTTCCATTTTTGTTTCTAAACCATCCTTCAAACCTTCCATGTCCCTTTTTATTTTTTATTCTAAACCATCCATGTTCCCTTTTAAACCATCCATCTTAACATTCATCATCACTTCCAATTCATTTTTTGTTACTCTTTGTGAGAGTGAAATTTGTTGCACTTGATCTCGTAATTTTGATATATCATGTTGCATTTATTCCTCTTCTTCATGCGTCATATTAGAGCTTTCTAGTTGCTCACTAGGTGTATAGATTTTTTTGTTGCAAGGCATATTGGAAAATATATATATTCTTCACTATGCCCTTTAAATCACTTCAAACTGATTTTTCAAACAAAAGTTATGCAAATTTAAAAAGTACACATATTTTTGTTTATTTTTGGGAGCTTGATCTTGAAACTATTTTATCTTTGTAATTTGGGCTCTCCAAGGTCTGAAATTAGGTCTTATGGTAGCAATCTGAATCCTATTTCTAATGCCACAAGTGAGACTAAGATTGGATTCTTCAATATAATTTTGTGCCAAATATCCCACAATGACCTGATTATGGATTGGTTCAATAGAGAAAAATTTTACGCAATGTCACGTGTCGTTGTTTCAACCTTCTGCCATGAAATTGATACACAAAAACCAATAGCCTGTTCATTTTAAGTAACTTTTTATGGAATTCAAATATGATGCTTTAAATTAAAGTTACGACGATTTTCTCTATGTCACCTGTTTGAGATTGAATTCTGGAACATGCAGAAACCCTAACTTATTCGAACCATACCTCATAAAATATAGTGAACCAAGATCTGAAATTTCTACAAAAAGTTCACCAAGAATTCGGCTCCACATTGAAATTTCAGCTTTTGAAGTTTCGTAGAAAAAAATTATATCGAAAATTCCAAGATGACCTGTTTAAAGCAGTGAAGCCCTAGAATCCAAAGCTCAGATACCAAATGTTATGCAACTAGCTCACAAAACAGAGAAAAATATAGTTTAACGACTTAAAAATTAGCCTCTTAGAGGGGGAAACCTCCTTTACATTACATTGATGAACAATTCTTGGATGATACAAATGATAAGACCTCCTTATTATATATAGGAGTCTAAGGGTTCACATCATAATCAGAACCTACATAACAATAATAATGTAAGGGCACAACAATAACAAGAGTGGGCTTCTATGGGGAACAACAATAAAATATGTGGTCTACATGGGCACAATAATAAAAATAGGGGGAAGACGATGGCGCGACTGCAAGTGACTCGAACCTACATCGAGGAGGGCTAGTGTTTCTCCTGGCTTACCCGGCACACTGACTGCACCGGTTCCTCCTTACACTCCTTGCATACCGTCTACACTGGCGCCCTTCCCGTGGACTCTTTGGGGTACTTGCATTGCTCTGTACACTCTCCGACCTGGCAGCTGGTGCGGTTCCTGTTACACTTCACGGTTTTTTGGCATAAATGGTGGAGTGGAGATGGATTTGGTGGATTATACGGAAGCCTTGTTTGCCTTGGTCCCCATCTGGACAACCACACCACCACTGATATTGGCTGAGCCATTGCCTTCACCCCCTACTACCCTCGATGGTTACTCTCCGGCAGTTACCTTGCAGTTTCATTCAGACCCTAACTCCTCATGTCCGGTGAAGCTACTGCCTAATGTTTCCCCTCCCTGGTCAGATTTTGATATTCCTCCTCCCTCTCTAGCATCCCTACAATTCCTAGCTACTTGCATAGGCTCAGACTCTCCTCTTTACCCATCGGGCTATCCCCTCTCTTCATCTGCTAGTGATCCCCTTCTCCCCTCCTCGTCCATGCCAGTAACACTTCCCTCGGTTATATCCTCTGGACCATCTGCAGAGCAACCGAATAGTCACCTAGTATCCCGGCCACCCTCACTTTGATCAATGTTTGGATGAGTATGAACTTCCTCCTGAACCCTCTTCGGGTCCTCGAACTAACAATCAACCGAAGTAAGTGAAGAAATCGAAGTGTGTAAAGGCATAGAACAAGGATGTCTCTCTCTGCTTTAAGGAAGGAATACAGATGGGGGAAGTAGTGGATACAGTGAACCAAGTTCTGGTAGGGCGGGTTCGTGGACACACCTACTCGACAACTAGGCTTTGATCATGGATCACTGAAATCTGGGGGCATATTCTTTCTGAGCTACCTTCTGTTACTACCCTTGCACGAGGATGATTTTCTCTTCGCTTTCAATGGGTTGACTACACTTTGTGGGTTCTCTTTAAGTTTCGGCATATATAACTCACTCTCGTCCTGCTCAAGAGATGGCACCCTATGTTTGATTTGGAGCAGGACCAATTGGGGGTCGGACCTCTTTGGGTGAGACTGCCCGGTTTGCCTCTACATTTCTGGTCTGATGATATCTTCAAGCGTATTGGTAATGTGTTGGGTACCTACCTAGATCATGACAAATCCTACATCACCTCAGGCAACATGTCCCTGGCTCGAATCTTGGTTCACTTGGATACTAGGGAAGGGTTGGAGGAGTAGATAACCCTATACTGGAAACACTTCACTCGTATTCAAATACTAGATTATGAAGGGGTGCCATTCAGGTGTCGGCGCTGTCACAAGGTAGGGCATTTATATAAGGAATGCCCCTTGGTTAAGAAATCCATCTCTCCTGAAGATCAGACAAAGGTAGAGGTGCATGCTCCGAGCTCTCATGCACACAACACTGCTTATGGTTCTTCTCCCTTTTCATTTGCAAAGGCTCGCAAGAAGAAGCGTAGCACCACTCCAATCTGGCCTCCCTCACCTCCTCTTACCAGGGCTCCGGTGGTGGTTGTTGTTCCTCTGTCTTCAATTCTATTTCTATTTCTGCATCTCTGTGTTCATCCTCATCTACGCATTGTAACACTTCATTTGTATCGCTCCCCCCCTCATTGACCTGTCCTTTGATTCAACCCTCCCCTATCTTTTCCAATACTCCCCCCTCCTTGTCGGATCCCCCCTGTCGGATTCTCTTACGGAGGCTTCAGACTCCTCTCTACCATCACATTCCTATAACCTATGATCCTTGAATCGCTCATTGGTTTAGGAACCCTGTGGAATTGGTATCATTACCCCCATCTACCCCCTAAGCCATCTCGAGGGCACCCATCTTCCATCTCTAAAGCTATTCTTCAAGCTGGTATTGATGTTATTACTGGTTGACAACTAGATATTGATCGGGTTCTTAGAGCACAGAATACCCTTGAATCCTCCCCCCCATGAAGTGGCTCTCCCTTAATTGTCAAGGGTTAGTTAGTCCCGCTAAAAAAATAGCTTTTCAAAGACTCATGGATACTGAGCGGGAGGATGTTATTTTTCTACAGAAGACACTAGGGCTTATTGATTAGATTATACCACCCTTGGTGTTATCAAAAAATCAGCCCCTGATAGGCTGCTAATCAAGAAGAATTTGAGTAACTATTTCAAACCAAACTTTTGGTTTAGGCTTAGCCTCCTCAACCTGAGAGGGCTCTCTCACTAGGTTAAATATTTCAATTTAAGGATTAGATGGCTAACTCTATGGAAAAAATCAAATGAAAACGTATAAATGTTGAAATGCAAATCAACAAACATCTATTGGGCTATGGAGTCTGAGCATGTTTAGTACAATGGCAAGATCAGCTTAACATGGAAGTCATGGCATAAAGAGTCTTAATATATCAGCAAAACAGAGACATAATGCGAGGAACACAGTTTATAAACACGTGAAGGAAGTTAGAGCATTATCAATGAATTCTAAGTAACATGTGTTCATACCACTACAAGTAGGTAGATAAAGAAAGCCATGAGAAAATCAAACATTAAAACTCTCTCTGAATCTTGAGTAATGAAGCCAAAATCTCTGTATTAACATAAAAACACACAGTCTCTTACAATAACACAGTATGCTTGTTTCTTTTGAAAATTTCCAACCATGAGGCATTCCACCTCTTGTCCTTTATAGAGTTATCATTACAATCTTGGATTCCCTGATCCAACATGAGGGGAATTTAAATTTCCTATCTTGACACCTATTCTTTCCTAAAACAGACTATTAATTACAAGTAGCAGTTATCTAACAGTCTTAGAGTCCTAATACAATTAGGAGTACAACTCCTTATTATGATAGTAACAACTTAAACTAGGAATTAAATTCGATACTTGACAGCTGCTCCTCCTTAACTTCGACCTTGGTGATGTCCATAACCCTCCTACTGGCCTTCAATAACTTCTCCTTCATCTGTCCTGAAAACTAGGAAAATGTCCCCTGCAGTGTAGCCTTGGTCTTCAATGGTGTTCCTCGAATCTCCTGTTGACCAAACTAGCCCCTTTAATCATATAACATATGTTGAATTAACCATGGAACCCTTCTCTTACACTTGTGAAAAAATTAAACTCCTTGAAGTTGCATGAAGAAAGTCAATCTGGATGTGATACGAAATAAATTGTTGTTTTTGTAGCGCAAAACTTTTTTCTTGCATATATCTTTCATTCCTTGAATTTTTCCTTTACTTGGGCTTTAAATCTTCCCAAATGATCTCCTAACATTTCTCCAGCAGCATCCTTCTCCAAAAATAGCCCCTTCTTTCCTTTGAAGATTGATAAAAAAAACAAAACTGCTCCTACAGCAGTTTCATAGCGCGCTACGAAACTGTTGTGCATGTCACCTACAACAGTTTCGTAGCACGATACGAAACTGTTGTGAATTAATTTACACATTTTTTTCCAAAAACTTTCCTTCTAAGGATTCTTCACATCTGTTTCATTATCTACATATGCCACATATACCTAACATCACCCATCCTTGACAACTCTTCAAAAAGTAATGTCTTTGTTTCAACCAAAATTGTTATTAGGGTTTCATCACTTACTTTCTTGTTCATTTGTGCTGAGGCTGACCTCCAGACTTGCTCAGCTGAATTTCAAGGTCTTCAATTTTTCTTTTCATCACCCTGATATTAGTTCTTAGTCTGTCATTGATCCATCTAATATACCTTGCTTCCTTGATTGCAGGGATAGTCCAGGTGAAGTATTGAGCCTCTCTGCTAACTACTTCAGGTTTTGAAGCTTTTTCATCTTCCCACAGGGCCTTCATTCTTTTGAAATTGGCTTTCTCAACTGCATGTTTCCTTGCCCTTTTCTTAAGTGTGGCAATCTCAAGATTGGCAAGCTTCAATTTCTTCTTGACTTCCTCATAGTTATTTTCTTCTTCTTGAGTATCGACTGCTCTTTTTCCGTCATCTTCGTGCATGAGTGATGGTTGCATTACTAGAACTACGAGCTCTTCACGGAATCATGATATCTCCCCTGTCTCACTTATCTCCAGCTCTGCCTCCTGTAACCTTTTGGACTGCCTAGTCACAGGCCTTTGGCTTAAAAACAAATTCTGAAACCTGATCATCAAACTGTAGCTTTTTAGAGGATTTAATCATTTTTTACTTTCACTCACCTAATTCACTTAAGTCTACTTGGACCAGAGGGGACTCTTCAATGTCAATAGCCTGAAGAAGATCATTCAAATTGCCCTTTGAGACTGGGCTTTCATCAGTGACCACTATTTTACCCTTTTCTTTGGCTATTTGACTTCTAGTTACCCTTCTCTGGACTGTTTCACCAATGGACTGCTCTTGTGCTGCTTCCTTAATTTTAACTTTCTTCTTCTGTGAATTTTGAGGAGTATCTTGAACAACCAATGGTGTTTTAGTCACTGGCTCCTTAACTTGCTTTCTGGCCTTCAGTTTAACAAACCTACTTGACCTTTTTTCTGCATGGTGACTAGTCACTGGTGATGATATTTCCTTAGCCCTAGGGCTAAGTCTTGTTTCAGCTCTAAAACCAAACATAAAGAGAAATTAAGACCATTCTCTATCTACCTTCTGAAGTTCATGCAAGACAATTAATTTAACTAATCCATGATGGAACAATGATGTTTCACATGCCTCTTTCTTCAACTGTATTTTATCAGACATCTTGCCTAAACTCCGAAATAGAAAGAAAGGTAGATATAGAGATATTATCCCAGTGAAATGCAATAGGAGTTTGAAATGATAAGAATACACCTTGTGGTATCTTCCTTCATAGTGAAGTACCTTTGTATGCATGAGAGTAGGTTGGCATATGAATCTTTGACATAACCCCTTGGCACTGCTTTAGTTAAATATGTGTCTACAAACACTGGCTTCAAGAATATCTTGCAAGGTGCCATTACAGCGGTAAAGTGAAACAAATTTTTTTGCGGGGGGTAGGTTAAAATCGAATAGGAAAACCCACCCCCGAAATCCATTGATGCCATTGATTTATTTATTCACACATCTTGAGGCATAAATTTAATGTATGAAGTGTGGGGTGGGGTCATAAATTTAATTTGACTTTTGGATTTTAACTCAAGAATTTATTATTGGCTGACGTATTTAGCATGATAATAGATGTGGTTCCTATAGTTTAGCGATTGGGTTGATTTGTTATTTTTAAATTAAGTTTTATGTTTTAAATAAATAATTCTATTAAAAAATATAATTATATATATTTTATAAAATTAAATTTCATTTAAAATAAAAACTATTAAAAATAACTTAGAGACATTTCATCATTTAGCAATGGAAAGGTTATTGACAACTGACTCATGACACCTCACTCATGACAAGACACTCATGACCCCTCAATGATGACCCCTTAGGGACCTTTGCACAAAGACAATTTAGACTATAAGCCCTGGTGAATTTATAGGCTAAACTTTACTAGCGGATCCCCAAAATAAAAACTGGATAAACAAAATTTGATTACCTATATTATAGGACCCTAACAGTGGCTCCAATGGGGATGGCATCCTCCCTATGGGGTGCCAAGAACACCATAGACTAGTAGCCTGACCCATTGGGCTGATCCCAAACCTGCAACATGCTCTGCCTTGAAACCTCTGCAACTGAAACCCAACTGGTAATTTGTTCCAATCCTCAAACCGAACGAAATCCATTTTTCAAACTGGAATATGAACTGTATACTGAAAACTAAAAACTTTGCTACAAACTTTAAAATAAATCAAAAATCTGACAACACATCACCAGAGTCTTAAGGCCTTCTCCTCGGGATTCAAACTCTGATGATAGCTCTCCACACCTGTTGAAGATAGATATACAATCATGTGTAATGATATTTCCAATGTAACCAATCAAACAAATGATTATGCTTGTATTCAGCTCCACCAGGCATAAAGAAAAATTCAGAAAATGGAAACTCAAACTTTCCATTGAACATCTGCTCATGATCCATAAATTCCATGACTTTATTTTTCTCTAATGATTGTGATAGACTAACCATGAGATCTTGAAAAACATGAAAAGTTACCTCTTGTTGACTTGGAGAAAAGAAAAGGTTTTTTCCTCTTAATGATTCCAACAAGTCAGCAAAAGAATCTTCAAAAGCATGATTAGTTACCTTTACCTGATGATTGGCAAAAGGAAGGAAGTAGTCTTTCAGAAACTGAGGGCTATCTTCAAAAGAAATGGGAGCAGTTTGTTCATCAATCTTGTCATGTATATCCTCAATTGAGGCAACCACATCATTAATAGAAAAAATTTCCACATCCATGGGATCTAGAACAATCTTCTCTTCTTCAAAATTTTCTTGCAACCCTAGGTAGTTATCACCATGAATGATTTCATTGTCTAAAGTTTTTGTGCATGCAATTTCATAAATATGTTCTTCAAAAATCTCTTCATGAAATGAAAATTGAGAAAAAGAATGGAATGAAGAGTAAATTGATTCAGTATCATCATCCCTTTCTTGATCATTTGGAAACTGTTGAATATGTTCATCAAGCTCAAAACAAAAAACCTATTGTACATTTTTTTTGGACTCAATAAATTAATCATGACCCTCTAGGGTTTTTATGCAAGCAAACTCAAAATTTTGTTCTTCACAAATTTATTTTTGAATTAAAAACTCAGGAAAGGAAAGGAATGAAGGGCAACTAGAATGACCATCTTCACATATATCTTGATCATTAAAAGACTGGCAAGACTACTGCAAATTGTCATCATTGAAATCTTGCTTGATTTCACTTTCGTCCAAGGGAGAAACCACCATTTCTCCTTGGTGATGAAAATGGTTATCATACAAAGCTTCCAAGATTCATCAAATCCTCATCATCAATATCAATTCCCAAATGTTGTAGAAGACTTTCAAAATCTCCACAAAAAGTTTCAACCAGCACTATAGAAGAGTAATTGTCTTTGTAGTTCTTACAGAACATTATGCATAAGCCTTTAAGCTAATAAATGTTAGCAGGAGAAAATCCTTCGTACCAAGACTAGAATTTTCCTTCTAAAGTGATCATAAACATCTTCAACATGCAGTCCTCATGAAAATGAACCTTCCACTTACGCACATGCATATGAAATCTTATCAAATGAAGTGCAACATCCTCTTTTTCCTGATCTTTGAATTTTGGTAAATATGTTTGCCAATCTGTGCAAGGCATTCAATTTGGAAATCCTAGAATATGATCTCGATTCATGGGCGCATACCTTCTAGATTGAGAACTCATCTTGATTTATGGATCTTATTGCCAGTGGATTCTTTAGATCAGTTTGAATTGTTTGGAGTCGCCAGCTGAATGTTTCAGCCTTCATATGTCTAACTCTTGTCCACCATTGGCAACCAAATCTAAAACCTTGATTATCTTTCCTCGAGAAGATAAAATCTTTCGTCTCTCCAGTTTGGTCTCCAGAATGTTAGCTCTCCCTAATTTTCCTAGGCTGAGGAAGAAAACTACAAAGGTAACCACAAACCACTTTTAAAGTTGGGATCTAGCCCTTCAAGCTTGAGAGAGGGCTCTCTTTGTATGATTTTATTCTTGCTTTCAAGATTTTAGACTAGATATTGAAGTTCGAGGTGGGTTTTTCAAAATTTTGGTTGAAAGATGTTGTAAAAGTCCATTGGGCATGGAGTCATAAACTTTTGGGTAATCAATTACAAATTGATAGAGTAGTTGTAATAAGGCAGGGTAGGCAAACTCCTGGATCTTGTAGAGTTGTTTGTGGTGTGAATGAGATGAATAAGATTTAAGTTCAATTAAATATAGAGCATACACAGATGAATTCTATACTTAATATCAGAAAGAAAACATTGATATTTTTTAACAAGCCAGAGCAGAGTACACTTAAGTAAATTCAGCTCTTAATCTTCTTGCAACAATCAGGAGGGAAAACCATATGGAAACTGAGAAAAAAGAAACAATTTTACATGGGAGAACATGTCACCATTTGTTTGACACAAGAATCCTAGAACAAAATTGTCTCTGTATTTCTGAAAATTGATTACTTTGAGTACAATCCACGACTTACATCAATTTATAGCTCTTTTCTTAATACATATTTCAACCCTTACTAAGTCTTATTACAAAATATTTATAGAGTTCCTATTGAACTAACTTCAGATTCCAAAAAGGAATTGATTACAAAATAATATCTAACAAAATTATAGATATTTCTGAAACAAAACTAAATAATAGGAATTCTAGAAAATTTGTTGCTGACTGTAGATATTTTCTAGAAAAAAAACTAAACAATAAACTAAAGATAAAAACAATCATTGGAAATGTGCAGGAAATTTGGAACTGTTTGAAAATCTTCAGCCTTCAAAACTGGAAATTGGTTCATGAATGTTGATCTTATGCCTTGGAATCGGGAGAGGTTGAAGTTGTTTTCACAAAACCTATTAGCTTCCCTTTCAAAATTAATTAACTTTGCCACTTGTATCAACTATCTGTCCCTTTGACTGTTATTTCTGAGTCAAAAATCTGAAAATAATTGCATGCCTGTTTATGTTTTCCACCTAGTTGATCAATGAATTATTTGTATTTTGGAGTTAAACCAAACTTATGTGTTGAACTTTTTGCCCATAGTCTTTGCCTTCATCATCCTTTAAATACTTCATCATTGTCGCAAAATATTTGGGAAGAAAATATTTTGATAAATATTTCCAAATATTTTGCTTAAACCTGTAAATGAATTTCATAAATAAAATCTCAAAATATTTCTTTAAATGATTTTATAAACCATCCTCTTGTTTTGAAATCCATGTCTTGTTTTTTAAATCCATGTCTTATTTCCTTAAATTTATATATTGATGAATAAATGGGATTCATAAACATATTTTATAAAAACCATCGATTAATTTCCTTCCCATGGATTTTAAAAACCATGTTTTATTTTGCCATGGTTGGTAAAGTATCTTTTACTTTCCCCTTTTACTCCTGTAAAATTTTTGGATAAGTATTTATCCAAATTTTATGTTTTGTCTGTTTCTCCTCTTTATACCATAGCAAAAACAATATTTCTCTTCTCTTTAAAATTTCATTTTTACTCGGCCTCCTTTTACTTCAGTCTTTCACCCATAAACTCATTTCATAAACATTTTGTTTTTGAACATTCTCCTCCTTATCCTTAGAATCTACTTATTTTTACTATACAAGTTCCTCATAGTGCTCAGTGATGATTTGAGGATGAGGAGTAGATTTAATGTATGAAGTGTGGGGTGGGATCATAAATTTAATTTGATTTTTGGATTTTGACTCGAGAATTTATTATTGGTTGACGTATTTAGCATGATAATAAATGCAGTTCCTCTAGTTTAGAGATTGGGTTGATTTGTTATTTTTAAATTAAGTTTAATATTTTAAATAAATAATTTTATAAAAAATATAATTATATATATTTTATAAAATTAAATCTCATTTAAAATAAAAACTATTAAAAATAACTTAGAGACATTTCATCCCTTAGCAATGGAAAGGGTTATTGACAATTGGCTCATGACAAGACACTCATGACCCCTCAATGATGACCCCTTAGGTACCTTTGTACAAAGACAACTTAGACTATAAGACCTGGTGAATTTATAGGCTAAACTTTAACAGCGGAACCCCAAAATAAATAACTGGACAGACAGACTTTGATTACCTATATTATATGGCCCTAACAATCAATACATCATACGAGAAAATATTTAAGTGGAAACCCTTCTGGGAGCAAAACAATTGAATGCTTTTCTAATATTTTGAGTACAAAAATGCTTCAATTCCAATTGAAAAGGGAAGCCCCAACTTTCTTGTACTCTAGAAAACCATTCAAGTTTATCAAGTAGGTCCAACTCCTGAAAGGATGCTCCTATACCCTATTTTTACCAGCTCCAACTAGAAGGACGCTCCAATGCCATGGTTTTATCAACTACAACTAATGTGATTCCCAAACACCCTGCAAACTCCAACTTTCCCTAGCACCACCTTGCCACCCTGGAGTATTTCCAAGTTCTAACATGAAGGAGAATTCACTCTCCTACCTTGCACCACTCAGCCACCTTGAAAATATAAAGATTAAGAATGAATTTTGGGCTCTCATACCAGGGACAATGACCCACTTACAAAAATATTCAATGAAGCTTCTATATCATTGATATATGTTCAGATGTGCAATGATAACCCGACTTCAAAAATAGTCAATCATAACAATCCAATCCCAAATTGTTGATGTATTCCACTAATGTACAATCTACAGAACTGTCAAGATAATCAATTCAAACCTCAAGAGTGTTGAAGCAAGTATTTTCACTGTTGTACCTGAAGATGCCCTTTAAACAATTTTGTTTTTTTTTATGTCAAATATGTTGAGAAATCTAGGGAATCATATGGATTAGAATCTTTAGGTAGATCTATCTTATACTTTGACATTTTCTTGTGATTACTCTTTTATTCTTATTATTTCTTCTTTAAATTTATTATGTTTCATTCATCAAGACAAATGCCAAACAATGAAGATCACAACAAGGGACACAAGACGTAGGCACTCAGCGTAGGCACTCTTCCACTAGTAAATCAAATTGAGATAGACCAAGACCTTAAACCCAAAATACCTTCCTCCTCCACCAAGTCATCCTTCCAAGGTGATTCAAAAAAATTCAGTAATCTCTTGTCCATCAACTATAGCCCAACAACAATCTAGAATTTCGACCCCCAGCTACTGCATAATTTTGACCCCAGCAACTTCAAAATTTCGACCCCCAGCTACTCCAGAATTTTGACCCCCAACTACTTCATAATTTTGACTCGGCTACAATCCAGAAATTTTGCATGTGTGAGAGATCGATTACCCAAGAACTCGATTTTGGTCTTTCAAATTCTTCAATCCTTCTCCAGCAACTTCGCTATCTTTTTTTACCTCCAATAATTGCAGATCGAACTTTTTGAAAGCGTGTGCACCAAATGAGTCGAACCGTTGCCTTTATATAGTGTTTGTGTGAAGTTGAATTCCCTTGATGAGGTCAACTTGTCCTTCTTGAGGCTGACTTGGTGGAGGAGACTAAAAGACCTATTTTACATTAAAAGAAATTTCTTTCTTCATAGATGAAGCCCAAGAATGGTCTTTTACATTATGACATGGACAAGGACACTTGACATAAACCCTAGAAGCCTACAAAGGAGGATTTGACCAAAAAACCATTGACCCAAGCATGAAACCCATGCTTTAATAAGTCAATTTCTTTAAAAAATAAAAATAAAAAAATTGACAAATACAATACATCATGACTTAAATACAATTATAAAGAATGACACTAGTTACATTCTTCAACACTCCCTCTTAACTAGGGAGGTATTCATAATTACATATATATAGAGGTACATGGAAGATCTCAAAGTGATATACTCTATGAAGAGTCACAGCACACGCAGTGCTACAGATTAGATAACTGACTAGGGTGCTCTAACTGGGTG
The DNA here is from genome assembly GCA_031772625.1 of Pinus tabuliformis. NCBI lineage: Eukaryota > Viridiplantae > Streptophyta > Pinopsida > Pinales > Pinaceae > Pinus > Pinus tabuliformis. The sequence goes on along the minus strand of CM062811.1, from coordinate 1,002,485,333 downwards.
GGACTAAGGTGAACTCAAGCTTTAGCCACTCTATGTATCATCAAGCTTTTAATCTCCATCACCAACCCGGGGATCTAGGAGTGTTTCCAAGGTCGAAGCTCCATGACCAACGTCACCCTCCCTACTTCGGGATCTAGACATGAACACATAGGCCAACCAGATCTCCTCCCAAGCATCTTTCCATAATATGCTTTTATCTCTCCTTATAAACTAAATCAGATATATATTTTCCACTTCCAAGCATGCTTCAAATGTTCAATCTATTTATGGATAGATCCTGCACAATTACAACCCCAGACAGTGATAACCTTTATATATATACAAGTAAACACAAACCTTTGAGGTCCTCAATCATTCGGATGCTACTTATATCATCATCAAGTTATCCAGATACAACTTGTCAGAAGCTTTCTTCTTTTATTTCTTCATCAACACTAGAAACATCCTCAGTACTTCTCAAGTCTTTTATAACTTCATGAATTGTGAACATCATTTGTAGTACTTTCATTCATTCTTTGCTTTCATTATTTCTTCAAGGTATTTACTATTACCATCATAATATGCCCTCCTTAATTGGGGAGATATACCTTTCTTCTATCCAAGCTCCCTCTCAACTTAGGGATATCAGCAGCTTCCTTTTTATAACATCGGAGAAAATTTAACTTTTCAAGGTTTCATTCTTCCTCATGGAATCAAGGTCATCTTGATCATCATCGTTCTTAGAGCTTCCTATGCTTCATCATTATTAATGACGAACATATTCAACATCTTGAAGATTATGTACCTGCAAAAACTTTAACAGAAAATACAACAAAATACAAATCGAAGCATGAAGTTAACTATATCAAAAACATGTCATCAAAATATCAAATACCTAAACCTAGTTAGGTTCATACTCAGCAAAGGTTACATCTTTTTACATACTAGAATTCAATTTCTTGTTAGGGTTTTGTTATAAACCCTAGACTCCATCTCTGAGACATAAAGCCTTATATATCAACAATTCTAATCCAATCATAGTATTATATATCTAAGGTTTCAACAATATGCTTTTAGAATTACATGCCATACTCTACTAGGGTTTGTTGCAAACCCTAGATTTTATCATCAAAGCTAAATCATATCGAAAACAATATCATCATGTCCTAGAATATCAATCTATACTAGGTTTTTGTTACAAACCCTAGATTTCACAAACTAAAACATGAGTATCAACAATTAAGTTAGCATACTCGCATATACATATCTAGGATGCACTAGAATTTCACATTAATATCTATTAGGTAAATTCAAGGCACTAACATTAATACATCGAAGTTAGATATACAACAATTTTAACCAAGTTAGGGTTTTGATCATATGGATGAATATACACCTAGGGTTTCATTCCTAGGATCTTACTTTAGTTATTACAAGGGTTTTGTTTATAAACCCTAATTCACCAAGCCCTAAATATCTAGGGTTTAATTTAGACATTAACAACAAACCCTAAAGGACTATGGTTTTTATCATAACAATACCAAAACCCTAAACATCAAAAGAATAGGATTTCTAGACTTCATCAACAACCCTAAGTAGACTAGGGTTTCATAATCAATACCCTTAGCATCAAGAGGCTAGGGTTTTATAGTGAAACCTAAAGGTTAGGGTTTCGCAAGGATGATCAATAATAAGAGATAGTATAATGAGGGTAGATTCAATCTATCGATTAATCACCCTAACAAGAATCTTTAAGATTCAAAACCCTAGACATAACGATGTTAGTAATGTAAATCAAATTAAAAGAGAATTAACATACCTTCTTTGTGAAGAGAACCTTGTAACAAAACTTGTAGTTTAAGATTACCTTGAATTGTTCTTCTAGGGATTACTTGAATTGATCCCTATGAATTTAACCATGATCTTTATACCTGAAGTACTTATTGACAAATACTACCAAGCAAAATATGTGATACAAAAAACATTATGTCAATTTGTAAATCTAGGGTTTCTATGCAAAAATGGAGGATGGAATCCTAGGGTCTTCAAATACAAATCTTAGCTTACAAAATCGTCACATCCATCCATACCCTAAACTACACACAAGCCCTAGAAACCAGGAAATAGGGTTTTTATGAGGGAGCAAGTTAGGGTTAGGATTTCATATGACTAGGGTTTATCCATGAGCCATCTAGGGTTTACAATCCTATATATCAATATCAATATCAACAATTGATAACAAACCCTAGAACCATGTAATTAATTAACCTTAGAATATCTTAACAAATGAATATACTATACATACCTCACAATTACGTACCTCCATCCTTCATGTTCATAGAGACTGCTACAAGGCTTGCTCTAGGATGTCATAATATTCAAAACAAAGACTTTCCATGATGTATGAGTTGCTTGCACAAGTATTGTTGCCTTTATCCTTGAACCAAGATGTTGTATGCTTCTTTCAGATTAGTTGAATAGTATTGCTTCTTTAATGCTAAATTTGGATTATGTGATTACCACAAGATGTGGCTTTTACTTCAGGTATTTCAGCCTTTATGTCATTAAATAGGTATAGGACAATAATAAAATAATTCCTCTTCAAATAGCTCGGACTAGGTTTCTTATATAAGTGTCTGAAGTAAGGGTCTCGACCCTCTTTCATCGTGATTGTAGCCTTCCAATTAGCTCAGACTTACTTTGTAAGATGGCTTCTTAGAATTCAAACGTGCTCATAACTTGAGAAGATGATGGTGGATCTATTTTGGAGGTTATTTCAGAGTATAACAAGTGAGCCCAGAACTTTGATCTATTATTCAAGGTGCTTAGCCTTGAATGAGCTACAAGATTGGTTCTTCGGTCCCCTAGAACAAGGCTTATATGCTCCTCAATCAACCTTATTGTGCTTGTGGCCTAATCATTGTAACTAGGGCTTGGAATTATGCCCAAAATTGTAAACTACTTCTTCTAGGAGCTCGATCTTAGATGATTGATTTCCTTTGCTTGTCTAGAATCCCTTTGTGACCTTCTTCCTACCCTTATGCAAGTAAACCAAGCTCTGATACCATGTTGAGAAATCTAGGGCATCATATGGATTAGAATCTTTAGGTAGATTTCTCTTAGACTTTGACATTTTCTTGTGATTTTTCTTTTATTCTTATTAGTTCTTCTTTAAATTTATTATGTTCCATTCATCAAGACAAATTCCAAACAATGAAGATCACAACAAGGGACACAAGATGTAGGCACTCAGCCAGGGCTAAAACCCCTCTATAGGGGAAAACCCAGTCAAACTCTTCCACTAGTAAATCAAATTGAGATAGACCAAGACCTTAGACCCAAAATACCTTCCTCCACCAAGTCATCCTTCCAAGATGATTCAACAAAATTCAGTAGTCTCTTCTTGTCCAATAGTTATAGCCCAACAACAACCTAGAATTTCGAACCTTAGCTACTCCAGAATTTCGACCCCTAAAACTTCATAATTTCGACCCCTAACAACTTCAGAATTTCAACCTAGCTACAATCCAGAAACTTTGCACATGTGAGAGGTAGATTATCCAAGAACTCATTTTTTGTCTTTCAGCTTCTTCAATCCTTCTCCAGCAACGTCGCTATCTTTTTCTACCTCCAACAGTTGCAGATCAAACTTGTTGAAAATGTGTGCACTGAATGAGTCGAATTGTTGTCTTTATATAGTGTTTTTGTGAGGTTGACTTGTCCTCCTTGAGGTCGACTTGGTGGAGGAGAACTAAAAGACCTGTTTTACATTTAAAAAAAAAAAAAATCTTCATAGATGAAGCCTAAGAAGGGTCTTTTACATTATGACATGGACAAGGACACTTGAAATAAACCCTAGAAGCATACAATGGAGGTTTTGACCTAAAAGCCATTGACCCAAGCATGAAACCCATGCTTTAATAAGTCAATTTATTTAATAATAATAAAATTATTTTGACAAGTACAATACATCATGACTCAAATACAAATATGAAGACTGAAACTAGTTACATTCTTCAGCAAATTATAAAGTTTGATTGTTGGATGCCCTTGCACTGACTAAAGGAGCTCTCATTGTTGCAGATGTGAAGACTTCTAATGTGAATTTCAAGATTTCTTTTGTTCAATGTTACACATGGATCATAAAGGAGACCTGAATTCATCCAGCATAAGAATTAGTCTTTTCCTTATACAATAATTGATGTTTGAATATTTTACAGACCTCTAAATTAGGTCTTAATCAAAAGGAAATTAACATACCTTAGTCACAACTCAAAAGAGTTTCTAGATTTGTTCAAGGTCACATGATTTGATCCAATGATTTGGTACTTGTATTAAGCCCTAGAGTAGGCCTCAAAGACATCAGAGATACTAATGTGAAAATCCCAATCCAAAGAAATGAAATAAGTTCCAAAACCATCCCAAAACTTCAACCTGTTTCTTCATATATGCTTGACTACACTATGCCATAGAGATCTCATAAGAGTATTTCAAAAGATGAGTGTTTAAGATGAGTTTCCCTTTTTTTTAACTTTGACTAGGATATAATAAGCCATTTTTTATCCTTGGAAAATAGAAATTTTCTTGTAGCACCTCTTTTGGCGTTTCTTGGCCACTAAAGGGGGTACCACTCTTCAATAAGACATAACTCCTCAACCATGATGAATTGTGATATGTACCACCTATTGTTAGAATCATCATAGCAAGGAATATTCATTCAAACTAATCTTCAGCCCAAAAACCCTAATTTTACTTATCATTTTTGTCCTTGAAAGCGAGGCTTCTTCTAGTTGTTACTTGGGTTGACATCAATGACAACCATGATTTAACGATTTTTTTAAACCTAGATAAATAATCTTCAATGGAAGAGAACTCATTAGTAATTAAAGTCATGATATAATTTCAAGCTAATGAGATCTAATGATCTTAGGTTCACCAAATATCTTTTGCAACTTTTCTCGGGCTTCATTTAGATCATCGATTCCTTGAATATGAAATCGAAAATCAGGAGAAATGGACATTCAAATTAATATATGTCCTTCACCATTCCTATTATCCCATTTGGATTTCTTATCAACATTGGTGGGGGCATTCCATTGTCTCAAGGTAATCAAGTACAATCATTTACTTCTTAGTACATCCTCGATATGGGACTCCCATGAGAAGTAGTTGGTATTGGCAAGCAAAAGTTCACTTGGAGTGGCCATATCAAAATATGTAGATAATATAGTTTTAAAAGTTTAGACTCATTGTTTGGATGGAAATCTCTCAAAAACATAGGTTGTTTCCAAAAAAACAACAAAAAAAGCACTAAAAACATACTTTGGATGTGGAATTTATGCCCTTTAAAAAGAAACATTAATGGTAACAAAGAGCCACATGGAAAGCAGAAGTTGGCCCTCATGGTGATGGATGTTGATAAAATAAATAAAAAATATTCTCCCTTGCGGGATTTTACCTATAAGCTCACTTATACAAATAAATTACTTCATAAATTGGCTCACTTTTATAAAACAAATGAGAATCTCTTTTACAAAGAAGTTATTTTATAAATGAAAGTTGAATGCAAAAAATAAATAACTTATAAAAGATAAAGTCATTTTATAGTGATTCATTTTTTTTATAACACAAGTGAAATACACTCTACAATTAAGTTATGAAATAACTAAAGCGTGAATTTTTTCAAATAGTAACTTCAAAAAATATTTGGACTCAAGACTTCTTACTAAATAAAATAATTTTTAACCAAGTGAGCTAGTACAAAAGACATAAAAATAGTATTGAAGGAGGGTGGAGGTGGTGGTGTCGTTGAAGCTCTACTTTGAACTACATGCTTACCAAAAAAGATGTGCTCATCCAAAAACAAATAGCAATTCGATATAAAAATAAATAAATAAAAACACAACAATAATGGAGTGAAATCTTGGTTATTTTACTTGAGAAATGCACATTTTCTCAATAATATGATATGTTGAGATCACACAAAGTGCACAACAAAGAGCATATGTGGTTAAAAAATGTTGTATCTTGGGAAAACAAACATCTTTTCGAATTAAACGAAAGGGATTTTTAGCTTAAATGGTGTTACAGGAATAATGGAATAGTTCGTTTAGGCCAAAATGGTATAGAAATAGTAGATCTCGGAAATGCAACAACACGGGCTTAAGATCTTAATCACCAATAGGAGTAACTCTTCAAACGGGCCTTGATACCATGTTCAGGTGAACAAGGTATTCCATATAGGATGAACATCTTCAATAACCACTCACACAACAAGGTCAGATATCTAAGAGCTAGTATTTTTAAATGGTTAAAAACCATTTGAGGTGGAAATAGTCCATGGCCCCAACCAATGTGGCCACTTGAGACAATTATATTAATGCAAAAGAAAATATTTTACATACGAGAGTTCTCACAATCCATCATTAGCCATGACATTCCATGCCCTTTAAATAGAGATCATGGACCAATCGAGTGTTATGCCACATATCAATAATCATTAATATCAGGGAGAATATGAGGCATCCAATCACTCTTTGTCTAAAACATATCATGACCATTATAATGAAACTAATGCATACTATAGAAACACACTTTTACAGACACATTAAACCGAGTTGAACTTAACTAACGCTTAAGTGTTTAAATGTCTTAATAATATTCCTTGAAAATATGTTTTTACAAAGTCATATAATAACTAATTGAAATGAGAAAACAATACAAATGTTTGTCTTCGTTAACAGCAAGAGAAATAAACAAATTATAACAATTTATGATGAAATATTTGAACTCGCAACTTCAACAAGATGTGATCTGAGCATAGGCATGGTTTCTTGGCACATAGGATCACATACATTGAGAGGTGCTTGTCCTTGACAACCTACTCCGTCTAGACCATTTTTGCATTATCCAAATATGTGTACCAAGCAAACATTGGGGTGATAACCCCTCATCCAATGTGGGCCCAAGCGACATCACCATGGGAACCACACATTGTCAGTAACAGATGGGGTTGAGGGGCAATATTGTTGTGCCCTTATACAATGTTCGGTGCCCTAAATTTCCACTATCTATGCCAAGTTCAAGCATGTGCATCTTCCTTGTCTACACATGCACTCAATCGAATGCCAAATGCTTTGTTAACTAACAAGTGTGCTAAAAATGGAAAATGGCACATTAGGAGACTGAAAAAATGTGTTTATCACTAATATAATCCCATGTATAGAATGTACAATAGAAAATTACATAGTAACAAAAACATTGTTTATCCCCTCTCTCAAAGCAATGTACATATCTTTTCACAATAATACAAACATTGGTATGATTTAATTTTGCTTTGCGCACATCTTATGCATTCTTTTCATTTCCATGGGTTATGTTTATTTTATTCAACCACCTCTGTTGTAAGGCTATGGATTCAATCAAAATGTTAATTGCATATGGGATTCTTGTTTGTTAGTGATTAAACATCCTTTTTCTTAAGAGGATTTCCTAATCTCTTTTAAGACAAAATAATACACATTCATGTTTGCTAAGGATGTGTCGAGTGGTTTTCAATTTTTTAAAGTTAAAATTGTGTTTGGACTCCACTTATTAATGAATGAAAATCCCTATGCCATTGAAAAATTAGACTAATTTGTTTTTTTAATTTTCTCATTTTTATTTTGTTATGATTGCATTAGATATTTTGATTTCTTAATATGATAATGTATGTTACATGATGGAATCATCCTCATAAAAATAAAAAATAAAAAATTTTATGAATGTTTGAATTTATTTTTCTAAGATGATCCCCCTTTTAGTTTAGCTTGACAGATTAGGTATGCAGAGGTAGATCCACATGCAATTATTGATGTTCATCCATTTGAAACATTCATGTGTTAAATGCATTTCATTTAAGAGAAAATATTAAATGATGTTCAAAAATTCAAAGTAGTTCATCCATTTGAAACATTCATGTGTTAAATGCATTTCATTTAAGAGAAAATATTAAATGATGTTCAAAAATTCAAAGTAGTTATTACGCATAATTAAGAGCTTGAAGTTATCATATAGATATTATTTTTAAAGTGAAGGAAGCACATCTGAAATTATGAAACTATGGTACCTTATACATTGTTTATTGTTCCTAAAACTGCAATATGGGTTTGTAGTTGGTCTCATCATCATTATAACAGAAGTAATTGTGTGGGAATGCAACGAAATATTTGAAGAGCATGATTTGCTTTTATGACACACAACAATATGTATGGTTCTTTTTTTGTAGTGTTCATGTTTATGATAAAATTTTACCATGCCCTATATTTTAGCATTAGCTGAAATGTAGATACATATTTAAATATGATGGGCTGTTGTTCAAAGAGGTCAAGGTTTTGAAGAGGGCTCACTTTTTCAAGAAGCTTCAATTGCTTGTCCTATTTTTGTTGACTCAAAACAAAATTTATTAGTGTTTGTGCAAGAGTTTATTTCTATAGGAGTGAGGCCCTCACAACATGAAGAGAACGTTCTATCCTTGGTCACCATTTGTTCAAGCTATATCAAAATTGTCAACCAATCATGAGATAAAGTCAATTTTATTGTTGTAACTTCTACCTTGTTTCTGTGGAAATTTTTATTCTTCAAATTGCAAAACAAAAATTTCACTTCTTAACTAAAAGTTCTCTAGATCTTAACCTTGTGAACTTTGTTCTAAATTAAAAAACAAAACAATAATGGAAATTAAATAATAGTTCAATTCTTAACAATCCAATATTTTATACAATTCAAGTGGAAAAGATGCCTGAGTGACTTGATGAGTTTCAGCCTTACAAAACCTTATCAGGTATGAACAAAACCTAAAGATTTTATTTTACAACAATAATGATAGAAATGAAACAACCCTCAATTTATTCGATTATAATATTAAAGGAATTGACATAATTGTCATTTTCTTATGATAATGCATATAGTTGTAAATCACAAATCATGAAAAACATAGACAGTGGGAATTCAAATTTGCAATTTACAAAAGATGTGGATAGCTAAAAGCTTCATTAAAAAATTTAAGGTGAAGTAGTTGTATATATCATAATCTTATCACAAGATTAGGACAATCCATTAGCTCTTGAAAATTTCAGCTAAAGAAAACAATAAAAAAAATGATCTCAACCAAGAAGTTTCAATATGCATGAATCAATCAAACAATTCCTACAATACAAGACATCATATTCCTTTCTCCTTCACCAAATAGACCCTTTGATTTCATCTCAAAGTTGTAATCTCAATTCTTTTGGTGATAAAACAATGTTTTGAGAAAATTATGAAACCCTGGTGTGTGTGTGTGTGTAAGAGAGAAAAAGTAGATAGAGGCTAAGCACAAATGGAGCTCTCTGAGAGAAAGTGACTAATGTGCTTAATCTGATCACATTTCACATTTCTAATATAAATTGTAAACATAATGAGAAATATGAACATGGATGGGTTCTCTCTCTCTCTCTCTCTCTCTCTCTCTCACACACACACACACAGATAGGCAAAATATATATACACACACACACATATGAAGTAAAAAGAGGCCAACAATACAATGTGGGCCTAAGACCTTACAAGTTACCTACAACAAACACTTATAGGGCTTCACAAATGACGCAGTAACCTCCACGGGTACACATGCCATGCCTATGTGATGTACACAATCAAGGGTTCCAAAATGATGTTGTTACACAAGTGTGTCCACACCCCTTCATGATAAGCTGATATTGCTCTTAAGCCATGTGTAGCACTAGGTCCACTCTAGTTACATGGAACATTGTCACAACCTAGGGGAGCTCAAGCCAGCTTCGAGCCTCCATACAAGGATCCGAGCTACTTCATGTCATCTAAGGATTAATTCCCTCCTCTAAGATGCACAACAATCCTCTCAATAGTGTGTTCTTGATGCAAATAAGCATCTCCACATGGTCCTAATGAAGGGTGTTCCCCAAGCTACCAAGAAAACTCTTATGCCCTGGGTATAATGCCAACAAAACACCCAACTGAGGTCAAACAACCACTAAGTAAACTCGAGAAAACACCCAATTGAGGTCAAACAACCAAGCTAATAAGAAAACTCCAGTACCTTAGGGAAGAATGTCGAGCAAACACTCAACTAAGTTCAAGCAACCACTAAATAAACTCAAAAAAACACCCAACTAAGATTAAACAACCACTAAGTAAACTATCTCCATGTCCAATTTTCAAATCCATCATAAGACATCTCTAATGTACTTCAAATTTCATGAAGCAACCCCCAACATGGTGTCACATTCAAAGCAACCCAAAAACTTATAGTTTGGTTATTGCACTTTGTTACCTACCAAAATGGGTAACCCTATAGAAAATATATTTTCTCTTAAATTGACATTCAACCAACTAGACAACCAATAACCCCTATCAATGAGACACCCAACAGCCCCTGCTAACCAACCAAACAACCAATAGCCCCTGCCATCCAACCAAACAACCAACAACCAGCAGCCCCTGCGAGTGGCCATTAGTTGATGGTATGCCATGTGCATCTACCACTTGCATTAGCCATTTGCCTCTGACCCATCTAGCATTAACACTTAGACGAAGGAGGGTTGTCATTCAAAAGGTACTTTAATCATTTTTCAATCGGGTGCTTATACTTGTTTGCTTTTGGGCATTTAGAATGAATTATGGGGTGATCTGGAAGATTGGCATACCTTGAATGTATTCTTGTTCTCTCACCTCACCAAGGGGGTTAATCATTGATCCTAGTCCAGTGGGACCTCTCATTAGGGGAATTTTGAGGTCTAAAATGGGTCTCCTAAGGAAATTATAAAATAATAGTGAAAATGATAAAATAAGATTATATTACATCATCAAATTTTAGAGGGTAAAAAAAAATGTTTTTTCAACTTATCTCCCTATGGGTCTACTCAAATTTCGAGCGGAAACACTCTTTGGATGCAGAATTTGATTCCTCATTCAAGGAGTACCCATGTTGCATACTTTCGATGGACCCTGTAACACAAAAACTGAGAAATACATGAAAAATGTGATTGCAATCACGTTTTTTCATGTATTTCTCCTTTTTCATGTAGCAGGGTCCATCAAAAGTAAGCAACGTGGATACTCCTTGGATGAGGAATTAAATTTTGCATCCAACGAATGAGGAATTAAATTTTTCATCCAATGAATACTTCCGCTCAAAATTTGAGTAAAACCTTAGGGAGATAAATTGAAAATACAAGTTGAAAAAATTATTTTATTATTTTATTATTTTTAATATTTTTCCCTTTTTACTCCAAAAATGGTGTATCATCCCCCGTGGTTGACATCATCATCTTGAATCCTATTGGTCCTTATAAAGTTTATTTTGGTTGTACATTTTTCTTAAGAGGCCCATTTTAGACCTCAAAATTCCCCTAATGCTCAAAGCCATTTAGGTTACAAGAAGGGTAATAACTGAAAAGTCATGATTGAGATAGTGTGTTCCATCTTCCCTATATCATACTTAACATTTTCCATCCACATTACAAACCCTATATCTCACCTCCATTTTTTGGGTACAACTTGTCATTGGTTCTTGGGGATTTGGCGCTCATATGTTCACATGCCTTGAGTAGGGCCCAGAAACTTCGCCCTAGAAGGTTGATGTAGTAAAAAAAAAAAAGCATATCATGGTCAAAACAAAACAAAGAAAGAAAAATCTAAATGCAAAAGATGGTCAGGACATAAGAATTAGCACGTGGGGAAAAGCCTACCATGAGCTCTACCTACCTCATATGGTCATCACCCAATTTTTTGGCATATGATGCTCCATTACATCAACAAAAGAAACCCTTGCATGTCCCAACCCCAATGAGCAATAAACTAACTCATCTGAAAGGGGCAATAAAACCGATACATCATAAAAAGCAAGCTCTAACCCTTGAGCTATGAGTGGTAATACAAAGAAAAATCAAAAAGTAAAAAGCACACAAGAAGGGTGGAAAAACCAAAGCCAATTTGATAACTAAATGCATCCATGAATGCTCCCTGCTCACATCCATACACCTAGGATGTGGTCACCCTCATCAGTTGGTCCCTTTAACCATGGCACTTGACCATGAAGTCTTCACTCTTTAATTACCACATTATTATTATTCACCAACGCCTATCAATTGAAGGGTGGATTGACGGATTGTTACTTCACCTTAGGGTTGGAAGCACCTAATAGGGTTTACCTTTAACCACCACTACTTAAGGAGAAAACACCTTTGTGAGATCATGGTCCTAATTTTGGAAAGGGGTCTTTCTTTGAAGTATTGAATTTCCCTGATGATCGGTTGCTTTCACTAGAATTCATGTTGCTCACAATTGCTCAGCAACCTAAGCCTTAGGGACTCACTCCAAAGGTGTTGAATCCCTTCTGAGGAATAAATTGGCCCAAACAAGTGAAACGTTGAGAGTTTGGAGTCTCCTAGCAACATGATCGGATGACACATCCTAGAGCGCCTCCAACACCCAAGACATGTTGAAAATATTGAGAGAGGAGGGGGTGAATCAATATTTCTTTTCAATTGTTACTTTTACTAGTTAGATCACTTATATTTAGAACACAAAATGAACAATAAGAATATATATTTTTATTACTTTCTTCTTTACAATAAATCAATTACAATATATGTAGGGCTCCAACCCTAGATGAAGTCATTAATCTTCAATCTCTCATGCTCCAACCTGTGTTTGCCAAGCACTGACTTGGACTTCCAAGGCTCGAAACTTGTCAATTTTGAGGCACCAACCTCAAGGGCTCCAACCCTATATATGGTTCAGGCTCCGACCTGGTCTCTTAAGGACTATGATCCTCTAGGGCTCCAACCCTATCCTCCAAGGCACCAACCTTGTCTTTTCGAGGCTCCAACCTCTTGGGCTCTAACCCTTACTTTACTTCGTCAAGATGTATTTGGTTATACTTCACGGCTCCCAATGTCCTCTTCAACAAGCCCTGTCAATCTTCGCTTAGTCTTTACTGTAGTCTCTATGTTACATCATAAATGACAACCGTGTTCTTCACATGAAGGTGTCACCACTACTCTTCATCGTACCCAAACAATTTCTTCAAGTCAACTCATGATGAAATCAAACATGCATCAATGTCTTCCAGGAATGCCTTCAAGTTCAACAAGTGTCTTCTAGAGTTCTTCAATAATGCTCCCAACAAGATTACTTCAAACCCAAAGCAACTTCCTCTAGGTTACTTCGTTAGGATTTCAATGATGACTTTTTATTAGGTTTCCTCAAGTTTTGTCCTCACAAAGTATCCTCAAACTGCTCTAAAGGATGTCGTTAAGATTGTCACTTGGTTCCTCCAAATGATGTTTCTTCAATGATTTTGTGCTACCCCTTTTGCTTGGGTTTCTTGCCAATCCTTACAACCCACTTTCCAAAACAAACTAAGTCACTTCTTATTAACATTCTTTTACAAGACTGTGAGCTTCTTAAGTTTGTAATTACAATAAGAACTGTAACTTGAATCCTTTGTCTTGAGCAAGTGAGACACCGCAATCCAACTTGGGTACAATCATTGTCTAGGATAAAGACGAGCTATTACAGGTGTAATCCGAGGTTAATATTCAGCAAGGGATATGCTTTTAAATCATTGTTCCACAAAAGCTTCTGAACCACTATTCCACTATAAATTGGAGGACTTCCAAACCTGTTGTTCCATTGGAAGATAGAGGAATTTTGAGATGTTGTTCCACTGTTAGATAGAGGAATTTCGAGTTGTTGTTCACACCTTTGTTTGAGATACAGTTTGTACCGTAGTCCGAGCTACAGGAGGTAAAGAGATCATACCATTATGAAGTACCTCAGTCTCAGTCTATAGATGCACTGTCTTGTTGCCTCAAATGAGCTAAAAGGTCACAATCCAAGGTAAAGAATTTACCAAAGTCCACCACGGAGCAAACTGAGTTGTCTAAGAGAGGTTCGAGTCATAAGCAACCGAAAATATTTGTTGTCATGTAGTTAACTTCAGACCCAAACACATTTTAAATTATTCATGTGCTCATTTCTCCTTATATTTCCCTTATCTGAGTTGTTGTGATGATTATGTGTTAATGATTGAATTGGATAGTTGAGAATGAGATTCGAAATTCTGTTTTTTGCAAGCCAACGCGAAGAGACACATCGCTAAAGGTAGGCCGACATGTGTTTTTGAGCATAGGTCGGCTCACGAATAGGAATAATTTCTTTAACTCAAAAATTCAATATCTCAAACTATTGGGAGTTTCAGGGCAGGTAAGGGCTCATTGGAAAGGAAAAAATATACTCTATAAGATGGTATAGGAATCATTTTGGAAGGATGTCTCCAAGGTGCCCAATTTTATTTTTCTTTGTGACTGCGCTTGAATTTTTAGTACAGAAGGTGATTAGGACAGCAAGGGCTTCTTCATTCTCATATGTCACCAAGCGTTTTTAAGTGAAGTCTCCACATGTTATGTCTTTAATCATCATATGTCATCAAGTGATCTCTAATCCCTTCATTGTCCATGTCATCAAGATAGTGCAATGATATGTCATTAACCATATGCAGTATTCATCAATTTGTTAGAGCGAGGGCTAGATCATCACAAAGAAAGTTTCTTCATCAAGAGTCACTATGAGCATCAATAAGAAGGACTCCATCAAGAGTAAGGGCATCATCATGATTTCTAGGGCTTCTCCATCAAGAGCAAGGATACAAAATGTTATGGTGTCTTCATGGTTAATTCAAGAACATCTAGGACATTATAAATAATAGGCATCTAGGGAAAGACGACTTCTTAATGGCTTGACATATTAATTGATAGCATTCTTATCAAACAAGAGTTATGACATCATCATCTAGAACCAGGGATTCTATTGTCTTCAACCATAGGCATCTCAAGAATATTTTCCATCTCAGCCAATGCCATACTGACATCAATGACAACCTTGATTAACAAGACATTGGTTGACTTCAATACAAATTTGAGGATTCTTTAGGATGACACTATTGGACCAAGCATGCCCCCAAGCCGGCCTTTACATAAATTGATAGGCAACAATTGATTCAAAGCCTAGATGAGTATGGTTTCATACTAAGAGACTAGGGAGGGCTTATTGCACTCTAGGAAACCCTAATGTTGGCGAAGATAAAGCCATGTTTCACATATGGAGACCCATGAGGACCACTCCATGGCACCCCAAATGGATCTTTGGACCCAATAAGAGGTATTGAGGTGTATTTGAGGGCCAACCCTCAAATCATGGGCTTTACAGGCATCTACACATATTGGACACAAACATGGCATTTAGAGCATCTACATTGGATGATGCCAACGTTATGGACGTTATGGCTCAAATGTGTGGTCTAATTAGGGCATATTTTAACAAAACTAGTGGGTTGGCTTGTAACCTAAGTACTTTTTAGGCATCAAACTTGTTTGAGGGCCTTCATTAGGATATTTATGTCTTAATCCTCATATAAATAGATACTCATTCGATTGGATCATTATCACTCGTGACTATTTTCAACCCTCTTAGATATTTTTGACCTTCTTGTATCTTGTGGAGATGTGACTCTATGGTGTACTTTGTTTTTTGGAGCTACTTCTTTAGTCTTGGAGATGTCATTTTGGAGCAATTTGATCATTTTTCATATCTTGTGTCCAATGTATGTAATGGTTAATTATCCAAGGTTTCTATCGTGCTAGTTATGGTTGAAAAACATTGTATGGAATGTATGTAATGGTTAATTATCTAGGGTTTCTATTGTGCTAGTTATTGTTGAAAATCATTGTACGAAATCTAGATGTATTACATGTGTTACTCATTTATAGAATGCAAATGGCAATCCCACTAGTGAATCTTTAAATTAGCTCTCCCAATTGATTTTGTTGCTCCCTCACAAAAGTGATAGGGTTTTGAAACCTAGGGTTTCATCATTCCCTTACTCCTTGCCAAGATCTATCAATTTTTCAATCCCATAGACTCCATCATCCCAAGGACTATGCACTAGCCTTGGTCACTTTGTTGATCATCCATAAACTCTCACCTAAACTTCACTCTCTCTCTCTCTACAACTAATTTTCAACCCCTCGAGAATAAGTTGTTAGCCAAGGCTACAGCACAAATTTCAACAAGGGCACAAGTCGTTGGCTTGAGGGAGGATCCAACATTAGAAGGAAAGTTGGTTGCCTCGAAATCAACTCCATTTAGTGGCCAATCCATCCATTTTAAGGCTAAAGTCTCTTGCCCTATGTAGATTTTTGTCTGAGGAAAGCCCTAGTTTTCCCTAAAATGAAACTTATGGCTTGTCAAAGGCTTCTTGGTCCATAAATTGGAGGTATTCAATGTTTAGAAGCCTTTTATTGGCCTTGTGACTCTAGGTTGATCCTTTAGACTTGTTATTTCTAAAGCCTAGATAAGTAGCCCATATTGAAGAATGTGAATTGCCTTGTATGCTTGCTAGGCCTTGTTCTTAAGAAAAGTTGTCCTTTATAAACTTGTCTTGTCACATTATTCCTTGGACTTAGTATATCATTTAGGTGACTTACTATAGGGAAGCCTCCCTAATGGTGAAAGCCCACAAAAGAGCAAAAGGTAGTAGCTATGGTGATAGTGGGCACATCTCATATTGTTGTCCCTTAGTGTAGTTCGTGCCTTGTGAGCTCCCCTCACGTGACCAGTTAAATTTTCAAGAGAAACTTAATATGAAGTCCCACATTATGATATCAACCGTAACTCATGTCTTATATAGTTAGATCATACGTAAGCCTAGTTTGCATACAATTACTCAATGATAACAAAGTTAACTTTGTTGAGTTCAAATACTTAGGGTGTGAATAAACAAGTGTGATTTCTAAAGGTTAAAGTGAAAATTGGAAGGCATTTAGTGTCTTTGGCTATTAAAGGAGACAACAAACAGACACTCTCAAGGATATTCATATCAACTTCAAGCATCATGGCAATTGAAGAGACGTGGATACAAGTTGCTAAAAAAACCATCCTAATTGAGTAGGTAAAATCAGTCAAGGCTTTAGTGGCAATGAAGAAATGAATGACAGTGAGGTTAGCAATGAGGATACATTTACTACATGTCATCAAGATCCCAAAATGGCATGCATACGTTACACCGCTCAAATCCACAATAGGTCACATAGTTTTGACGGCACTACTTAGCATTTACATGAACCTATTTCATTTGAGAATACACATGGAAAGGAAAAATGAAACAAGGGAATTCGAGGAAAATAACGATTCTTTATAAAATAATAGATCCTATGAAATTGCCCATTTGTAACTGGTATAAATGGCCCTAAAGATGAAGTACAAAGAAAATAGCTCAAATGACGAGAAAAAGGCTTTTTCGGTACCTTAGAAAAGATTTCCCAACACCTATTTTTATTCAATGAAAATAAAATTTAATAGAGATACCTAACTCAAACATAGAAGTGAAGAGCTCCAAATTTACATGAAAAGTAATTTAAACCTATTTTTATTCAATGAAAAGAAAATTTAATAGAGATACCTAACTCAAACATAGAAGTGAAGAGCTCCAAATTTACCCCTATTATCCTATTTAATGAAAAGTAATTTAATAGAGATACCTAACTCAAAACATAGAAGTGAAGAGCTCCAAATTTACCCCTATTATCTTTATGTTGATGGTAGATTCTGGAATATTCCAAAAATAAAAAGCATGTAAAAAGTCAACTATTTGACTTTGCTCATGCCCATTCCATTTCCAGAATATTAAAAAATCTGCAAGTAGATTCTGGAATATTCTAGAAATTGAGCAAGCATGAGAAAAGTCAACCATTTGACTTTGCTCAAGCCCATTCAATTTCCAGAATATTAAAGAATCTGCAATCAACATACACTCTGCACTACAAAATAAAGCACATTATTCCACCAAATCTGTCTTTCCATGTTAATACTTGTAAGAGGAACTACTCTCTAATACATGGCCTTTAAAAATGCATGCGATTGTTGACATGGGCATCACATTTCTACGTTAGAAAAATTACATGCTCACAACATTCAGAAAAAACTTAAATCCTATCTGGAATATTCCAGAAATTGAGCAAGCATGAGAAAAGTCAACCATTTGACTTTGCTCAAGCCCATTCACTTTCCAGAATATTAAAGAATCTGCAATCGACATACACTCTGCACTACAAAATAAAGCACATTATTCCACCAAATCTGTCTTTCCAGGTTAATACTTGTAAGAGGAACTACTCTCTAATACATGGCCTTTAAAAATGCATGCGATTGTTGACATGGGCATCACATTTCTACGTTAGAAAAATTACATGCTCACAACATTCAGAAAAAACTTAAATCCTATCCATATACCACAGCAAAAGATACCTTTCTTACCATCATGCCATAACCATATACCACAGCAAAAGATACGTTTCTTACCATCATGCCATAACCATATACCACAGCAAAAGTTACCTTTCTTACCATCATGCCACAACTGCTAGCTATTTCACTTTACGAAGATGTTTGCGGTTCCATTATTGTAGCACTAGTGACAGTGTATTGTGACTTCAGAGTTAACATCTTTAACAGATTTATGGTAGTGTTACAAAATTCCCAAGTAAAAGCATTCTCAGGATATTGTTAGTCACAATAAATTGCACTTGTATCCTGTGATGGGAAAGGAAAGAAATGTCCATCATTATAATACACACATCTAAACTATCACGGTAGAATTCATATGAAATAATAGGATGGTGGTATCTTATAACATTTACTGGCAAGTTTAGTTTATTAATTACATGCTTACAACATTCAGAAAATCCTATCCATATACCACAGCAAAAGATAATTTTCTTGCTATCATGCCATAATTGCCAGCTATTTCACTTTAAGAAGTTTGAGGTTCTATCATTGTAGCACTAGTGACAATGTAATGTGACCTCAGTGCTAACATCTTTAACTCAAAAATAATTTTCTTACCATCATGACACAGTTGCCAGCTATTTCACTTTAAGGAGGTGTTTGAGGTTCCATTATTGTAGCACGAGCGACAATGGTAATGTCACCTCAGTGTTAACATTAACTCAACAGATTTATTGCTGTATAACAAAATTCACAAGTTGAAGTATCCTCACGATATTATTACAGTTACAATAGATTGCACGTGTATCCTGAGATGGGAAAGGAAAAAAATGTTCAAGAAAATAAGTACACATCTAAACTATCAAGGTAGACTTAATATGCAACAACAGGATAATGATATATGCAACAAAGGATAATCATATATTATAACATTTACTGGATATTCATCGGAAAATATAAAGGATGAGGATGCATGAACTACGTGCAAGCATTTCTCTGGTGTTGCTACAACTACAACCAATTAGACTTAAAAATTGAACTCCCCCAACTAAGAAGAAGGTTAAAATATTAAAGGCCAAAGCAACAAAGACATGAAAAACTATTTCAGACTCTACATCTAGGATGGAACAATGTAGCTTTTGCATGCGAGTCTATAATATTGATATATTCATTTGTAGCAACTTCAGTTTCCTCACAAAACAAATACAAAGAATAGGGATGTTTTGACCATCACACGCAGTGCCTCGAGGCTAAACAAATATAAACCTTCTGTTTGCTCCCATGAGGTATATAAATGAGCCAAAGCAGTTCAGTTAAGACTAAACATATACAAACAGAAGAGCTGTAACAAAGAAGAAAAACAAAGTGGAATATAACACCCATGTATGCCACCCTCCTCCCTCTTGTATCAGATATAGGCTAAAGAGACCGAGATTTACAGTCTAGTACTTGATGCAACTCGAGCCTTTGTAATATAGCCGAGTTTCCAGTATGTTGAACTACATCAGTTTCCTCAAAAGTAAAATGACACAGACTATAATATGTAAATAACTTACTTAGGATTCCACAGCACTAGGCTGCATGCAGCAAAGCCACTTTCTCTGCATCACAAAAGCCCATAAAAGTAGTTAGTAGGGCTAGCATTGTCTTTAAGAAATTCATCAAAACAAAATGAACAGCAACAGTTTTGAAACCCACAGTGGATGATTTTTGAGGATAACTTCCATGGTTTTTATAAGCGTCGTCATCTTTAGCAGGAGATTCCGCAGGAACGCCTGGGATCCGAGTAGTACCACCTGTCTTCTTTTCATCTCTCGCCTTGTTAAAAATTACGGTGAATCCTTCTGCCGAAGCTGGGTCATTCACATCCCACTCACCAAATTTTGGCAGTGGCCGGCCCTTCTCTTGCTGTAAAATGAACATTGCATTAGACACTGAAGAGACAATAACAAGCAACTTCCCATGGCTAGTTTTCCTATTATAAATTCGAGCAAATGACCTGGGGATTTTTAGCATAAACACTTCTGAACTTTATTTCCAGATAATTCAATCTTATTACATTAAGATAACTTAACTGCGCTATTATCGTAAATAATGACAGCAATATCAAAGAAGTAAAATTTCGGAAACCTGTAGGATACCTATATAGAAATAGGTCTTATGGACTCTAAATTTTAACCAGTACCCTGCAAAATACTCCCCAAGAATAATAGCAACCGAATGATTGTGCCTTACTGAAAACATCACTTTAACCTGTAAGGGAAGCCAAATTGTGTGGTCAAAAAGAACAGAAAGCTAAAAGATTATAGAGTTTCCTTCAGATCAGGGCCATCTCTCACATTAAGCTATGGGAATCTACTGATGGTTAGCAAAGCGGTGATTTCTGTGTCTGCTAAGAAGACAAATTTAGTGCAGTAAAAATACTCATGCAATGTGAATCTTCAATTTTCTCAAGTGTAAATTCCCAAAATTTCTATAACTAGAATGCTCTCCACATATTCTATTCTGTCCCCAATATGAGTTGTGTTGTAATAGTTTAATTTGAATCCTACCTTACTGCCCTTCAACCTTTATAGAGTTTGAATTTATGACAATAACAACAAACACCCATTCTGCAAATAGTGTTTCTTGACTAACCAATTTAGAATATCAAAAGAAAGACGAGAATGCTTCAAAGAGAAACACGTGTCATGTTTTAGCACATCTTCGCACAAGCAATGGAAGCTAAACTAACACTACTATAAACACCCATGCTTTGAGTTTTAACATCGAGTATACATCTTCATTAGCTTCGTAGCATTCATACAAAAATATGAATATCTTAGTTAGCAATGAAATATATTTTCAACTTTTTAAATCACACCCAGAGGGGCTATATGAAGGAGAGGTGCTTTCCTACATCCAGGTATGGCAAACAAGAATTCGTTACAAAAAACTCCATAGACATTCTTTTTAGATTTCCACATAAATGTTAGAAAAGTGCCAAACTTATATTGCAGCTAGAAATGGCTAACAGGTTCCCCCCAGTAGCTTGGTTTTCATATCATGGATAGGTGAAACTTTACCGTTAAATTCCATATAAAGAAATACATTCTTAAAGCTAAAATTGCATTTCCATATTAATGATCAACAGTACCTACGTTCCACCAAGTTTCCAATAAGGGGGGGTGAAGGAGACAGGAAATGCACATTGATTTAGATTTATCATTCTAGAATATAATTACTCTAAGCAAAATAGCTAAGTTGCATAAAACATGGAAATGTGTACAAGTTTCCAAAATGTGAATGCCTGGAAACATGAGCACACCAAAATGGGTACACCGGAAACACATTATATAAAAATACAAAAAATATAGATATATAGTTTTCTTTTTTTCAAATAACATATTATCTTGCAAGAAAATAAGAATGATACACATAAATGACATTTTAGGAGACCCGGTCTATATTAACTCTCATAGATGATTACATGATGCAAAATCCCATAGCTTGGTGGACTTGAATAATGCCAACCCCATACCCTAATACATTCAGTGGAAATGCTACAATCCTGCCAATTATAACCCTGAAAAATGTCAAGTCTACTGAATTCTTAATGGGATATGAAATTCTACTTTCTCCAAATGAAGTTTGATGAGGTTGGAACCACTCCCAAACATCCTGAAACAGTTGGTAATGTTAAAAATTTAAGTAAAAGTTGACATTCCAACTTCGACTTCAAAAATTTAATATTGCCATTGATTACCATGGTCACAAACTCCTCAAAGCTCAATCCCCTATATATGTTTTATCTTTAAATGAATGTTGGACAAAAAATCATGGGGGAGTTGGGAGGTTCCCAGATGCCCCAGATGCCCCCCTATTTGGGGGTGCATCCACCTTTCTGAGAGGTGGAAGGATGCGCAGATGCCCCCCTCTTCAAAGGTAGGTGCACTCTTCTTTAGGAGCAGTAGGGGGGTGCCCAGATGCATGTCCCACCACTTTTGGGAAATGTGCTCCCCACACTAGGAACATGTTTCCCCTTGTTTCCCAAAAAATGGGGGGTGGGGTAACATTTCCCAAGGCACCCCCCAACCCAGCCCCTAAAGCATGGGAAGAGAATGGGCGACATCCCTGTGGAACACTAGTCTGTACTTTATTAAAAGAATGATGCAGAGATGGATAGATTGAGATGCTGACTAGTAATCTACAGTGTAAGTCGATCCCTATTTGGTGATTATCTCTCTGGCACTGAAATCTTGTGACTATCGTGTCTGTACATTTTGGTGTTGCAACCCATGGATATCATTTTCAATAGTTGATGTCCAGGAACAAATCTGAACATAAGAAAAGCAGACAGCATTGCGGAAGAAGATTCTGGATGGCTGCTCATATCCACAATAGAATCCGCAACTACAGCTTTCATCATTTTCTATAGTGATGTATGTAGGCCTTGCTTTCTTGCAGTTTTATTTGAGAAGGGCCATATGGATAAAAAGCAAACATGTCAACTGATCGTAATCTGATATGAGGCATTTATGCTGAGTGTAATCTCACAATAATTTGTGGATGTAAGTTTTCAACCAATTTTTGGGTTTAGCACAATGGCGCTCAAGTGGCAAAGACGGGTTTCCTTTACTGGAACTCTAGCAGCCCTCCTGAAAATGAAAAGAAGAAGAAATCTGACCCCAATATGCCTAAGAACCAGTCTAGAACCTCTTGCAGGGCACACTTGCTGTGCTTTGCCTTAATATGTCAGCTTATATGCATCCAGCCCTTAGCAGAAACCGTTGCTCAAAGGATTTAAGAATAGCTGGAAAGTTCAGAATTAATTGAACTTTGGCTATAAAGTGCTCCCACAAGGGTACTTTCTCATTTTCTTCTTCAAAGTTCAACCACAGAGGCAGGGATTCTACATTTGACGGATGATAGGAAAGCAAGGCTGTTCAAGTTGACTGTAGAGTCTAGACTTTTGGTTTGACCCATTCGAGGAATCACCAACTTCCATTGTAGGCTTTGGGTTTGAACCTTTTGAAGAATTCCCATCTTCTGTTTCAGTTTGGGTTAGACTTCTAGGTCTGTCCTTGGAATTATGGTATGAAAGTGCTTTTGAGCGGATTGGCCTTTGGGATCCTATCTGAAGGTGTCCAAGATAATAATACAATGCGCCTTATTATTGTATGCAGGGTTGTGTGTAAATTAAGACCACAGCAAAGCTGATTTCAACCAAATAATTTTGACACTGAATATACTTGAGAATAGCCATTGAAATATGAAAATATTCTCTTTCTTTGCACGATCTTTTCTAAGCCAAGCCACATAGCACAGTTTGAACCTTTCAAAAAACCCACATCTTGTATTGTAGATTATGGGTTTTGAACATTTTGAAGAACTGATCCTGTCCAAGAAACAGCAGATCATCGCTGAAAATGGCTGAATATGAAGTGATTGTCTGGTAGAGAAAATTAAAAGATGGGATGCTGATCAAGTCCCTGATCAGATTGCGGTTGCCTCTGCAACTGGTAAAGATAATTAAATTATAGGATACTGATGAAGTCCCTGATCAACCAGACAGGGAAAGGGGCTTCAGAGAACAACTCTGTTTTTGAAAGAAATCCTTTCCATGATAGAATCAAGCCTGAGACAAGACATTACATTTTCAAATCAGGAACAGTCCACTTCAGACCAAGTTGAGTCATCTCATTCAAAGCTGAGAAGTGAAGACCAAGACAAAAAAGATGGAAGAAACAAGCAACAAAGAAAGAGCAATGGAAAGCAAAATTCGTCCCCAGGCTAGGGCTCAAAACCATGGCTTTGAAAACTACCAAAGAAAAAAAAAATCGTAGGAAGACACTGCCTGAATCATTGCCACTCTCAGTGTAATAGTCAATTCAGAGAATCACATCCTGATTGACAGGAAATTAGGAGTTTTCAGTCATTTTCTCAAGTCAAGAGTGATATTATCCACCAATGTTATAAGACTTAAACAGGTATGACCAGTTTTCCAGCAAATACACTTAGAACTTGTGTTTGACCTAACTCAGACTCACTCAGCCATGTTAGACCAAAATCTGCCACTCAGTTAAGTAGCACATGACTTGAGTTTGATAGCTATGATTGGGCTGCCTAACCATGAGCCTAGTTGGTTAAAAAAAAAAAAATCCCCCAAAAAGAACCTAAACCCCCAAGCACCTTAATAACATCCTTATAATCACATTCCTCCCCTTTTTGCCTCACACACTTCTCAATGTTAGCCTTTGGGGCACTTGAAGTTGTACCACTGACCAGCTGTTCAAGTAATTTTTGAGCTGATTCAAAACTTTGTTGGGGTTGATTTCATTGGGGACTTGCTTTGCAGTTATCATCTAACTGTTTGCTACAAGATTTAATGAGATCTTTTGGCAAACTTTTGTGCCCATTCAGAGGCAAATTCTTGCATTTCAAACCCTGCAATAATATATTGAATCTGTTATTTTTCTGTTTAAGACAACATTATATTTCTATTTGCAGAATTTTAACTGTTTAAGACAATTCCCTGTCTCTGAGAAGAGAGAACTGAATGGAACCACTGAAAAATTTCGGCTGAGGGGGGAGACATAGAATGCAACCATTGTGGGAAGCAAATCAGGGGGTGGGTGCGAGTGGGTATGCACATGCTGAAACAACTCTTATGTATATCGTAGGCGAAGTTAGAGGCTGTAAAAAGGTGCCCACTGCCAACTGATTCATTTAACTCCTCCCCCACCCTTCAAAAAAAAAAGCCAACAGCTCTTGAAGCCATTTCAACAAAGGAAGGCAATAAAAGAAAATTCAAGATGAGAAATGGAAAACCTCTCAGATCCTCAGACAACATGATGGAAACACTAATTTTGGAGCCTACTCCAATCAGCCTACTCATGAGCAGTTTAGAGCAAAGCCACATGAAACATGGAAATGTGAACGAGTTTTCAATGGCAATACTGGGGCATGTGATTTCAATTCTAAATGGATATGAAATTCTACTCCCCATATGGAGGCTGATAACGTTGGACCCACTCTCAAACATCCTTGAACAATTAATGGTAATGTCAAAAAATTTAAGTAAAGGTTAGAAAAGGTAATGTGAAGGAGAATGTTAACCTTTACTTTAACAATTTCATATGACCAGTAATTACCAGAGTGACAAACTCCTCAAAGCTCAATCCCATATCTTGGTTTTTTCTTATGGGATCATTGGCATGGGTCAAATGATAACTTTCTGTGTGTCCCACACCCATCAGGGGTTCTTGAGTGGGCCACAAACTTCCAAGAAAGCACTCAAACTGTCATTGGAAATTGCCAAAACACCTATAAATGCCACCAGTGATGCCATATGGTGTTTCTAGATTTTGAAACAATGTGTGACAAGGATGGTAGCATTTCCATGATGTTGCATACATTTTTTTACCAGTGATGCGGGGGAGCGCCCCCCCCCCTTCGAACCCGCTCCCGAAGCGCGCTCCGGGCGGGAGCGGCTCGGGAGCGGGTCGGGAGCGCGCTCCCCAAATCGCTCCCGGACGGGAGCGATTTTCGGGAGCGTGCTCCCGTAAAAAAATTTGCACTCCCTGGTCTGTGAGGGAGCGCTTCAGGGAGCGATCGCTCCCGCGCTCCCGGAGCGCTTTTTAATGCCCGGGAGCGATCGGGGAGCGATCGCTCCCTGATCGCTCCCGGGCATTAAAAAACGCTCCGGGAGCGAATTTTAAAAATTCGGGAGCGATTCGGCGGAAAAAAATTCCGCGGACCCGAAAAAAACAAAAAATTTAACTTATTTTTTTGGATTTATAAGCCCAATGGGCCAAAACAAAATCATTTCAATGAGATTGAGCTTGAGTTTGAGAGCTGAGGAGCAAGGAGCAAGAGCTGAGGAGCAAGGAGCCAGAGCTGAGGAGCGAGGAGCAAGTGCCAAGGAGCGAGGAGCAAGCTTGCAGAGGTAAGTAACTTAATCATTTAGTTAGTTTAGCTGGTTAGGTGGTTAGTTTGGTTAGTTTAATTTACCTGTTTGAGTTTAAAGATCATTAATTTAAATTAAATTAATAAATTAAATGAATTAATCCCAATAAACTAAATTAATTTGCAGATTCAAGACTCAAACCCTACAAACATCAAACACGATGGACCTGGGGATTTTTATTGGCATTTTCCTCTTCCTGGTCCCTTTTCTGGTTATTATGGTGGTGGAGAGTAGGAAACGGAGGGGGCCTGAAACTGAAGAGGTGGATGAAGAAGCCGGAGGAAGTCAAATAGGTGAAAACCCCAGTGAGGAGGATGTGGAGGAGGGTGAACATGAGGGTCAAAAAACTAAACAAGACCAAACTCCATTGTGGAAATATGTTCAGAGGCCTGAAGCAGGGAGAGGGGGTGGAACCACTAAATTTCATTGCCCCCATTGCAATTCTGATTTCACAGGCTCATACACCCGTTTGAGAAGACACCTTTGCGGGAAAAGGGCATGGGATGGAGAGAAACAAATAGGAATCAGAACTTGCGACAAGGTGTCAACAGAAGATAGAGCCAAATACATAAAGGAAGAGGAGGACGCCCAATACAAAGCAAAAAGATCAAGGGGTTTCTTTGAAAGCTCACAAAGAACTCCTTCAGCATCCTCCCAAGGCAGTGGATATGGACATGGAGGCTCAGGGTCATCATCTTTACGCCGTAGAACCATATCAGATTTCCTTGATGAGGGGTGTAGGAATGATGTGGATTCAAAAATTTACAGGTTCCTCTATGCAAATGGGATACCATTCAATGTTCTACGCTCACCTTATTGGCACGAAATGGTTTCTGCCATAAATGATGCCCCTAAAGGATACAAGAGCCCTGGGTATGACAAGGCAAGAACAGTTGGCCTTGATCATGAAAAAGCAAAAATATCACATTCTTTGAATAAAATGACAAGTTCTTGGACTGACAATGGGGTGTCCATTGTATCTGATGGATGGACAAATGTAAAAGGCAAGCCATTGATAAGTGTTCTCGCTGTGTCCCGAAGTGCTCCCATTTTTCTAGCTGCACATGATTACTCAGACAAGTTCAAGACCGCTATCAACATTGCAGAAGCATTGCTTGAAACAATTGAGCGTATTGGCCCATACAATGTCATCCAAGTCATCACTGATAATGCTCCTAATTGTAAGGCAGCGGGAGCAATTATTGAGGATAGATACCCGAACATATTTTGGTCTGGATGTTTGGTTCACACATTGAACCTTCTGTTGCATGATATTGTCAAAAACAAAAATGAACAATACCAATGGATTGGTGATTTGTACAAGAAAGGAAAAAAAATGATAAAATTTATTACAAATCATAGCAATACCCATGGCCTTTTCCGCAGTCACTCGAGATTGGAGTTGCTGAAGATTGCGAGGACTAGATTTGGTAGCTATTACCTCACCTTCAGGCGCCTTTTGAAGGTAAGAGAGGGTTTAGCTAGCATGGTATCAAGTCCAAATTGGCAGGTGTTAAAGGAAAGGGCTACAAATGTAGCTGACATTGCAGGTTTTGAAACGGTGGAGGAGGCCGCTCTTGATGGGCAGTTTTGGACCACTGTGAGACAGGTATTGGATTTCACCAAGCCAATTTATAACATGATTCGGTTTGCAGATACAGACAAACCAGTGATTGGTGAGGTGTATGAGCAAATGGATACCATGTTGGGGGAAATAAAAGACATTGTTAATAACAGAGATCCTGACTTGTACAATCTGATTCACGATTGTGTGTGTCAACGGTGGAAAAGGCTTAACCTTCCACTACATTGCTTGGCGTATATCCTTACACCAAAATACTACTCAGATTCTTGGTTGGGCAAACCTGCAGCAGGGGGTGGTGTTAGGACCAAACCCCATTTAGATCGAGAGGTAACTAAAGGATATCTGGATGCATTAGAAAAGTTGGTGCCTGACAGGGAGGAATGTGCAGCTGTGCGCCTTGAAATAGGCAGATACTTCACTGGCAGTGGTTTGTATGGTAACTTCCATGCAATGGACGACAAAGATAAATTTGATTCTCTCACATGGTGGGAAACATATGGCGGCGACGGACTTTTGCGAAAATTGGCATTGAAAGTTCTTGCACAGGTTGTAAATTCTTCTTCTGCAGAGAGGTGTTGGAGCACCTACAATTATATACATAATGTGAAAAGAAACAGGCTCAACGAAAACCGAGCAGAAAGCTTGGTTTATGTGCACTACAATTTGAGGTTGTTGAGCCATTACTGTGATCGGGCTAATGAAGATCCCACATATAAAATTTGGGACAATCACCCTGAGGACGACAATTTGGAAGATGGCATTGTACATATGGAAGAACTAGAAGATGAGCTTGTACGGGATGAAGCTGAAGCAGCTGCAGCAGCCATGCCACCTCCACCTCCACCATCCAGTTCTCGGGGCCCGAGTCTTGTTCCATTGCTGTCGCCACCTCCATCGACACCCTCGCGTGGAGGCTCTAGTTCTGGTCGTCGGTCTGGGCGGGAGACTCCTAGAAGACCGCCAAGACCTACTTATACTCCTGGAGACTCTCGTGGCAAGGGCCACTTGTAGATTTACAGTTTACTTGTCTTTTTTAGTTTCTATTAGACTTGTGACTTGTCACTTTAGTTTTCATAACTGTTCAGTGTTGAGTTTTGAGTCCTTGACTCTTGACTCTTGACTCTTTCATATCATTATGACATTATGATATTTTTTGTAAACATTATATCACTGGTGACTGTGACAATGAAAATTTGAAGTTTGAAGTTGGGCCTTGGCAATTATAACTCATTGGTAATGATTGTGAATTATGAATATGATGCTTTGTGAAAGACTAAAGTTGTTTCATTTCATCTCATTATTCATGTTTCATTTTATAAATTTTTAACATTTCATATCATGTTAACAGTTAGAAGTTAGGACTTAGAAATATCTTCGATATTACTTCTTGTAATGGTTAAACTTGGCTTACAAGTACAACTTGTTACTTTGGTGATCAATGATGATAAATGTTATTGAATTGAATGTTATTTTAATTTATTATTTTACTAAGGTTGATGACGATTATAATTTCTAGATGATTGATGTGATATGGTTCAATGATCAATTTATGTTTTTTTATGTTTTTTATGTCTATTTCATCATTCTACATGTTTTTGTTGACATATATGTATCAAAAATTAAAAAATATATAAAATATATATATTTTTAAAAAATCGCTCCCCGATTCGCTCCCAAACCGGGAGCTTCTGAAAATGGTCGCTCCCGCTCCCGCTTCCGCTCCCGCTCCCCGCTCCCGCTCCCGCTCCCAAGTAACACTGTTTTTGACATTTCCAAGTGTTTTGACTCTCAAGATATGGAACATTGCTTAAATAGGCATTTCCTGCAACATAGCTTTAGATTCAAACCTCCAAGCTAAATAGGTTCAATAACTTCTTCGTACTCCATACAACACATGGCTCTTTGCCCCACCATTGATAGTGAGTGAAAGGATGTGAAGCTAGCTACTTGACAATGCATTGGTCAATTTTGGCATGATGTGAATATAGTATTCAATCTTGCTGACTCTCGCTATTATCAACCCATGGTAAGTTATCACTAAATATCATTTGGGCTTCAAATATGCTAATTTTCATGATTTGAGGGTGTCAATTTCGCAAGAGAAGGTGAATGATAACAGAGTGGAATTGAAACAACATTGGGCCAAACCAAGTTGTACCACCATGTTTGGTGGATGAACCAATGGAAAGTCCCAACCCATCATCAATTTCCCTCATTTTTTACCCTTGAGGAGTTATGTTTTTAAACGATATGAAGATATTATTTGAGCTCTTGTACAATGCAGTTATGAAGATGGAGGTGGTGGTGTAGAATGTAGTTCGAGCCATTACCAATGATGCAAGTAATTATGTTTTCCCAACCAAGATGTTGCAGGAGAAACATTGCACTATTTTCTGGACTTCATGCTTACACATTATTTGAACCTCATATTTAACGACACTAGAAAACTTGATTGGGTAAAGAAGGATCAAGCCACAACCATAACAAAACTCATCTATAATCACATGTGGTCCTTAATCTTAATAAGGAAAAGAACCAAGAGCAAGGAGCTTGTTCGACCAAAGATTACTCGCTTTGCAATAAACTTTCTTGTGTTGCAACCTCTTATTGCACAAATGGACAACTTAAGACCAGTTAGTGTCCTGTTGTTTCTTGCAAATGGTGGATGGGGATAAACGTGCAACGAGTTATAAACTTAAATCTGTAAGGTCATGGATCACGCCAACAAGATAATAAGTATTATCAATGAGTGAAAGAACAAGTATCTTCTTTTGTTTGCAAAATTATTGAGAATAGATGGAACAAGCAACTCCATCAATATCTACATGCAATTGGGCCTTTCTTAAACCCAAAGTATCATTATGCAAAAATCTTTTAGTAGAATTTTAGATCACATGGTCAAGGATGGATTAATCAATTTCATAGAGTGCATGGTCCCTAATCCTACAAAATCAAGATCACAATGAAAATGTTGGTACTTTTTGTAAAGACATGGTTATTTGACAAAAAGACAAAAGCCAACCAAAGAAGTATTTTAATTTTTGAAGTTAAGGATTTCATTATTCTTGATTCTAGAATTTAAAATTATAATTTTGCAATGTATTATTTATCATTCTAACTTTTTCTTATGGCGACTTATTGATGGAAACAATATGGTTCCCATTGCCCCAAGCTTCAAAGTTTTGTAATTCAAATCCTCAGTCTTCAAGCCTTGAAGGGAAAGATATCTATGGCAAAGTTCATGAGATCCCTTTTTGGATTAGAGCAAACGAGATTGTCAAAATCATTTGGCCAATTGTTGAAGTGTTATGGATGGTGGAAGGTGATAAACCTGCCATGGATTATGTTTATGAGCAAAGGAAAAACAAAGGTAGCATACAAAGATATAAAACTATACCCAAAAATAAACGTATGTCCCTACTTAGTGAATCGCAGATGAGAGATGGAACAAAGTACACCATCAAACTATACATGGAGCTAAGTAATACCTAAACCTAAAGGTAACATTACACAAAAGACTTTAAAGCAAATATGTTTATGAGCAAAAGAAAAACAAAGGTAGCATACAAAGATATAAAACCATTAAAAAAACATATATCCCTGCTTGGTGAATCACAGATGAGAGATGGAACAAAGTACTCCATCAAACTATACATGGAGCTAAGTAATACCTAAACCTAAAGGTAACATTACACAAAAGACTTTAAAGCAAATGGAGAGGTGAAAGATGGATTGTGCAACTACATCAAATGCATGGTCCCAATCCGAGAGACTCAAATTATTATTTTATATTCTAGTATAATCATTTGTGGTTTCTAGAGGCCACTCAAAACCTCAATGTTTCAGAAAATTATGTTTCTGTGTCGTTTTGCTATTTTCACCCTTACAGAAGCAGAACTTTGTATATATGGTATCTAAGGCTTTGGATTTACATTTTAAGTATTCACAGAAAATTTCATGTATTTTTTCATTCCACCAGTTTTTATATCAATTTTTGGCCAATTCCAATTAGGTTCATAATTTTAGGATTCTAAATCCCATCCAAATCTAGTTCTGCTAACTTTGAATTGGTTAATATTGAAATACAACTAATGTGATATCAATTTTTAGAGCCATCTTTCAAAGGTAAACCAAAGTGTAAAACCCTAAGTTGCAAGAAACACCTAGTTTGGCCATGTCCTATACCCAAAACCTCTAAAATGTTGAAACAGTTGCAAAAAGCCATCAATAATACCATACAACATTTCCAAATCTGAAGATGTTCTTTGATACAAACAGAGGTGTTTCCAAGGCATTTCAACCATTTTCAGTCACATTCCTAGCACTTATTTGGAAAGTTTCTGAGCCCACATAATTTCCCATGAGCCCATGGGAAAATATTGTCCAATCCATGCCAATGACCCTTTAAGGCAAAATATACATAGGGGACTGAGCTCTGAGGAGTTTGTCAACTTTTACTTAAATTTTTAGCATTACCATCTATTGTTTCGGGAAGTTTGGGAGGTTCCAACCTGGTTAGACTTCATATGGAAAAAGTAGAATTTCATATCCCACACATTTAGAATGCAACTTTTGGGAATTTCAGGGTTGGAAAAATTGTAGCGTTTCCATTGGATTCTATTATATATGAGGGTATGGGGATTGGCATTAGTCAATATCGCCAAGCTATGGGATTTTGCATCATGTAAACATTTAACATAGACATGGGTTTTGTGTCATTCCTATTTTCTTACAAGATAATGTGTTATTTATAAAAAATAAAAAATAAAAGAACTGTCTAGGATTTTTGTCCTTTTTATATACTGAGTTCCCTCCACATACCCATTTTTGAGTGGTTGTGTTTCCCAGCAGTCCCATTTCTAAAACTTGTACATGTTTTGTGCTACTTGGGTAAAACGGTAAACCCCTTCAAAAGTCCTGAAAAGCTTTGTAGTAATGACCATGGCTATGATGACCCATATAAGAGTTAACTTCTATAGCATTTAGACATATCCTTCGATTAGTATCTAGTTGGTGTTGCAAACAAGTCTGTTTCACATTAACCCTATCAATGGTTTTTATGGGAATCCATCAAAATCGCTTCACACAAGCTCCAATTGCAAGCCTTCTCTTATGTGTGTTGACTTTTCACCTCTTATTGTAGATGGTTGACAATGGAAAACTTCAACAAATTCTTTCATTTTCAATGGACATGTAAAAAAAATCGCAACTTGCTTTTAACCAAAATGAGAAACAATACAGAAATTTTATATTGTATAAGACTTACGCTCTAATCTTCCCAACTAGAAGCTTGGTAAATTCCAACATGGTGGAACTTACTTTCAACCAATCCAAAATTGTCATACTCATAACGAACAGTTAAAATGCTAATTAATAAAAGTATCTTCACAAGAGTATAGCAAATCAATTAGGGAAAAAAGTTTTTGTACTTTACCAAAATATTAAGATAAGATCAATTAGCCAAGAGCTTAAGTAGGAGGCCACTCCTAGGTTCTTTGGAAATTATAAGGGCATTAAAACCCATAAAGTGTGGGCTACCAAACCCAATTGCAAAATCAACAATGACTGGTTTGAATTGACAATAAACTCCAAAATGCATTAAGTTACATGTCACAAGCCACAAGGAAGTGTATTAATTGATTTTATAAGTTGGTAAACATCCAGCATTACAACCAACCATAAGCTATAAGTGCACCAAAAACTCAAGTTCAAATTATCTACTAACCAATGTAAATCCTTTTTACACCCATAACTATCAAGTACCAAGAGGGATCAAATTTCTTAAGGTGTAAATTTTTTTATCATTCATCCTTCGAATAAAACTGCAATTTTCTCTGATGATAAGAAATATCATGTAGAAACCTGATACGCAACTCCTTTCATAGACTTAAATGGCTAAACTTCGAAATTCAATCATTTCTTAAGGTGTACATTTTTTATCCTTTAATTCCATGTCATGTGTTAATTCTTTCATATTAAATGATAAATTTGATCCCATTGGTTGCTTGAGAGGCCTGAGATTAAGATTGATCTATGTTGGTTTAGTGTTTAAGATGTTGTCATGTTCTAGTTGTAACTCAAAAACATAAATCTAAAATTTACTCTAAAGCCGACTTGTATTTTTTTAATTTTTTAATGTAAATATTTTTTTATTATTTTTCAATATAATGTTATCTAATGCTAACTTGACAACATCTCCCCCGTACTGAATTGTAGAGCACCTATCGGCAAAACAGCTCACTTATCCTTTCAATAAAACTGCCCTTTTCTCTGATGATAAGAAATATCGTGCAGAAACCTAATTATGCAACTCGTTTCATAGACTTGAGTGGTTAAGCTTCAGTAATGACTTAAAACAAGACTTTAAACTAGAATCTGAATTAAAAGCAAGAAGGCCATAAGCATGTCAAAAACAAAAATGCATTGCAATAGTTCTATCAAACTTGCATCCCTATATTTCTTCCAACTCCATTTCTCATAAGCCAAGGGTTTCTTAAGAGACTCAAGTGGTGATAAACCTTGAATCAGGTTAAAGAAATCAACTCAATAGTCATAAACATAGCGAACCAGCTAAGTGAGTGCATGCATGCATGCATGTACATATGTATATATGACATCCATCCATGCATACATACATACATACATATATACATATGTACATGTATGCACGTATCCATCCATCCATCCATGCATGCATACAGAGCCAAGGGAATCCAAGTGCTTCTTTGGACTGATTGTTATTTGACGTATAACTTGCCTACTGCCAGCCTTCATGGGTACTTGGAAGTCACCAATGCACATAAAGCATGCAGCATCTATTTTGTCAGGCTGGGAACGTACACCATTTTTAAGATGAATCCACTGCCCATCCTCCTCTCAAGGTGTCCAAATGTAGGGTACTAAGACATCTAGCAGAAACTACGCAATCTCGTACAGCGCCATGAAGAATCTTACACTAGTTTTCTCAGTAATCTTATACTTGAGATGGTTCTTTTGCTTCACAGCACTCATCACCATTAGTTGGCAATCACATGTACCCCATAGAGCTTAACATGTGACAGAAGATCAATTAGTTGGAATTGGCCATTGGGAAAAAATTCCAACCATTGTAACTGCATATCACAAGTTTACAAACAGTAAACAAGAATTAAAAGTCTCAAGTGGTGAGAAAGCTCGAATCATGTTAAAGAAATCATCTCAATGGTCATAAACATAGGGAACCGGCTGAGGAAATCTCCTAAAAGGAAACTAGGCATATATATAGACACACACACACACACATATATGTACGCATTATGTATCCTCTCTTGGAAAGGCAGAAGCTTAGAATGTCTATTTATTATATCAAGTTTCATTTAGATGACAATGCAATAGGCTCTGCAATAATACTAGAATGTGTTTAGAAACAACACATCTTCTTTTTCGTAAAAATATGTAGCTACTGGCTACCCTTCGATTCCTGTATAGTGTATTGAATCTGAAGTTTCAAATGACAAGCTCCTAATTAGAAATAGAATAAGGGACCCTGAGTAGCAGGTAAAGACACTGTCTTGCACCATTTCCATCAAACCGTCACAATTTTGCTGACTTTATTTACTATGCCTTTTGCTCACCAACACCCATCATATGTATCAAGTTCCATACAAACAAGTGCCCATAAAGTTAAAACATATTAAAGAGCACCATGTGGATAAAGAGAGGCAAGGGAGTCCAAGTGTTGCTATGAACACTGCTATTTGAGGTAGAACTTGCTTACCCTCTATCAGTACTTGAATTCACCAATGCACATAAAGCATGTGGCATCCATTTTCTCAGGGTGGAAATCTGCACCATTATAAAGATGAATCCATTGTCCATCCTCTCAAGGTGTCCAAATGCAGGGGACTAAGACATCTAGCAGAAACTATGCAGTGTAGACAACGCCATGAAGAATCTTGTACTAGTTTTCTCAGTAAGTAAGATCTTGTTTTCCAGATGAATCAGTAAGACTACAACAGCACTTTATGACATGTGTGCACTGCAATGTTTTTGTGCAATTTTTAAGCCATGCCATCGTTGTAAGTATGTAAACAAACATGCAAAGCAATAATTTTTCCAGTAAGTTTCCATAGACATACAAATAGACTCATGGCACATGCACTGAGATCACAAAAATTGACACAAAGAAATGGACAATTTACATGAAACCCAAATAAAATAGAGATCATAAAGTTGTAAATTGTGAAAGACATATCTATTGAATCATCATGATTCAAAACTGATTTTGCTATGTGATTTTCTTTCTAGAAAACCTACTCACAGCAGCACATGAATATTTCATCATAGGCTGTAATAATATGTATTCTTTGAAAGGATGACAGTTGCATCCCTTCAAGTAATATGCACATCAGTTTCTCTCAAAAGAGAACGTGATAACCACAACAACAGGTTCAACTAAAAGTTGCCTCTCACTATTTCACATTGGCACCCTACCACTTTGTGTAGATCAGAATCCTTCAACTGTAATGCCTGCTAGTGTCCTATGAAGGGTACTTGTGCGCAGTTTCTTTCTGTCCTGAACAATTTAACAAAACTGGTGCCGGGATCATACCAGTGCATCCAAAAGCTCCACTGACAATTATGATCCCATGAGTGACTGATAATTATGATCCCATGAATGAATATAGCTTTTGTCTTACTTCTAAAGAAAGAACAGCCAGTTCAGTAGTTGTTCCATGAGCATGAATGAATTCACATATAAGAACAAGTTAAAAGGACTCTTTGGCATGTATACTAGACTTTAAATTCTGCTTCCTGTATACCCAGAAATAAGTTAATAATTTTCAAAAAAATTAATGGCACAATACGTTATCAACAATGAAGATAAAGACAGTTCTCCCCATTAGCACCATCAAGGAATCTTCAGAACAGAGAAGCATCCATAAGGTCAGTCCAGTCACCAGTGTTCAAACTTCAAAAGCAATTGCATTCACCAAGTTGGACAACAATCAAAACCCATGGGAGAGAGATGATCATAACTGAAGTTTGCAAAGCCTTCAAGCTAAGTAGGTAAATGGGAGTGGTAGCCACAATAACATCAAACACTTGCTTCAGGATACACATGACCTGGTGAACGCCTGCCAGATATAAAGTGGAATGAAAAAGTAACATTTGATGGAATTAGGAACTGAAGGAGCAATAGTGTACACCTAACGGGCAATGTACGGTCAAGGGAGAAAATAGCTTACAGAGGAAACTGAAAGAAGATAAGTAGGGTTACTTCAATCCTACAATAGACACATGTTTGTTGGAATTATCTTCCATAACCACTTAAGCCGTTTGACAAAGTTTGGCCAGCAGTCAAAAACTTTGCAAAACAGACTGCAAAATATCTATCAGAAATTAAAATATGGAAAGAGTCAAGTCACCTTCTTCAATCCAAGTCTGCAAAGGAAAAACATGAATATGACTTAAGGAAGTCAGTAATCAGCTAACTGCTTAAGTCAACATTAGCTTGAAAGGAACACAACTTGTCTCAGACGATGGGGTATCAGAAGGTGCTTCCAAGCTTGCTTCCTCAAATGAAGTGTGTAAGAAATTGCGTCAGAATAGAAAAAATATAATAGAAATTTTCAACCAGTTAATCAGACAACAGCATGCTACAGTAGGTGATTGTTCATGATCCAATCTCTCCACTCTTTGGTCTAGTAATATTAAGCATGCATGGTACTTAATGATAATCTATAAGAAAAGTAGAGCAAGTAACCTACTTCATACGCTGGCAGCTGCATTCCTCGAAGCAATTTTGCAAACAATTGCAAATCTAGCTGCTAATGAATTGAAAGTGAAGCCCAGAATAATTCAAAGAAAAGTTTATGATTCTGCACCATTGATAATTTTTTGAATCGCATGATATGCCTAACCAGCTTGAATTCTAGCTGCTAATGAATTGAAAGTGGAGCCCAGAATAATTTCAAATCAGTTTTTATGGTTCTGCACCATTAATAATTTTTTGAATAGCATACTATGCCTTGCCTAACCCGCTTGAATTGGTCTTTACTCAAAAATCAAAATGCCTACTACAAGCAAATGAATGCTACAGTACAACTCTTTCAAGGATGGGGGTATGCATTATGGCCAAATGGTTATTTTTCTGACAATTCTGCTTAATGCCTAAAATTAATATTTTCTCAGAAACCTACATAAGATTAATAGCCAAGTGTTTATATTCTCAAACACTACGTTGCACGCTTCTCATAAAATACATTTCTTATTTATTAACTCAAATGGTTCAACACCGATAACTGTATTTACCTTTTTTAAGTTTTTTGGCAAGGTAAAGATTTTTTAAACCACGGGGAGCTATGGACCAGAACTTGTCGTCAGAGCCACTTCAATATGGCAGACTGTTAAAGACAGCCAACATGGACATTGTTTTAGAGCTCGTTACCTGCCAGGGTTTGAATGTAGGCTGTTTGTATGACGATGATCAAACATTAGATGGCAGTCCAACAGACTAATAAATACCATATTTACATCACACTATTTGATTCGCCAAAATTTCCTTCCTACTTAGTATCATAATAACCATCAGTGGCGATATGTGCGATTAATTTCATGCTTATGATTTAAACCACATCCAATCCCTGCACGCACGCTGCAGCTGAGGGTTATAACTATCAATATGTTTGTAAAATTAGTTGAAATGCATTTGAACCATTTCATTTGCTTTTGATTGATCTTGGGGTTGCTACAAACCTCAATTCCTCATTATGATAGTGCAAAAAGCCACTTTAACGTGGGCAGAATGAGATTTTAACGTTGCACCTCTCCCAAGCAAGCGCGGAGCCTCTCCCAATTCACCATGGGCCAATCCCCAAATTAAACGCTTTTCAACCTGTGCAGTTATTTTCCTTTTTTCAAACTAGGGAAGGTCAGGTCTTATCAGCACTCGCATTCTCGCCACGGCTTGGGAGGTCCACATCAGCAGCTGACAAAATTCCACTCATAGAGCCTAGTCACTTATCACTTCCGCTCATAGCAGATCCACAGCCTTGTTTTTCTCACATAAACCACCCAAATTTTGGTCAGATCAGGTACTAAACTCATGGGATGTGTTGCTCTGGAGATTCCCGGGTAGATGAGGGAAGATGAAGCACCAAACGCTGGGATTCAGGCCTGCGGTAGTTCAGGTAAAGTTCCACCAGTTTAACGCTGAACCATAGTGCAACCGACGGGTCCAAAGCCTTGATAAGGTCACAGAGATACTCCCGCACTGAAATAATTTTTTGATGAAAATCCAGAGAGGGTTTTTAACTTTTTCTTGATTTTCCTACACAAATTTTAATCATCTAAAAGCTAAAGCAAGTTTCAGATAGAACATATTTATGTGGAATGGCAAACAAACGTATATTACATTGAAATATCGAGATATACTACAAAACACATGAAAGTAAAATGATAAGAGAGAGAAAAGACAGAACCTGCAGTGGAGTATCAATATCCATTCCATAGGAATACCTGCTGATTTCACACAAAATCAAAACAACATACAGGCTACGATTTTTTAAGATTTCCGGTAACCCTCGGTTTTTTTCGATTAATCTTCCATCGGAACGGTCTATTATGCCGTGTAGTATGCGTATTGTACAAATTCTGTTTTGAAGTTTCGCGAAAGGATTTGAACAAAAAGCAATAATATTGCTCCCGCATGGCCCTTGCCTAGCCTTGGAGATCAAAGCTATCTCTTTCTGTCCTCAAAAGGTCCGAAAATATAATACTTACAAGGAAAAACTTAACTACGGTTTCGAAAGACGATATCAGATCTAACAAAACAAAATAACTATAAATTTGCCTGATATTTCGCACCCCATGGCAGAGCGCGATTCAGAAGATCTGATAGTCCGTCGAAATTTAGGTCCTTGATGGATTTTGCCAGAGAAAAACGCAAACTTTAAAGCAAATAACGGATTTCCAGCGAATATCAAGAGACTTACCGACATGTATGTGTCTTTTGCTTGAAAGAGAGCCTGATCGGGAATTGATCACCGGACCTCCTGCTCTTCAAATGCGCTGAAGCAAAAAAAGACAATTCCTCTTGGTCTCTGATGAAGGACGCTCAACGATTATACATACAAAGGCCACAGCCCACCGCCACGTCGGATGGAAGACGATGATAATAACAAGCCCCAGCCCTAGCCCCTGCACTGTCATGTGACCGCCGGCGGAAGCGTGGATCCATAGGTCCACGAGAATCGAGATTACCCGTCCAACTCAGATTCCTCCCTTGAGATTGTCAAAGCAAACAAGCGCTCGCCATTTAACCAAGGTTAATTTTCTACGTCTGCACGAATATCCTCCCAGCCCCACGTCCAGGGCTCGAAACTCGTGGTTGTGCAAATTATAAAATAGGAAAGGCAGTCTACCCTGCGCGGTGCGAATTTTCCGCAGCACGCGGGAGACATCCCAAGGGTCGCCAGTACGATTCCCGGGGAGAAGAACTTGCACGGCATGCCCCGCTGTCGCATCGAGCTGACGGGGGACAGCCAAGCTGTCACGGAATATCTGAGTCCGTTGCTCTGTCTGTGCCGGCAACCTTCTCTGGCCGCCATAGATTCCCGTCAAACTTGCCTGCCGCCGTCCCATCCACCTGCCCGACCGTCAAAATTCTTGAATTTTTTTGTTTCCAATATCCCTCTTCCAACCCTAATGTTAACCCCTTTTTTTAATTTAAAAAAAAAATAATAATAATAATATTTTATTAAAAAGGGGTGACACATGCGGCGACTATTTGTATTGTCAAAGTCTATTCAAAGCTAGAATTTGACTGACTTAAACCAAAACACCTCGTCCACCCATTCACACACCAAATTAGTATAAATAGAATTAAAAATAAATGGAAAGCATTATTGCAACTATAAACATATTATAAATAGTAATTAAAGTCAACTTAATTTTAAGTTTCCATATATTATATAATTAAATAGATGTTAATATTTATTTAATTTTTCATTTTTGAAATAATCATTTTGCATTGAGTTACACAGCAGGTTAAATATGTTTTGTTTTTTATTTTTTAAGTTGACTATTTTTAAAGTTAATTAAATAAATAAAAAACATTAAATTCCAATTTTAAATTAAAAAAAAATTGGGCATGTAGGTTTTCAAAATAAATCATTAAGATATTGAATATTTGTTTGGAAATATTGAATATTTGTTTAATTTTTTAGTGGATGCTTTATTTATTGTGAAAGACATTTAAAATTGAATTTGATAATAGAAAATGATATTGAATTTATAATTTATGGAGAAAGAATAAAGATTATTGTTTATTTTTTCCGATAAAAACTTATTTTTTATATGTAAG
Source organism: Pinus tabuliformis (assembly GCA_031772625.1). Taxonomy (NCBI): domain Eukaryota; kingdom Viridiplantae; phylum Streptophyta; class Pinopsida; order Pinales; family Pinaceae; genus Pinus; species Pinus tabuliformis. Next base: position 1,002,444,131 of record CM062811.1, on the reverse strand, counting down.
AATTTTTTATTCTTTATTTTTTAGTGGACACTCCACTTATTTTTAAAAATATCTAAAGTTCAAATTGATAAAAATGATTGAGTCTATAAAGAAGAAAAAAATAAAAGTTATTCTCCTACTTTGCCAATAAACACTTACCCATCTTTAAAAACATTTAAAATTGAAATTGATAATAGAAAAATTTATAGAGAAAAGATAAACGCTGATCTAAAAGAGTAAAAAATAAAAAGTGGTGGCTGTGAAAGGTGATGGTTGTAAAACAGATAATAAAGTAATATTTATTTTTTTAAAGACCATTCTAAAAATAGCCAACCTTACTGAAATTTAATTTAATAATATATGTGAAGAGATAACTCATGGTTAAATAAAATTAAAATGATTAAAAGTGAAAAAGAGGATATATATGATTAAAAAAAGTCAAATGTGGTGCCAAAGAATCTCGAATAAAATGAGAGGCAACGTATGGAAGGGAAAAAATAAAAGTAAAATAAGGGTGATAGTTGTGAAAGAGAGAGTAAAACCATATTTATTATTTAAAGATTTTTGTGAAAAAATAATCAATTTTATGGGAAATTTAATTTAATAATATATATAAGGAAATAATTAATTGTTTAATTATTATTACAATAACTAAAAGTGAAAAAGAGGAAATATATGATTAAGAAAGTCAAATGTGTTTTGAAAAATTAATAAATTTAAGAGCCGGGGACTAGAGTAAAATGAGAGAAGAGTTGAAAGGGAAGGAAGATAAACTAACCATAAATTAAGATTTATCAAATACCAATTAAATTTTTTAATGTGTAAATATTTAAATAATAAAAAATATTATACTTTGAGAAATTTGATCTTTTGTTTTGATGATGAATTTAGATAGAGATTGAAACGAAATTTTCTATGTGATTTCTCTATAAGATCTTGGGTTACATTATGAATCACAAAAGCATTCAATCTTAAATTTGATCTCTATTTTTTGTTATATATATATATATATATATATATATATATCATAATGGGTTGTAGAGCACTTTAATTTTTTGTGTCATGTAAGGTTAAGTTTAATTTTTTGTGTCATGTAATGTTAAGTGCCAACATCTCTCTCATGGTAGGTTATGTTGTATAGCACCTCAATATGTAATTAACTAGTTGTATAACACCTCAATATGCAATTAACTAGTTGTATAGCACTTCACAGTGCAATTAACTAGTTGTATAGCACCTCATAGTGCAATTGAGTGCCAAAGCAAATCCATCTTAGAATCAAATATTTTAAGGTGTAATTTTTTTTATCATTTAATTTCATGTCATGTATTAGTCATATATACAGCTTAAGTGGGCCTAATGGTTAAGAGTATGGGTTTCCTCCTAAGAGGGGGTAGAGTATATATGCTTTCGTAGACTTAACAGTCAAATCGCTACCCGAAGGTGAGTCCCTTGTCCCACAAACAAGGGGGTCTCATACACCAATTTGGTGTTTGTCTTGGTCATGACCTTAAAATTGGATGATAATAATAATAATAATTTCATATTAAAAGATCTGTTTTAACTATTTAAATCCCTCTAGACACTTGGTAGATCTCCAATTAAAATAGATCTAGGTTGATTATTTATAATAATATATAAATTGAAGTTTTTAAATAATATGTTTACCAATATGAATTTTCATTATCTAAATTTCCTTTATTGTAATAGGCATATTTTGAATTTTTTTTAAAGAGATTATCTAGAATATTATTAATAATCACAAAAATTGCAATATAACACATTGAATATCACTCACTTGTTATTTTAATTATTACTTTTATTAATTTTTAAATTGAGTGTGTGTTTGTTTTAACTATTAATTTATATTTAACTTTTTATTGATCTAAACATTCCTCACTTATAGAGACCCCCAATAATAAAACCAACCTAGATCCATCTTAATCCCTGATTTATCAAGAGCCGAGAGGGACCAAATCTTTTGAGGTGCAAAGCTTTCTTTTAGTTTTGCTCTCAAAAAGATGTTTGCATCTCAAGTATTTTGATCACTCTCCATACTTGATAGATCTAGGGTTAAGCTGGATCTAGGTTAGTTTTAAATGATCATTTCATCTTCTTCTTTTTTATAAGTAAGAAAGTATTTATTAATTCAAAAGATGGTAATTACAATCAGAGTGGGCTAGCTCGAGCAGGATGCTCATACACCAATTTCGAACTTTCCTTTTACAATAGTTACAAAAAAGCCCCTACTTCGGGGTTGAAAGGAGAGATGGAGGTTCTACTTGACAATTCTGCAAAAATTACCAAAATTGCCCATTAACCTGAGAGGGTGAGAACTGTGACTATCTAGGGGACCCGAATCGCAGAGAGTAGCATTATTGTCGAGAGTGGCCTAGATATGAGGATAGTTCCAGAGACCTGCAAAAAGAATCATACAACTTTTCATTAAGCAAAGTCGTCTGAGGGATTGTCTTCCAACTTGATGAGCTTCTCCGAAGAACTTCTAGTAGGGGCGTCCGTCAAAGCCTGGTGATTGATGGAGGCGCCAACTGTCTCTTTCTTGATGCTTGGAGAGCCACCGCTGCTGACCTGCATGGTAGCTATACATGCTTCATCATAGCGTAATGTGGCGAGTCCCCCATGACGAAGTGTCGGTGGTGGACAAATTCCACATAGACAATGAGTTTATCATTCAGCATGTCTAACTTTGCCTCCACAGCTTTAGTATTTTCAAATTGTTCTTACAATGTGAGTCCGAGAATGGTATTGAGCTGCCATGAGAGCTCAATGGTGCGACTCTATAAATTATCCCTAGCACAGGCAAGGCATAGGTCGAGTATCCATTCAAATTGAGCATCTACTGCTTCCATGGTCACCCACCATCTTATGTTCTACACCTAGAGCTCCAGATTATGAATGTGGTCCTAGGTTTCAGGGTTAATAGAGACAACATAATTGAGGGCTATTATTCTTGTCGATACCTCAGATCTTGTGCGGGGCTTCATGCTAGGGTTGTCCCACCTTGTGTTGTTGCGGTCGCGGCCGCGGCAAGGGATAGGGACAGCACTACGACGAGAGGTCGTGATATGGAAGGAAGGGGAATCATGAGGTAAATCCAAGGAAAATACAATGAAAGAGAAGGCTTGAGGGAGAAAAGAGCAGTAGGGAAGAGTGAGCGGGTCGGGGTATTCATAAGAGGAACATGCGGCTGAGGTGGGAAAGAAAAAGACAGGCATGAAAAAGCCATTAATTGTGGCCAGTAAAAGGTACAACACATTCATGAGAGAGCACAAAACGGTACAGGTTGAGGGATCAGGTTAGTGGGGACTCTGAAGGATCGATGCAATCTGGTAACTTCCTACCTCATGAGAAGAGTTGGGATGGTTGTTGTTTGAGAAATTCAGTATGAGGGGATGCGAGGATTGTACCATTCTTTTTCTAGAGATTAACATGCATTCTCATTATTGAGAGAAACCCATACTCCTTTATCAATGTTATTTAATGCCTCACAATCCTGGCGGAGAGGTCCATCCTCCAAGTCCCTCCATGCAAGGGAGCGGATTCTTGTGCTACCAATTGTTCCTTCATTTGCCAACTTGTCAGCCAGGTTGTTAGCCTTCCATCTGATGACTTGTAATTGGAGCCCACTCAGCTCTCCAACGTGTTGGTTGATGCGATGCAAGGTATTGTTGAGCCTCCAGTTGTCTATTACCTTGGTGACAGTCATGCCTTGTTGAAGCTTCTGACAAGCCTGGGTGGCGAGAGTTGAATCTCCTTCCATGATGAGCGGCCAAAATCCCTAGACTTTGGCAATGTCCAGACCATGTTCTAGATCTTGGAGTTCAACAACATTGTTGGTAGCTATGCCTAGGTTGCCCGCATACAAGCATATTATCTCTCCTTGTGAGTTTCTGAAGACTCCACCAAAACTAGCAGCTACAAGACTGCCTTTGGAAACTCCATCGCAATTCAATTTGAGGATGTCTTTATCCGGAGGGTGCCAATGATAAGGAGCTTCATGGTTTTCCATCATTGGAGTTAAATTATTCTAAGGGGGAGGGTGCAACTCAAGGAGTTGTAGGATCCTCATATCAGTAGGACGAGGGGGGTCACCAAAGATCAATAATTTCGAGATGGCTACATGTTCTCGAATTGTATGTTTAATTAAGGTGAGGATATTCTCTTCTGGCCTTTTTTCTTCTCTGAAAATTCGTGTATTTCGCTCTTTCCATACTACCCAATATATGGTACCGGGGATAATGTTCGAGGCCCTATCAACCATTGGGTGTGAGGAGAAATAAGTTCTCCAATTGTTAAGAGTGTTGAGGATGGAAGCCTTGTCCCCATCAGAAGATCTGAAAATGACCTTAGCCCACTCCCAAAGTTTGTTAGAATATTCACAGTCGTACAGGAGATGGTTTATTGTTTCTTCGCGCTCTTCACAGAGAGGGCATCTTGAGATTCTGTTGAATCCTCTTCTGCATAAATTTTCCCATGTTATAATCTTCCTTTGCATGGTTAGCCAAAGAAAAAGGGTGATTTTGGGCCATAATTGTCTGCGCTACAGAGTTTTTCATTTTTGTTGGGGCTGTAGTTGATCACGGTTTGCCATATAGTCATAGGCTTCTTTGAGATTGAAATTGCCTTCTGAGTTTTTACCCCATCTGATCTTATCTTCACCTCTATTGAATTGGATTTGAATTTCTTGAATGGTATTAGCAAAAGTTCTCCAATCAAATCCAATGGGTAGAGGTTCCCAATATTTGTATTCCAACCATTCTTGCCATTTTTCCATTTCGTTGTTGGGCTTCCAGTAATGGGCCACCCTGTGCTTGCCTTTTTCTTTCATAGTAGTGCGAATTTGGGTGAACTGGTCCCTGTTTAGGTCAGGTAGTTGTTGCCAAACATCTTCCCAAAAAAGGGATTTTTCTCCATGACCAATCTCCCAGAAACTGTACTTTTGAATGATAACCTTATTCTCCCATGCTTGATTCTAAATTGTCAAACCTTTGATGTTGCCTATGAGCCTGATGAGATTGTCATTTGGGTGAAATGGTGCATACTTTTCCCTCCAGATGAGGCCCCAAGGTGTTTGTGGGTTGTCTATCCAACGCCACCAGGTCTTGGCCCCTAAGGCTTTTCAAAGAATATTTGGATCCCTTAAACCCAACCTCCAACATTTTATGGTTTACATACCTTCTCCCAAGCTACAAGAGCCCATTTTTTATTAGTGTCTGATCCCCTCCATAAAAAGTTCCTTTGGATGCATCTGATGGTATTGGTGATTGATTTGGGGGTGGCTAGAGAAAAAAACATATACAGAGGCATGGCCTGCAACATTGATTTAACCAGGACCAGTCTTCTCACCAAATTAAGGCAGCGAAAAGTCTAATTGGAAAGTCTTTTGCTAAGTTTGTTGAGAAGGTCCTCCCAGTTGGATTTTTTGAAATATTTGTCGGTTAGAGGGACTCCCAGATATCTAGAGGGGAGAGAACATCTTTGAAAGCCTAGCATTCTAGTGATATTTCTTTGAATGGAAATGGGAGTATTGAAGAAGAATAATTTGGATTTTTCGAGGTTGATGGAAGTTCCCGAGGCATCTGAAAAACATTTGAGAATTTCTTTGAAAGAGAGAGCTTCCTTGACAGTGGGGATGCCCATTAACAAGGTATCATCTACAAATTGTTGATGGGTTGAGGAGGGGGCATTATCATGAAGCTTGAGGCCAACAAGGGAGTTGTTAAGATTGGCAGCCTTTAGGGATTTTCTTATACCTTCAACCATGATAACAAAGAGGAAGGGAGACAGGGGGTCTCCCTGTCTTATGCCTCTGGTGGGGAAAAAAGGCTTGGAGGGGGAGCCATTGAGAAGAATGGAGAAGAAGGCTCCAGAAACCATGGCCATAATCCAATTAATATAGTCCTGATTGAATCCAAAAGCCTTTAGTACTTCCTTCATGTGATCCCAACTTATTTTATCAAAGGCCTTCCACATGTCAATCTGCATCATCATGCCAGGTTTCTTTTGAACTTTAAGTGAGTGAATCAGTTCATGAGATAGAATAATGTTGTCCATTATTTTCCTTCCCTCCACATAGCTCGATTGGTTTGAGGATATAAGGAGGGGAAGGACAGACTTGATCCTATTGGCAAGGACCTTTGAGATGATTTTGTAGATTACATTGCAGAGGGCTATAGGATAGAACCAATTTAGAGAATCGACACCTTCTTATTTAGGAATGAGAGTGAGGAAGGTAGCATTGAGGGCTTTTAGAACAGTTTTGTTGATTTTTGAGTCTTCCACTAGAGCATGAACATCCTCTTTTAAGAAAGGCCAACAGGATTTATAGAATTCAATTGTGAAACCATCAAGTCTAGGGGCTTTCCCATTAGGCATGGACATTACAGCCTCCTCTACTCTTGCAAAGTTACTTCCCTTAGAAGTATTTTGTTATGGTCCTGATTGAGGATTGTAGGGATGTTGTGAGTGATTTCCCTGATTTCTTTAGATCTGTCTACCCTGGGCTCCTCTAAGAGATTGTTGAAGTACTCATTTAGTTCGTTCGCTATATCCTCATGGGTATGTATCGTACTTCCTTCTTTGGATTTAAGGCCAAGGATTTTGTTGTGTCTCCTATGTTGAATCATGGAGCGACAGAAGAAGGAAGAATTGTGTTCACCACACTTAAGCCATCTAATTTGAGACTTTTGTTGCCAAAGTTTCTCCTCCTGTAAGACTCTTTCTTTGCATTCTTATGGAGGCTTACTTCTTCTTGTTTCATTTGGTCAATGATGCCATTGTTGATGATTCTTTGTTGGAGATTGTCCATACTCTGTTCTAGATATTTTTTGTCTTTAAAGATGTTACCAAAGACCTCTTTATTCTAAAATTTGATTTTAATTTTGATGAAATTTATTTTTTGTTGGAATTGATACATTCTAGTACCTAATTGTGGCATTAGGCCTTTCCACCATTCCTTCATATTTTCAATGAAGTCTGGGTGCTCAATCTAGAACGATTCAAAACGGAAGGGCTAATTTTTGGGGCCATAGGAAATATGCACTTTCAAAGATATAGGCCAATGGTCTGAACCCATTTGGGGGAGGATGCGAGCTTCCATTTCCCAGGAGGTCACGTAGATGGCTTCTGAGAGTAGAAAATGATCAAGTATATAGGCAATTTGTCTCACTCCACCCCTTCTATTGTTCCAGGTGAAGGTGCCATTTATCGTTGGGATATCAATCAGACTTAACTCGTTAATGGTTGCTTGGAATACTTCTGAGTCTTTGTCCAACTTGCGCATCCCCCATTTTTTTCATCAAGATTTAGGACCATGTTAAAATCCCCTATAATGATTTTGTATGGTAGAGATATGGTCTCAAGGATATTTTTGATCGTTTGTAGCATATGGATTCTCTCAGTTGCCTTGCATGAAGCGTATATGTTAGTAACCCATATGCTATCATTTGAACCAATGATATTTAGAACTATAGTGGTGGAGTTCCTCTTCAATACGGATGAGGATAACTCATAAAGTGAGCTTTTTCATAATATCAAATGTCCGCCAGTGGTGCCAATTGTAGAATTGGCAATGTGGTTATACTTTTTGAAGCAGTTCTTAGGAAGAATGTTAAGCCTCTCCATGGAAATATTAGTCTCTTGAATGAGAACAATGTCAAGTTTGTTTGTAATGAGTCTGTGTTTTAACACTCTTTTTTTTCCTAGACCATTTAGGCATCTTATATTCCATGAGATATAATTCATTGATAAAGATCTGGGGATAGAGTGATTGTTTTTACGCAACCTTCATTGAGAAGTCTTGCTCCAAGTTCCTGGAGGAGATGACCTATGGTTTTCCTTCCTCTTTTTATGCTGGGTCCTTTGGGGTTGTGCTGCCCTATTGTCATGTTTGCCAGTATTCCTTTGTGTGTTGGGTCATCTGGGAATTTCTGGAATGTGCCTTGTTTTAGTTCTTCTTGTAAAAGGTATGCTCCTTCTATTCTCTGTATGTGCTCTATTGGTATAGTTGCCAAGCCATTTTTTTTCCATTCTTATGCTATGGAGATGAGATCAACTCCTTTAAGGGCTTCCTCTATTGTGTTGTCTTCAAGGGAAGTTTTTGTCATTGCTGGTTCCATGTCAGTGTCTTCTAGTATGTGGTCTTCCTCTGCTTGAAAATGCTTGGAATGATCCTCTAGTTGCATCTGATTTGCTAAGTTTTGGATGCTCCCTTTATTTTATTCCTCATTCTTACCACCTGAGATTGGTTCTTCTTAGTCTTCCTGTAGGGCTTCATTTTTTTTTTGTTGACTACTTGATATTGACTTTGTTTCCCTTGAGTCTTCCTATTGTGCCTGTTTTTAGGTCCCACTTTAGTGAAACCTTGTTCATCTGATTTCTTTTGAGCTTGAGTATCGCTTTGTTGAGCCTTCTTCTAAGGGCATTCTCTGAATAGGTGCCCGTGTTCATGGCACTTTCTGCATCTAAATGGTATATTCTCATAGTCAATATTTTGGAGCCAAGCCTTACCTCTGAATACTAACTTGATTGCCTCTGGTAGGACACCTTATTCATCCATGTAAACAAAAATTCTTGCATAAGAGACATAGTAACCATTTTTTATTCCCTTTGACATTTTTATGTATTCCCCTAGCTCATCCACGATTCCCTTGAGCACTGATGGTGACCAATAGTTTGTTGGCAACTAGTAGAGCCTGACCTAGATTGGGACTCTAGTGAGGTCTTCCTTTTCGGGGGTGAAATTTTCCTTCCAGTATTTCATGTAGAGCCCGACTGAGTTGAAGAAGTGTGGTCCTCCTTCGAAAATACAGTCCCTTTCTAGGAGGTAAAAAATGGTCGTAAAGAATCCCTTTGATCCTAGTTGTAGCCTGATCTCTCCTTTGGGTATCCATTTTGTCTGAATCCACCAGTTCAAAGCTTTTTTAGTGGGTCAGATTCCCATGAATTTATAGATGAATGCATGCTCCTACATGTAGTCTCTGTAGGTTGCCACATCTGGGTCCTGGATTTCCAGCACCAGGATCTTTTTTGCCTTGGGGTTGCAATTATTACTGGTTTTTTACTTGGTTCTTTGGGACTTTTCCGAATGGGAATTGTCGGGTTTTGTTTCGATACTTTCTCACGAAGTCGAAGCTTCTTTTGGGATGCTTCCATTTGCAGGCTTGTCTTCTGCATCTTTTCAATTATTTTTCTTTTCCTCTCTCGCAAATTTAGCAGTTCTAGAAGAGTGAAAGGCGTTGTAGGTAATAAGCCTAGTAAAGAATGAGATTCTGGGCTCCTTATTGTTGCCCGTGATAGTATCCCGAAAGGAGGGGGCCTCAGAGACCCCTCCAACCTTTGTCATAATCTGAATCGTACAGGAAGACAGAAACCCTAGCTGTAGAGTTCAAAGAGCTCGTTGGTCCAATAATTTCCACCTCAAGTTTAATATTTTTGAATTACACTTCTCAATGATCATTTCATCTTATTACATAATAAAAATGAAATTATTTTTTAATATTCTTATAATATAGTAATGTAGCTTTATTTAAATTTAGATTTATTATTATGTATTAGATCAAATACATTGAAATGCAAACCCTTCTTTCAAGTTTCACAAATAAAAAAATTAGTTTGCACCTTAAGAAGTCGATCTCTATCCACCCATGATAAATCTAAAGTTTATATATATATATATGGAAGAAATTACACATATCCTTCACCCTCAACAAAATACATTGAAATCTCATATACAAAATTATTTTTTGTAAAATGGATATAAAAATATTGTATTTGAAATATTTGTTTGTTATTTTTTTTAATATCACGCATTCATTTATACATTTCCATCAAGTATTTATAAATGTAATGCAAAAAACTTTATTGTTTATAAATTTTTGCTTTCAATATATGTATTTGATATTAAAATATTTTTATCTTAAACCTAGATCTATCGTGTGTAGAGAGTGATCAAATCTCTTGAGGTGCAAACCTCTTTTAGAATGCAAAACTTGAAAAATTGTTTTGCACCTTGTGAGCTTGGATCTCTCTCCTTGATAAATTTGGGCTTAAGATGGATCTACGTTGGTTTTACACACACATACACCATGTGTTAACTGTCCGTTGAACATAAAAAGAATTCCATATCTCCTTGATTTTGAGAAAGACTGCTATAAAATGTTTTAAGGATAATAAAATTTTAATTTTTAATTACTTTATATAATATATACATAGTTGACATTGAAATATTTTACTCAACATGAAGGTTGAAATATTTATTCAAATTATCTACATTAGAATATTGAAATATTTTCCCTGGATCTGAGTGATTCAATGACATCTGGCACACCTCCCAAGGCCATAGATTTCAGCCCCCACTTGACTCATCATCCTCACCAAGTGGTACTCCTAGAAGTCACTCCTCCTGAGCGCCAATTGTCAATGTACGAAGCTCCTCTGCTCCCACACCTCTGCAATAAACCTTCCATCCCCATGCTCATTCCTTTCTCCAGGCTCTATTCTCCCTTTGTCATTATCCTCGACACTTTTACTGACTTCGACTCAGTGACTCTGCTTTGCGGCCTTCTGACCATGAATCGTGACAGGGGGAGGGGTTGACACCCCAACAGAGGTAGAGGTCATGGGTGCCACCCCACCACCTTTAACGACGTTACCATCACTGCAATGTTTGACAATGGAATACCAAAATCCATTCGCAAGGAGGTCCTGGCTATGAAGGAGGTAGAAATTTGTAGGGGTTGCCCAATGCTCTGGGCACTCAGGAACCTCCTCGCTCGTCAGCTAAAGGAGAGTGCCCAAGAGAGAATAAAGGCCTCTGGTTGGATTGCATAGCTCTCTTCTCACCAAAGCCACTCTGTCTCCTCGCTCAGGCAGCTTTCTAGAGTCCTCCATGTGGAATTCCCTCCCAACATTCCCTCCTCCTCCTCTCATGCTCCATCCCCCTCCCATTCTTCGTCAGTCAACTCCTCCTCCCTGCCCATCCCTTGCGCCCTTGTGGCCCACATCCCCCTCCTTCCCAAGCTCGTGTCCCCTCTGTGGTTTATGCGCGCTCGTCTCCTCCTCGTCCCAGTCCTTATGGCTGATACATCCTGGAGGAGCTTTTGGCGGACACTGGCAGTATGTAAGCTCTAGACAATGCCCAAGTGCAATGTGGTACCAATGTGGCTACAATGCAATTTTAGCGCAGCAAAATTTATCTTCTCGGTGGCATGGCGACTCTCAGGTCAATTTTTTCACTCCAATATGGCCTCTCTGCAGGCCACTTCAGTTCTCTTCTTTTTGAAGGCTGGTAGCTCAGTGTCCTCAAGCCCTGTGGCTCCATATGCAACATTTTTTACCCTTCATTCAACAATTTTGCAATGCTTCTTGTCAAAAGCATGATTTTTGTTAACTGTCATCTGGATATGCAAACTTTAAAACTGCAGGGCTCTAATTTCTCCTTCTTGGGGCAAAGCCCTTATGCTTTTCATCTTTGGTTCCCTCTTACAGAGGCAAAGAACGCACTCTTGGATGTAAATGTATGTAATTTCCCGCTTGCTAATATATATATACACACACACACACACACACACACCTCTCTTTGCCTCTCTCCACTTCTCTCTCTAGGTGTTTTTTTTATTTCTTTTAATGTACATTATTGGACAACATTGACAACATCTCTCCTATATTGGGCTCTCGACCCATAATTACACCTTAAATTTTTTGAGATAGAGTAGTTTCATGTATCAACATGATTAAATTTCTTAAGGTGTAAATTGTTTTATCATTTAATTCAATGTCATGTATTAATTATTTCGTATTAAATGATAAAAAATTACACTTTAAGGAATTTGATATAAATAGATTTACTATGTTTGTTTTCTTAGATGTTGTCATGTATGTACATATGTAGTTTCTTCACTTAATGTTTATGTGACAAAGTCTCCATGAACTATGAATAGAGTTTCATTTTTTTTGGTTTATTTTCAACTTAAAAAAACTATTATTTTTCTAATTTCATTAATAAGTCATTTAAATTTAAGTATTTATATATATATTTTTAATATATGCTCTCCAAGGTAATGAGTAGAATCTAATCTTTCTTTTGTTTGGTTTATTGTTTTTAATTTCATTAACATTCATAAACATAAATAAGTATTCATTACTTTTCTTATTACAAGGTAGTTATGTAGACATTTTTTTTAAGAACTAACTTGTAAAATTTTCAATTATTTATATTTATATTTAATGAAATTAAAAATCTTTTTATAAACATAACTTTAACTAGTAATATATGGTAAAATTAGCAATTTTTTTACTTTTATTTTAAATTCAAAACAATAAGTTTAAACCAACTTATAATAAAAAATTAATTCTTTAAGTTATTATTATTTACATTTAGTGAAATTAACATTCTTTTATCAATTTTTTTTTCTTTAGTTAGAGCTCAAAAACATAAATTTAAATATAAAAGAGATTTATGTTTTTTTAAAGTAAATTTATGTTACTATTATTGGTCACATGGTAGGGTTAGCAACCATTTTTTAATTTTAGTTTTAATTTTAAAACTATAAATTTAAATTTACTTTAAAGTATATTTGTATTCTTTTAAATTTTAAAATCCACTTACATTTCTATGTGTGTGTTTTTTTAATTAACATTATCTAAGGTTATTTGATATTATTTATCATATATTTTGTTGTAAAGCATCTCTCAATTCAAATAGGCAAAGATTAGGTTGGAAGAACACCATGAAAGAAAGTAAAAGGACAAAAATTAAGGGCAAGGAATGGGAGTCAAATAAGCTAAGTTTGTACTCATCTTCACGATTGAAATTTTTAAGGTGTTTTTCAATTTCCAATGGTTCATGAATGATTTAAGAAGAATAAATAAGTTAAGGCACAAGAATTCTGGTTTGGCCGAAATAAATAAGGTGTTTAGAATTGTGGGAATGTTCAACATAGTTAATTTGCAAATATAGTTATTGAAAGTGTTCACTATGTGCTCCTTGAGATGAGCTTTGATTGATCTTTCAATTTTACCAATGTATGATTTGCCACATGAGCAGGGAATTTGGTAAACTCCTTGACCATGAATAGGGATTGATCAATCGTTGGTAGTCATAAATAACTATTTAAAGGTTTTATAGGGTTTGAAATAGATAATAATCTTTTTGACCAAGAATTTTGATATATGATCAATAGTGCTCTAGATGTAGGGAAGAGATATGAGAGGTAGAGGAGCGGTTGAAAGAGAAGAGCTTTTGGATTTGGGATCGAGGGTTGAGTGTAAATATTTTTTTATTCAAGGGATAGAATAACCATTGGTCACAAAGCTTTAGTTAGATGGGCTTTTTTTGTAACAACCCTCGTTGATTTTCCATGTAAAAAATATAAGAACAAGGTCATGGGACACGTATTCCAAGCTGAGTGGTGGGAAAAACATCCTAGTGGGGTGCCACTTAGGTTTATTATGGCTAAGGAAATTTGCAAGGGCATTGGCAAAGGCAAAGAGACAATAATTGACATTCAATTATGGAAATAAAGGAAAATAGGAGAAAAGGAAGGTGAAGAGACACAGGTTTGCATAAGAGGGAAATTGAAGGAAAAATGAAGAAAATAGAGGCCTCAATGATAAAAAGGCTTTTGAGGATCATTTCATGGCTTTTGACAGTTCTATGGTGGTGCTCTCTCTCTACTCTCTCACTCTCTCATACTCTTACACACTTAGATTATTTTTGGATCACTTTGGCATACATTGGATTTGGAGAAAGAAGGCAAAGGAAAGCAAGAAAGCACAAGGGAACTGGTGGATCAAGGGCTACAGTTGGATTGCTTTGTAGGTATCGAATTGAATGTATGATTTCCTTGCTAGCTTTGACATGCATGATATATGCATGTGGTTATTTGGTTATGATTTGTCATTTGCATGGAGAATTGCCCAGATTGACAATGGTTATGCCTAGCCTTGTCATTCCCTGGATAACCATGGTGTTGTGGGTTCCCCACTTGATTGTTTCTGGTTGGTGCCCATGTTCCTTATGGATGTGGGTTGAGTTCCCGGTTCTTGGAGCCTTGGTTGGACAAACGCTATGGAAGCCCTTGAACAACTTGGGTTGAGTTACTAGTCCTAGAGTCTTGGTTGGACAAACTCTTTGGAGCCATGCATCAGCTGTGGGTTGAGTTACTAGTCCTAGAGCCGATTTGGAACAAATGCTCTGGAGTCGTAGACAACTTGGGTAAAGATCGATCTGGTGATGGTTAGTGATGTCTGACTGTGGACATCACTAGTTAAGGGTTGAAGTGGTTTTGCCTCTAGAAGCCCTGGTTTGGTTTTTCTTGGTTTATTCCATGAGATCCTACATTCATGCTTGGAATATAGCACGGGGGTGACTAGTTGAAAGAGAAAATTGGTTCAACCTAATATATGGTCGAGTGGTACGTGGAAGTCCTTGACTTGGTTAGATTTTGCATATGTTAATAAGATATATTTTCTTGTTGTATTTCATGAGTGTTTATACTTGTTATTATGTGGATTTGATGGTTGTTCTATCATTGTTATTATTTTGGTTATAAACATGGTTTCATGACAGGTTCTAGTTATGGATTTTAACATGTTTTGATTGGTAAACGAAGGTTATTAAATGCATGACCTAATAGATGTTATTGCAGCCATTGTGAGATGACATTAGACATTCTTGATGGTTCTCAGATAAGTATCAAACCCTTATGTTCATATATGCATTTATGACCGGTAGATTACATGTTCACAATGTGCTTGAAGAAATGTCTGTCATGGTTAGGCTTAGATAGGTCAAGTTCTTGACTAAGTTTTGCATTAATGGCTTTGTCTTGGTGTCATTCATCATTCTGGGAAGTTCTGTCAAGTTTTAGGAAGAGGTCTGGATACTAACCCTAAAAAAGTGGCTTAGATTCAAAGGTCACATACTCAGAACTGGGAAATCTAGACTGCAGTCGCTGGGAGGCAGGGTTATCTGTGTGATTAGAGGGTTACAGTCGCTGGCTTGCCTTGTTATATAAGTGAATGGGAGTCCAGATCCATAAGAAGGAAAGTTAACTTAGGGTTATGATGCCTGGAGTGGTTGTTTGGCTCATGGGGGTCCTGTAACTCCTGAGGAAGGTCAATAAAGTTTTGGTTTGTTGATTCCACTTCCTTAACTATACTTAGGAGGTTGAGTAATGTCATATTAGTTCTTCCTCTCATACCCTGGCAGGCTGGTGAAACTCGGTAGATATGGGAGAGGTGGTTACATAATGATATCAAAGCATGGTTCAACACTTGGACTGGATGTCAAAATGTGTTTTCCATGCATGCATGCTAGTTGTCTATGAGTTTGTTGTGCATGCATCGTGGTGGTCATTATGCATTTGATGATGTTGTTGGTATGTTATGATGTTGATATGTTCGCTAAGATAGAGTAAGAGATGCAAATCATTAGAGCGAGGTTGCAGCACTAGACCTCGGGATAAGAGCAGACCGTCATACAGGTTTGCATGTTGGGCATGCAGGTATGTTGGTTAATAGTTGTTATATACATTATGGTTATGTATATGCCTATCATTCTATTGTTGTTGATTACATGCATGATAGATGCTAGTTGATCAGTGTGATCACATGCACATGCATTGGTCAGTCATGAATGATAGTAACTTGTTGTTATATGCATTACAATCATATGCATGATGGTTATGGTCATTGCAGCTAAGATCTTGATGCTACATGTATCGTGCCAATTTGGATTGGCCTGTGTAGATGGTTATGGTTATGGTATGCCGGTATGATTCGATATACTTGTGATATTATGTTGTACTAATATTGATTGACATGTGCAGATGTGATAGCCTCCCCTGAGATACATTGAGGTATGAGTTTGATTATGTCGTCTATTTGGTTTATCTAGCATGTTATGTGTACACGTTGTTTGAATTTTTGAGTAATTACATGATATGAGTATGTGCCTATAAGATTACATGAAGGAATGATCTTGTTTTGAGATGGTTGTACTAACAATATGTGCTGAGACAACTTATATGCACTTGCGTGCAAGTGGGTGATAGTTGTAGTATTATGATTAATGACTATGATTTGATTATGACATAATTGTTAGTCTTGGTAAAGGTTGATTTCAAATTAATAGACATGATTTCTTGATCTTTGGAATGTGTGACTAACATGTGTGAACAGTTGCAGGGCAACATGCTTGGTATTAACATGACAAGGTAACAATTGATTTGTTTATATAACTAACAATTGGGTGATGTGACAATACATAATAAGACTCGATTGCAGCAAGGTAAAAGGTAAAAGAAAGGAATTAGGTGAGAATTCCTTTGGCTATGTTTGGAAACCACAATTCCAAATGAATGAGTGCTTTGCATGAATATAGGAAGTCTTCTTAACCTTGATTTTGTCTGACATTATGTGGATATGTGCTATATTCGTGAACATGTATTTGATAGGTATAATAGCTAGTTTTTAGTTAAGGTTGGATTCGTCAAGGAATTAGAGTTCCTTGAGGAATTATATATGTGCGTGTCTAGTTACAGGAAGTGTGCTTGACACAAGAAGGTAAGGTAACTGGTACATTATTATGTTTATTTACGCACTGACAATTATCTGTTTATGAAAATATGATGCAGGGGATTGCATGGCAAAAGAGACTACCATAGAATCTTGGAGAAGGCTCAAGTTGAATTTTCCCTTGGAAGCATTGGGAACCCATGGGGATTGAGTCATGGTGTTTATTGCTAGTTTTGTGCTTTCAGTGCTTTATGATTTGTTTGCGCTTGCTATGCAGTTTTTTTATGTCTAGTGCATCGACGTGCCACTTTGTTTGTGGTGTTGTATTGTTGTTTAGTTTTCTTCTTGTTGGTTTCTTGTTTTTTCCTTTTATGATTTGAGGGTCTTTGGAATTGGTTTGGGAAATAAGAAAGTTAATGGAGCTTGAGGAGAGTTGAATGAAACCCAATAAGTAATGCAAGACCTGGACGGAGTTGAAGGCAAGGATATAACAATCAGTTGGATTGGTTGGGTCCATTGGGATAAATGGATGGTGGCAGGATAGTCATGAGAAAGGTAAAGTAAATGCATTTGAGGTGTCAGATGCCTTGGCTATGTTGGGAACTATTGTTCTCAATGTTGGGCATGCATTACATGGATAAAAGGAGTTCTCTTAACCTTGACCTTATGATATCTAGTAATTATATTGTAATCATTATATATATCTATATCTATATATATATATGTATATGTATATGTATATGTATATGTATATGTATATGTATATGTGTGACAGGATCGTCAGGGATCATGATTGCTTTATGCTAATGCTTATATGTATATATATGTCTGTATATATGTAGTTGTCTGACAGGGTCATCAGCGATCATGATTGTTTTATGGTAATGTTTATATGTATATTGTATGTATGTGTGTATGTATATATGTCGTTGTCTGACAAGGTTGTCAATGATCATTCTTGTGGAGGAATATATGTTTATGCAGGTGAATGGCATGAAGAGATTCCTGGTCTTATAAGGAATCAAGTGGGAAAAGTAGCCTTGACAGATCTATGAGGTCAGTATCATGTGGATATGAATCGATATTATGTGTTTATACTATGCCTATGTCTATGTTATGGATGGGTAATATTGAGGGCTACATTAATGGAATAAAAGCAGTGTGATTTGCGACACCCTGGGACAAGCATGGATAGTGGAAGGACACTAGAAGCAAGGTTTCTTGGTAAAGACAATGTGGTCTTTGGATGTGTAGTACTGGTGTTGTGTGCATGTTGTATATGTGCTGTTGTGTACGTATGGTGTTGTGTACATGTTGCATATGTAGTGTTGTGTATATATGGTGTTGTGTACAAGTTGTATATGCGGTGATGTGTACGTATAGTGTTGTGTACATGTTGTATATGTGGTGTTGTGTACATGTTGTATATGCAGTGTTATGTACATATGGTCCCATGTGCATGTTGTATATGTGTATTGTGTACATATGGTAATGTGTGCATGTTGTGCATGTGGTGTTGTGTACTTGTGGTGCATGTGGTGTTGTGTACACATTATGCAGGTGGTGTTGTGTACATGTCGTGCAGGTGGTACTGTGTACACATTGTGCAGGTGGCGTTGTCTACACGTTGTGCATGTGGTTTTGTATACATGTGGTACTATGTAGATGTTGTGCAGGTGGTGTTGTGTACACGTTGTGCAGGTGGCATTGTGTACATGCAGTGTTGTGTACATGTTGTGCAGGTGGTGCGATGTACATGTGGTACCGTGTACACATTGTAGTCATTGCACGTAGAAATTCTGATTTCCATTGTGGTACCGTGTACATTCGCATGCATGCATGTAGAAATTCTACAAATTCTCTACAAACGCTCTAAGGCCATGTAGAAAATCTGACTATAGATTAACCCGATAATGCAATATAAATCAAAGCAGAATACTATAACCTACTTCTACTATCAATTTGCTTTGCGGAAGCTTAAATATTGAACAAGATCGAGATGAACACATATAACCAGAAGAAGAAGAATCAATGCATAATACACATGAAAATACTTTGGGGAAAGCCTCAACTAAAAACCCCACTATCTGTATTATTATACAAGGTGGAAAGACATAGAGATTATACGAAGCCTTAGCTCTCACAGCTAGCTAGCTCTCAGTACAATCCTCACAGATGCTCACAGGAAATCCTGGCTTCTCACAAGCCTTCCTCTCTGCCCTCCACGCTCCTATTTCCTTGCATTGTTCCTAGTGGATGATTCTCACCTCACCAAGTAGAACACTGATCTAACACACTGTCAGAACTACGCAATCCTCCAAGGAACATTTCCTTGACTGCATGCATGAGTTTCCTTTATAGGAAAACGCATGCAACTGATAGTACATTGTCCTTGACATTTAGCTCAACTGGGTCTTTCTCAGAATAGACATGCATGAGTTTCTAATGAGGGAACCTTCAGTTATCTGGAGTACACTGGCTAAGTGC
Organism: Pinus tabuliformis; assembly: GCA_031772625.1. Lineage (NCBI taxonomy): Eukaryota > Viridiplantae > Streptophyta > Pinopsida > Pinales > Pinaceae > Pinus > Pinus tabuliformis. The sequence continues at coordinate 1,002,425,126 of CM062811.1, read as the reverse complement.
ATGCATGCATCAACTGACTGATAACTCACAATTAGTTCCTAAAACAGTTTGAAACTAATTTAACTGGACTTAACTCAGTAAACTGAATTAACTAATTACAACTCAAATATAACTCAATTTTATCTCCTTAATTTAAGGGATAACACTTGCATGAATTCAGAAAGACTTCTAACTTGAATTTCTCCAACTAATTAAGTCAAAATAACTTAATTAATTATTTCCAAGTAGCTAGTGAAACTAAATTTGATTTTAATTCACAATTTTAATTCAAGGACAAATTAAAATTGGAATATTCTTGTTGCCACATTTCAACACTCCCTCTCAACAAGAAAGGGATTATCTGCCACCCTGATCCTATCTCTATGGAACTTGAATTTACACTTTGACAATGCCTTTGTCAAAATGTCAGCATCTTGCTCCTCTGTCGAAATATACTACAACAACATGATCCTCCCATCATCAGCAGCTTGCTTTACCTTGTAAAGCCAACAAGAACTCACAACTGACTTGTTCTTCGGTCTTGGAACCACATCCCAAACATTGTTACGAACTATGGAGTCATATTCCTCCACCATAGCATCAACCCAAATCGGCTGCTGCATTGCTTCCTCAAAGGAAGATGGCTCGGTCTCAACACATTCCTCAGCAAGGGCCATGTATCCAGTGTAACTCTCAGGTGACCTCCTCTGTCTGCATTGAGAAGATGGTGCTCCCGCAGTCTCTCTCGCATCCTCCAATAATCTGTCAGTTTCTCTTATGTGCTTTCGTCCATCTTTGGAAGACTCTGCTTGAGTGGATGTCTCCACTCCTGGAACCTCTACATGCGGCTGCTCTGCATCAGTCTGAGGTTCCTCCTCCTTAGGAACCAACAGTTCCTCCACAACCTGTAGATGGAGCTCCCTCTCAAGGGAAACTCGCATGGCCTTCTGCTCATCAAACTTGAGATCTCTGCGAACCCTTGTCCTCCCACTAGTAGGAAAGTACACTCGATAGTTGTGAGGTGTATCAGTGTGCCCCACAAGTATCCCCAACTCTGTTGTCGCCTCAAGCTTCTTCCATGCATCCTTTGTCACATGGCAATATACTGATGAGCCAAAGATCCTGAAGTGACCCACATCTGGTCTCTTACTTGAGAAAGCTTCCTCTCGTGTCTTCATCCCAAGTATGCGACGTGGGCTTCTATTATGCAAATAGACTGTTGTGTTGCATGCCTCAACCCACAAGTGAAGTGATAGGCCTTGGTCATGCAGCATTGCTCGTGCTGCCCCTATAATAATTCTATTCTTCCTCTCGGCCACCCCATTCCGCTGTGGGTTATGAGGTGCCGTCAACTCTCGTTTAATTCCTTCTACTACACAGAAGTCCTTAAACTCTTGAGAGACATATTCTCCACTGTTGTCGCTTCTCAAGGCCTTGATCTTCTTCCTTGACTCTTTCTCGACCAAAGCTTTGAACTCACAAAACTTTGTGAAGGTTTGGTCCTTCTTCTGCATGAAATAAATCCAACATATATGAGAATAGTCATCAATGAAAATCACAAAATACCTTTGCTTTGCTGTGGATGCCATCGAGAATGGTCCACACACATCAGTATGAACTCGCTCTAAGATAGCCTTTGCTCAACTGTCTCGATCATGAAAGGAAGACTTCGTGTACTTTCCCAAGGTACAACCTTTATATGTGTCAACTTGCTCAAGTTTACCTTTGGGAAGTCCTGTAGATATCTACTGCATTATCTTCAAAGCCCCATGATGCAAATGGCCCAACCACTTGTGCCACAACTCGCGAATGTCTTGGCTTTGCACCAATTCTGCTTTCGTACTCAATGCTGCACAATCATCTACCTCTAGTTTATAGAGATTCTTCACCCGAATCCCTATCCTCTTGGTTTGACCCATGGCTATGTGTCTTAGGAACACCTTTCCTTTACTGAAGGCAACATTGTAGCCTTTGTCCTCCAACATCGCGACCGATACCAAGTTCTTCTTCAGTCCAAGCACAAACTTCGCATCTCTCAAGGTGATAGGAGCTCCATGCTCCCTCTGAAAAGCAACTGCGCCCACTCCTGAAACACTATAATTTCCGTTGTCACCCATCTCTATGCGCATCTTGAGGTCTTTCTCCTCCAAGGTACTGAATAAACTTTTATCACCAGTCATGTGGAATGAGGATCCACTGTCAATATACCAGACATAACCCATCATCGATGACACCATGCATGCGATGAGGGTAAAGTCCATTTCGAGCTAAGAGGCTAATGCCTCACCTTCTGATCCTTCCGAGGATCCCTTCTTTGACTTCTTCGATGGGCAATTAGTCGCATAATGTCCCATCTTAATTGAAGTATGATATGAATTCGATTTGCACATACCACCCCGAACTTCAAACTTCAAATTATCTTCTCTGTATACTATTTGCAACTCTGATACCATGTATAAATTCTGCAAATTCTCTACAAATCTCGCTCTAAGACCATGTAGAAAATCTGACTGTAGATTAAAGCAGAATACTATAACCTACTTCTACTATCAATTTTCTTTGCGGAAGCTTAAAGATTGAGCAAGATCGAGCTGAACACATATAACCAGAAGAAGAAGAATCAATACACAATACACATGGAAATATCATACAAGGTGGAAATACATAGAGATTATACAAAGCCTTAGCTCTCACAGCTAGCCAGCTCTCAGTACAATCCTCATAAATGCTCACAGGCAATCTTGGCTTCTCACAAGCCTTCCTCTCTACCCTCCAAGCTCCTATTTCCTTGCGCTGTTCCTAGTGGATGATTCTCACCTCACCAAGTGGAACACTGATCTAACACACTATGAGAACTGCACAATTCTCCAAGGAACCTTTCCTTGACTGCATGCATGAGTTTCCTTTATAGGAAAACACATGCAACTGATAGTACACTGTCATTGACATTTAGCTCAACTGGGTCTTTCTCAGAATAGACATGCATGAGTTTCTGATGAGGGGACCTTCAGTTATCTGGAGTACATTGGTTGAGTGCATGCATGCATCAACTGACTGATAACTCACAATTAGTTCCTCAAATAGTTTGGAACTAATTTAACTGGAACTCAGTAAACCGAGTTAACTAATTACAACTCAAATATAACTCAATCTTATCTCCTTAATTTAAGGTTTATCTCCTTAATTTAAGGGATAACTCTTGCATGACTTCAGAAATACTTCTAACTTGAATTTCTCCAACTAATTAAGTCAAAATAACTTAATTAATTATTTCCAAGTAGATGGTGAGTCTAAATTCGATTTTAATTCAAGGACAAATTAAAATTGGAATATTCTTGTTGCCACATTTCAACACTAATTACAGTTAAATTACAAATAAAGAAGTTTAATAAAATTATAATGGGGTAAAAATTCACAATTTTAATATATTATTATCAGATATGTTGTATTAGAGCATATTTCTTTGGGTATTTTATGGAGATTGCAGGGATCTAGATTGGCGGGGCATAAAATCGTAAAACCCTAATCATGGCCGACAAATCTGTAATTGAACCTCATGATCCTGCAGAAATAAGGTTTACACAGCTGGAAAAACAAGTTGCAGATATCAACCACAATGTAAATCTCCTCATGGAAGCCCTAAATAGAAAGTTGGGTATATTTAGAGAAGATGGGGGTTCCAATGAAGAGGAAAAATCAGGACGGGGATCAAAAGGTTGGGGAGAAACAGAGAACCGGTCGAAGAAAGAATCTGGAAGATCAATTTGGTTCAAGTGTTGTGAATTGATCCCTATTTAAAATGGAATCAAAAGTCAATATCAAGCCATATCACAGGGAGATCGACACTTTGAAGTTGAACCATTAGTTGTAGCAACTAGAAGTTTATTTCAGTGTCCATCAGATTGAGGAAGGACAAAAGATTTCATTCATGTGGCTGAAATTAGAGGGCCATGCATTGACTTGGTGGGAGAGCCACACAGAAACCCTGAGGTTGGAGGGAGAAACTCCAGTGGCTAAGTGGGAATATTTCAAAACCCTCATTAAGTCACGGTTTTATCCCATTGGGTACGTGGATGACCAGGGGATTTGGTGGCATTACTTTAGGCAAAAGTCAGGACAAAGTGTGTAGGAGTACACCATTGTTATGCTCTTGACCTGCGAGAAGATACCAGAATACCAAATATGCGAAAAAATATACCCAAAACACAAAAGAATAAGAAATAACAACATGTATTTTATTATTCAGAAAGGAAAGCAATGTTCACTTGCCTCTTCGAGGGGGCAACCTCCAATAGAGCTGGGCTCAATTACAAAATAAGACATGATGCTCCTCGAGGGGAGTCTCTATCCTTTATATAGGATTCATACATGCAATACTATGGGTTAGTACTATGGTTCTTATTAATACCATCTATCTAATACCATGGCCCATTTGCAACTAACCGTGGTCCCTTCTTTAAATGCGGGTCAACCACTTAAAATTATTAATATGGGCTTTATTAACTCTTTACTTAAATATAACTATGACTCGACCCTATTACATAAATAAGGGGGTTAGGGTTGGACTCTAACATGCCCTCCACCATAAAAATAGCCTTGTCCTCAAGGCTAAAGCTGTGGAAACTGCTGAAGGACAGTGGCTGGTTCTTAGGTCGCATCTTCTGGAGAGGTGTCTTTCCACTTGACAAGGACTTCCTTGATCGTGCGGCCGTGCAGGTGTCATTCTCACGTCCTGTTCAGGTTGGAGCCAGATTGAACCTTCTTCATCCAATTCTGGTAGACTGGTTTGAATTCAGCAATGGTTCCCAATCACTTTCTTGAGGCATGAGACATGGAATACTGGATGGATTTTTGCAGTGGATGGCAAAGCTAGCTTGTAGGCTACTTCTCTGATGTGCTGAAGTACTTGATACGGTCCGTAGAATTTTGGAGATAATTTCTGACAACCCTTGTATTTGAGTGATGTTTTCTTATATGGTTGCAGCCTCAAAAATACCTGATCCCCTTCTTGAAATTTGTGTTCTGAACGATGTTGATCTGCCTGTTGCTTCATGCAGTTTTGAGCTTGATGGAGATTCTCTCTGAGGTGGGCCAGCATGGTTGTGTGGTTCTGTAGGAGTTGATCCATTGCTTGTACCTTCAAGCATACCTATATATAAGAAGTAGGTGAAGGAGGGAGCTAACCATAAACTGCTTCATATGGAGTCATTTTGGTGGTGGCATGGTAGTTAGTGTTATACCACCATTTGGCTAGAGGTAACCACTATACCCATAGATGTTGCTTTTCTGAAGCGAAACACCTAAGGTAGGTCTCCAGACATTTGTTGACTGCTTCAGTTTGGCCATCAGTTTGGGGATGATAGGAAGTATTGAGTTGTAGTTGGGTACCTTGTAGCCTGAAGAGTTCCTACCAAAAGTTACTGGTGAAGATCGGGTCACGATCAGACACAATGGAAGTGGGCATGCCATGAAATTTGAAGATCTGGTCCATGAAATATTGAGCCACCAAAGCTGGTGTAAAAGAGTGGGGTAGGGCAAAAATGAGCATACTTAGAAAGTCTGTCCACAACCACCATGATGACTAACTTGTTGCCTGACTTCGGAAGACCCATAATGAAGTCCATAGAAACCTTCGTCGAGATTGAGGCTGGGATGGGCAATGGCTGTAATGTGCTTAAGGATTTGACCGTTTCTCCTTTGTGGCGCTGACATACGTCACACTCAGTTACAAAAGTAAGAATGTCCTTTTTCATGCATGTCCAAAAGAATGAACATCGAGTGCGAGCATAAGTCTTCTGAAAGCCTGAATGGCCTGCAGTGGGAGATGAGTGCAACTCCGCCAAAATGCGACTTTTGAGGGTGGATGTTGGTGATATCACGACTCTGTCCTTGTAGCGAAGAATCTCATCCTGCCAAGAGTAGCCCGCTGTGGAATTTGGATACTCCTGCAATTTATTAATGAGTTGGGAGAGCAAAGGATGTGAAAACCATTCCTTGTGAGCCTCTTCAATCCATTCTGGAATGGGAAGGGAGATTGCGAGCAGGGTGCTTTCCTCCTCAAATTGGCATGATAAAGCATCTGCTACGACATTTTCGCGCCCTTTCTTGTAAATTATCTCATAATCATATCCCAACATTTTGGCGAGCCATTTATTTTGTTGTGGCGAGGATAGGCATTGCTCCAAAAAATATTTAAGGCTTTGATGGTCTGTGCAGATTTGGAAATGCCACCCCAATAAGTATGGTCACCAGGTATCCACTGCATGTAAGATGGCCATCATCTCCTTCTCATAGGTAGATTGTCCCAGATTTGTCCCACTTAGTTGTTGGCTAGTGAAGGCCAAGGGTCGACCTTCCTACATTAAGACCGCCCCAATACCCGTACCTGAAGCATCACATTCAATCACAAAAGATTTGGTGAAGTCGGGTAGTGCTAATACGAGAGTGGAACACATGGCATGTTTGAGAGCTATAAATGCCTGTTGTGCTTCATCATTCCAGAGAAATGAATTTTTCTTGAGAAGGTGAGTGAGGGGTCTAGCAATGCGACCATAATTGCGGACAAATTTGCGATAGTAGCCCGTGAGACCCAAAAATCCTCTCAAGCTCTTCAAGGTCTTTGGTTGAGGCCAGTCCTGCATTGCCTAGATCCTTTTGGGGTCCACCCTGACACCTTCACGCCCCACAATGTGGCTCAAATACTCAATTTCTTCCATGCCAAAAGAGCACCTTGACATCTTGACAACTAGTTTATGCTTCTGGAGCAGTTGCAAGAGCAAATCTACATGTTGAAGATGTGTGGCCCAGGTGCGGCTGTAGATGAGGATGTCATCAAAGAAAACAAGGACAAATTTTCTGAGATATGGTTTGAACAGGTGGTTCATAAGGCTTTGAAAAGTGGATGGGGCATTACAAAGACCAAATGGCATGACCAGGAATTCATAATGGCCTTCATGAGTTCAGAAAGCAGTCTTTGGAATGTCGACTTCTTTCATGCGAATTTGGTGATAGCCCAAGTGAAGGTCGAGCTTAGTAAAGAATTGAGCCCCATTTAGTTCATCCAGCAAATCATCGACAACTGGGATGGGAAATTTATCTTTGACTGTCAGCTTGTTGAGGGCCCAAAAGTCTGGACACATACGCCATTCCCCATCTTTCTTGAGCACCATGACCACAAGTGATGAATAAGGACGAACGACGCCTGCTTCCAGGAGTTCCTTGATGATTTTTTCAATTTCATTCTTTTAGGCGAATGGATATCTATATGGGCGCACATTTGGTGGTTGGACCCTTGGGACCAAAGTAATGCTATGATCATGTTCCCCTCTTGGCTCATGAGGCTTGTCAAAGACCAACAGATGGTTGTTTAAGATCTGTTGCATCTCAGGATGAATATGAAGAGAAGTGGGTTCGAAGGCCTGGATGGAATTAAATTGGGCTATAACTCCATGGTGGCCCTTTTTTAACAATTTTTCCATCCTATGCGAGCTGATGTTAGAGGGAGCACCTGCCTGGAGTCCGTGGAGGGTATGTGTGTGGTTGTTCTACTTAAAGCTCATATAAAACTCCTGGAAATCCATTGTGATTGGGCCGAGTGTGTAAAGCCATTCAGCACCCAAGACAATGTCACACCCACCCATGTGTATGGTAAACATGTGGGTCTTTAGCTGATAATCCCCCATTTGAAGTTTGACATTTTCACAACGGCCTTCACATTTCATTGTCCCCCCATCAGCAATTTGGACCTAGAAATTATAAACTGCTTTGACAAAACAATTCACTTCTTCAGCGACTCTTTGATGGATAAAGTTATGCGTACTGCCACTATCAATCAAGACTATTACAGGGCAATGCTTAATACAACCTCTGATTTTGAGAGTTTGGGGAGAAGAAATCCCTGCCAAAGCATGAAGCGAGATAACTAGTTCATTAGGTGTAGCTGGGAGCGCATTGTCCAGTTGGTTGTCCTCATCTTCCTCCTCTGGTTCCTCAAATGGTGGGGCTTCCTCTGATGAATTGTGATCAGTAGCATCAATTTGAAAGAATTTGGGTTCCTTGCATTTATGCCCCGGGGAGTATTTCTCATCACAGTAGTAACACAATCCTTGCTTTCTTCTTTCCACCATTTCCGCTGGTGACACCTTTTGAACCTTAAGTGTTTGGGTAGTGCTTGGAGCCTGGGTGGGGCGACCCTTGGCTATGAAATTTGGACGAGTCAACTGGGCTGCTAATGCGCGTTCTACTTCACGAGCTATCTTGCAAGCATCCAACCATGAGATTGGGTGTTGTAGTTGGACGTGGGCTTGTATGGCTTCTTTGAGACCACTGACAAAACATTCCAAGTAGAACTCATCTCGTAGACCTCCTGTGCGGAAGGCTAAGGCTTCAAAGGCTATAATATATTCTTGCACTGTTCTTGTCTGTCGGAGCTTAGTAAGACAACCCAAAAAATTAGATTCATGGTCAAAGCGATCCGAAAGGGCTTTTGCGAATATCTGCCAAGTCACGGGCCTTCCATAGCAACGTTGATGCCACTGCCACCATTGCCATCTTTCGTGGTCCAAGTACATGCTACCCACACTTAGCTGAGTTGCATCATCTCTGATGTGATTCAATGTGAAATATTTCTCCATTTGTGCTAGCCATGTGGCCGGATGAGAGCCATCAAATTTATACATGTCCAGCCTGGGTGGTCATTGTCAGGCGGAAAGAGTCGATAGTGCGTACACAACCAACCTCCCTAGGAGCCTAAGACTCTCTAGTGACAAACAAGACAAACAAGAGCAATCCTTCTCTAAACATGCATTTACTATACGGGAAATCAAGTGTTTAGATCCTACCTGTAGTCCCACGCTGTTGTAGCAGTCCAGCCTCGCTGATCCGGATGAGCTCCTCCTTCACTTTGAAACCTGCATCCACTAAAAATCAAACGATTAAATAGCACTTGATAATCTCATAAAATAAAACATATTTAACACATAGACCAAGGAGTACATGAAACAACTCATAAATAACAAGTTATTGAGAAGAATGGACTCATTTGCATTAATAGGAAACAAAAGGAACAATTACAACTTGAGCCTTGGTGTTGTGCAAGTCCCTCCCAGGGTCCATCAAGAGTTCTCCTTTACTTTGACAAAGTTCACCCACTTCCAAATAGAACAAGCAAAGATGGCAATCTCTCCTCACAAGCTTCTAAATGGGAGTCCTAATTCCAGCAACATCTACCCTTAGAAATGTTTAGCTTTCAACCTCTCCTCCTTCTGGCCCAACGCCTGTATTTATAGTGCTCTAGAGGAAGTTATTCAGGTCCACCATCAATGGGATAATCCCCTCTTTGGATGGGATAGCTCCCTTATTGATGGGATAAGTTCCTCTTTGATAGGGGTACATGAACCATTTGGAGGCGCTCAATACACGTCGAACAACCTTCTAGAATGCTCTAGAAATGATCACAAGTAACTTTTTAAAGATGAAACTTGCGCATTTTAACCTTTATAGGGGGACGCACTTGCCCCTTTACATACAGAGTGTACAAGTACGCAACTTTTGTGAACATTGGGTGCATACCCGCAGGTAAGGTTGAGAGAACCTGCGTACCCAGAGATAAATACATTTATAAAGACTTTCTCTCTTTCTGGAGTTTGACATGGAGAGCAGAGGCATAAGACTTGCCCAGGAGGATAGCATGACTGTTGATAGAGCCATACTAACTGTAAATAGCCATGGTGACATTTTTTAGTGTAACAGATTGCCCCCTAAAGTGCGAAGCCTGTAATAGATTAGGGTTTTGTATTATCTAGGAAGGGTGAAGCGCTTTATCATTTCAAGGATTATCTCGTGGAGAGCCTGGTCAAAACCTGCAATTTTCAACACAAAATACATGTATGAGATTATATCATCACTGAGGTAGGCATTCCCATACTCAGATCAAAACTTTAACTAACAGACTAACTACTCTGATACAGGAATGATCTTGCAGTACATCATAATCATAGACTTTTGTAGACACAGTATGGGCGCAACCATCTGTTTATGATTAGTCTACTTAGATAATGAATACAAAACTCCTCACAGCCTGGATGGTGGAAACTAGATCCAGGGTCTTCATTTCTGCTTCCCGAATTGGTACGATTCTAGCCATGCGAATAAATGAGTTGATGTCGAACATGGTAGAAACCACTTGATTACCAGTCGATGATGTAAACTGTTAACAAGCGTGAGAGAGACCACCAGTAATGTCAATGGTTCTCAAAGTACCCAGTACAATCTATGAGATGTGAATGAATGAGTTGATGTCGAACATTTCACGGAGTCCTTCGATCGAAAGTCAATGATGTAAACTGACGTCAAAGGCGATAAACCTACCATTGATGCATGCAGACTTCAAGGTACTGACGATTTCTAAGTCATCTCTCTAGATAATGTGTTGATGTCGATAGAAAGCGACCCGTTGCAGGCAAGCCCACAACACGAAATCATTGTTCAAGTTGAAGAAATGTTGTTGTAAGGACTGACTTAGGGATGGTCAAGTGGATGACAAGTATTTTGCAGATGAAAGTTTTGCTTGCAGACCTCTTGAACACATAACGACACAACAGATGGCTTGGTGATAAATGACTCAAAGTTAATCCCCGGAACCCGGCTGAAGACTTTCAAAGTGGTTTGATCAACTGTGAGGTAAAGGATTTCCCAACCCAGGTGAATGAAAAGTGTCGTGTCCAAGAGTGGTAATAAAGTTTCTTCTGAGATAAAAGATAACAAATAGGCTCATTCTTCTCTCTTTTCCCCCACCATTTCTGGCAAGTACCTCTTTATTTTTAACAAGCTTGAGGAGGATAACATATGCTTGATTATAAGCTCATCCTTCGGATGAGTCCAACCTAGTTTTGATTCGAACCCTAGGAAGGAGTGGTTCGTTCCTGTTTGTAATTGAATAGGTCCTTTACTGTGAAATGTTAACGAGTCCAGTATAGGAGAAACTCGGCGTTTTTCAATTTTAGAGAGTCTGAAAAACTTAAGAAGACTCCAAGTTGAACTTTTTCGTAGATTTGTGTCCCTCGAGCCCGAAAAAGTATAAAATAATACCTGGGGGAACCGCTTGATCTTGCGACCAAGGAGTACTTTCATAATTAGTGCCACTGACCTGAAAAGTAAAAAGCGATCAAGGACACGTCGTTTTATTTCCAGTATCGAGTTTGAAACGACAAAAACCCGGCAACCTTTTCCTGTTTTTACGGTCAGAAAAGGGCTATAAGGGGACTGTCTTTTAATTCCGTTTTAACGAGTGTAAAAGAAACGCTCGACAATCTTTTCATATTTTAGGAGTCAGAAAAGGGCTTAAAAGATGACTCTGATATTTTGGTTTGTGAAAAATGACAATTTTCCCTCTAAGTCGCTTTGTCCTGCACAAAAACGACACATTACTCATACCTGTTTAAGATAGGCAAAAATACATTGAAAAATATCCTTCCATGGTGAAAAATAAACAAACTTAGCATTCATTCATCCAAAAAACCTATAAAAAGACTTTTTACCATGTCATTTTTACCATTTTACTGTTGAGGTTGAAAAAAGGGCTTTTGGCAAGAAACTTCCCGTGGTCGTTGCGGAGAATCCGACCGTCAGAATCGAACGCCGTCTCTTCCAGGTATTTCACAACATCCTCCTTTTCAATTCCATCCGATTAAAATTTTGTTTTAGGTTTTAGTTTTGGTTTTTGCGGGGGTTTTAGGTTTTAAAAACCGCTCTGCGGGGTACGCAGGTGCCGTAAGGGTGACCTGCGTCCCCTGACCTTTTCCTACACAGGAAAAAGGTCGGGGTACGCAGCCCACCTTCAGGCCAGCTGCGTACCGGCACTCTGTGTCCTAAACGCGGGGTGCGTCCCCCGCGAAGGGCGGAATTTGAAACCCCAAACCCCAAAAATAACCATTTAAATTTTCCCAAATCAATTCTAATATCTATTTCTTGGTGTGTAGGGCACTCACCATGTTGGATTGGAGAGAAAGAGAGCACGAGGACGTTGATTTAGCCGCAATTAATCACCAACCTTCCATTGATGCCCTAAAAGCATGCGGACTATATAAATATTGGGCCATACCTGGCATGAGGGCTCAGGTGAGATTCTTGGAGTGGCTGGTTGAGAGATGGAACATTCATGAGCAATGCTTTTACATCGGAGGGCACCAGCTCGAGATAGAGCCCTCTGACATATACTTTCTCACTGGCTTGCCAAATAGGGGCTAGCAACTCAATCTAGCCGGGACTAGGCCGGGTGGCCAATCCCTTGCTAGTCTCCGGGTAGACTGGTGCATACCCATTCAAAACCATGCGAAAGGCGTAGAAATCAAATACATCTCTCGGCGTGAACTCATGGTTATAGCTTTCACGGTTACCAGAATTTGCGGCGCAGCCGCTTTACATATTGCCACCGGGTCCCAAATGCGGATGGCGATTGACTGTTTCCGAGGCACCATCTTCAACTGGTGCGATGCTGTGTCGGCCAATATGAAGGGCCAACTGACTAGGGCAAAGAACGGACAACTGAAGATCTTTGGATATGGGCCTCTAGTTGTGAGCTTTGCCTTAGAGAGAGTTCCGATGCTGATCCCTCAACAACTCACTATTGATATCTTGGGTCCTCGGGAGCCAAAGCTGATACGATGGGTTACAGTGATGGTCTGACATCCTGACGAGGGCGTGGCAGTTGTTCGATTCCCTGCTGGTTATTTTCACTGGTTAGAGGACCAGGTTTTTGCGATCCAGGACTTTCCGTATGCCGGAGTAGATTTTCGAGGTGATCCGGACATGGTTCTTCCACAGGGAGAACAATGGGACGACAGAGGTACTTTATTTTTCACAAGTTTTAAATTTATCTATTTTTTTTTGTTTTTTATATATATCGTCTCAAAACTGACAGTAAAAATTTTCAAAATGCAGATGTTGGTCCACAGCGCCCAGCCAACCTCCGGCCTTTTGAGAGGAGAGCACCAGCTGTACCAGCACCAGCCCCACAGGATGCGGCCGCAGAGACCTTGGCCGAGCTGGAACAGGATCTAGAGTGTTTGACGGCGGATATACCAGAGACCACCATAGATGACATTCCCATTCGACTTCAGCGCTATGTGGTCGCAGTCCCAGGACCTTTTAGGAGGTTCTTGTGTAGGGTAGCGCGGGCAGTGGTTTCGTATAGAGAGCACCACCAGTGATTGGCTAGTCACTTTTGTAGACACATATGACATTTTTGGCTTTTTGTACTTATCATTTTTGCCGATCATAAGGTGTTTTTCAACCTATGATCGAAGACGATGTATATTTTTTGACACACTCCTATCTATATATATATCATTATTACCAGCTTATTTTGTTTAACATATGTGATGAAATGTTTTTAAATTTACTTGCATGATTATCGTAAATGTCTGTCCAACATTCGAGAAGCAATTGCATCTGCTAATGTATTTAAAGACCTTGGAATATGCTGATATTCAATGTAATCAAATTCACGTTCCAAGAGACGCACTCTCAAAAACAACCTTAATAACACAGGATTTCTAATGGCATATACTCTATTAAGCTGTAATACAACAAGTTCAGAATCTAACCTCACTATCAAACGTCGAATTCCAAATGAAATAGATTCAGATAATAATTCAACCACTGCACTGTATTCTGCAATGTTGTTCGTCGTTTGACCGAGGCTTACCCCATGCATAGAAACTAACTCGTCAGAGGGCGAATAGATACCCCAAGCTACGGAAGAGATATTCCGTGTACTACGACAAGCACCATCAGCAAATCCAATGTATGTTTGGAGAGGCGTCGACATCTGCAATATCAAGAGTAAAACCAAGATAAGCCAGAATAACGACGAAAAACACACTCTCTACGCTAAGCACACTATATGAACTAACAAACATACTAGCTAGAAAGAAAACCTAACCTATCTAACATTCTCCATACCCATCATTTAAGCATAATACCTCTTAAGGTAAAGTCCATTTCTGGGTTTACCTAAAGAGTCCCCATCAAAATCTACCAGCTCATAGGCCCCTTTTGCTAGCTTTCGCTTTACAATGTAGGGTCCATGCCACATAGGAACGAATTTTCCAGCACCTAGCTTATCGTTAGCTTGATCATATAATAGCACTAGGTCTCCCTCCGAAAAACTTCGAGGGGTCACATTTCTATCATACTGAGCTTTCATTCGCTTTGCGTGAGTCTCGATTGCCAATGCAGCGTCACGTCGAGTCTCATCTAATTTAGCTAAGTATAATAAATGCTTCTCCTCTTTGGAAGTAGCTGGAAGTAATTCGACAGCCATTTGAAGTGATGGGATTTCGCATTCAATGGGTAACACAGCTTCCAAGCCATAAACTAGCTGGAAAGGAGTGAACCCTGTTGAAGTTTTCACTGAGGTTCGATATGCCCATAGCGCTGAAAATAACATGTTGTGCCAATTCGACCGATGAATACCAATGGTTCGTCGGATCATGATAACCAGAACTTTGTTGATAGACTCAACCAAACCGTTGGCTTGCGGATAATAAGGAGTAGAGCTATCGTGGCGCAAACCAAGCTGGCTTGTAAGCTCAGTCATCATGATGTTTCGAAAATGGCTCCCATGGTCAGTGATGATTGCTTGTGGGACACCAAACCTAGTTATAATATGATTGAATACGAAAACTGCAGCTGTTTTGCCGCTTGCGTCGAATGTAGGCATCGCCTCGGCCCATTTAGTAAAATAATCAACCGCGAGGATGATATACGCATGCCCCCCGGCCGAGTGAGGGTTACAAGTAATAAAATCGATATCCCATTTGGCGAATGGACCAACGACAATTATGGGATGGAGGGGAGCAGGTGGTGCGCGCATCTTGCGATCAAACACTTGACAGTTGTGGCACTTCCGGACTGCAATGATACAATCTTTGAACATAGACGGCCAGAAATAGCCAGCGCGCAACACCTTCTGAGCTGTGGCATACCCAGACATATGACCGCCACATGCTCCAGAGTGACAATCATTCAAAACCCTCTCAGCCTCTTCGTGAGTTAAACAACGTCGAAAAACTAAGTCTGCCCCCCGGCGATAAAGTGTATCTCCAATAATTTTGTATTGCTGGGATTGAAACCGAATTTTTCGACGTTCCGACTTTGAAGCTTCAGGCCGAAAGGTTTGGGTTTGGAGATAGATGATTATATCCCCGTACCACGGATCTAAAGTACTGATAAGAAACAAAGATTCATCCGCAATGGACTCCTCTGCCACAGTTTCTGTGTCAGCATGCGGGAAATCACACATCAATTCCGCAAAAACTAAGGATTTCTTAGACTTGGACTTTTCAAACTCCAAGTCAAACTCTTGCAGGATAACGATCCATTTAGAGTACTTGCCCCCTAGCAGTTGTTTTGTCAAAATGTAAATCATAGGGTTGCAATCCGAAATAACTGTAGTTTTACGGAGAAGAATGTAGTGACGAAAACGCTGGACAGCTTGAACGGCTGCCAGGGCCAATTTCTCCACATGCGAATATTTTAGCTCAGTGGGGTTTAATGTCCTACTAAGATAATATATCACATGTTCCGCTCCGAATTCATCTTCTTGAACTAACACCATTCCAATGGTGGAATGTGAAGCTGCGAGGTATAAGAAGTAGTCCTGGTTGTAGTTGGGAGGATGCAACAACGGTGCATGGGTCAACGCGTGTTTAAGTGCATCAAAAGATTGTTGGGCAATCTCGTCCCAAAAGAATTGAGTGTTCTGTTTCAACAACCGTGTAAAACCTTTAGTGACCTCGGCGTAGTTTGGAATGAATCGGCGTAAAAAGTTCGCTTTCCCTTGCAAACTTTGGAGTTGGCGCAAACTCGAAGGAGGAGGCAATTTGATGATAGCTTCGAGCTTTGAGGGATCGACGCGAATGCTGGCTTTTGAAACAACAAATCCCAGCAATCGACCCGTCTCTATACAGTAAACACACTTGTGGGGATTCAACCGAATTCGATAATGCCTACACCTCATAAAGATTGCTCGTAAGTGGACAAGGTGATCAACTCGATGTAAAGAATGAGCAGGCAAATCATCGAGGTACGGTTGCACAATGTGCTTGATGTCATGAAATGCGTAAGACATCGCCCGTTGAAAAGTGGCCCCCGCATTCTTAAGCCCAAAAGGTAATTTGCAATAAGCAAATGTCCCCCATGGACAAATGAATGCCGTTTTTGGTTGGTCGGCAGGTAGAATATTGATTTGATTATAGCCCGAAAAACCATCCATGAAGGAAAACATTTCACTTCTGGCACAATCATCAATAATTTGATCGATATAAGGCATAGGATAGTTGTCTTTTGGACAAGCTCGATTTATATCCCTATAGTCGATACAGATTCTTATTGTTCCTTGTTTCTTGTTGACCGGAAAAATATTCGATACCCAATCCGTTAACGGGATTGGATAAATGAAACCTGCTTTCAACAGCTTCTCGACTTCTGCTTTAATCGCAGCCGTTTTCCGAGGGTGAATCTGACGCAACCGTTGCCGGACGGGTTTAGCATCCGGGTAGGTCTTTATTTCATGAACAACAATGGCAGGGTCGATTCCTGGCATTTCCTCGTAAGACCAGGCAAACACATCGCGGAATTCTTGGAATAGGGCCTTGTAAGTTTGGATTTCATCTTCTGTACATGAGGCACCTATATGAATGTTTTCCTCAATTCCGGGCTTCACTGAAATATCAATGGGAATAGTGCGAGAAATATTCCCTAAATTCAACTCTGAATCAGAATGTTTCGTTGGATTCTGAGCGTCTTTGACATATTCAGCGATAAAGATAGATGAAAAATCATTTTCAAAAGCATCATCCTTAGGTAAAAACGAAGATCTGTGATGGAGATCTTCCCATGGTAGATCGTCTACACTTAGGATTTCGCGAAGTTGTTCGTCAGATGACACGACTTCGGGAAACGCTATCCGTTCTAAGGTTGATGTGAAAAGTGATTCTTCACTGACCACATTCATTTGGTCGATCTCGGTTGAACGCGAGTCGGTAAAAGACATGACGGCTTCATAAGCAATTTCATATGGACTCAAAGGCATAGCACCACCGAATGAGTCTATCTCAGATTCAGATGGGACGATCCAAGGATCATCATAAATAATGTTTTCTGATGTAATCATATGAATTGATGCAAATGAAGGGTCTGCGTTGATTGGAGGGAAAGGAAAAGTTCCCAGTAAACCGGAATCTTTAACTAAACCTACGCCAACGTCCCTATAAGGGATTGTCGTCTTACCGACATGCTGGATACTCTCTGAAGAGGCTGGGTCGGATGAAAAGTATGTCAGCTGATCAATTGTCACGATCTTACCGTTATGTGGAAACTTAATTACTCTGAAGACCGATGAAACGACCGCTGTCATAGCATATGACCAACTTCGACCCAAAAGAAGGTTGTAGTCTAGAGGGGCATCAACCACCTCCACATCCAGACTAACGGTTTTACCTTCTACCCCTATAGGCAATTCCTGTAGAATACCAAACGGACGGAACCCACGGCCATCAAAGGCCTTAAGGATGGTCGGGGATTGGTTCAACGAAGGAGAACCAAGCGATCTCCAACATTGAATCGACATAATACACGTAGAAGCTCCCTCATCAATCACAGTCCGATGAATAGGCTTGTTTTTGACTATCACTGGAATTTGGAAAGCCATTTGATGGGGTAGACGCGGTGTACTATTTTCTAGATCGAAGATTATCAGGTTCGGGTCCTGAACATCAACAGCTCCGATAGTCGACAAAAGTAATTTTCATTGTGCTGGGCATGATTGCAGCACTTCTAACGCCGACATTGCTGAGGGTGAAACAGCTAAGTCCTCAACAATGTTGTAATTCTGGGCCGCTCTCGCATGTGGATTGAAAGCAGACCTTCGAAGTACACCCTTGGCGGGCGGTTTAATTACTAAGTCCGGGTTAGGTTTTTCGATCTGTAGTGGATCGGAACCAGGAGCTGAGGTTGATGGATTAGAATGAGAAGATTCTGCTTCTTTACCATCAACAGGATTCTTACTACCATAATCTTGCGATCGAGTCGCAATCCTCACATGAGACATCATCAAAATGGGTTCTTCACTGGCAGTCGAGGAAGAACCTATCATCTTATTCTCCTGCTCTGGAAATGGATTTTTTAACACAGCAGGAGTGGGAGAACCTTTGACTATTTTCACAACCTCGGCCCGATGAGGGCAATCTCTTGTAAAATGATCCTCTTCACAAATAAGACAAGGATATCGAGGTTTGCGCTTTTCGTCATTGGTTTCTGACTTTTCTGTTTTCTCCTTCGGAGCCTTGTCTGCTTTAGCCTTCTTCTTTCCTTTCTTCTTCCCACCGTTTTTTGATTTGACCGTAGATGACTCTACAACGTGAATATCGGCGGAAAGTTCAGGAGAAGACTCTCCTGTCGGGGAATCAGGCAAAGTGATTATAGGAGTATTAGAAGTCTTGGAGGATTTCTTCTTGCTCTTTGTATTCACGATGCCGATCATACCATCAGCGACATGAGATCCTGAAGGAGCTGCAACGATTTGATTCGATTTTGGAAGATTTGGAATCTTCTCATGTAACGTACCCGACTGAGTGTAAACTAAGTCAAGGTACTGCGCCTGAGCAATGACTTGCTCCTCAGTAACTACTCCGGCCTTAGCTACATCTTCAGTAATCTTCGGTAATAATGATTTAACAAACCATTCAGCTAAAATTTGGTCCGGAATAAAAACTTTCACTAGCCTTCTTCGACGTCTCCACTCATGAATGTGATCAGAAATATACGTGGACGTCGATTGTTTTAGTGAAGTTAATAACTCCGTGCCGTTATCGTATCTGACCGGCAACTGAAAATGAGTTAAGAACGAGGTAGCTAACTGGCTGAAATTGTAAAAAGAGGCCTGTGGTAACTCAATGTACCACTTGGCCGCGAGACCAATGAGTGTACGCTGGAAAAGTCGTAAGTGGATCGAATCATCCGAGATAGAATTTGAAGCACACCAGAGATGGTAAGTCATCACATGATTGGACGGATCCTCTCCAGACTTACCTTCGAACTTGGGTATATCACTGGGCAACTTATTTGGCATTGGTGGCCAGAACGGAAGATATTGAATTGGATCGTTCGTTAGGCGCGTCAAGTCTGGTAAATCCAAAGTTGCGATAAACGGTAACTGCCGGTTAGGATCTCTAAAATTCTGGGTCACAAGACCAGTCCCAGGAGGATGATATCCAGGATAACTAGGAACAAGAGTCGCATTAGGGATATTATATCCTCCTGGAAAACCAGGATTAACCGGACCGTACTGGGGTTGTTGAGGTTGTTGATAAGTGTACCCAGGATACGGTTGATACTGGTAAACCGGCTGTTGGACAGCTTGCCCATGTTGGTACTGTCCCTGGTACGGTTGATGAACAAATTGAGGTTGAGTAGTGACAACCGTACTTATACCAGGCTGACCTGTAGGCATCTGGACCGTGGTTTGAATCGTAGATCCAGACAATGGTAAAGATGTCTGAGGAGTGGTTGCAGAGACAGTAGAAACTGGAGCTGTCGATACTCCAGAAGTAAGTGTGGCAGATGTAGCGGTAGTTGCAGCAGCCGTTTGAGATGGAGTACTAGGTGCAATTGGCGGCTGAGTAACTACCGAAGTTACAGAAGTTTGAACATTTGACTGGACAGGTTGCGGTTGCTGGGGGGGACCAGAAACTACGGGTTGTCCAGCTTGAGGTACCAACTGTATACTTGGCTGCAACACCTGTTGACCCTGTGATGGATCCCACACTAACATTCCGGGGTATTGACCCGTAACAGGTTGAGGATACTGAGATCCATAACCGGATTGAGGATAGGATTGATAATTGAAAGGTGCAGTTCCCATACCTTGAACATATGACTGACCTTGAGGTGGTTGATAACCTTGACTCGAGTATTGACCTTGAGGTAAATACGGATACTGGGGTTGACCTTGACCTTGAGGTTGATACCCTTGGGGTTGATACCCTTGAGGTT
Source organism: Pinus tabuliformis (assembly GCA_031772625.1). Taxonomy (NCBI): domain Eukaryota; kingdom Viridiplantae; phylum Streptophyta; class Pinopsida; order Pinales; family Pinaceae; genus Pinus; species Pinus tabuliformis. The sequence goes on along the minus strand of CM062811.1, from coordinate 1,002,405,092 downwards.
GCCATCCTTGGGGTTGATACCCTTGAGGTTGATACTGAGGTTGACCCTGGGGTACATATTGAGGCTGGGGTTGACCTTGAGGCATGTATTGCACCATAGGTACATACTGACCTTGAGGTTGCCCCCCAGACACGATTTGTGTACCTTGAGGTTGCCCCCTAGGCGTTAACTGAGGCTGCCCCCCAGGCGGTAATTGGCCACCTTGAGGTTGGGAAACGGGAACTGAACCTGACATCATGTAAATGTCTCCTACACCCAATGGTATATTACCATTGTTTCCAGCTAATAACCCATGATCAATGGGTTGAGGAGATGCCCCCACAAAGGTACCAGAAAGTGATTGATACCCGGTGGGAACAGAAGGACCGCCGTGTAAGAAAGATTCAGGAGTTTGAGTAAACACGGACGACTGACCAGACATATTTACAGGAGTATAAATACCTCTAGGTGGAAAGGGAGTACGAGGTGTAGAAAAACCTACCCCTGAGTTGTCTAAATAATTGGTTAACGAAAGGTACCAAGTAGTACTTCTAGGAGGACTGTAAAAGATAGATTCACGCTCCCTGAGCTCAATAGTAAGTTGATCTTCAAGGTTAGAGACACCTATTTCTTCCTCTGGAGCAAGTTCTTCGATAGCAATCAGACCAGTAGGAATATTTTCGGTGATAACTCGTTCTACTCTTGGTGAATCCGGAACACTAGAAGTCGGAGTAACAGGTTCAGATATTTCAGGTTCTTCGCCTGTATCACTAGTAGACGAAAAACTACCAACAAGCTCAGAAACTGTAACATCTTCGGGATTATAACCTGTCTCTAGACCTTGGTAATCTGAATGGACTACCAAGGAAGATTCTCCTTCTTCAGGTGAACCTACTCTACTGCCACTAGGAGGAGTTACAAGGACCTTCAAACCTTCTAGATTACTGGGGTCGTCTCGAGGAGGTTCACCGCTAAGTCTACGGGATCTTCTCAACAATTCGGCCACAAAAACAACTTCAGGAGACTGGCCCCGAAGTCTACGGGACTGTCTCGGTAATTCCGCCACAGCTAAAAACTTTTAACTACTACACACGAAAACAAAGTAAAATCTCAAATCAAACCACCTAAAGTCTCTAAAGAACCAAACAAATTTGAATCACATGCCTAAAGAATCTAGGGCGTCAAACCAAGCACAAACAGTAGCCTTCCAGACCGAAAACGCTAGTTGGAGATGAAACCCAACATCGCCGGATTCAATACAGAAGTGGCGGGTGGAACAGTTACCCCGACAACCTGCTTAATGAATAGACCGGCACAAGTTCCTCCACTTTAACCGTCTCGAGTGAAGTGAACCCCCCGGAAAATCCAAGTGAGTCTAGCCGACGTCTGCTCCAGGTACAGTGGGATCTTCCCTCCACCTCGGTAGAATCCTAAAGATAATGGTCACTAAGGTTACCAACCGCAACAAATGCACCTGGGGGAACAGTCTACACTCCGACAGCACGCAAGGGCAGAGTATCAAGCTCAATCCCCTTGTCGGTTCCTTGACAATAATCCAAGGTTTACCGACAAGTGACCCCTGGCTCCTCGACAATGGTTAATCCGAGGTTTACCGTTTGTAATACGTGCGTGTCTGGCTTCGTTCCCAACGAGGGGGGATTGATCCCCTCACTGGTTCGGACACGAGCTCGTGCTTCTCCTTTAAGAGGAGCTTTCCCAGAGTACAAATGAGACAATTGGATTTATTCTATCACAAGATAAGCTACTTGTTTGGTTTTGTTGTCTTGGAGAGTTAATTACTCTCCTACTCCAAGACACTAGCCTGATCTAAATTGGTGTTTCAGAGCCCTAGTAAATAAAAGTTACTACGTTGATTTTACTTTAAGCGTTAATTTTATGGTTTTTCTTAAAGACAAAAGGTAGCGGAAGTGAAACCAATGGTTTGTAGACTCGACTCAAACCACTACAAAGATGCACCTAGGATGATTTACGCTACTTTTCTCTTTCAATGAAATTCCTAACTAAGAGAGTTGAGAAATGCAAATTTTATAGAAAACAACTTTCTTAGTAAAGACAATCAAAGAAACAATTCTCTTTATCTTTCCAAGCATACAAACATGACCACTCCCTACGTGCACGAAAAACTCTTTTTCTTTCAACACTCTTCAAAGCTACTTGAAACAAAACTTTTCAAAGGAGATGTTTTTGTATTTTCTCTTATATAATAAAGCATATAAATCTATTTTAACGAAAATCAATCTCAAAAGTTATAAAATCTATGAAAACTTGACTCACAAGCAAATCAAAAAGAAATTTACTCTAAGCAAACCTAACGAGGCAAAAGTTTACAAGGATGATTCTAGGTTGTTTTACTTGACCACAATCAAGTCAAGGACCAGCTAATGCAGAATCAAAAGACCAGTCAAAACAAAACTCAAATCTTTTTGTTCTTTTTGTAAAATGGAATTCAATACTCAATCAACAAGCACTTCGAAATTTGCCAAAGAGATAACTCAAAGGTAAGTTACTCTCACAGGTAGACTTTATGACAGGTCCGACTTCTAAGAAGGCTGACAAAACCAGAGAGATCTAAGGCTTGACAACTTCTACCGCCAAAGTCACTACAAGACCTACTCAAAAATCAAACCCTAGGGCTTAAACTTCTATGAAATCCACTAAAACACTCAATGCTATCGAAACAAGTTCAGGTGAAAATCTTTGACAAGAGACTAATGGATCTGGGCAGTAAAAACTAATAAAAAGCAAAATCCAAGAGAAAAAATGCAAAAAATGGAAATTTCTTAATTTTTAGCAGGGGACGCAGGCAATTAGTTAAGCCAGGTGCAGGCCCGCTCTGTGCACACAGCAATAGTGCGTACAAGCACGCACTGTGCAATACTCAGAGGGTGCGTCCTACTGAAAAAACCAAGAAAAGCTAAATTCAATCTAACCCTAAGCTAACCCACCCAAATGCAAAGTCACAGAGCCAAAAACCAAAAAATAAATGACTTTTCTCAGATCAAAGTTGCATACAAAGGAAAAGACTTTCACATCAATGGATTCCCCAGCGGAGTCGCCATTTTGTCAGGCGGAAAGAGTCGATAGTGCGAACACAACCAACCTCCCTAGGAGCCTAAGACTCTCTAGTGACAAACAAGACAAACAAGAGCAATCCTTCTCTAAACATGCATTTACTATACGGGAAATCAAGTGTTTAGATCCTACCTGTAGTCCCACGCTATTGTAGCAGTCCAGCCTCGCTGATCCGGATGAGCTCCTCCTTCACTTTGAAACCTACATCCACTAACAATCAAACGATTAAATAGCACTTGATAATCTCATAAAATAAAACATATTTAACACATAGACCAAGGAGTACATGAAACAACTCATAAATAACAAGTTATTGAGAAGAATGGACTCATTTGCATTAATAGGAAACAAAAGGAACAATTACAACCTGAGCCTTGGTGTTGTGCAAGTCCCTCCCAGGGTCCATCAAGAGTTCTCCTTTACTTTGACAAAGTTCACCCTCTTCCAAATAGAACAAGCAAAGATGGCAATCTCTCCTCACAAGCTTCTAAATGGGAGTCCTAATTCCAGCAGCATCTACCCTTAGAAATGTTTAGCTTTCAACCTCTCCTCCTTCTGGCCCAATGCCTGTATTTATAGTGCTCTAGAGGAAGTTATTCAGGTCCACCATCAATGGGATAATCCCCTCTTTGGATGGGATAGCTCCCTTATTGATGGGATAAGTTCCTCTTTGATAGGGGTACATGAACCATCTGGAGGCGCTCAATACACGTCGAACAACCTTCTAGAATGCTCTAGAAATGATCACAAGTAACTTTTTAAAGATGAAACTTGCGCATTTTAACCTTTACAGGGGGACGCACCTGCCCCTTTACATACAGAGCGTACAAGTACGCAGCTTTTGTGAACATTGGGTGCGTACCCGCAGGTAAGGTTGAGAGAACCTGCGTACCCAGAGATAAATACATTTATAAAGACTTTCTCTCTTTTTGGAGTTTGACATGGAGAGCAGAGGCATAAGACTTGCCCAGGAGGATATCATGACTGTTGATAGAGCCATACTAACTATAAATAGCCATGGTGACATTTTTTAGTGTAACAGTCGTGGCTGAGACTATTGGTGGTTTCCATAGAAGTGAAGAGAATGGCTAAACTCACCCTCAATGTTTTCATTAAAATCATATGCCTCTGATTGTTCCCCTGGCTTGCCCTTTGTGAGAGTTTCCTGTAAGTTCTGGATCTGCTTCGTTAATTCCTCCAACCTATGTTCAAGGGAGTCCATCTTCTCATTGGCCATAGCTTGAGCTCTGGTTTGTACCATGCACCGATCCGGTGCACTTGTCATTACTGTGAGAAAAAATTTGGGACCACCCGATTTTTTGATGCTGACAAGTGAATGGTACCACCTTGCTCAGCTTGTCGACCTAATTCTTATGGGCTAAGTCTCCTATAAGCGTCCCGGGAGTGTCTCAGACTATTTTATTTTTTATTTTATTTTACTCCGAGAGGAGTTTTACTCCGCGCTTAGGAATACTGCAGTAGCAGATTCCCTGAAAAGTTGCTTCTGCCCAATGTCCTGCGAGAATCCTGCCCAGGTATAGGAGCCACACAATGGTGGATCTGACTGTTGCGACTGCTACCGAACCCAACTGCTGGATTTGAATGGCGGATCTGATAGATCTGATTGGCAAATCTGATAGATCTGAGTGGCGGAACTGATTGTTGCTGCGGTGATCGAACCCAACCTGCTAGATCTGATCAGGAAAAGATGATGCGTGATCGAGAGAGAGACAAGGGAACTAGGGTCTCAAGGAGTGTCAGGTGCTATAGATCGCAATATACATAAGGGTCTGACAGTAGTACTCGACCTAATCTTTCAAGGCACTAACCAAGGAGGATCAACCGTATCCTTAGCCGTACAACCTGACTACCCTATCGTACACGCGAGTAATCTCCCTGAGTGTTGTTCTCGGTGTACTGTAGCAGTAAGACAGTTGACGGTTTATCTACGGTGAGGTTTCAAGAGAGCCTAGGGGGCTTCCGATATACCTAGAGGGTACTTGGAAGATAGTCCTTGCGCGGTTCTGTCTAATGCGCTACTACTCAAAGGGGTACCCGCAGGACTTACAAGGAAGTCCAACAACCGTGACCACCTATTGTATTTCCTGCATGCATGCCTCCCCAATTCTGCAGGTTTATGCGCTCAATGACAGATCCCATGGTTTAAAGACGTTGAAACACGTCTCTAGATAAAAAAAATTCTACTAAAAATGGAGATCCCACCGGTCCTGGAAAGTGTTCTGATACCACTTGTTACGCTCTTGACTTGCGAGAAGATACCAGAATAGAAAATATGCGAAGAAATATACCCAGAACACAGAACAATAAGAAATAACAACATGTATTTTATTATTCAGAAAGGAAAGCAATGTTCACTTGCCTCTTCGAGGGGGCAACCTCCAATAGAGCTGGGCTCAATTACAAAATAAGACACGACGCTCCTCGAGGGGAGTCTCTATCCTTTATATGGGATTCATACATGCAATACCATGGGTCAGTACCATGGTTCTTATTAATACCATCTATCTAATACCATGGCCCATTTGCAACTAACCATGGTCCCTTCTTTAAATGCGGGTCAACCACTTACAATTATTAATATGGACTTTATTGACACTTTACTTAACTATAACTATGTTTCGACCCTATTACATAAATAAGGGGGTTAGGATTGGATTCTAACAACCATGGAATTCACAAAGATGACTATAATGTTGGTTATCTCTCCAAAGAATCCAAATGTACTTCTCAAGTATTTGGGGGGTATGCACCACCATCTACTTGAGCAAGTGATGTTTTTCAAGCCCAAATTAGTGGATGAGGCTTGTGTATAGGCACAATACCTAGAGAAAATAGGCCTGAAGAGAGCACAATCAAGTGGATAGAAGAAAAAGGAGAAACAAGACACTTCTAAGGAGGGGAAGAAGAAGTAAAAAGGGGGAAAAAGATAAAAAGAGGACAACCACAACACACCAGTGAAAAGATCCTAGCAACCACTACAACCACTGCAACATTGATGTCCATGCAAAGGATAAGTGTTGGAAGTTGCATCTAGAGCTAAACTCGAAGAACTAGAAGAAAGATAATATGAAGAAGAATCTCATGACCACATATTCAAGCAACCAAGTTAAAAGCAGTTCAAACGTGGATGAGAAGATCGTTTGTACATCAGTGTAGAAGGAGGTAAATCTAAGTAGCCTTGAACAACAGGAAGAGAAGAAATGACCAAACTCTTCCATATAAAGGTACAGGTCAAGAAGACAAAGATTGATGCTCTGTTTGACTTGAGATCTAGAGATGGTCAAGAAGTTAGGGCTGGAAGTTTGTGATCATCCAAACCCATATCCACTGGGATGGGTAAATAAGGATGCAAAGTTGAAGGTAACAAAACAATGTAAAATTAGATTTGTTGTTAGTGTTGACTTTATTGATGAAGTAGATCTAGATGTGGTTCCACTTGATGTATGTGGAGTCATGCTTAGGAGTCCATACATGTACATACATGATGAAATATTCATGAGGAGAGCCAACCAGTACCAATTCGTCAAGGATGAAAATCATTCATCATCAACACGCACAAAGGTAAGTCAAAAAATTCACTAGTAAGTGCCAACTAAGCCAAGAAATTGATCAGTTCTAGCAAGAAGTATGTTTTATTATTTTTAAGAGAAAGTTAGTCTGAAGAGGAGTCAATAAGAGGCAAGGCATCCCTGTAGGGTTGTACTAAGAAACAAAAACAATAATTGGAGGAGTTGTTACATGCATATAGGGATGTGTTTCGAGATCCCAAACGGTTACCACCTAAGAGAGAAGTAGAACATGAGATCCAACTGTTCCCACACTCCCTATTGCCAAATATTGGGCCATACAGGTAGCCTGTTATAAAAGCAAGTGAGGTGAAGAAATAGTTGCAGCAACTGTTGGAACAGGGTGTCATTCGACCGAGTACATCACCATGTGGGTAACCCATCATCATTGTGCCAGAGAAGGATTGGACTTGGAAAATGTGTATAGATTATAGGGCATTGAATAAAATCACACTCAAGAATAGATACCCCCTTCCCAGGATAAATGATTTGCTAGATCAGTTGCAGCAAGAAAAATAATTCAATAGCTTGGACTTGAAGTCTAGATATCACCAAGTTTGAGGCAAAGAAGAAGACACCCGGAAGACTGCCTTCAAAACTAGACAAGGTTTGTATGAGTGGTTAGTTATGCCATTTGGCCTATGTAATGCACCAACTATGTTTATGAGATTAATGAATGATGTATTGCACCCTTTTATAGATTCATTTGTTATTGTCTATTTGGATGATATACTGGTATATAGTGCTACCTAGGAGGAGCATATTTCACATTTGACACAGGTGTTGGAAACATTGAAGAAGCACCAACTGCTAGCAAATCTCAAGAAGTGTGAGTTTGCGTAGGAACCTTTGGTGTATTTGGGGTATGTGATCAATGGAGGAGAACTAGAGATAGATCCTTCCAAGATGGAGGCCATCATAAAATGGTCGGTGCCTACTATTTTTTCTGAGGTCAAGAGTTTCATTGGGGCAAAATAGTTCCTGAGGAAATTCATAGCCTCATTTTCAACGGTAGTAGCACTGCTCCACACCATAAAAGCAAGTGGTAATATTTTCAAGTGGTGAAAAGGTTAGAAAAAGGCTTTCAAGGAGCTAAAGAAGAAAATTAGTCAAGCACTAGTTCTAGAATTAGCAAACTTGCAACGACCCTTTGAAGTGGAGACAAATGCGAGTGGGTATGTTATAGGAGTTGTCTTGATGTAGAGAGGAATACTTGTATGCTACCATTCTAAAGTATTTTATGGGGTAGTTCTTAACTACCCTACCTATGACAAGGAGCTATATGCCATGGTGCAAGTTGTGAAAAAGTGGAAGCATTATCTGATGGGAAAGGAGACAATAATCCACACAGATCACCGGCTGTGAGAATACTTGTAGGCTTAGAGTAAGCTACAACATACTAGGCATTACAAGTGGATGGATTTTTTACAGTAGTTTCATTTAGTGATCAAGTATAAAAATGGAAACACAAACAAGTTAGCTGACATGCTTTCAAGGCCACCCACATCAAAGATCATAACTTTGGGACTCTTATGCACATGGATCCATTCAACCATGATGCATATAGAGAGGCATATTCAGAGGATGAGGAATTCAAGGAGCTATATCAGCATTTGCAGATTCAGAGTCATGTGCACGATGGCGATAACACCATTGACTACCATCTCCAGGATGGGTTAATCTATAGGCTGGATAATCTATGTGTTCCTAAAGGTGAGCGATTGCAGCTGATTAGAGAGGCTCACACCTCCAAGGTTGCAGGGCACTTTGGTGTAGGGAAGATTGTGGCTAACTTGCAGAGGTATGTGTATTGGCCCAAGATGCAAGAGCAGGTATCTAGGTTCATAAGAGGATGCATGTTTTGTTGTACCAACAAGCCTAGCAACAAGAAACAGGGTTTATATCATCCCTTACATGTACCTATTCATCCTTGGGAAATCATTTCCATGGACTTTGTGGGAGGTTTACCGACAACTAGGAAGGGACATGACTACATGTTCATGGTAGTTGACGCATTCAGCAAGAGGTGTGTTCTAATGCCCTTTAAAAATACCATAAGTGAACAAGAAGCAACAAACTTGTTCTTTGGATAGGTCTGGGTGCACTTTGGGATACTAAGGAGCTTCATTTCAGACATGGATACAAGATTTCTCAGTGCATTATGGACTACATTGTGGGAGAAGATGGACACAAAGTTGAAGATATCTACAACATTCCATTCACAGAAAGATGGGAACACAAAAGTAGTCAACATGACTTTTGTGTAGCTTCTTAGGGGATACAACTAGAAGCATCCGAAAAACTGGGATGAAAATATGGTATATATACAACATTCTTATAACAAAGCAGTCCACACTTCTACAAGAAAGTCCCCATTTGAAACTTGTTTTGGATATTTGCCACCTTCACCTTTGGATATTGCATATGGGCAACAAGGAGGAGTGAGGGAAGATCTTATAAGAGATGTTTTGAGGGTTGAAAAATTTATAGAGAAGATTAGACAAATCCATCTACAGGTACAAGAAACACTGCAGAAGTTGCAGGAGAAGTATAAGGCTAGGCATGATCAACACAAAACAGAGAAATCGTTCAAGGTGGGAGACAAAGTATGGCTACAGTTGAACAAGGAGATGTTACAGGGGCTTGGTAAGAAAATCAAGGCTTTGAGGTATGGTCCCTTTGAGATATTTGAAAAGGTGAGCGATAATGCCTATCGACTCAGTTTACCACCGTATATCCGCATTTACTTAGTTGTGAATGTAGAGAATTTGAAACTCTATGAGCCTTCCATGCTAGATCAAGAAGAGGAACAAATCCTACCATTTGTGGACGATTTGGCACTAGATGCTCAGGCAGAGTTAACAAAAGATACTGTTTTGTAGAAGAGGTACAAAACTACAATAAAGGGGCAGCATGACCTTTGGCAAACTGGATTGAAGGGACAACTTCCAGGCAAAGCTAAATGGTACACTAGAGAGAAGGTGGAGGAAAAATTTCCTCACCTCATGCAGTAAAAGCTATTGGGGACCAAAAGCCTCCCAAAATGGGGATGTGTGATCTGGATTGGATCATTATATTGTTTTTCATCCATCTTGATGCATTCAGAGTGGAAAAAGTGGAGGAATCAACTCACGGGACCGTTTTTACCGAAGGGACCCAATTTGGTGAAACAAGGTCTAAAACCTTCTGGGACCATTTTGAGGCATCAAATGATGATTTTTGGGGTAAAATTTTATTGATTTAATGCTGCTCCTTTTCATGTTATTCTACACACAAATATCTTTCCAATGGCACAAGAAGCACGTCAATTGGAGTCTGTATGCAAAAGTTATGTCGCTCAGAATTTAACATTCATGTTTTTACACCTATAGTTTGGGAGGATGTCACGTCAACTCCAATTATTTATGGAAAATAGGCTAGCCACATGTTTTTGATGTAGAAGACTCTAGAAGAGTCGATATTGTAACTCTAGTTAAGAGTTGATATAGTAAAACTTAACCACTAGTAGGCTATCAAGTTGTGTTATAACCATGCCACTAGGAGGAAGAGACATTCCTTTCTTTCAAGAACATTTTGTTCCATAGCTGAACAAAGATAGCCATGAGAGATAGGAGGTAGAGCACACAGAGAGGATCTGTGCACTGTAGTAACCCACAGGCCACAATCATTACATTTTTGTACCCGTAGCCATATTACCAGATAGAGAAAGAGAGTGAAGCGGCCTCACCTTCTAGCTACGTTTTCTCCCAAAAGTGTTTCCCAAAGCATATATTGTGACTTATGTGTGTGTGTGAACTTATTTTGTTGTTCTCTACTTTTCTGCATAATTTCCATTCGCATGCATGTATTAATTACAATTAAATTTACATATCTAGAAGTTTAATAAAACTGTAATAGTGTAAAAATTTAGAATTTTAATATATTATTATCAAATCTGTTGTGACGAATTGTCCAATGGAATATCTAGGACAATTTACAGATCAATTTTTCCTCTTGTATGGAGTAAATGAAATGAAAAGAACCAACTTTTGTATGGAGTAACTAGTGAAATGAGAAGAACAAACTTCTATTTGGTTAATGAACAATCACTTGTATGTTACATTGCATAGATAAGTACAACCATCACCATGTTATTATGCCATTAACATTGCATATTGTATATACCATATACCAATTCAAGAGAAATTCAAACTTAACAAAACAAAAAACAAAAAACTTTACTTGCATATTTATGAATTAAGAATTTCTTTTATACATTTATTTTGATTACAAATATTTGTTTTCGTTTGAATTTTATAATAGCAAATGCTATTTTTTCTTTTCCTTTTTACATATTGGGAAAATCTACCATAATTTAGTTGTCAAACTAGTAATGGGGGCAACCATTATTGGAAGAAAAACACACCACGTGGAATGACCTATTGGTGGTTCATAAAGGGGCAGACTTTCACTCCTGCCAAATGCCTCTAGGTCTTGGATAGTTAACTTGTTTTCTTACGTTTGAGGACAACGGGCTCTTAGCCAAACAAACACAGTTCTAGATCATACTTAAAGATTGAAAATTTCTATATAATAACATTGTTATTGTACTTTTAAATTTTAAATCAATTATTTGCTAACCACATTTATTTACTAATGAAGATACTTTTAAAATTCTAATTTAATTTATTATTAAAATAAGTAACACTAAACTAAATTTTGTAAATAACTTAATTTTCCACACTTAAAAAAAAACCACTTATTTTTATTTTTTCTAAAATTAATCACACAAATTTAAACCTTTTATATTTTACATATTAAAATTAACAAAATCTACCAAATTTTTTATACTTTAAATTTCTACCTTTAAATTTTTCCATCTTAATAAAATTGTTATAACCATAAATTTTATAGAATAAAATTATCTTACAAAATTATTATCAAACATTTTACTTATTAGATACCAAAATTTTAACACTTCCATTTTTTATTCTCAAAATTTGCCGTATAAACGATAGTAGAATTCTATAAATTTTAATACTCCACTGTGTTCTATAGTTACATATATTAGCAATTGTCCCAAAAGGTACAAAGAGAGGCCGATAGGATTATTAAATTGGAATTGTTGAATTTTTCTAGAAGAGATGTTGGTTCAAGCAGCCTGGTAGCCTGCATTGCCCCGACTCTTCCTGGTAAACCTTGACAGTTATTCTGCTTTTGTGAAAAATTAAAATTTGCACAAGTAAACGTCACAGATATACCTATACAACTCGATTGTTGATTGATATCTTTGGACGTTGAATAATTTAGGGTAAATCTATTCGCTATTATGCGTTTTTGAAAAAATGAAAATTTGCACCAGTAAGCATCACATATATATACGGCTAGATTGTTGATTGATATCTTTGGACATGCTCGATTAATGAATAATTTAGGGTATAATCTATTCCGTAAACAAAGGATCAAAGGGGGAAGGGGTGGGCTTTGTGTACTGGATCAAGCCTCTGAGATTCATGGGAGAAACGAAGGAAGAATCCCTGCCCAAAACCTCCTCTGCAATCATCCACTGTACTCTCTCGATTGGATGAAATCTGTCCCAGTAAACATATTCCTTGGGATCCTTGCAGATTGAGCACCCTGGATCCAACCCACAGCCTACACGACCATTGTATGGACCATCTCCACAGCACGCCGAAACCGTATCACTAAAACCTGCATACCCATTCATATATCATCAGTTCATCATAAACATATGTAAAAAAAAGAAGTTTCAGAGAAGATAATTTTGGGGAAAATTTAATGGATTTAACTAGTCTCCATACCCATTCATATATCATCAGTTCATCATAAACATATGTAAAAAAAAGAAGTTTCAGAGAAGATAATTTTGGGGAAAATTTAATGGATTTAACCAGTTAAATGTTCGTTACGATTTTTTTTTGGAAAAATAACATTATCAAACTATCCGGTGTAATTCATTGTCAAAAATGTCCTCCGGAATCCCTAAAACTATTTTATATATTCATTGTTGTCCAATGATAATTACCTAATGCCTTTCCATTGTTAATTAGGTTGAGCATGAAATCGTAGTTATTCACATAGATGAACATTTCTAAATTTTCTGAGCTAATAAATCGCCTAACCTCAACAAATTCTGGAATAAGGCGTACTCATATGCTTATAAATTTATTAAAAATGCTATCCATAATATGTCTTAGAATTCACATAAAATCTCCCAAAAAAATTGGTATTGATACTTCCCAGCAAATAGTTTTTATAAACAGGGCTTGCACTAATACTTACTAGCAAATAGTTTTCATAAGCTTTTAATAGTGACTCCACAAACAGTTGAGGGCCAACGGTCGCCTGCAGAGACTCGTTCACCATGTAATTCCCCGCAATATCATTGGCTCCAACGTTGATTGCAAGAACAACATTAGACAGAAAATATTTTGCGGAATAACCAGAATCATTCCGCAGCATATGAAAGAAATTTCTGAACTCCTTCACCTGGCGCTCAAAGGGAACGATGTTCTGAAGAAAATTTTATCAAAACTTCAGATAATCAGAAAAGATCATCCTAAACAGGCAAGAAAAGGCATATACTGCGATCTTTAAAGAAAACCCAATGTCAAAATGAATGAATTGTTACCAGGTGTTGAAGAGTGGAATCAAGCAAGCCACTTCCAGCAGAAGCAAAATTAGCACCATGAGAGATATCCAAATACACTTTAGGTTGAAACCAGGGAGCAGGAAAGGGTAACCCTAAATCAGAGGTTGTGAATCCAAGATCATAATATTAATTTTAGAGAAGAGGGATTTGTGAGAAGAATAATTTTGATTACAGATTACTCACATCGAATTTTTTTAGTCAAATTGATCGCAAAAACTGAGATATGAGTAATCCGGAAAAATATTAAATTTATATATGAGAAAACATAAAATATACAGGTAGCCATGTCAGTGCCAGAATGTTGCTGAGCTATCTATTTTCTTTAACAAAAATACCAGATAATGAAGAAGCAACCAGATTGATCATGGAACTCACCTATGAAATCGAAAAGTGTTCGGCCATCAGAGAACCGACCAGTGGGTTTCTGGAAGAAAGATTGGCCATATGGAGCAAAGTCAGCCCGAGCCTCGATACTCGCATTCACAAAATTATTATTCCCAACATCTGCTAATGAGTAACTCGATTTCATTTTCTGAATCCTATAGCCACCGACATTTCCTTACTTCTTCCATTCAGTTCTCCCAACACATGATTGTCTGCATCTAAAATATTTGCAATCAAAAGGTTATACACTAAATTTTAGATAAGCATGAAGAGATTAAAATTGCTGAACCATTTCCAAAGAAATCAAGGCAAAAAGAGAAGTGATCATCAACCATTGAACTTCTCCACCCAGCGATCTGGTTGATCATTAACCACCGGAAGTCCAGGGTACAGTAACAATTTGATCGAAATAGTTTGACAGTGTCGTTTGGCAGTCTTCAAGGACCTTGAGCAACAACCACCTATTGTATCGCTTGGCCAAATAAATACCGCTGCACAGAATGGACGAAGAACCAGTTGTCAACGCCATTACAATAGATTCATGAACATCTAAAGACACAGATGCATACGCGCTAAGGCCTTTAAGAATGCATTGAACCCATATAAGAAATTGTAGGGGTTGTATGAGCTATGCACACACAAGCTCATTAGCTTTTTCGTTTTTTTTGTGTTTTTAAAATATTTGATTTTTCTGAGCTTTTTCTTTCAATCCTTACTTTTTATGAGCTTTTTCGTGCTTTTTTGATTTTCCGTTGTTTCATTTTCTGGTTCAGATCAATGGTTGAAAGTGTCTCACGTGATCGAAGGGATCAGGGTAAAAGTGTTGACAAAAAGTTGATGCATAGGAAAGCCCTGTGGGCCTAATTATTTATAATTTCCACTTCACTATAGTATATTTTTTATATTTATTTAACTCAAAAGAAAATCATCATTTTAATGTAATAATTTATGCAATATTTGCCATTGAATTTGCTTTCTTGTTATTTTTTTGTTGAGTTATATTTAATGTTCAATTTAAGTAGTTGACTTATATTTAATATTTGAAATTTTTTAATATAGAAGTTATTATTAAATAAAATAATGATCTCAACAAATGCTTTTTAGGTGGATTTTTCGTTTAACTATCGAATTATTATTATTATTATTATTATTTTTTATCATATTAGAAGTAATAAGGTTGTTAATATAGGAAATGAAAAAATTCAATTTTATAATAAATTTTTGAATTTCAAATTTTTTTATTTGTATGATTGAATGACATTAAATGTATTTTTTATTTAGCCAAAAACAATCAATTTATTTATTTATTTTTATTTATTATTTATTTTTATATTATTGATCTTATTATTATTTTTTTTATATATATTATTGGTCTTATTTTTCTAATGGTAAGCTAACAATTATAAAAGAAACACTTTGTATTTTTATATTTAGAACAAAAATACAAAGTATTTCTTTTATGATTAATTTCTCTAATGGCAAGCTAAGAAATACTTTGCATTTTTATATTTGGAACAAAAATACAAAGTATTTCTTTTATGATTGTTAGTGGTTTGCTTTCCTTAATGGTGAGCCAACAATAAAAAAATGAATACTTTATATTTTTGTCCCAAATATATATTATATTTGGAACAAAAATACAAAGTATTTATTTTATGATTGTTGGCTTGCCATTAGGGAAAGCAAACCAATAATATAGAAGGGTTGTTTTTGGCTAAATAAAAGATGCATCTAATGTCACCCAATCATACAAATAAGAGAGTCTGAAATTCAAAAATTTATTATGAGATTGAGTCCTTTAATTTCCTATAATAACATCCTTGTTGCTTCTAGTATGAAAAACAAAAATTACAAGAGAAATCACTTAACTCAATGGAGAATCCACCCAAATAGTATTAAGTGCCCTTGTATCCTCCTTAGAGTTGGAGAATTCCAAATCAACTACATTCTTTGCCAACATTGAGACCTTGTCATTGAGTTTTCTCAGTTGCACCTACACGATGTAACCAAGATCCTTTATTGTGCTCATTATCCCTCTTATGTAGAATTTCTATTAGTATGTTGCTCTTTAGTGTGTATTCATAGTGTTTGTGACCTTCCACTAACCCATAAAACCAATTCTCATCAAAGGAATTATTAGCAAAGTCTTTAATTTGACATGTTGGACTGCAAACCCATTAGGTTATTGGGATTTTTATACAACTCAAGCTTTTCTCGGGTATATCTCTATCATGATAGACAAAATTTAAGGTGACAAAACTTTCTCTAGCAATTGGCACCATTAGTTATCAGGTCCCAATGTATCGGATAACAACACTCCACTACACCAGTGTTTGTCCCATTAGACAAAAAATTCTATGCCTGGTATATGGAAAAGTTATTATCAACTAAATTTTGTCCCCTAGAGATATCATGTATTGATGATTAATGTATTGAAGGTTCTAATGTGCAAACAATTTTTTTTTGTCTTGACCTGATACAAGAAACTTGTGGTTGGAACTTTGACTATTGGGGACTAGGAGATGGGATACTAAGTGATTAGAGTGCCAGATGTTGGAGATATCAGGAGGTTGGGCCATGTGCAACAAATTTCCTTTCCAAAGTCCTGATATAGTTATGTCCTAGTACTAACATAATTATTAAAAGATGCATACTCTACTCGTCAACTGACGTTTTGGGTATTGGTGATTCGGTTCTTTCTTATTAAAATAAGATTAAGGAAAGTCTGACCTTATTTCACTCTAGAACTTTAATGTATTGGGAAACTTCACCTAGTTCATGATCTCTGCACAATTGATACTATATCGCTTTCTCCACTCGAATTATAGAATAAACACACATCTAACCAGGAACCAATTTCACAAAGAAATAACCACATTGAAATTGACCTCATAGAGATGAAATTAACAACAATTGAGACATTCCAATTTTTGCAACTTAATTTATTTTTCTTCAAAAACATCATGTAATATTTGTAGTTGCTTCTTTTCTCCACACCACGCTCTCTCTATTCTCCCCTCTATCTCTCCTTCAACATAATCACGTGGGATCGTTTATAAAATCCAATCTATTTAGATCTCTAAGTTCAACAATATCCCAACAAACTTCTGACTCGGCCTAATTTTTCTAACAATCCTACTAAAATAGACCTATTTGTTTTATTACATGGAAAGGATGATATATTTATTCAATCCTTAAAACAAATGAAATCCTTCTAGAGCTATTACATCTTAGTAAAATAATAAATTACAACTTTAAATGACAATGAGGAACCCAAATTCCTCTCATAAATCCTAAGATCCTTTTAAGGACAATTGTTGATTTACTTTGAAGAGATGTTCCTACATAAGGCTCTCGTGAAAAATAAGAACTTGTTCATCGATTTTATTCCTTGAGTTCTTCCACATTTTTACCATATTTAGTTATCTCTATTGTTGTCACCCATGTTGAATCTTCAAACTACTGATCCCTCCACTTGATTAAATACTTCAAATATTCTTTCCCTCTAGTTCTTTTCACAACCTTCTTATATAACACTGCTTCAATTTCCTTTTTTGCTACTTTACATAGTTGGCTTTCCTATTTAATTGTTTGTTTTTTCTCAAGTACATCCACTTCAATTTTTTCCTCTTTATTATGGGGATATAAATTTGCAACAATGGAAACCCACAGGGGGTAGCTCAATTGGTGATCACCTTGAGAATGAAGTGTTCTGTTCCATGAGATTCCAAGTTCAAACCCCCCCGTGGGTCAGATAAAAAAAATAAATTGCAACAATGAAATTTGGTGAAATCCCAATATCATTTGGAAGTTTAATTTTGTAAGCATTTGAAGAAAATTTCTTGAATACTTTATATGGCCCAATATTCTTGAGTTTTAGTTTGTTATATGCCCTACACGAAATTTTTCCTTTCTAAGGTACACCATAACTAAATCTCCAACTTCAGAATCTAGTTTTCTTTTTCTCATGCCTACTTTTTGCATGTCTTTGTTGCTATTAAGTTGTAGCGATTGTTTGACTCTTTCTTGTAGTTCATGCATACTTTAAAATCTTCACCACCAACACTTCTCAATTATTATTTTCCTAAATTCCTTAATTCACAAATTTCTCTTGGATGCATTCCATACAAGATTTGGAATGGACTTAACCTCGTGCTTCTATTAGGTGAATCATTATAAGCAAATTATGTTTGTGCAAGTACCTTATCCCATTGTTTGGGATGTTCACTCACCGGGGCCATCAAAATATTTCCCAAATTTTTGTTTTTCGCCTCTATTTGTCCATATATATGTGGGTATTATGCTAAGTTGAAATTGAGGTTAGTTCCTAAATTTATCCATAGTCTCGTCCAATAATCTTGTACAAATTTTGTGTCTTTATCATAAACAATGCTCTTTGGAAACCCATGCAATCTGGCCACTTCTTTAAAAAATAAATTTGCAATATTAGTTGCATCATTAGTCCTTGTGTAAGCCACAAAACATGTCATTTTATATAATCTATCAATAAAAGCATACATTGAATCATTATCCCTCTGAGTTTTGGGTAATCCCAACACAAAATCCATACTTAAAAAATCCCAAGATTTACTAGGAGTATGCAATGGTTGATACAAACTTGCATTTTGCCTCTTCCCTTTGGCACGTTGGTATATCTTGCCTATTCCAACAAATATTTTCACATAAGCTCTCATGCTTGACCAAAAATAAAAATAACTTAACTGAGCAAAATTTTTGTCTTTCTGAAAGTGTCATAGCAATCTTCCACTATGTTTTTCTTTCAACAAGTTTTCCCTCATTGCACCTTTTGGAATACAAAGCTAATTTCCTTTAAACAACAATCCATCCTACAACATATACTATATCCATGGTATTTTAGCTTTGCTGGCTGGAACCTCACATGCTTCAAAATCCTCTTTGGAATTTGGATAATCTTTATAAGTTTCCTTCAAATTTTCAAATCCCAACCCTTGTTTTTGATATTCCTACAAAACAAAACTCCTACTCAAAGCATCTGCAATGTTATTAGCTTGTCCACTAATGTGCTTAATAACAAAAGTGAAATTTTGTAAGAATTAAACCCACTTGGCGTCCATTTGATTCAACTTTTTTTTATTGATTTATGAATTGTAATGCATGGTTGTCACAATATATAACAAAAATCTTTTGGCATTAGATAAGGATTTATTAATGTTTGGACTATAGCATAAAATTATATATCATAAGCTGAATATTTATACTTTGCTTCATTCAACTTTTTACTAAAATAAGTGATAAGTTTATCACCTTGACTCAAAATAACACCAATTACAACTCCACTTGCATCACACTTTACTTGAAATAACATATTGAAGTTTGGCAATGCCAAAACAACCTATTCAGTTATTTTCTTCTTGAGCAGTTGGAATCCTTTTTCAATTGTAGTTTTCCATTGAAATGGTTGTTTGTCCTTTTTTATTGTCTCCATAATTGCACGACATATGTGCTAAAATTATTTATAGACTTCTTATAAAAACTCACAAGCCCATGAAAGGTTGTTACCTCAAATAGGTCCCTTGAAGATGGCCCTTTAATACTAGCTTTGATATTTTTTGGATCCATATTCAACCCATTTTTAGATATGTCAAACCAAAAATAAACTAATTTGGTATTCATGAATGAAGACTTGTTTAAATTTATCAAGAGTTTCTCCTACTGCGATTTCTTTGAGACAATTTTCAAATGTCTCATATGCTCTTCCTTGGATTTACTATAAATTAAGATGTCATCAACATATATGATAACAAATTTCCCAATAAATTCTTTGAGAACTCCATTCATTCATCTCATAAATGTACTAGCCGCATTATTTTAACCCAAAATGCATAGTTAACCATTCCTATAATCCATCATTTGTTTTAAAAGTGGCATTTCACTCATCACCTTCTCTCATCTTATCTTGATAGCGACCACTTTTCAAATCTGTTTTAGAAAAATACAATGCACTCTCTCAACAATCCAATAGAACATCCATATATGGAAGTAGAAACCTATACCTGATAGTAATTTTATTTATAGATCTAGAGTCAATGCACATCCTCCATCCTCCATCCTTTTTTGAACTCAACACAATAGGTACACCACATAAGGTTAAGATTTATTTGATTAACTCTTTATCCAACAACTCTTGTACTTGCTTTATGATCTTTTCATTCTCCTTTGAGGTCATCCTATAGGTTGCTTTCTTTGGTAAACTAACTCCAAGAATACGATCACTGTGGTGACTTATGATTTTTATAGGTGATAACTTACTTGGAAAGTCATCAACCATAATATCAACAAACCCATTTAATAAATCATGAATTTCTTCATGTAGTCCATCCATATTGGTGCTAGTAAGGGTTACTTTTGGATTACTGAATAGAGTAAAATTTACCTCCACACCTTTCACTTCAATAATATGAAATGTCTTTACAACCATACATACTAATAGAGCCATTTAAGAAATGGGCTCTAGAATTTGTAGGTCCAATTAATCCACCTTCCAAATAGAAAATGCACATTCTTGTTTTCGCTAGTTATGTTACTAACTGGGTAGAGGCCAAGCCATTATATTTTGCTACTGAAAGTGTTGTCGTTACATTTCTTTTCGAGGATATTTTCACTCGTTTAGGCATTCCAAGAGAAATTGTAACAGATTAGGGTGCACCATTCATATCCAAACTTGTTCAAAAGATTATGGAGCAGTACAAACTTAGACATCACAAATCTACTCCACATTATCCACAAACTAATGGAAAAGTGGAATCTACAAATAAAGCTCTTGAAGCCATAATGACCAAGATTGTGCATATATATCAGAAAGATTGGGCATAAAGACTTCCAGAAGCACTTTGGACATATTAGACCACAGGGAGAAATACCACATGGCACACTTCTCATGACCTTGTCTATGGAAAACAAGTTCTACTTTCTATTGAGTTCCAAGTGGAGACATATAGGACAACGACAAAATTGGGGCTAGATCTCTCTAAAGTCCAAAAGAAAAGATTGGATAAACATAATGAGTTAGATGAAATTATAAAAGATGCCATACAAAGGAAAAACACCATTCAACAACTAAGGAAAGAATGGCATGACAAACTTATCAAGCTCAAGAAATTCAGGCCAAGTGACTGGGCCCTTTTGTTTGACTCAAAATTTAAAATTTTTCATGGGAAATTCTAAACACATTAGCTAGGTCCCTATGAAGTAGAAGCTATTATTATAATGGAGCAGTAAGAATCAATATTGTTGATGAAGAAGGAATCACTTTCCTTTTTAATAGGCACAACCTGAAGCCTATCATAAGCTCTTAACAAGAGAAGAATTCATTCAAAATTTGCAACAAAATATAGAGTTGAAGTTGGTGGAAAAAGGAGATCATTCTCCTTCACCACCGATTATCATTTAATTTATTTTCTCTTGATTAATATAATAATAATAATAATAATAATAATAATGTATAGTTATGAAAACCAACATGTTGATATAATTATACAAGAAATCATGGTTGAAAACCAAGATTCTTGGTTGCTTGGATTCCCCTCTTTCCTTTTCATATTTGAAGATTTTTTATTCAAGCTAATAAGTTTGAAGACTTTCTTTATCTTTTAATAAAAATCAAGATCATTGCCAACAACATCATCAACCTCCTTGCAGAAGATTTGAAGTATATTTCTCAATATTCTTAGAGTGGTAAAATTCCATAGCTAGAGAAAAATTCAGTAGCTGGCCAGTTTCATTAAAGCAGCAATCATGACCTTGTTTCCAAATCAATAACAACCAACAATTTCAAAAGGTATAAATTTTTGGACATCCTGAAAGGTAAGATAAGCAATGCATATTACTCAATTTTATTAAAGTTGAAAGTATAGACTTGGGATATTTAGACTCACCTATTATTTTTCAATAAAACTCAATTAAAGAGTCCTCTTCTAGGTAACTTCATATAAAATTAATGATGGAACAATATATTTCATGCTTCCTATCCTACTGATACTCTCATGAATCCTCACCATCCCGATCCTATAATCTAGATAAATCATCAATTACATTCAAGAGATTTATTATATCATTATTGCATGATTGAATAGTCTTATCATTACCCGTCATCGCCTGCACACATGATAACCCACCACCTTCTCACTCCATTTTCCCAAATCCATTTTAATGTTCCTTTATCATACCATAACTATCCCTATAGAAACAATCTAAAGGTGCATTTTGAAGCTCACTTTACCAACATTCGCAATGGGTGTTGTTATTAACTTCGAACCTGAAGGTGAAAATTTTCTTGAGGCCTATTTGAAGTGCAAGAAGAAATTGAAAATGGTTGGATGGTTGAATTTATTTGAAAATTTTCAAGGTTATGACACAAAAGTCACAAGAGCTTTTTCAAGGGCTTTTGATAGAGTCAATGAGAGTAAAGGTGACAGAGTCATTCCTAGTTGAAGCTACAAGACTTCCAAGGGCTGGTGAAAATTGGTTTAAATTCCAACATCTTAGAGATGTCTCAGAGATGATGATTCATGGATAATTCTACTTAAAAATCGTAATATGGACATTATAAATTGGAAAAAAAGCATACATGTATCTCCCTTCAAGAGGAAGTGGAGGAATCTACTATTTATCCTCTAGAAATTTATTACTTGTGAAGGTAGGTATGACACCATTCTTATCTATCATATTAGACTTTTGATGCACTTTCTGAAAGGTAAAGAGATAAATTTGGCCTACGATCTCATTAATACTTTAAGGAAAATGTCGTTCAATATCTTGAGAAATTCTAGAAATATTATCAAAGCCATATATCACTTTGGGTTACTAAAAATTCTTGTTGAGGTGGAATTGAAATTAAGGAATGATAATTGGGACAATTTCTTAATACAAAACCATTTCATCGAGGTATCAGAAGGATAAGAAAATATTGGTCTAAAATGAAAGAAAATAAGGGGTATGGTTTCGACTTCAAACCCTAACTCTCAAGAAAAGAACACAGAAGCTAAGAAATACTAGCACATGAGATAAAGGAGATTGAATCCATAAATACAAAATAGTCTTATAGATCTAGAGGATCAAACATCGCTCGAAGCCTAAGATGTTTATGAGATTGACAAAACCATAATCTCAGAATATGTTAACAAAAGAAGGTTGTCAAAGATAAAAGAGAAACAAAGTAAAAGGGTTTGTCAACAAAATCAGAGGAAAACAATTTCAAGAAGAAAGTCAACAAGACAAGCAAGAAGACTTTGAAGCAAGATGTCGTTGTTATACTTGTACCAAAGAAACAAGGCATTAAAAAAAGAACTCCAAGGAAATAAAGAATTTAGAGAACAAATACAGAGGAATTGCTAGGAACATGTCAAGAATGAAGAGTCTTGTTTCACATAAATAATTTGAAATCACCGAAGAGGAAAAATTAGAATCACCAACAACACTTGAAAGTGGAAGTCCAGTGCTTGATAAGATTGAACAAGTAGTCTATGATTATTTTAATGCTTTAGAGCAACAAGCACACAATTAAAAGGCAAAGGAAGCATCTCCTATTCTTGAACATGCTTTTAACAATGACATTCCAACACCAAACATCCACAGTCCTATATATGATGGTGATTTACCTTTTTCTATGGAACAAGACATTATTAGAGCATTAAAAGAAGAAATAACTGAGTTATACGTCTTGGAAAAGCATGTGAAAAGAGAAAATGAGATTCTCAAGGAGCATAACAATAAAATGCTAAAAGTAATGTACCATTGGTATCACAATAATTCTAGACTCCAAAAGACCAACAAGGCACTCTAGCAGGAAATCAAAAGTCTAAAAGGAAGGATGTCAATGAAGAAGCTGATGTGGTACATTGCAATGAACAATAAAGGTGATAGAAGTAACTTGGATATCCAAATCCAATCAATCGAAACTATTCTTTGAACAAAAAGCTCCCAAAATTTTGCAAATTTTGCCAACATGCATGTAGACATGCAACACCCTAAGTGCGGGGGAATGTTGGGCCGAAGAATTAGTACATTTTTTACAGGTTGCTACTATAGTTATTTACTTATCCTTTGTAGAAACCCTCACAATTTCCTAGTTCTTACATCTCCTTACCATATTTTGTACGAATAATGACCATCTGAGCAACAAAAACATAAGAAGGTAAAAATTCTAATATCTTTATGGTTCTGTATGTTTTTCTTTATAAAATTGAGTTAATTTGCAAAAATTATGGAAACTAACAAATTTCGTAGCTCTGGTGACAATCTTTAGCAACATCCAAGGTTCGAATGGTTTCTAAAGTAAATAGGTCAACTCAAGCACATGGGCATATGTTAAAACGCTTCAGCATGGTGTTCCACCCATTTGGCACAAGAAAAATATCATTGGATAACCATAATAGTTTAGTCAAACTCTTGGTCAACTATAACATGGCATATAGAGTAGAGGTAGAATACATCAGATTTACTACTTGGCAGTGGAACGACTTCATGAAAGCACAATCATCTTCAAGAAACTAAGAATTAGTGAAAATAAGTGATGATGTGTCCGATAAATCCTCATGTGATATGTTGAGTCATCAACAAATCATTAGAATTAAAAATGCAAATGTAATAGGACACCTGATCATTGGTTATCTCTTCATATTTGTAGCAATGTTTTTCTCAGTTAGTTATTGTCAAAAGACACTCTAAATAGAGTCGTTGACAAGGGAGGAACAAATCTTGTCCATGAAAAGAATAATCTTTATGGACGCATTGTTTACAATTTAATACTAAGTATTTCCTCTTGCTATCATTGAACCTTGATGAGAAAGTTGCCCTAGTAGTAATAAAGTTTTGTGTGTTTTAAATCTCGTCCATCACGTGGGGTCCCCCCTTGTGGCATATGAGATCTGTAGTATTATATTATTTTCCATACTCTATTTTTACCATGTTTTCTTTCACAATTAGATGCTCTACTTCTTTTCATATTTCGTTTGTATACTTTCGCTCATATGTTTCTTGTTTTACAAGATTAGATCAAGTGCTTGAGTTAAATCCAAAACACCAAAAACATTTACATTTATAACCTTAGATGTCCACCTTCATTTCCAACACTTTGATCTCACATTTATTTTCTAGTTTCACAGTTATAGTTTAATGTTATCAGCACATCATTTCATTTTCATAGTTACATAATTACTGGCATAACATAGGATTGCATCATAGGTTTTACATCAATTCACAGGGAATAGTTCTAAGCATTGGACACACACATGTTTGAAGATTTTTGATACAAAGTTTCACATAGATAGGTTCACCATTTTCAAAGATAAATTGCTTTATTTCTTTCATACGTAATAATTTTGTTTCCTTGGAATAGATTGTTGCTTTCTAGCATAAACTATCTTTACTTTCATCTAGGATTTGAATACTTTATTTTAATAGAATACATTTCACTGCTTTCTTAGCATAATTGTCTTTAATTTCATTAGATCAGAGTTTCCTGCTTTACTAGCATAATTGTCTACATTTTTACTAGATCAGGTATACTTATTTTCCTATACTGAAAATTCATGCTTTCATAGAACACATTTTAATTGCTTTTCTAAATATGATTATCTTACTTTCATAGAATAGGAAATTTATTCTTTCATACAAGAAGAATTTCATTGAAGAATAGAATCATGTTTTGCATGAAATTTTAGACTAGGATTTTAATTGATAATACTTTGTTTTGCTCTCACATAATAATTTCATTTACTACCATAATTTTAACACTTTATTTATCATTCATAGATTAAAGCATTTTTACAATTGAAAATGATTTCCTGGCACATATAATGTAGCGCAATTCAAAAGTTTACATACTTGGATTGAAATTTTAATATAATTAATTTATGGCATAGTTAAATTAACCAATAGGGATCCCAACCATCATGTTGTATGGGTTGCTATTGAGGAAAGTGAGGCTTCAGGATCTCCATAATGCTAGGATATGAAGGTGAATTTGTGAAGCGTGTGGAGTAGGAGGAGGAGAAGGAGCACCCTTAGGTATAGATGGCTTGTCTGGGTTAGTTGGTTGAATTCCTTGGAATCCACATTAAAGTGTATGGAAAACCTGATCCGTTTGTTTCTATTTTCCCTCCAAGACACATTTTTCCTCCTTCTATGACCTCCTTGGTCACCCCGAGAATCTCTGCAAAAGAAACTCATTGTGCATTGTGACCAAGAAAATTTGTTATGCAACCATTAATATCAAAGCATCAGTATACAATCAACAAAGTAAAAGTCTTGTTTGATATCATGTTTTGCATAAATGCTAGGGTACTTGGCAAACATATATAGGAGAAAAATAATTTATTCAGGGAGAGGAACTGTTCAGACATGCAAAAAGAAACTATGTTGATCCAAAAGAAATATATTCTATAGGCAGAGTAAGAATTTAAAAGTGGGAAAACATATACCCATGTAGATAACTGACAACATTCTTCATTATATGACTATGCAAGGAAAGATGAAAGATGTAATGTTGTTATGAGCATGTTTTATTTTACCATTAACGTAATAATCCATAAAAGAAATGAAGTGAATATCACGAGATTGAATGGGGTCATTTAGCATTTAAAGGCCTCACAATTTATTAACATGCATGGAGTATGGATGGGCCATTCAAACGTGTCATATGATGGGAAGTTGAGTTGTTGGACCATATTATATAGGGGATTGTGAGTTTGCACGACAATTAAAACAATGATAGAGTCTTATTGGTTGATAATCATGTACCAATAGGAAAATTCCTCCCTTTGTTTCACTCTTTTAAAAATAGTAGAGGGAGGGCCTTTTGAATTTATGATTTAAGGAAATCATTTAACTTAAGCAAGACTTTGCATAGAAGGGAATATGCCTAAAAAAATAAGTGTTGGGCACTTTGAAAAATATACAAAATTTCATAAAGATAAATGTCAAACTTTTGTTATGCACTCGTCATTTAACAATCAACTTCGTTGGTGTGAGCCAGGGGATGCCACATTGGTGTGAGGAGGTGGAAAGTGTGAGTTATGGTGAACAGGAGAAAAATCATTATAATAGAGTTAATTACCTTGCTGTGTCAAAAAACTTGTTTTGAGAATTGGCCAAATCATTTTAGAGTCTCTTAAAATATTATCACTAACTTTTGGTATTTAGGGAGGCTAAATAATTTGCTATTGCTTTCATTTGAAAATAGGGGCAGGTGGCCTATGATGTATGGTCAAGAAATATAACTTTTGAAACATTGCTAGTATGGGGGTTTTGTATGCTAGAAAAAAAATTTCATATGAAGACAAAAGTTGAATTTTACTAACATATATTTTCCCAAGAAAAATTCTCGTGAACAATTGGTATGAGGTATACTGTAGAGTAAGGTATTGCTTCATATGAATTGGAGACATGAGGAAAACATACCATATTATAACATGGTGTGATAAGAATGGCTTGAGAACTTGGTAAACTAACAAATGAAGTATGGGGTGAAACCCATCATTGTTTTTGGCCATGCAATGGTTAACCTTTATATATAATTGGGTTTCTTTTTAGAGCCATTCAGATGTATTTTTTTGGTGTTTAGGGGAAAATCATTGCATGTAACCACCCCTACCACATTTACCCAATTTCACCGGCCTGCCGGGGTAAACATGAGAGGGAGATCTACTATGACCTGACCTGACCTCCTAGATCCACTTAAGGAAGTGGGGCCGACTACTAACGACAAACTAACAACTCATGACATCCTACAAGGGCTATAGGTCACTCAAGGGTTGAAAAACCACCCAAGGTGGCCAAAACCTGAGCTAGACCTCTTTTTATCATCCTTGGGCCCACAACCGCACCCACAACAAGGGCTCCTGCAGCTGGGAGCCTCCAACTGCATGCATAACATTGCATCCATGCGGTTGTAACCCAATTTCTCTAGTTCAGAGGGTGCGGTCCCAAATTCTGAGCCTAAATTCCAAGTCAGCCTCTAGACCACTACCCAGAACTCAGTGAGACTTTCCAGAATGATAAATTACATCAAGACAAAGCCAATCATACAAAACTTTACCAAAGACTTGACCTATCCAGGCCTAACCATGATAGTCATTTCGTCAAATATGGTGAAGATGTAATCTACAGGTCATGAATGCATATATGAACATGGGGGTCTGAAACTTATATGAGAATCACCAATAAAGTCTAATTCCCTTTCATAATAACTGCAATAACATTTTTTAGGTCATGCAGTCATTAAATATTCATCAACTAATCAAAATATGTCAAGATCCATAGACAATATACATCATATAACCATCAAATGCATAACATATAAACCATGATAAAATAGCCATCAAATCCACATAATATCAAGTACAAGTACTCATAAGAGTATAATAGGAGAAAATGTCTTATTAACATATGCAAAATCCAACCAAGTTAGGGACTTCCACGTACCACCCGACCATGGATTGGGCTAAACCAAATCTCTCTTTCAGCCAATCACCCCAGTGCCATATTCCAAGCATGAATTTGGGATCTCATGGAGTAAACCAAAGAAAAACCAAACCATGGATTCCAGAGGCCAAACCATCTCAACCCTCAACTAGTCTATAACAACCCCGGGATAAAAGTTCATGTAATAAATTTAATAAAGGCAAAATAGGACCAAGGTCATGAGACACATATTCCAAGATGAATGTTGGGCAAAGCATCCTAGTGGCAATCACTTGTTGGTTATTATGTCTAAGGGAATTCGCAAAGGCATTGACAAAAGTTTTGAAAAGGCAAAAATACATTATTGGCATTTATTTTATAAAAATAAAGGAAAATAGGAGAAAAGGGAGGTGAAAGGTCACAAGTTGCATGTGTGGAGGAAATTGAAGGAAAATAGAGGAAAAATGAAGAAATTAGAGGCATCAATAATAAAAAGGTATCAAAGCAACAGTTTCGAGCCTTTTGTCAGCCTTTTATGAGTTGAGTTTTGGAATTGGTTTCAGAGAGGATAAGAGTACCAAGAGGAGAATGCAAGCAAGCAAGTAAAGGAAGGACAAGGAAAGCAAAGGAAAGCAAAGGAAAGCAAAGGAAAGCAAGGAAGTGTTGGATGAAGCGACTTCAACGGGAATACTTACAGGTAACAGGTTGCATGTGTGATATCCTAGATGGTTTTGGCATGCATGGTACATGCATGTGTGTATTTGGTTCATTTTTTGTCATTGGCATGGGTTTTCTCACGTTTGACAGTGGTTTCAACCTTGCCTTTCCATTTCTGGATAGCCATGGTGTGATGGGATTCATTATTGGTTGAACTTTGGATTGCCATAAGGTTTTGAATCTAGGTGAGGTGGTCTTAGGAAAATCCCAAGGGTTGGGGGTGGAGATGGTTTTCTCTGGGCATCCCTCAACAGGTGTGTGGAGATAGGAAAATTCCATAGGAGATGGTGAAGGAATTCTGAGGCATCCAAGTTTGGTTTGGTTTTGTGATCTCGAGACCGGTTTAGGTGAGATCACAGTAGGGTGAGGGTGGAGGTGGTCTAACCTATGGATTCCCTTGGTTTTTTATGGATTGGTTTATTCCATGAGATTCCACACTCATGCTTGGAATATGGCATGAGGGTGATTGGCTTGAAGAAATATTTGGTTCAGCCTAATCTATGGTCGGGTGGTACGATCAAAGTCCCTAACTTTGTTGGATTTTGCATATGTTCATAAGAGCTAAATTCCTCTTGTATTTTATGAGTAAATGTACTTTTTAAGTTGTGGCTTTAATTATTTTTCTATCATTGTTATTATTTTGCTTATAAGCATGATTTTATGACAAATTCAAGTTATGGCTCAGTTGAGAGATTAAACTGTTAGATTAAATCCCTTAATATTAATTGTCAACCTGGGGTTCGTAAACATGAGTTGCCTTGCGCTTTCTTCGTTCAAGGTTAAATTAGAGTTTTAACACTTCCTTATAATGATTTGTGGAGTAATAAACACATTAACACTTACAAACATTTAGTTGTCAAAAGCAGACCCAACAATCAAATTTAATCTAGAGATTTAAAAAACCTTTACAAACCCTAGCATTCAAATTTGAACTCAACAAACTACTGAGCTATGAATCTCAAGCGATAAAAATGGAATTCTACTCACACAAAACTTTACTCAATCAAATCCCCAAATGCTGGTACCAGACCTTCTATTTGTAATAACAGTTTATTCATCACTCAACAAGCAATCTATAATGATGGTGATTCAATCCTTAAGCAGACAAACAAACCTGTACTAATAACCATTCAATCCTTAAGCAATCTACACAAACAACAATTCATTCCTGAAGCAACTAAGCAGTCTATAACAATTCAATTCTTAAGCAAACAAGCAATCTATACTGATAGCAACTCAATCAAACAATCGATCTGTACCTAATGGTTTGTTATCCTATTAACAAAGATTTGAAAGTTAAGTACTAATCTGGAGCAATCACTCTATTCTACTCTATCACTTACTAATTTATTGTTATACTTGCAATCAAGTAATCTACAGGTCTTAATTTGATGAAAGCAACTCAAACACTCAGCCTATTCAACACCTAGCAATTCAACTAAACAATTCCTAAGAAACTGTACTCTAAACCCTTTTGTAATCACACCAACCCTTACTAGCGAATAACCTTACTTGGAGCCAATGTACTGCTGTTTGAAATCTGATTGATATTTGACTCCTGAAAACTGGAATCAATCACCTCACAAAGCAAAGGAAATCGTTTATCTGGACAAATAATAGAATTGATCTTCACACGAAACAGGGGAAAATCCTTTATCTACTAAACTCAATGAAATCAATCAACACACAAAATAGGGGAATCATTTATCTATTAAACTTAATGAAATCACAATCAACTAATCATCAAAAGCACTCATGGGTATGCTATGTTCAATCCACGCGATCCACTACGCAATCCAAGAGTCTATTTATCAAATGAAATAGAGCTAAACGATAGTAAACCATCCAATATTCATGAAAGCAATCTTCAATCTAAATAACTTGAAACTAGACCGAAGGTATTACAATGTTTAAACGATCAACGAGAATTCTTTTATGGGGTATTGCTTGTAAAATAATTCAAATAAAGAGTCAATCTGATCCAGTTCTTGAGGGAACAAAGAACAATTTGATGGTCAGAAAAATCTCGTTCTAATTAGTTCGAATTCACTGAATAGAGTTAACTATCAAAACAATCTCAACACTCTCAATGTATAGATAATTCGTCTCACTCATTAGATGATCATGTGGCACTTCTCGGTTGATTATAAATCAATGCGATAGCAAGCATACGCTGTTTCTAAAATCAAAACAAGGTTTACACAAAAATTCAACTGTGAATTATGGAAATGAAGGAATTAAAGAACATTAATACATCTGCACTCTTTTAAACAATCAAATTAATGTAGTTCACATGCAGCAAGCCAAACCAAATGATCTAGGTCTGGGTGTGACGAAGGACCCTTCCAAGACCTTTTACTTTCGTGATGTGTTAAATTGCATTTTTAAAAGAACATTAATGAATACATCTGCATGCTGTAAAGAAGAGGAACATGACAATCATCAGCACATGAAAACATAAGCCGTTGATAACAGAGTTCGTCCAAGAGGGACTACGTCTCCGGCCCCGGTGTCAAGATGGTGTAGGTCGCTACATTAAGTGTTATCAATAGTGATGATGTACATAGAGGTGATGTCGTTGTCATACAAGGAAAATGCCCTCACGTAGGAGTGGCTCTAATAGATGTTCCACTACAAGAACTCTCAATAAAAAAGGACTCCTATCAGTATGACACAAACTCATGCATGATGAGCATCTCGCTGACATGGCATAAAAGGGATCTCAATGCAAACATGCATGATGACAACATGAGTATCCAATCAACATACAACAAAGGGATATCAAAACACAACATGTCAAA
Source organism: Pinus tabuliformis (assembly GCA_031772625.1). Taxonomy (NCBI): domain Eukaryota; kingdom Viridiplantae; phylum Streptophyta; class Pinopsida; order Pinales; family Pinaceae; genus Pinus; species Pinus tabuliformis. The sequence continues at coordinate 1,002,373,437 of CM062811.1, read as the reverse complement.
TCATGACAACAAGTACATCACATAGACGATTCCACGTCACATCAAGCAGGAATCATGAAAACAAGTAATAAACAAGATCCCTCATCAACATCAAACAGGGATCTGTGCAGCACAATGCATAGAAAAAGAAGTACATGAACACACTGCATATACCTCACAACCAAGGACCATTTGAAGAAGCGGATGTCAAACTGTTGAAGCTGTTCGTACCATCGATCTCATGGCATCAATCACATGGAAATGACTGCTCGCACATAAATGCTGACACCTGCATTCCACTTAGAAAAGTGGCTAAATAATAGAATGAGAAAATGAGAAATCTAAATGCACCATCAAATTTGTGGTGTCGAATAGTGCAAAATCGACTATCAAATTTCTGAATTCTGAGAAATTGAGAATCTGGGGCTCAAGGAATCTTTTAGATTCCCCCTAGATTCCTCAAAGATTCTGCTCCATAGGTGGACTGGAAATCTGCAACTCCAAAGGCGAATCTAACCTCGCCATTGCGATCCCTATGGAAAACCGTGAAAAACAACTATAAACTTGACTATATTCCGACATGGAGAAAAATTACCTCCTCAGGAAAATTTCAAGGATCATGGTTTCGCTCCCTGTTTTTGTAGCAGTCATGGTTCCACCTCCATACTGAAAAATGGCCGAAAAATGTAGAACTTTGATGGATAAACGGATAGTGCCATTGTGTTCGTGGCATCGAGAAGTGCTGAAACCATATAAAATTTGTCAAAATCTGACAAAGTGAAAATTTGGCCCTCCTGCAAAATTCTGCCTCGAACTCTGTGCACTGCCTCCTCCGCCGGTGGATTCTTCAAGGAATTCGTTGTAGGGCAGTTCGTTAATAGTTTGGTTAATATGGAGGAGGTTGAGTGGTTAAACCCTGCCTCCTCCTTTTTACATAACAATTTATTTTTTTATTTATTTATTTTTTTTAACGCTTACAAACCCAAAAAAAAATTAAATTAAGGTTTGGTTAGGTCAGGTCCGCCTTGGGCGGCCCTCCCATTATACCTGCCTCCTTTTCAATGACTCTCACCTTAATGTTTGCGCTTCGTTCCATGGGTGGTTGTGGGGTGGTGGGGTCATGGCCGCCACCTTGTTATGTGTTCGTTTCGTGGGAGAGGGGGAGGGGTCGGGGGTCATGGCCCGCCCCTCCACTAATAACATATTTGTTATGTGGTATGTTTTGGGGTGGCGAGGTTGGTGGCTTGCCACCCCTTTTTTATTTTTATTTTTGTTTATATAAACAAACTATGCGTTCTTTTGGAATTTCTGTTTTAGACTGAAGGGGTCTTTTTAAACAGGCAACAATTTTGCCCGGAATCTGGCCGAAGTTGGCCGGATTCCATCTGCCGGAAAAGGCCAAATTGTGTCTTTGTTAACCATGCCTAGTCATTAGAAAGTCAACCCAACTTTGACTACATCTATCTCCTTCATCCAGACTTGGATTGATGAACCGTTCACACCACCGCAATTAGGACGACGAGATCTATGCTCTGGTCCTGGTTCGAGCATAATCCAAATACTTTGATTTTTGAGCTTCCCTGAGTCCTCTTTGTCCTATAAGTGTCTCTGGAGCCACCTGGATCAATACTCCCCACTGAGGATCTTTTGGTCCTCCAAAAGCATGAAAAGTAATCTGCAACTTCTCTCCACCTTGTCTGCATCACAAGCGTCCTGAAAGGTCTCGCTTCCATCTCCTTCACCTTTTTTCTTTGGAGCCTTAAGAGATGAGCCAACACCTGCAACCTCTATAACCCGTAGTACATTGTTTTGTAAATTACATGCTTGAATTTCATGACCAACTAATGAGCCAAACGTCCCACACTTGCCACGAGTTTATAACACATACTCGGTGGTCAAGTTTACAACAAGATGGATGCAATACCCCAGCTATGAAAACAAGGCCAACATATCATTGTTTCTTCAACAAGTGATGGAAAACACATCATCACTACAACACATGATTTACAACAATAAGGCCAAACACTGTTTTTCTTTGACAAGTGATGGGAACATGACATCACTTTCACAGTTCAACATGCAACACAAAATAAGACTAGACATCATTGTTGTTGAACAAGTGATGGAAAACATATCATCACTTTTACATTTTAAAATGCAACAAATGATTCACAAAAGCACGACCATGAAACAACATGTCTAGAAACCATTTTTCACTTATTAATGTGAATGGGTCGCCTCCTTGTGGCGGTTTTGCTTGTCAAACAACTGCTTCACCTGGTTCATGCACCGACACTTTGTCTTTAAGGCGCTGCTCTGGATGGAGCCTCCAACAAGTGGCTCTTTGATGGCCACTTCTATCACAATGACTGCAATACATCTTCTTTCTCCATATCTGTTTAACATGTCTCTTTACCTGCTGTTGATAGGGTCTTTCACGCCTCTTCTTTGTTTGTGCTGCTATTATTTTCCAACACTTAGAAATTGTATGGTTATGTAATCCACAAAAGGTACATGTTTTTCGATGCCATGTTTTACGTTCATCATTAAAAACATGGTTATAATCGAAATGAACATTCGAATGTCGAGACTGGTTATACCTTTCTTGCTATGTCTGGTGTAAGTATGGCGATGAGAGCTTGCCTCAACTCTTTCCCTGCAACAGAAACTGCCATGGGATGATGGGGATGTGTTTCCATCATTCTCTTTCCTCAACGATTTCGACGATGTCTTAGAAGAATCTGACACCTTCGAGCATTCTCCTTCGGTGTATCTCAAGCTTGCAAATCGATGTTTATGCACAACCTCCAAAGGTTGAGTTATGCCTTGGTTATCAACACCAAGTTATTTTTCATCCTTGTGCCTAGTCCTGGTAAGGAGCCTCATGTTTGTCCCATGTAATTGGGATCTCCAAATCTCCAACAGAAATCATACTATGTGAAGACGAAACCGAAAGGAAATCAACATCGTTTACCTCCTCTGTCGATTTGAAAAGAACTGATGAGGACTTCTCATCATCTGTTGTTGGTGGTTCACTGGCTGTCTCAGTGCATTACCTAAGTTCTTTCCTAACATACCCAAGTCCTGCATGACAGAGTAATTCTTCTACTTTGATGGGGTTTACAATGCCTTGGCCATTAACACCCAAGCCTTTTCCTTCATACCCCATTTTCTTCAATAGTTTGGAGCCAATTCCTATGCTATGATTTTAAAAAACAACAAAATCATCATCAGGACACATACATGAATTCAGAGAACTACTTTTTACCTCACATGGGTCACGCTGCAACTTTTCCAAGGCCTTTTCCTTTGCTTGTAGTTTTTGTAGCAAACTATGTTTCTCCTCTTTCTCTCCATGTAGACACATCTTCAATTCAACGTTATCTGTTTGAAGATTTCAGTTGTTGTGCTTCAGTTCTTCTAGGGTCTCTTCCGTGGCTTGCAACTGAAGCTGCAATCACTCCTTTTCCTCTGTCTCTTTTTGTAGAGTTTCATACATGATTTCCACCCTTTTGGAAATTTTGAGCATGGTCTCGTACATCGCTTTTTTATCCTCTATCGTTGCACGTTCCACTGTTCACACTGCAATTCACATCAACACAAAGACCACTCTGATACCACTTGATCCAGATCTGAGTGTGACGAAGGAGCCTTCTAAGGCATTTTACTTTCATGATGTGTTAAATTGCATTTTTAAAAGAACATTTAAAAATTCATCTGCATGCTGTAAAGAAGAGGAACATGACAATCATTAGCACATGAAAACATAAGCCGTTGATAACGGAGTTCGTCCACGAGGGACTACGTCTCTGAGCCCTGGTGTCAAGATGGTGTAGGCCGCTGCATTAAGTGTTGTGAATAGTGATGATGTACATAGAGGTGATGTCGTTGTCATATAAGGAAAATTCCCTCACGCAGGAGTGGCTCTAAGAGATGTTCCGCTACAGGAACTCTCAATCAAAAAGGACTCCTATCAGTATGACACAAACTCATGCATGATGAGCATCCTGCTGACATGGCATAAAAGGAATCTCAATGAAAACATGCATGATGACAACATGAGTATCCCATAAACATACAACAAAGGGATATCAAAACACAACATGTCTAATCATGACAACAAGTACATCACATAGCCGATTCCGTGTCACATCTAGCAGGAATCATGAAAACAAGTAATAAATAAGATCCCTCATCAACATCAAACAGGGATCTTTGTAGCACAATGCATAGCAAAACAAGTACATGAACAAACTGCATATACCTCACAACCAAGGACCATCTGAAGAAGCGGATGTCAAACTGTTGAAGCTGTTCGTACCATCGATCTCACGGCATCAATCACATGGAAATGGTTGCTCGCACATTAATGCTGATACCTACATTCCACTTAGAAAAGTGGCTAAATAATAGAATGAGAAAATGAGAAATCTAAACATACCATCAGATTTTTGGCATTGAATAGTGCAAAATCGACTGTCAAATTTCTGAATTCTGAGAAATTGAGAATCTAGGGCTCAAGGAATCTTTTAGATTTCCCCTAGATTCCTCAAAGATTCTACTCCATAGGTGGACTGTAAATCTGCAACTCCAAAGGCGAATCTGACCTCGCCATTGCGATCCCTGCGGAAAACCGTGAAAAAGGACTATAAACTTGACTATATTCCAACATGGAGAAAAATTACCTCCTCAGGAAAATTTCAAGGATCATGGTTCCGCTACCTATTTTTGTAGCAATCATGGTTCCACCTCCATACTGAAAAATGGCCGAAAAATGCAGAACTTTGATGGAGAAACGGACAATGCCATTGCGTTCATCGTGTCGAGAAGTGCTGAAACCATATAAAATTTGTCAAAATCTAACAAAGTGAAAATTCGACCCTCCTGCAAAATTTTGCCTTGAACTCCGTGCATTGCCTTCTCTGCGTGAGCGCACTGAAAACCTGCATTTAAATACAAAATCACTGGCATATTATTCAAGGAATTGGTTTTAGGGCAGTTGGTTAATAGTTTGGTTATATGGAGGAGGTCCGACGGTCAAATCCTGCCTCCTCCTTTTTACATAACAATTTTTTTTTAACGTTTACAAACAAAAAAAATAAATAAATTAAGGTTTGGTTGGGCCGAGCCTGCCCACCGTACCTGCCTCCTTTTCAACGGCTCTCACCTTAATGTTTGCGCTCCATTCCATGGGCGGTTGTGGGGTGGCGGGGTCATGGCCACCACCCTGTTATGTGTTTGTTTCATGGGAGCGGGGAGGGGCGGGGGTCATGGGCCGCCCCTCCACTAAAAACATATTTGTTATGTGGTATGTTTTGGGGTGACAGGGTTGGTGGCCCGCCACCCATTTTTAAAATTTTTTTTGTTTATATAAACAAACTATGAGTTTTTTTGGAATTTCGATTTTGGACAGAAGGGGTGTTTTTAAACAGGCAACAATTTTTCCCGGAGTTGGCCGGATTCCGTCTGCCGGAAAAGGCCAAATTGTGTCTTTGTTAAGCATGCCCATTCATTAGAAAGTCAACCCAACTTTGACTGTCTTTATCTCCTTCATCCAGACTCTGATTGACGAACTGTTTGCACCACCGCGATCAGGACGACGATATGTACGCTCTGGTCCTGGTTCGAGCATAATCCAAACACTTTGATTTTTTAGCTTCCCTGAGTCCTCTTTGTCCTGTGTGTGTCTCTGGAGCCACCTGGATCACAAAACCAATTTGTAATGAAGGTAAAACTAACCGTGACTAGTCACACAGTGGTTCTATCTGCAATATACAAAGCAAACCTAGATGGGTGGGCCCGACCACACCTGGGAGCTAGATAAACTTACAGTAAAGAAGAAATCTCAAATGCAATCAATCAACTATCCTCAGCAATCCATCAATGCTTACTCCCAAATTCAAAGCAGAACCATTTCGATATTATTAAAGATGAGTTATGGAATTCACGACAAAATACTTCACTGTTTTAACACTAACTTGACATATTACATCCCCTGCCTTTTATAGGAATTTGATTACAGTTAAACACTGAACTAAAAATGGTAATTTATAACAGTCTAACAAGTCAACTCCTCTAGAGAAAATAGGTTCAAACGACTGCCCCGAATTGGTCCAACCACTTGTAACCAATTCCCAAATTTGGTGTATGTTGGAACCAGAGAAAAGAGAACGAAGATCTTGGGATCAAATGTGTTCATTGTAAGGCTGGTGACATCTCATCATCCAGAAGCGCATGACTTCTTATCCATTGCACTGTTTGAGTACTGAATCCGAATATAACTTTTGAGTATAGTAGTAAGGAGTCATGGTACACCAACTACTTCTTTCCATTATCCTCCTGCACATCTTGCTGAGAAGTCTACACTTGGTCATAATAATTAGTTAGTTTTAGGAATCAGCTACCTATATCTACTTAAATCCACCAACAAATAGCCAAATGTAACCATAAAAATATTTACCTCAAATGGGGATTGGGACCATGATAGGGTAGCAAAATAGCAAGGAAATAGGTTCCATAGTGTCAAAAAGAGGTCAAAATGGGGATTGAAGATGGTATTAATAGGAACAAACAGAGGATCAACATCCTCCCACACCGATCCTGATGCATGCCCTCATGCATCCAACAAAAAGGAGACTGCATTCAACTAAAGAAGACTGTGGTCAGAGATGAGTAGTCTTGATTCCCTTGTTGGGTAGGTGGCGAACACTTTGAAATTGTAGTGCTAATCCCTTTGCATTCAACCTTCTGGTAGGTTTGTTTCGGGTTGCTTTCCATCTTAGAAGGTGCTTGTTTTTCCTTGCCAAGGCATCATTCTGGGCATACAGTTTCATACTAGAGTCCCTTACTTGCTGATTCACATCTTTTACAAAATGAAATAAGACCTTGTATTTATTTGCTTGCTCTCTAAGCTTGGCGATTGTCTTCCGTAGCTTGATAAGCCTGATTTTTAAATTTTCTTCAGCATCCAGTGTGGGGGCTTTAGTCGGGGTTATTGATTGCTGCGAGGTACTTCCTCCTGACGATTTGCCTCTCGGTTTCTTAGATGATGACTAATGCGGAATAGCATGTGTAGTATCTTTGCTTGCTGTCGGTCTAGTGGGAGACAAAGCCTCCAGATCCCGTGTGATATCCTCAAGGATTTTAAGCTTAGTCGTAGCAGTGGGCTCCTCCTCAAGGGGCGTTTTTGATTGTGGAGGATCATCATCACAGGAGGATGAAATAGGAATATGAGCGAGGCTGGTGCCTTCAGCATTGGTCTGCAAGGTAGGGGCCATGCTGCGAGTCCGACGACGTCCTTGAGTTGAGGTTTCAGCCACGGGAATTGGGGGAGTGTTGTAGGGGAACAAGGGTCGCCGGTGTTTAGCCTTAGGAGTGGTGCTTTTGGGTTTGAAGGAGGGTTCTACTGGAGATTCCAGAGCATTGCTTTCTGCCATGGGACTTAGTTCCGGTGGGTGGGTGTTGCCTGATCATATTTCCTTTTTTGTTGGAAACCCAACGGGATTTCCACCGAACCCTTCCTTATGCCATATTTTAAACTATTTGCAGCTGTATGAGGGGGTTCAGAACCAGGAGTAGGGGAATGGGTAGGGGTAGACTCAGACTTGGATGGGGGCATTGCGTCGTCGATTTTTAGGGAGCGGCCCATTGCGCGTTGCCTGCCCTTGGTTTGTGTCTCTTGTCCAGGGAATGCCTCAATGAGGAAGTCCTCCCACGACCGCTTCCGTTTCTTAAGCTCAGAAACTAGTAAAATTTTAATTAAACTATGATGATACAATGCAGTTTCGGGCTTCTTGCCATGAGACTGTACACCCTTTTCCATTTTATGCAAGCTTAATCTTAGGAAATAAGGAATGTTTAGTGGCCTATCTTTAATAAAATGAACCATGAGCTGGATATGATAAAGGAATAGAACGACAAACCTTCCCTCACAGGTCACGAAGCGCTATAGCATTGTCAGGAGTGGATGCCATTGGTCCTCTATGCAGTTACGAAGCACTCCCTTCATCCAACTAATTGACCTATAGGTCGGTTTCAAGAACACGGTGCAATTCGGTTTTTCTAACTGTCCGCCCTTGAAAAATTGCTCACCAACCACTGGTAGCCCAATAGTTGGGCTCACTGATTTCTCTGTGATGTTGAAGTGGAGGTTGCCAACTTGGGCATGCTTGCCATTAAAAATTTGTGCGAATGTCATTGCAACTTGATTGTTATAGCCCTAAAACTTCCGTAAAAAAAGTCATCCATCCTTTCTCCTCTAGAATTCCCTTACATTGTTCATATTTTGGGCTGCGAAAAAATTGAACAAAAGTGGGTTCATGTCTGTCTACTCCCATGGCGCCTGCGTTTTGTTGAAATTCCTTTTTTTTTTCAATTGACTGCGCTGTTGGTCCCTTATTACTCCTCCACCCATGCTCACAATCGACCTCTGTTTTAATGGCAGATGAATGACCGTCACAATGATGGATCGGATACATGGGATCGATTTCCATAATGGTGATAATCCCGTCTTCGACTGGTTTAGAGCGTGGGCACTTGATTGCAGTGTGCGATCCATGGATGGAGCGTGTGAGCATCTCGGCTGTGAGATGGTGCATCTTTACCATGATGATGGAGGGTGTCATGAACCGATGGTCAAGCGGGCGAGCAGTCATCATAGCAAGAATAGATCATGGCGATGGTGGTGATGTCTTATTAGCATGCTGGAGGATAAGTGTTTACGAGATTGGGAATAGACAGGTGAGGTCGTAGGATGTATGATCATGGTGATCACAGGATAGATTCAGAGGCGTCCTTCAATGATTAACATTTTAACTACTTGTTAGTTAAACTTAAGCAGAATACAAGTGTGTACCTTTACCACTTAAATGATTTGTGTCGAGTGTGCAATTGATGTGTTGAAGCAACACCTTCTTTAATTATGTGCCTGCCGCCTTGATTCTGGAGAATTGCCATACTGTGCCTTTGGCGAGTTGAGTACTGATGCCATGAATCTGTACTTAACTCAGAGTGAGTTGGTAGCCTTGATCATTCCTTGTCTTCTTATGAAGACAGGCCCTGACTCATCAAAGCATGTTAACACAAACAAGATGATTCTTTTTATGATACAAAAAGTTTTCTTGCACATATTGTGACAACACTGTGTGATTATAGGCCCCAATTTTTAGGCAAGATCTCAAGACCCTCGTATGCAATATGAGTTGCATTCTGGACAGAGCATAGAACATAGACCTTTAAAAGAAAATGACACATCGTATTTTGATCAAAACATGAAACATAGGTATCTTGAACAACATGTGGAATCAAATTTTGAGATCCTCATGAAAGAACAACTGAAGCTAGACAGAGTATAAGATATCGACTGTCTGTACTAATTTCAGAACCTTCAGATTGAATGTCATAGACTAGGCTGCTCAATTATTTCAGAAAAGGAGACTACTTATCAATCCATGGATTTTAACCAGGCTTGGAATGATAGTTTCTTGGGGCATTTCTTCTTTAGGGAGATGGAAATGGCCAGAAAGAGAGCTCCAAGGGGGCTTCTTTTCCGTAGTTTATTCCTTTGGGCCCGGAAAAGAATAATTCACAACCCAGAGGATCCCTATACTACTACTACCTTATTATTTTAGCGAGCCTAAAGTAGTTAGTGCTCGAGGAATTCTTATTTAGAGAGTCTGAATTTCCCAAATAGACTCCACATGTTTCCTTTCCGTAATTATTTCCTTGAGCCTGGAAAAGAATAATTCTATGCTTATCTACTTAAATCCACCAACAAATAGCCAAATGTAACCATAATTTTTTTATACCTCAAATGGGTATTGGGACCATCATAGGGTAGCAAAATAGCAAGGAAATAGGTTCCATAGTGTCAAAAGGAGGTCAAAATGGGGATTGAAGATGGTATTAATAGGAACAAAACAGAGGATCAACTGGCTCTTATCACGTTTTTGTTGGAAAATGAATGGTTATTGAATGAATGAACTAATACATGTTATTGCAACTATTATGAGAGGGAATTAGACCTTCTTGATGACTCTCGTATAAGTATCAAATCCTTATGTTTAGATATGCATTCATGACCTGTAGATTCCATGTTCACTATGTGTTTGACGAAAGTCCTTGTCTAAGTTTTGTGTTAGAGGATTTGTCCTTGTGTAATTTATCATTTTTGAAAGTTTTATCAAGTTTTGGGTAGAGGTTTGGATCTTAGCCCTGAAAAAGTGGCTTAGATCTCGGGGTTTCATGCACATAAATGAGTAATTTTGTCTACAGTTGCTGGGAGGTAGGGTCCTCCATGCAACTTTAGTGTTCTAGTCATTAGCTTGCCTTGTTGTGAAAGTGACTGGGGTTCTATATCACTGAAAAAAAGAATTTATCTTAGGGTTTGGGCACATGGAGTGGTTGTTTAGCTCTTGGGGGCCTGTAGCACCAGAGGCAAGTCGGTAAAGTTTCAAGTTGTCGATTCCACTTCCTTAACTATACTTAGGAGGTTAAGTCATGTTATAGTAGCCTTCCACTCATGTTTACCCTAACAAGCTGGTGAAAGTGGGTAAATTTTGAAGGTGGCGTTACATAGTGATTCCACCTCACGGTCAGACATCACTAACACCAACCGGATCAGTCTCTACCTAGCTGTCTAGGGCTATAGGAACTAGTAAATCAACCCACAAACTTCTAGTGCTCCAAATAATTTGTCCAACCCAACTCCAAGGACTAGCAACTCAACCCACCAAGGGCTCCAGAGTGTTTGTCCCAACCTAGGCTCGAGGACTAGTAACTCAACCCAAGTTGTTCCAGGGATTCTAGAGTGTTTGTACCAACCCACAAGCAAAATAAATTATGAGCACCAACCAGAAAACAATCAAGATGGAAAAATCCAAAACACCATGGCTATCCAGGAAATGGCAAAGCAAGGCTAAACTACTATCAATCCAGGAAATCCTCCATGCCAATGATTGAACAGAACCAAACAATCACATGCATATACCATGCATCCATAAATCAGCAAGGAAATCACACATGCAACCTGTTATTGCAAATCAATCCAACTATAGTTGTTTATCCACATGTTCCCTTGCACTTTATGGCTTTCCTTTGCCTTCTTTCTCCAAATCCAAAGTATGCTAGAGTGCTCCAAGCATGCCCCAAGAATGCTCTAAATATAGAAGAGTATGAGAGAGTGAGAGAATAGAACAGAGTTCCAAGCTAAAAATAACAAAAGGTTGTGAACTAGTCCTCATAAGCCTTTTTATCGTTAAGGCCTCTATTTTTTTCATTTCCTCTAATTTTCCTCACGTGCAAATTTGTGACCTTTCACCTTCCTTTTTTCCTTTTTTCCATTATTTTCATAAATAAATACCAATTAATGCCACTTTTCTTTTCCAATACCTTTTCCAATATCCATAGCCATTTATTAATCACAAGTGATACCCCATCAGTATGTTGTGCCCAACATTCAGCGTGGAATACGTGTCCCATGACCTTGATCTTATTTTTGCCTTTATTAACTTTATTACATGAACTTTTAACCCAGGGTTCGTTGGGTTGTGTTATATTCTTTCCATGACTAGCCCGCATAGTTAACCGGGGGTTAGAGGGGGGGCAGTGCCCCCCTTCGTTGAGCCGATTGTGTAGGGGGGGGCTCACAGGGGGTTTGAAGCGTACCTGTAACTCCACTCTATGGGGTCCGCATGATTTTCACACATGTTTTTGGACACAATGGTTTTTGTTCCATGGTATTGGATGCTTCGACATGTATAAATATGTATTATAACATTGAAAGTAACATAATGAAAAATCAAGCTGGCAGTCCCGGTTTTGGGATCCAGGGGAAAATCTCTGTGTATATGTGTTTTATGTGTTATTCTCTCACATTGTTTATTTTCTGTGTTTTAGAATTCGTATGCAGGTAATTTCTGTACAGGGTTAAAACCTACATTTGGTATCAGAGCAGTTTTGGCTTCAAGGGGACGCCTTTGTTGCTGAGGGGTTTCGCTCGGGCCTGTGGTAGACCCTGTTCAGTGGGAGATCTGCGAGATTGATTCTAGTGGTGAAAGAAGATGGCGATCAGTGGCAAGATAGATATTGAGAAATTTAATGGTCAGATTTTTGAGTTGTGGAAACTCAAGATGGAGGATCTGTTGGTGGATAAAGATCAGTGGATCGCTGTAGATCCGGGTACTAAACCAACGGGAGTGTCCGATGAAGAATGGAAGAAGTTGGATCAGAAGGCAAAGAGCACAATATGATTGTGTGTCTCAGATTCAGTATTACTGAATGTATCAGGGGAAGCTACGATGAAGGCTTTGTGGGACAAGTTAGGGACTTTGTACCAATCTAAGTCTCTGGTGAATAAACTGTTCCTGTAGAAAAAACTATATAACATGAGGATGAAAGATGGAGACTCGGTGACAGAGCATCTGAATGCATTTAATACTGTGGTAAGTCAGTTAGCATTTGTTGATATTAAAATTTTAGATGAAGATAAGTGCATTAGTTTGTTGTGTTCTCTACCAGATTCGTGGGACAGTCTGGTTATTGCAATAGGTAGCAATGCAACTGCCTTGTAGTTTGATGAAATAGTCCCAGCCTTGCTGACAGAGGAGATGAGACGAAAAAATATGGAGAGCTAGAATGGTGATGCCTTGTCTGTACGAGGACGGTCCCAGAACAGAAACAAAAATAAGTCATCGAGTGGGAGATCTAAATCTCCAGGAAAACCTGTAAAGGTAGTGTGCTGGAAATGCGGAAAGGAAGGGCACTATAAAAGGGACTGTAAATCTAAAGCTCATGATAAAGGAAAGGGATCTGATGATGCTCTTTCTGCAGAGGCGAAAACCACCTCAGATGAAGGTGGGGATGTGTACTTGGCTTCTTCAAGTACACATGTATATCATGAGGCATGGTTGATTGACTCAGGTGCATCCTTTCACTTCACTCCCCATAGAGAGTGGTTCTGCGAGTATGAGAAATACGATGGTGGTGATGTCTTCTTAGGGGATGATAGGAAGGCTAGAATCATTGGTTGCGGAAAATTAAAGTTGAAGTTGCAAGGTGGAAGGGTTAGAACACTTCCGGGTGTTCTACATATTCCTGCATTGGCCAGAAATCTGATTTCTATAAGCAAGTTGGATGATGCAGGTGTAAAAACAGTGTTCGAGAAGGATACCTACAAAATGGTTCGGGGAGCACTGGTATTGATGCGGGGAGTTCGAATTGGAACTTTGTACAAGCTACAAGGTAGCACTATTATTGATGGGTGTAACAGTTCTGTGGTTCTTGAAAGTGGAGCAGAAAATCTAGTGGTCTCTAGAAAGAAGACCACGTTGTGGCATCAAAGGATGGGACATATTGGAGAAAAGGGCCTTCAAATAATTCATGGTAAAGGTATGGTAGAAGGTATGAGTAATAGCTCTCTGGATTTTGATTTCTGTGAAAATTGTGTATATGGGAAGCAAAATCGGGTGAGTTTCCCCTCTGGTAGTAAGAGGGCGAAACAAATATTAGAGCTTGTGAACAGTGATGTGTTTGGACCTGTGAAGGTTCTATCACTAGGTAATGTGTACTATGTATAATTTATAGATGACTTCTCAAGGAATACATGGATATATTTCCTTAAGAAGAAATCTGAAGTCTTTAACAGGTTTAAAGAATTTAAGGCTCTCGTGGAAAATTAGACAGAGAAGAAGATAAAGGAGCCGAGGACAGATAATGGTGGAGAGTTTTGCAACAAAGAATTTAAAGAATTCCGTAAGAAGTGTGGTATAGCACGACAGAAGACTACTCCATATACACCTCAGAAAAATGGAGTTGCAGAAAGAATGAACAAGACGTTGATGGAAAGGGCAAGAAGCATGCTCAGTGGTGCCGGGTTAGGACAAGAATTCTGGGCAGAGGCGGTGGATACTGCATGTTACCTGGTCAACAGATCACCTTCATTAGTGTTGGAGTATAAAACTCCACAAGAGGTATGGACTGGTAAGAAACCCTCTCTTTCACATCTGAGGGTATTTGGATGTGATGCATATGTACATGTTCCAAAGGAGAAATGAACCAAGTTGGATAGTAAATCTGAAAAGTGCATCTTTATTGGGTAGAAGGATGGTTTAAAGGGTTATAAGCTTTGGAACCCAGTCACACGGAAGGTTGTGTACAGCCGAGATGTGGTGTTCAGAGAGGTAAAAGATGTTATTAAACATGAAGTCCAACCAAAGGAACCTGAGAAGATAGAGTTTGATCTTAAGGAGGAAGAATCAGACTCTACAGCAGAGGAGGAATCACAAGATGAGGAGCCACAAACTCCGGGTGTGAGAAGATCAGTTTGAGAAAGAAGGAAGCCAGAAAGGTATAGTCCATCTGCTTTCTGTTCAAATTTTGCTTTATCTATTATTGATGGTGATCCCAGAACTATGAAGGAAGCAGTAGATTCAGAGGATGGAAAACTCTGGAAAGAGGCCATGGTTGATGAAATGGCATCTTTGCACAAAAATGAGGCTTGGGATTTGGTCGAGTTGCCGGACGGAAGGAAACCCATTGGCAGCAAATGGGTGTTCAAAAAGAAGACAAATGCAAAAGGAAAAGTGGAGAAATACAAAGCTCGGTTGGTAGAAAAAGGTTATTCCCAGGTGTTGGGAATTGATTTTGGTGATATTTTTTCTCCTGTTGCCAAGGTAACTTCTATTAGATTACTTTTATCTGTTGCTGCTGCTTTTGATTTTGAGGTAGAATAGATGGATGTGAAGACATCATTTCTTCACGGGGATATGGAAGAGGAGATCTATATGAAGCAACCTGAAGGTTTTGCGGTGAAGGGTAAGAAAGAACCGGTATGCAAGTTAAAGAAGTCTCTGTATGGGTTAAAACAGTCGCCAATGATGTGGTATCAGAAATTTGATACATTTATATGGGGACTTGGCTTCACCAGAAGCAAATCAGATCACTATGTGTATTTTAAATTAATTGGTGACAGTGTTATTTATCTGGTCTTGTATGTGGATGATATGTTGCTAGTTGGAAATGACAAAGAAATTATCCAGGATTTGAAGACCCAATTGTCCTCCAAATTTGACATGAAAGATCTTGGTGCTGCAAACTATATTTTGGGCATAGAAATTAAAAGAGATCGGGCAAAGAGGAAGCTCTGGTTAAACCAGAGGAAGTATGTTGAGACAATACTGCAAAGGTTTAATATGCAGGATAGTAAACTGGTGAAGTTTCCTATTCCTGTAGGTGTGAGGTTATCTGTTGAACAGTGTCCCAAGACACAAGAAGAGGAAGAAGACATGTCCCGTTTTCCATATGCAAGTGCAGTCGGTAGCTTGATGTATGCAATGGTCTGTACTAGACCAGACATTGCACATGCGGTAGGAGTATTGAGCAGGTTTATGTCAAAACCAGGGAAGGAGCACTAGACAATAGTGAAGCGGGTTTTCAAGTATTTGTGTGGCACCAACGATTATGGTTTGTGCTATCAAGGAAGATCAGGGTTGGACAGAATGTTGGATATTTGTGGCTTTGTTGATGTAGACTGGGCTAGAGATCTGGATCAGAGAAGATCTATAAGTGGGTATGTGTTTAACCTATTTGGAGGTGCAGTCAGTTGGATGAATAAGAAACAATTTGTAGTGGCACTATCAACTACAGAGGCAGAATACATGGCAGCCACTCATGCAAGCAAGGAAGCAGTTTGGTTGCAGAGATTGTGTTCAAGTATGGGGTTAGTACATGGAGCTATAAGGATAGACTTTGACAACCAAAGTGCAATTTTCTTGGCAAAGAACCCTGCATATCATTCAAAGACAAAGCACATTGATGTTCAGTATCACTTTTTAAGGAATATGATAGAAGAAAAAAAGGTGTTGCTGGTAAAGGTGGACACTTTGAAGAATAGTGCAGATGCATTGACAAAATCTGTGAGTTCTGAGAAGTTCTCTTGGTGTAGAGAGACTATGGGCATTTTAGGGCTGGAAAAATGACTAAGCTCTCTTGTGGTCCCCTTTGGAAAGAAAAGAACAAGTGGGAGAATGTTGGGTTGTGTTATATTCTTTCCACAACTAGCCCATGTAGTTAATCGGGGGGTTAGAGGGGGGGCGGCGCCCCCCTTCATTGTTCCGATTGTGTAGCGGGGTGGGGGGGGTCATAGGGGGTTTGAGGTGTACCTGTAACCCCACTTTATGGGGTCCGGGGCAGTGCCTCAAAAAATTTTGGTTTTGGACCCTATGTTAGGTTGGGCGGACCCACCTATGTTTTTGTGCATGATTTTCACACATGTTTTTGGACGCGATGGTTTTCGGTCCATGGTATTGGACGCGATGGTTTTTGGTCCATGGTATTGGATGCTTCAACATGTATAAATATGTATTATAACATTGAAAGGAACATAATTAAAAATCAAGCTGGTAGTCCCGGTTTTGGGATCCAGGGGAAATATTTGTGTATATGTGTTTTATGTGTTATGCTCTTGCATTGTTTATTTTCTGTGATTTAGAATTCGTATGCAGGTAATTTCTGTACAGGGTTAAAACCTGCAGGGTTGTTACAAATCCATCCCCCTTAGGGAAACACCATCCTCAGTGTTTTATGACACCTATGATCAACGAGACCATTGAAAACCAAATCATATTGTCCATGGAGTTTTATAAATTAGTTTGATGCAATATTTACAATGAACATCCTGCTGAAAATAAAAACTAACATATTAAACATGACAACATTACAACTGTACCACTTATTTGAGATTTATAACATATCTCATTGCGATATTTACAATAACAACCATACATAAATATATATACATATACCAAAACTCCTTTGCCTCAACTGACAAATAATGAAGGATACATAGCCCGCATATGATCAACCATCTACCATGTAGCTTCATCGGGCCCAAAGTGATTCCACTGCACTTTAACTTACTTAATTGCTCAATTCTAGAGCATGGGCGTATTTTGCTGCAAAATGCATTGAGGTTACGGTTGGAATCCTCCATCTAGATCAACCTCCAATATAGACCATTCAATCACATGGTCAACATCTTTCAGATACTTCTTAAACAATGAGACATGAAAAACATCATGGAATTTCATTTTCGGAGGCAGTGTAAGTTGGTAAGTATCTGGTCCAATCCTCTTAAGGATATCAAAAGGCCCACAATAGCGAGGTGCCAGTCTGGCACATGATCCAACCCTCAAGGATCTCTTCTTAGGCTTGATGTGCAAGTACACGTGTTCCCAAACCTAAAACTCAATTTTCCTGTGTTGGTTTGTGTAACTCTTCTACCTATCTTGTGCTACCTTTAGATTATTTTTAAGAACCTGAATTTCCTATTCCATCTCTGCTAACATATCTGATCCAATCAACACCCTGTTCACTGGATCACCCCAGCTGATGAGAGTGTTACAAATCCACCCATATAGTACCTTAAACAGACTCATCCTCAGTGGTTCTTGATATCTATTGTTATAAGAAAACTCCACCAGTGGAAGATACTCTTCCCACCTCCTTTGTTGATGCATGATATACATCCTCAACATATTCTCCAAAATCCTGTTGACCCTCTTTGCTTTTCCATCTGTATGCAAATGATAAGTTGTACTGAAGGCCAACTATACACCCAACCATGTAAACAACTCCTTCCAAAAATTGGAAGTGAAGTTGGCATCTCTGTATGACATAATCTTCCTAGGAATACCATGCAAACTCACTATTTCCTTGATGAAGACCCATGTTACCTCACTATTTGAATTCTTTGACTTCACTGGAATGAAGTGAGCTACCTTGGTTAACCTATCAGCCACACCCATGATGGAATCATGCTATCGAGATGTCCTCGACAAACTTGTAATGAAATCCATGGAAATGACCTCCCATTTCCACTCTAGAATAAGAATAAGTTGTAATAAACCACCTGGATGCTTACATTATGCTTTTATCTGTTGATAATCCAAACACCTAGCAACAAACTCCCCCAATCTTTCTTCAAATTCGGCTAATGGTAGAACTTATTAATCGTTGTTAATGCCTTTTGATATCCTGAGTGACCTGAATACAATTTGGCATGAAATTCCCTCAAGATAAGTTTCTTGAGTTCACTGTTGCCTAGAACGTACATCTTGTCCCTAAATCTAACCAAACCATTTGTCGTGAGATCACAATCCACATCATGTTCACCTGTACCCTGCTATTGTAACCTGTGCTTAAGCTATTGGTACCTGTCATCCTGTTATCTTGCTTGCAAGATCCGCTCCTTCAAGTCTATCCCATATGAACACATAGTTGCAATGTGATTTACCCGCTCTCTCCTACTAAGGGCATATATAATCCTGTTCTCTTTACCCTTAATGTAACTGATCTCAAAATTAAACTCACTGAGCGTGACCAACCACCTCGATTGCCCGACATTCATATTTGGTTGTTCAAACAAGTATCTTAGCCCACTGCGATCACTCATAAAAATGAACCTCATGCCAAGAAGATAGTGCCTCCACATCTTCAAGGCATAGATAATCGTTGCCAACTATAGATCATGCGTCACATATTTTTGCTCGTGATCATTCAATTTACTTGACCCATAACATACTACGTGTCCTTCATGCATCAGGACGCCACCAAGTCTCCTCTTGCAAGCATATGTACACATCACAAACTTTATGTTAGGATATGCAATCTTTAGAACTTGAGCGTTTTTAATCAACTGCTTCAACTGCTCAAAACTAGTTGCACATTCCTCTATCCATTCAATTTTATTTCCTTTCCTCTGTAAAGATGTAATAGGGTGGCTGATTCATAAGAAGTTCCTAATGAACCTCCTGTAATAACCTACTAATCCCATGAATGATCTGACTTCATCCACATTCTTAGGAGTTTCCCATTCCATGATAGCTTTGATATGTTATGGATACACTGCTATACCTTCCTTGGAAACAAAATGTCCCAAGTAATGAACTTCTGCCTGAAAGAAACTGCACTTACTAAGTCTGGCATACAACTATTGCTCTCTCAATAGTATTAAAAATGTTGACAAATGTTTTGCATTCTCTTCATCATTCTTAGAATATATCAATATATCATTAATGAATACTATCAAAAACTTGTCCAGATAATGACACAACACACTATTCATCAAACACAAGAAAGTAACTAGAGCATTAATCAAACCAAAAATGAACCACATCAAATCCATAATGCCCATACCTATTCTAGAAAGCAGTCTTGAAGATGTCCTCTTCTTTGATGCGTACCTGATGATATCCTAATCTCAAGTCGATCTTCAAGAACAATGCTTTTCCCTTCAACTAGTCAAACAAGTCATCAATCCACGACAAAGACTACATGTTCTTGATTTTCACCTTGTACAACTGCCTGTAATCAATGCACAACTTGAGAGTACCATCCTTATTCTTCACAAACAACACTCGTGCACCCCAAGGCAACACACTTGGACTTATGTATACCTTGTCAAGCATTTCCTTCATCTGCAACTTCAGTTCCACTAACTCTGGAGTTCTCATCCTGTACGGTGCCTTTGATGTTGGTTCTACTCCTGGCATCAACTCAATAGAAAAGTCCACTTCCCTATGAGGCGGTAACTCTAAGATATCTATTGGAAATATATCTTGAAACTGCTGCAAAATTAGATACCTCTTCAAGACTTCAATATCCTCAACATCCTTACCTTTGTCGCTGGAAATATGAACTAAAAACAATACACATCCTTTCCTTCTACTGCTCTTGTCCTGCATAGCTATAACCATCCTCACTGATGTAGGCTTATCCTTACCATACAAGATTCTCTTCTCTCCATCATCATCCAAGCACTCAATAGCCGTATCATAGAAATCTACCTTAGTCTTGTGAATGTATAACCAATACGTACCCAACAACATATTGTATGATCCCAACGAAAGCATATTTAGATGTGTTGATATATGTGTACCATTCAACTGAAATGCACAAGCTCTTACCCAATGATTAACTCTTTTATTAGTACCGGTAGCCGACTTCACTAACCAAGACTCTGCATGCACTTCTTTAGTCAAACCAAATTATCCACCAGGTCATGACTGATATAACTATAGTTAGATATAGGGTCAATCAAAATAGAAACAACTTGATCACAAATATTACCTTCCATATCGATAATAGATGCCTAATAATCAACCTGATTATCATCCAACACTACATAAATATGAAGAATACTCTGTCCAACATCACCCACTGTCTATGCCTCCTGAGCACTATAAATTTGTGGTCTTCCAGCCTGATGCTGTGGAAAATCTCCCCTACAATGATCCTTGCCTCAAGTCCAACACTATAAAGGATTCTTGCCATCATCCTTATTATGCTCCTCAGCTTGAAATCCCTATCCTTTGTCAACTGCATTGAACTTCTTGTGCAGTGTTGCATTCTCCTTGTCATCTCTATCATGTGGTTTTACTCTCTTCTTAACCCACTTTCCTCTGTTCTTCTCATTACCATTCCAATCCTGCTTTGACTTAGTCTTGCGCTTCAATTTATCATAATAATGATTCAACTTTTTGATGGCTTACTCCAACGATCTAGGCTCATCAAACTCAATCCTGTCTTTGAATGATACCGAAAACCCACTAATGAATATAAAAATATTTTCTTTCTCCCCTTAAGCTAAGGAACATATCTCAACAACTCCAAGAATCTGCTAGCGCACTCCTCATTGGTCATAGATTCCATATTCAACTCATAGAATTCCTTTACCATGTCATAATAATATTTCTCAGATAGACACTTCTTGAAAAGTCTCTCAAACTCACTTCATGTTAGCTTCTCTTATTTAATGTCTCTAACACTCTTTCCATCTTCCCACCAAAATTCTGCTTTCCCTTTAAGACTGAAAGTATCTATCTTGGCTTTCATATTCTCTGAGTAATGAGGCAACCAAAATAACTTATTCATCCCAATAAACCAAGCTTCTGCATCTTGTGACTTTTTCATTTCTCCATCAAATGTAGGAGGCTTTGCTCTATTGAACTCCTCTGGAAAGTATTGCTTCTCACTCCTATAGGAATGGTGATGGTGATGATAACGTTGTCTCTCTGAACCAAAACTAGAATAGAACCCACGATCATCACCCCTCCTATCAGGTGTATCCAAGAACCTACCATCTTTGACTGTATCATCCGTGTCAAACCTGTATCCTGATTAAGACTTGCTGCCATATGCCCCATTGGGCCTTTCCTCCTTTCCATGACTGATTCTAAGTGGTCCCTATCTCTGCAAATCTAATAGACTCTGAAGGATGAATACACTAACCTCTACTTGCTTCTCCTATTCCCTATTAAATATTTCCTATGATTGAATGATATTGTCATTATTTGCTTTACAACTTCTGATCTTTGCTTACAAACTTCTCAATGTATCTGATATGCCAAGGGAGTACTTATTACCATGTTGTTCATCTGATCTATAGGGAGAATCATGTGAACTATAGTCCACCATTTTTCTTGTCATCTTTGATCCTCTACTTCTTACAAACATACCATGTCAGATAACCAAATATAAACATACTAAACATATCTCAATGAAGTTCATGGGAGGCTATCTTATCTGCAAAATCAGTCTGTATTAGCACAACACATGTATATATAATGAAATCAGCATATCAATCATCTCAATATCAACATCATCAACCTCTACATGCTGACACTACTATAATAATGACTATCACAATGCATGCATAATTAACACATATACAACTGATATGCATGTTGTTATGCAAGAAGATCAAAAAATAGAAGAAAAGATAGACTAACGACTTTATAATTAGCCTCTTCGAGGGGGAAAGCTCCTTTACATCACATAAACGAACAATTCTTGAATGATACAAATGAAAATACCTCCTTTCTATATATATGAGTCTAAGGGGTCACAACATAATCAAAGCCTACATAAAAATAATAATGTAAGGGCACATTAATAACAATAGTGGGCTTCTATGGGGAACAACAATATAATATGGGGGCTACATTGACAACGACAATAAGGGGGCTACACTAACAATAAAATTAAGGGGACTACACTAGTATTATAGGGACCGAACATGTCCTCTCCTTAAAAAAAAGTGTTGCCTTCAATGCTTGAGTAGTTCTAGATGCTTCTGTATAAAATTCTCATCCTCCATGTTGAATTTTCAACGGATAAGTTCTTCCAATTAATGAGATACTTTGAAATTTATTGATTCCGTAGCTATTGGGTTCTTGTTTCGGTGACTGCTTCAGGATCCATTATGATTTTTCCTTCTTCGTCAAGTTCTGGAAATATTGTTTAAACTAGAAACATGTCACTGATAACCTTCTTTAAGCATGAAATATGGAAAACTGGGTGCACTTAGGAAGATGCAGGCAAATCCAATTTGTATGCTATAGTACTAATCTTTTGCAACACCTTGTAAGGACCATAATACTCGGCTGATAATCTATTATCCTTCTTAACTTACTTGAGGGAAATTTTTTTTGTGTGGTTGTAGCCATAAAAATACCCAGTTGCCTACGTCAAAACTTCTTTCACTGCGATGTTGATCTACTTCTTGTTTCATTCAATTCTGTGCCATAGTGAGGTTATCCTTTAATAGTTTCATAGCTTTTTGTTTGTGCTCAATGTGATCTTCCACTGCTTGAACCTTATAATTTTCTCTTAAAGATGATGTGATTGACGGTGGATGATATCCATAAATTTCCATAAATGGGGTCATTTTTGCTGTAGTATGGAAGGAAGTGTTATACCACCATTCAACTAGAGGTAACCACTTGACCCATTGTGTTTTTTTATCATATACAAAGCAACAAATATATCCTTCCAAACATTTGTTCATTATCTCAGTTTTCCCTTCAGAATGAGGATGATAAGATGAGCTATGAGCTAATTGAGTACCAAGACAAGAAAAAAATTCCATCCAAAAATTTCCAGTGAAAATAAGATCTATGTCACTTACAATAATCTTTGGGTTTCCATGTAGCTTTTGAATTGTTTCCATAAATTCAGTGGAAATTATACTGGCTTTAAAAGGATGAGATAATGTACAAAAGTGTGCATACTTGGTAATTCTATCAATTACCACCATGATGACACTATTTCCTTTGGACTTGGGTAAACTAGTGATAAAATCTATTGATACCTCCTCCCAATGTTGACTTGGAATGGATAAAGGTTGTAACAAACTTGGGGTCTTAATTGTATCAACTTTGTGTTGTTGGAAAACCAAACATTCTGCCACAAAATTCTAATATCATATTTAAGGCCATCCCAAAAAAATTCCTTCTTGTCCCTATGGTAAGTTTTTAAAAATCCCGAGTGTCCTCCTAAGGGGGAAGAATGGAATTTCAAAAGAATATTTTTTTTAAGTTGAGAATTATTACATAGATATAAGCGATCTTTTTACCATAATGAATCATTTTTCGGATAAATTTATCAGATATACTAGGATATGGTTGCAAATTTTGAATGAGTGTCCACATATCTTTGGCATAATTATTCCATTCATTCCTTGATTCAATTATCCAATCAAGTTGGATAATAGAAATGGCACAGAGCAATGATTCCACATTCTCATCCTTTGTTGAGAGTGCATCTGAAACAACATTTAGCTTCCTTTTTTTGTAGATTATTTCAAAGTCACAACCCAACATATTTGTGACCCATTTTTGCTGCTTTTCTGAAGACAATCTTTGTTCTAAAAAGTATTTATGACTATCATGATATGTTTTTACCTTGAAGTATCTTCCCATTAGGTAAGGTCACCATTCATTTAGTGCATGTTGTATTGCCAATAATTCCTTCTCATAAACAGGTTTGTGTAAATACTTTCCCTTGACTGGATGTCTTTCAAAAGCAATGGATCTTCCTTCTTGCATTAAAACAACACCGATTCCATTTCTTGAGGCATCACATTCCACAATAAAGGTTTTTGTGAAGTCTGGTGTAGCTAAGACTAGTGCTTGAAATATTGCCTCTTTAAGATGTTCAAAGGCCTTAGTTATTTCTAGAATCCAAGAAAATGCATCTTTCTTCAGTAATGTTGTTAGAGACGTTGTTATTCTCCCATAATTCTTAACAAACTTGTGATAATACTCTGTTAACTGAATAAATCCTTGAAGATGTTTTAGGGTTGTGGGGATTTTACATTCCTTAATGGCTTTAATTTTTTTAGGGTCTACCTTAACACCCTAATGAGATACAATATGACCCAAATATTCCACCTCCTGTTCTCAAAAGAAACATTTGGAGGTTTGAAAATGAATTCATTAAACCTTGAATTATGGAAGGTGCGTTAGTAAGGCTAAAAGGCATGACCAAAAATTCATAATGAACTTCATGAGTTATGAATATTGTTTTCAGAATGTCTTCAGTATTCATTCTAATTTGATGATATCCTGGACGAAGATCTAGCTTAGTGAAGTAAATTTATCCATGTAGTTCATCTAACAATTCATTAATGGCAAGAATGAGAAATTTATCTTTAATAGTGAGCTTGTTGAGGTCCCTATAATTCAGACACATACACAATGATCCATCCTTCTTGTGCACCAATACTACTGGAGCAGAGAAATAACTTTGGCTGGGTTGAATTATACTAGCCTCTAGCATTTCTGCAACCATATGTTCAATTTCACTCTTATGGGAAAAGGGATATCTGTAAGGCCTAATGTTTGGAGGAGAACTTCCTGGAATTAAGTGAAATGCATGATCATGATCACGAATAGGTGAGAGGCCTTTGGGAGTCTCAAATACATTTGAATGATTATCCAATATTCTTTGGAGATTTAGAGAAATGGATGATTTCAATGTTTGAACATCTAGTGAGCATAATTGTGCAATTATGCCTCTTCGTTCATTCTTCAAAAGATTTGTCATGCCATTAGAGTTGATTAGCTTCCCTAATTTCCCTTCGATGCCTCTGAATTCAATTTCATTTCCTTCCCAATAAAATTTCAAGAAAAGTTCTTGAAAATTAAAAGTTATCATCCCCAAAGATTGTAACCATTGGACTTCTAATACAACATCAACTCCACCCATTGGAATGGAAAGAATTGGACTATTCAATACATATTACCCCATGGTTAGGTTGATATTATGACACTTCCAGAGAAATTTATAGTTCCTCCATTTGCAACCATCACTTGATACTCTAGTGTTGGATATAGAAAGCAATTAAATTCCTTGGCCATCTTACAATGAATAAAAGTATGGGTACTACAAGAATCGATCAACACTATTACCTTTTTTTCTTCTTGATATATCCTTTTATCTTGAGAGTTTAAGGAGTGGTAATTCCTACCAATGCATTACAAGCTATGGTCATATTCATTTCTTCTTTCTCTGGGGCTGGTTCTTGGTGTAGATCCTCTTCTTTTGATGTTTCTTGTTCCTTCTCTTCCTCCTCTTCACAATCTATGTAAAATAATTTCTTCTCGGCACATTTATGACCCTTAGTGTATTTTCCATCAAAAATGTAACAAAGCCCTTCTGCTCTTTTTTCCTCTAGTTGTTGTGGTGTCAACCTTGTAGGTTGTGGGAGGATAGGAGCAACAACATTGCCATCTTTATAGTTGTGAGTGGTATACTTCCTTGTTGCCATAATTTTTCTTTCAACTTTTCTTGTCACCTTGAATGCCTTCTTCAATGAATCTGATTCCCAAAGCTGAACCTCATGTTGGATGTTATCCTTTAAATACCCTATTAATACATCAATCATATGCTCCTATGGAATATCATTTACCTTGATATTCAATCTTTGGAAGTCCTCAATGTTCTCCGACATTAAACCCTTTTGTTTGATATTAATCAATTGGCTAAAGAAGGTATTGATCTTGGTATCCTCATAATGTGCTACCTATTCTTCTGCAAAAATTGTGCAAGTGACAATTGAATTACGAGAAAAAATCCATTGATACCACACAAACTGATTTTGTTCTAAACATAAATATGCAATGCGTACCTTTTGTGTGTGCGACACATCATGTAGATCAAAGAATTGCTCCATCTGGAGTATCCATGTTATCGGATCCTTGTCATCAAACTTCCTCATGTCAATATTTGGAATGTTATGGGTCTTAAACCCAACATTGGAGTCTCTAAAACCATAATTCATATTCCTTTGGTCCTCATCATTATTTTCATGGATTACCTTATCACCATTGGGAAGCCTTTCTTGTAGCAACTTTATCAACCCTTTCAATTTGACATTCATTGCGCCCATGTCTACTTTAAAAAATCCCATATATGATTTTAAATGATCCTTCATTCCTTCCATGTTTCCTTTTATTTTTTCTTCTAAACCATCCATCTTAGCTTCTAGTTCATTTTTGTTTACTCTTTGGGAGAGTGAAATTTGTTGCACTTGGTCTCGTAATTTTGATATATCATGTTGTGTTTCTTCCTCTCCTTCATGTGTCATAGTATATATTTATGGTTGCTTACTAGGTGTGTCCATTTTTTGTTTTGATTCATTTTGGAACAAAACAATGATATATATGCTTCACTAGTCCCTTTGAATCACTTCAAACTGATTTTTCAAACAAAAGTTATGCAAAATTTAAAAAAATTACACAATTTTTTCTTGATTTTTAAGAGCTAAATATTGAAAATGTGGTATCTCTGTAATTTCAGATCTACAAGGCCTTAAATTTGGTCCTCTAGTATCCCTCTGAGTCTTCTTTCCATTGCCACAAGTCAGACTAAGAGTGGATTCTTCAAGAAAAAGTTATTCCCTATCTCCCACAATGACCAAGTTATAGACTAGTTAGTAGAGATAACTCGTACGGAATTCCACATGTCATTGTTTCGACCTTCGGACCTAAACCTGATATACAAAAAACTACAATCCGTGAAATTTTAGCCAATTTTTACGAAATTCAAATCTGATGCTCAAAGAGAAAGTTATGATGATTTCCCTAGGTCACCTGTTTGAGATTGAAGTCTGGAGTCTGCAAAGACCCTAACTTCTTCGGCCTATATCTTAGAAAATACAACAAACCAAGATCTGAAACTTTTACACAAAGTTCATCGATATTTCAGCTTGACGTGGTCTAAATTTCAGTTTCTATAGCCTCAGGGCAAAAAAAAAATTAAAAAATAAATTCCAAGATGACTTGTTTGAAGTAGCGAAACCCTAGAATCCAAAGCTTTAATACCAAATGTTATGCAACTAGATCACAAAATAGAAGAAAAGATAGACCAATAAATTGAGAATTAGTCTCTTCAAGGGGAAACCTCCTTTACATCACATAAAAGAAAAATTCTTGAATGCTACAAATGAAAACACCTCCTTTCTATATATAGGAGTCTAAGGGGTCATAATATAATCAGAGCCTACATAACAATAATAATGTAAGGGCACACCAATAACGATAGTGGGCTTCTATGGGGTACAAAAATATTAATATGGGGGCTACATTAACAATAACAAAAAGTGGTCTACACTAACAATAACAATAAGGGGGCTACACTAGTATTATAGGGACCTAACACATGCATGACAAACACATTTCGCCCATCCAGTCCAAGTGTTGAAATTGAGAGCTCTGATACTAATCTGTAACCACCCCTCCCAAATTTACCCAATTTCACCAACCTTCTAGGGTAAACATGAGAGGGAGAGCTACTATGACCTGACCCAACCTCCTAGGTCCACTTAAGGAAATGGGGCCGACTATTGACGAAAAACTGAAAACTTCACCCTCCTCCCACATTTACCCAAGTTAACTAGTCCACTGGGTTAAACATGTGATGAGAGGATACTATGATATGATTCAAATCCCCATGTACAGTTAAGGAAGTGGAACTGCCAACAAATAACAAATCTAACCATTTACACATGTTACAAAACCTTCAGGAGCAAACCAACCCTTCCAGGTGACCAACCCCTTAGGTAACTTAACATTTTACTGACCTTGAGCCTTAGTCACTCCCATGACATTGGCATGCATGTAAAAGGGACCCTCGAGTAGCTCCCACAATAAGGGAATGCTAGAGATTGGGGAGTTTTTCAACTAGTTCTGAGCCAACGACCCCAGATTCTGAGCCAATTTTTCAGGGCCAAGACACAGGACACTGCCCAAAACTTCATGAAACTTCAAGAAATGAAAAAAATAACATCGAAACAATGATACTAATGCAAATACTTGATCAATGGATTGATTGGACTCCTACTATCCATGACAGGAATTTTGTCAAACATGTCACAAATATGCAATCTATAGGTCATATCAATAGATTTGCGCATAGGGGTCTCATACTTATCTGAAAATCGTAAGGAATCACTAATGCCTTATCACAATAATTGCATTTTCATCTATTAGGTCATATATTCATTGTTCATTCATTTTCAAATCAAAACATTATAAAAGCCATACATCAAGTCTGTCATAAAACATGCTCATAACCAACATATAACCAATATAGATAACAAGGACATAAAAACCATAAAAACCACATATAAATAAGTATATTTACCCATCAAATACAAGAGGAAAGAAGCTCTTATTAACATATGAAAAGTGCAACTAGGTCTAGGACTTCCACGAACCACTCGACCATAGACTAGGTTGAACCAAATCTCTCTTTTAGCCAGTCACCCCCATGCCATATTCCAAGCATGAATATGGGATTTCATGGAACAATTCCAACAAAACTAGACCAGGGCTTCCGGAGGCCAAACCACCTCAACCCTCAACCAGTGATTCCACCTCACGACCAGACATCACTAATCATCACCATATTGGTCTCTACCAAATCCGTATAGGGCTCCAAAGCATTTGTTCCAACCAGGTCTTCCGGGACTAGTAACTCAACCCACAACTGTTGCCATGCTTCCAGAGCATTTGTCCAACCAGGGCTTCCAGAATGTTTGTCCAACTAAGGCTTCCAGGAACTAGTAACTCAACCCACAACCAAAGGAACATGAGAACCAACCAGAAAACAAAAGGAAAGACACCCATAACACCATGGCTATCCAGGAAATGGCAAGGCTAGGAAAATCCACCATCAATCCAGTAAATCCTCCATGCCAATGACATATCATAACCAAGAAACAACATGCATGTGCCATGCATGCCAAAAATATTAAGGGAATCATACATGCAACTCAGTACCTGCAAGCAAAACCCGCTGTAGTTATCGATTCTGATGTCGTCTTGCACTTTCTTGCTCTTCCTTTGCCTTTGCTCCAAAACTCAAATTACGCCACACTCCTCCAAGAGTGCTCTAAGAAAAATCTAAGTGTCTAAGAGTATGAGAGAGAGTAGAAAAATGTGAGCTCCAAAATTGAACTGAAAAAAAGTTATGAACTGATCCTCAGAAGCCTTTTTATTAACGAGGCCTGTATTTTCTTCAATTTCCCATTATTTTCCTTCATTTTTCTCCTCACATGCAACCTGTAACCTTTCAACTTTTTTTTATGCTGATTTCCATTATTTTCATAAATAAAATGCCAATTAATGCCACTTTAACTTTCCAAAGCCATTTCCATTACCTTTGCCAATTTCCATAGCCATTGATTAATCACAAGTGATCCCCATCACTATGTTTTTTCCCAACATTCAACTTGGAATACATGTCCCATGACCATGGTTATTATTTTGCATTTATTAACTTTATTACATGGATTTTTGACTAGGGTTGTTACAGAACCCTCCCCCTTGGGGGAACACCGTCCTCGGTGTTCAATGACACCTACAACTAGCAAGGCCACTGAAAGCAAAACATACTACCCATGGAGCTTTATAACTTAGCCCGTTGCAATATTTACAATGATCAAACTAGTGAGAAGCAAACCAACATGAGAAAAATAACAACATGACAACCATAATGGCATGACACCCATACCACTTATTGGAGCTTTATAACACAACTCATGGCAGTATTTACATCCATATACATATATACAAAGACCAAACATCAAACCAAAATATATGCCAAAAACGTTCGCTCAACTAGTGAATAAAGAAGGATACATAACCCACATTTGATCCACCATCTCTCATGTAGCTTCATCGGGCCCAAAATGCTTAGATTACACTTTAACCTGCTTGATTGCTTAGTTCCAAAGCATGGGCATCTTTCTCTTCAAAATGCATTGAGGTTCCGGCTGTAATTCTCCTTTTAGTTCCAACTGCAATACAAACTAGTCAATCAAAAGATCAACGTCTTTAACATACTTCTTAAGCAATGACACATGGAAAACATCATGGACTTCGACTGTCAGAGGCAGTGCAACTCGATAGGCTTCTGGTCCAATCCTCTCAAGAATCCTGAAAGGTCCATAAAACTAAGGTGCCATCTTAGCACATTATCCAATCCTCAAAGAGCTCTTCTTGGGCTTGATATGCAAGTACACTTGTTCCCTGACCTAAAAATCCTTAAACAATGTGTTATGATATGCATAACTCTTGTGTCTGTCTTGTGCTGCCTTCAAATTTTTCTTGATTACCTCCATTTCCTATTCCATCTCCTCCAACATGTTTGGTCCAATCAACACCCTATTCACTGGATCACTCCAACTGATGGGAGTATTACAACTCCACCCATACAATGCCTCAAACAGACTCATCCTCAAAGATTCTTGATAGCCATTGTTGTAAGAAAACTCTACTAGTTGAAGATACTCTTCCCACTTTTGCTACTGATGCATGATGTACATTCTCAACATGTCTTGAAAAATCCCGTTGACCCTCTTTGTTTTTCCATTTGTCTGCAGATGATAAGCTGTGCCGAAGGCAAATTCTGTACCCAAACCTACAAATAACTC
Source organism: Pinus tabuliformis (assembly GCA_031772625.1). Classification (NCBI taxonomy): domain Eukaryota; kingdom Viridiplantae; phylum Streptophyta; class Pinopsida; order Pinales; family Pinaceae; genus Pinus; species Pinus tabuliformis. The sequence goes on along the minus strand of CM062811.1, from coordinate 1,002,342,683 downwards.
CTTCCAGAATCTCGAAGTGAACTTAGTATCCCCGTCTGACACAATATTCTTCAGAACACCATGCAACCTCACTACATCTTTGATGAAGAACTATCCTACATCATTAATTGAATAAGTAGACTTCACTGGAATTAAGTGCACTACCTTTGTCAACCTTTCAACTAAAACCATGATAGAATCATGTTGTCTAGATGTCATCGACAAAGCTGTAATGAAGTCCATGGAAATGACCTCCCATTTCCACTTTGGAATCAGAATTAGTTGTAGTAGACCACCTGGGTGCTTACAGTCTACCTTTACCTGTTAACAATCCAAGCATCTAGCCATAAACTCTGCCACTCCCCTCTTCAAGATCGGCCAATAGTAAAACTTCTTAACTGCTGTCAATGTCTTCTGATATCCTGGGTGACCTGAATATGTATTAGCATGAAATTCCCTTAAGATAAGCTTCTTTAGTTCACTATTGTCTGACACATATATCCTATCCATAAATCTGACCAAGCCATCTGCTGTGAGACGATAGTCCACATCCTCATCACCTGTACCTTGCTGTAACCTATGCATAAGCTCCCTGTACCTGTCATCCTGCTGACCTGTTTGCATGATCCTATCTTGTAAATTTGTCCAATAAAAGTTCATTGTTGCTCTATGATTCACCTATATCCTTCTATTAAGAGCATATGCAACCATGTTCTCTTTACCTTTAATGTACCTGATCTCAAATTCGAACTCATTGATCGCAACCAAGCATCTAGCTTGCCTGACATTCAAATTCAATTGGTCGAATAGATACCTTAATCCAATGTGATCACGCATCAAGATGAACTGCCTGCCGAGAAGATAGTGCCTCCACATCTTCAAAGCATGTATGATCGTTACCAACTCAAGATCATGTTTCGGGTAATTCTGCTCATTCTTATTCAATTTCCTTGATTTATAGCATACTACCTGTCCTTCCTGCATAAGGACACCACCAAGCCCTCTCTTGCAAGCATCTGTACATACCACAAAGTATGTGTATGGATCTGCAATATTTAAAACTGGAGCATTTGGCAACAACTTCTTCAACTACTCAAAACTGGCTACACATTCCTCTGTCCATTAAAATTTCTTACCTTTCCTTTGCAATGATGTAATAGGATAAGCATTATGTGAGAGTTTCCTGATGAACTTTCTAACCCCATCAATGATCTTACCTCATCCACATTTCTAGAATCTTCCCACTCCATGAAAGCCCCTATCTTTTATGGATCCACTGCTATGCCTTCCTTGGAAACCACATGCCCCATGTAGTGTACCGATATATGAAAAAACTGCATTTGTTAATCTTGGTATATAATTGATGCCTCATTTTTAGAACATACCAATATATCATCAATGATTACAATAACAACTTATCGAGATATGGACACAACACACTATTCATCAAGCACATAAAAGTACCTAGAGTATTAGTGAAACCAAATGGAACTACAACAAAATCATAATGCCCATACCTGGTTCGAAAAACAATGTTGTAGATAATTTCCTCTGCTTTAATGTGTACCTGATGATATCTTGATCTCAGATTAATATTTTAGAACACTATTTCTCCCTTCAACTCATCAAACAAGTCATTAATCCTCGACAACAGATACATGTTCTTGATGGTCACTTTGTTCAACTGCCTATAATTAATGAATAACCTTAGAGTACCATCATTCTTCTTCACAAACAACACTGGTGCACGACACACTTGGCCTAATGTATCCCTTGTCATGCATTTCCTTCAACAAAAACTTCAACTCCACCAACTCCAGTGTGCTCATCATGTAAGGTGCCTTTGATGTTGGTGCTGCCCCTCGTACCAACTCAATCGAAAAGTATACTTCCCTTTGAGGTGAAAACTTTGAAATCTTTGCCAGAAACACATCTTGAAACTATTGTAGAACTAGGTACTTTCTCAAGACATCAACATCCTCAACTTCCATACTTTTTCCACTAGAAATATGCATAGTGAATAAGACACACCCTTTCCTGCGACTGCACTTCGCCTACATAGCTGTCACCATTCTAACTAATGTTTCCTTCTTCTTACCCTGCAAGACTCTTTGTTCCCCATTGTCATCCAAGCACTCAATAACCTTGTCATAACTATTGGGTTGTGTTATATTCTTTCCACGTAGTTAATAGGGGGTTTGAAGGGCACCCGTAACCCCACTTTATGGGGTCCGGGGCAGCGCCCCAGAAAATTTTGGTTTTGGACCATATGTTAGGTTGGGCGGACCCACCTATGGTTTTGTGCATGATTTTCGCACATGTTTTTTAGACGTGATGGTTTTCGAGCCATGGTATTGGACGCGATGGTTTTTCATCCATGGTATTGGATGCTTCAGCATGTATAAATATGTATTGTAACATTGAAAGGAACATAATGAAAAATCAAGCTGGTAGTCCCGGTTTTGGGATCCAGGGAAAAATCTCTGTGCATATGTGTTTTATGGGTTATGCTCTCACATTGTTTATTTTCTTTGTTTAAGAATTCGTATGCAGGTAATTTCTGTACAGGGTTAAAACCTACATTTGGTATCAGAGCTGTTTTGGCTTCAAGGGGACGCCTTTGTTGCTGAGGGGTTTTGCTCGGGCCTGTGGTAGACCCTGTTCAGTGGGAGATCTGCGAGATCGATTCTGGTGGTGAAAGAAGATGGCGAGCAGTGGAGAGATAGAGATTGAGAAGTTCAATGGTTAGAATTTTGAGTTGTGGAAACTCAAGATGGAGGATATGTTGGTGGATAAAGATCAGTGGATCGCGGTAGATCCGGGTACTAAACCATCGGGAGTGACCGATGAAGAATGGAAGAAGTTGGATCGGAAGGAAAAGAGCACAATACGATTGTGTGTCTCGGATTCAGTATTACTGAATGTATCAGGGGAAGCTACGGCAAAGGCTTTGTGGGTCAAGTTAGGGACTTTGTACCAATCTAAGTCTCTGGTGAATAAACTGTTCCTGCGGAAAAAGCTGTATAACCTGAGGATGAAAGATGGAGATTTTGTGACAGAGCATCTGAATGCGTTTAATACTATGGTAAGTAAGTTATTATCTGTTGATATTAAAATTTCAGATGAAGATAAGTGCATCAGTCTGTTGTGTTCTCTACCAGATTCGTGGGATAGTCTGGTTATTGCAATAGGTAGCAATGCAAATGCTTTGCAGTTTGATGAAATAGTCTCAGCCTTGCTGACGGAGGAGATGAGACGGAAAAATATGGACAACCAGAATGGTGATGCCTTGTCTGTACGAGGACGGTCCCAGAACAGAAACAAAAATAAGTCATCGAGTGGGAGATCTAAATCTAGAGGGAGATCTAAATCTCCAGGAAAACCTACAAAGGTGGTGTGCTGGAAATGTGGAAAGGAAGGGAACTTCAGAAGGGATTGTAAATCTAAAGCTTCTGATAAAGGAAAGGGATCTGATGATGCTCCTTCTGCAGAGGCGAAAACCACCTCAGATGAAGGTGGGGATGTGTACCTGGCTTCTTCAAGTACACATGTAGATCATGAGGCATGGTTGATTGACTCAGGTGCATCCTTTCACTTCACTCCCCATAGAGAGTGGTTCTGCGAGTATGAGAAATACGATGGTGGTGATGTCTTCTTAGGAGATGATAGGAAGGCTAGAATCATTGGTCGGGGAAAAGTAAAGTTGAAGTTGCAAGGTGGAAGGGTTAGAACACTTCCGGGTGTTCTACATATTCCTGCATTGGCCAGAAATCTGATTTTTGTAAGCAAGTTGGATGATGCAGGTGTAAAGACGGTGTTCGAGAAAGATACCTGCAAGATGGTTTGAGGAGCACTGATATTAATGCGGGGAGTTCTGATTGGAACTCTGTACAAGTTGCAAGGTAGCACTGTTGTTGATGGGTGCAATAGTTCTATGGTTTCTGAAAATGTAGTAGAGAATCTAGTGGTCTCTGGAGAGAAGACCATGTTGTGGCATCAAAGGCTTGGACATATTGGAGAGAAGGGCCTTCGAATACTTCATGGTAAAGGTATGGTAGAAGGTATGGATAATAGCTCTCTGGATTTTGATTTCTGTGAAAATTGTGTATATGGGAAGTGGAATCGGGTGAGTTTCCCTCTGGTGGTAAGATGACGAAACAAATATTAGAGCTTGTGCACAGTGATGTGTTTGGACCTGTGAAGGTTCCATCACTGGGTAAGTCTGTGTACTATGTATCATTCATAGATGACTTCTCAAGGAATACATGGATATATTTTCTTAAGAAGAAATCTGAAGTCTTTGACAGGTTTAAAGAATTTAAGGCTTTGGTGGAAAATCAAACAGAGAAGAAGATAAAGGTGCCGAGGACAGTGGAGAAATTTGCAGCAAGGAATTTGAAGAATTTTGTAAGAAGTGTGGTATAGCACGGCAGAAGACTACTCCATATACACCTCAGCAAAATGGAGTCACATAAAGAATGAACAAGATGTTGATGGAAAGGGAAAGAAGCATGCTCAGTGGTGCCAGGTTAGGACAGGAATTCTGGGCAGAGGCGGTGGATACTGCATGTTACCTGATCAACAGATCACCTTCATCAGCGTTGGAGGATAAGACTCCACAAGAAGTATGGACTGGTAAGAAACCCCGGAACTGTGAAGGAAGCAGTGGATTCAGAGGATGGAAAACTCTGGAAAGAGGCCATGGTCGATGAAATGGCATCTTTGCACAAAAATGAGGCTTGGGATCTGGTGGAGTTGCCGGCTGGAAGGAAACCCATTGGCAGCAAATGGGTGTTCAAGAAGAAGACAAATGCAGAAGGAAAGGTGGAGAAATACAAAGCTCGGTTGGTAGCAAAAGGTTATTCCGAGATGCCGGGAATTGATTTTGGTGATATTTTTTCTCCTGTTGCCAAGGTAACTTCTATTAGATTACTTTATCTATTGCTGCTGCTTTTGATTTTGAGGTAGAACAGATGGATGTGAAGACAACATTTCTTCACGGGGATTTGGAAGAGGAAATCTACATGAAGCAACCTGAAGGCTTTGCGGTGAAGGGTAAGAAAGAACTGGTATGCAAGTTAAAGAAGTCTCTGTATGGGTTAAAACAGTCACCAAGGATGTGGTATCAAAAATTTGATACATTTATACGGGGACTTGGCTTCACCAGAAGCAAAGCAGATCATTGTGTGTATTTTAAATTAATTGGTGACCATATTATTTATCTGGTCTTGTATGTGGATGATATGTTGCTGGTTGGAAATGACAAAGAAATTATCTAGGATTTGAAGACCCAATTGTCCTCCAAATTCGACATGAAAGATATTGGTGCTGCAAACTATATTTTTGGCATGGAAATTAAAAGAGATCGGTCAAAGAGGAAGCTCTGGTTAAACCAGAGGAAGTATGTCGAGACAATACTCCAGAGGTTTAATATGCAGGATAGTAAACCGGTGAAGGTTCCTATTCCTGTAGGTGTGAGGTTATCTGCTGAACAGTGTCCCAAGACACAAGAAGAGGAAGAGGACATGTCCTGTGTTCCATATGCAAGTGTAGTGGGTAGCCTGATGTATGCAATGGTCTGTACTAGACTAGACATTGCACATGCAGTGGGAGTATTGAGCAGGTTTATGTCAAAACCTGGGAAGGAGCACTGGACAACAGTGAAGCGGGTTTTCAGGTATTTGCGTGGCACTAGTGATTATGGTTTGTGCTACCAAGGAAGACTAGGATTGGACAGAGTGTTGGATATTCATGGCTTTGTTGATGCAGACTAGGCTGGAGATCTGGATCAGAGAAGATATACAAGTGGGTATGTGTTTAACCTATTTGGAGGTGCAGTCAGTTGGATGAGTAAGAAACAATCTGTAGTGGCACTATCAACTACAGAGGCAGAATACATGGCAGCCACTCATGCAAGCAAGGAAGCAGTTTGGTTGCAGAGATTGTGTTCAAGTATGGGGTTAGTACAGGGAGCTATAAGAATAGAATGTGACAGCCAAAGTGCAATTTTCTTGGCAAAGAACCCTGCTTATCATTCAAAGACAAAGCACATTGATGTTCAGTATCACTTTGTGAGGGATATGATAGAAGACAGAAAGGTGTTGCTGGTAAAGGTGGACACTTTGAAGAATACTGCAGATGCATTGACAAAATCTGTGAGCTCTGAGAAGTTCTCTTGGTGTAGAGAAGCAACGGGAATCTCAGGGCTGAAAAAATGACTAAGCTCTCCTTTGGCCCCCTGTGGAAAGAAAACAACAAGTGGGAGATTGTTGGGTTGTGTTATATTCTTTCCACGTAGTTAAAAGGGGGTTTGAAGGGCACCCGTAACCCCACTTTATGGGGTCCGGGGCAGCGCCCCGGAAAATTTTGGTTTTGGACCATATGTTAGGTTGGGCGGACCCACCTATGGTTTTGTGCATTATTTTCGCACATGTTTTTTGGATGCGATGGTTTTCGGTCCATGGTATTGGACACAATGGTTTTCGGTCCATGGTATTGGATGCTTCGGCATGTATAAATATGTATTGTAACATTGAAAGGAAATAATGAAAAATCAAGCTGGTAGTCCCGGTTTTGGGATCCAGGGAAAAATCTCTGTGCATATGTGTTTTATGGGTTATGCTCTCGCATTGTTTATTTTCTTTGTTTAAGAATTCGTATGCAGGTAATTTCTGTACAGGGTTAAAACCTACAATAACAATCCACTTGGTCCTATGAATATACAACTAATCCATGCCCAACAACATATTATATGATCCAAATGGCAATACATTCAAATGTGCTCATGTAGTCATACAATTCAACTCAAATGCACAAGCTCTTACCCAATGATGAACTCTCTTCTTTGTACTTGTAGCCAACTACACTAACCAAGATTCTGCATGCACTTCTTTATTCAAACCACACTTATCCACTAGGTCAGGATTAACATAACTATAATTAGATCCAGGGTCAATCAAAATAGAAACAACTTGATCACAAAGCTTATCGTCCATCTCGATAATAGACGCCTGGTGATATGCCTGCCTGTTCTCCAATGCTACATAGATCTATGGAACACTCTGTCCAACATCCCCCACTGTTTGTGCCTCCTACACACTGTAGATCTGTGAACTACCACCCTGATGTTTTGGAAAATCTCTCTCTACGATGTTCTCCTCCACATGTCCAACACTATAAGCGCTTCCAACCATCACCCTAGTTCTACTCCTCAGACTGAAATCCCTATCCTTTATCAGATGCATTGAACTTCTTATGCGGTTCCACATTTTCTTTGTTACTTTTATATTAAGGTCTTGTTTTCTTCTTGTTCCATTTTGCTTTATTCTTTGCATTGCCTTTCCAGTCTGGCTTAGTCTCAGAAATGTGCTTTGATTTCTCATAATAATGCTTTAGCTTCCAGATGGCCTCCTCCAATGATCTAGGCTCATCAAACTCAATCATGTCTTTGAATGCTATCAACAATCCACTGATGAATCATTGGATCTTGGCCTTCTCCTCCTTGAGGTAAGGCACATATCTCAATAACTCCAAGAATTTGTTAGTGTACTCCTCATCGGTCATAGATTCTATCTTCAGCTTACAAGCCTCTTTTACCTTGTTGTCATAATATCTCTCCGATAGATAATTTTTCCTAAATAGTCTCTCAAACTCACTCCAAGTCAACTCCTCTTCATAAATACCTCTGAAATTCTTTACATCTTCCGACCAAATATATGCTTTACCTATAAGGCTAAATGTAGCTATTCTAACCTTCATGTTTTAAGAGTAATCGTGCAACTTGAAGAACTTATTCATACCAAGAAACCATGCTTCTGCATCCGGTGACTTCTTCATTTCCCCATCAAATGTAGGTGGCTTTGATTTCTTGAACTCATCCGTCAAATATACCCTATCACTCCTCCTATAAGGATGATAACGATGATGACCATGATACCTGTCTAAACCAAACTTAGAGTAAATCCCATGCCACTACCTCGTCTATCAGCTGTATCCAAGAATACTCCATCTCTGATTGTGTCATCTCTATCAACTTGTGCCCACCATGTGACCTACTACCATATGATCCATTAGTCCTATCCTCCTGTCCATGACTAATTCTAAGTGGTCCTTGTTTCTTCAAGTCTAATAAACTCTGAAGAATTACTACATTGACCTCTGCTTGTTTCTCCTTTTGCCTAGAAAGTCCCTCTTATGATTGGATGATTCAGTCATTTTCTTCTTTACAACTCCTTATTTATACCTTCAATATTCTCAGGGTGTCTGCTATGTGAGGGGAGTACTCATCACCATGCTTCTCATTTGATTTATAGGGAGAATATTGTGAGTTGTAGTCTACCATCTTGCTAGTCATATTTGATCTTCTCTTTTTGCAAGGTATATCATGTTAGCTAAACCAAATCATAAAAAAACCAGCGTACCTTAGTGTAGTTCAGGGGAGGATATCTCTCTTGCAAGACCAACCATATTAGCGCAATAAATATATAAACACAATCATATCTACATTTACTCATCATTTCAACCTTTTTCTAGTCATCAATGCATGACCATACCAACCTCATACCATGACCTCATGCATGGAAACTACAACCATGTCAATGGATGAACAACAATATATAAGCACTGACATGCGTGGCTAATGCACAACCGACATACACTCATGACGACCACATGCAACAACAACACCATCAACTTTTCAGAGGGTGACATCACTGCAGCTATGACCAACGCCATGCATATGAAACAAGCACATAAACCACATGCATAAGGAACATATTTGTAATCAACATGTATGCACGACCAACACAAACCGCCCATCTAGTCTAAGGGGTGAAACATGCTTTGATACCACTCTTTAACACCTCCTCCCACATTTACCCAATTTAACCAGTCTCCTGGAGTAAACATGTGATGAGAGGCTACTATGATTTGATTCAAATCCCCATGTATAGTTAAGGAATTGGAACCGAAAAAGCACAACCAATCTGACCTTCTACATATGTTACAAAACCTTTAGGAGCTAACCAACCCTTCTAGGTGACCAACCCTTGAGGTAACTTGAAATTTTACTGACCTAGAGCCTCAATTGCTCCCATGACATGGGCATGAATTCGAATGAGACCCTCTAATCACTCCCACAAAAAGGGTTTACCAATGAATTAAGACTTTTTCAGTCGGTTCTGAGCCATCGACCCCAGATTCTATGCCACTTTTTTAGGGCCAGGACTCAGGACACTGGCCAAAACTTCATGAAACTTCCAGAAATGAAAAATAACATTGAAACAATGATACTAATGAAAATAATTGATCAATGACTCGATTGGACCCCTACTAGCCATGACAAGCATTTCGTCAAACATGTCACAAATATGCAAGCTACAGGTCATATAAACAAATCTGAGCATAAGGGCCTCATACTTATTTGAGAGTCGTAAGGAAGCATTGATGCCTTATCATATATTAGGTCATATATTCATTGTTCATTCATTTTCAAATCAAAACATGATGGAAGCCTTACATCAAGTCTGTCATAAAACATGCTTAGAACCAACATATAACCAACAAAAATAACAAGGATACAACATCCAAAAAAACCACATATAAATAAGTATATTTACCCATTAAATAAAAGAGGAAATAAGATCTAATTGAAATATGAAAAGTGCAACCAGTTATGGGAATTTCATGAAGCACCTGACCAAATACTAGACTGAACCAAATCTCTCTTTCATCCTGTCACCCTCGTGCCATATTCCAAGCATGAATGTGGGATCTCATGGAAGAATTCCAACACAACCAAACCAGGACTTCCAAAGGCCAAACCACATCAACCCTCAACTAGTGATTGCACCTCACGGTCATACATCATTAAGCATCACCAGATTGGTATCTACCCAAGCCATCCAGGGCTCCAGAGCGTTTGTTCCAACCAGGGTTCCAGGACTAGTACCCACAACTGTTGCTGGGCTTCTAGAGCATTTTTCCAACTAGGGCTTCCAAAAGTAGTAACTCAACCCACCAAGGGATTCTAGAGTGTTTTCCCAACCAAGGCTTCTAGGACTAGTAACTCAACCCAAGATGTTACAAGGCTTCCAGAGCGTTTGTCCAACTGAGGCTTCTAGGAACTAGTAACTCAACCCACAACCAAAGGAACATGAGAACTAACTAGAAAACAAAAGCAAAGACACCCACAACACCATGGAGATCTAGGAAATGCTAAAGCTAGGAAAATCCACCATCAATCCAGACAATCCTCCATGTCAATGATAGATCATAACTAAGAAATGAAATGCATGTGCCATGCATGCCAAAACTAGTAAGGAAATCATACATGCAAATCGGTACTTGCAAGAAAAACTCGTTGTAGCTTCTGATCCAGATGTCCTCTTGCAATTTCTTGCACTTCCCTTTCCTTCTTGCTCCAAAAATCCAAGTATTCCACACTCCTCCAAGAGTGCTCCAAGAAAACTCTAAGTGTCCAAGAGTATGACTGAGAGTAGAAAAATGTGAGCTCCAAAACTGAAATAACAAAAAGCTATGAATTGATCCTCATAATAATTTTTATTAATGAGGCCTCTTTTTTCTTCAAATTTCCATTATTTTCCTTCATTTTCCTCCTCACATGCAACTTGTGACCTTTCACCTTTATTTTCTCCGAATTTCCATTATTTTCATAAATAAAATGCCAATTAATGCCACTTTGTCTTTCCAAAGCCTTTTCCATTGCCTTTGTCAATTTCCATAGCCATTAATTAATCACAAGTGATCCCCATCACTATGTTTTTACCCAAAATTCATGTTGGAATACATGTCCCATGACATGGTTATTATTTTTTCTTTATTAAATTTATTACATGGATTTTTTTACCAGCGTTGTTACACAACTGACCACATCCTACAAGGGCTATAAGTCACTCAAGGGTTGAACAACCACCCAAGATGTCTGAACCCTAAGCTAGACATATTTTTCTCAGCCTTGTGCCCACAACTGCACCCACAAAAATACCTTCATGTGGTTGGGATCTGTTATAGATCTGACCTGCAAATATAAAAAATACAAATATACCCAAGAAATAACCAGATCTGAATATAGATAGAAATGCTTCTTTATTGATCAAAACCCTTAAGGTAGGGCAACACCATACATTCAATCCTTAAGGAAGGAGAACACGCCACAAGGCATATGTCTGTTCATACAAATTCCTTGACATCTCTCAATAGGGAGTCTCTAGTATAAGCCTCATACATACAATACCATGGGTCATTACCATGGTTCCATCAATACCATCTATCTAATACCATGGGCTTATTACATTATTGCTAACTACTTGTGGTCCCTTACATGGTACGGGTTAACCACCTTATTTATTACTATGGCCCATCCCATTATTACATTATTCCCTTTGTTACCTCCCTCTGTACCCCATATTATCCCCCTAGGTATACTACATTCCACCCCCTCATCCCCGAAACATAAGAAGAACACAGATAATAAGATCTACTCAAAAGAGTAGTCCACTAGTACCATGCACGTGCATCTAGCCATCCCAGAGAAAGGTGAACCCTCGTTCTAACTGGTGCCTTGCTTGCTTGAGATGGAAGTTGACCCTGGCGGCTCTTCTGTGTTGATGTGTAGTAGGTGGATTATCGCCCCTCTCTATCCGTCACGCAGGGGTTGTTTTCCTTGTGGCTAATTCATTGCCATCGTGTTGGTTGTTTTCTTATGGGGTGATGTGGGTGGTGATATACTGAAGTTTTAACCAACTGTGTCTTTTTCTTTAATTCACCACCTAATGGAGCCTGATTAGTAGCTAGTACATGTTGTGGCGCTTGCTATTGTTTCTTATCTTCCAATATTACTATGACCACTGAGTCCTCATCTGATGTATTAGTACTTGTAATATTTTTTGCTTCAGCCTCCTTGGATTCTCCCTGTTTTTTTGGTACCTGGTTTGATGTTTCTGTTTGGTTTTCAACCATTAAAGGCTCATCATCTGATGTGTCAGTGTCATTAGAGATTTGTACTTCTGCCTCCATAGTCTCTGCTTGGGTCTTAATAGAAATATCCTGCAATGTTATTTTCTTCTTTTTATACTAGAGTTTCATGAATTTCTTCTGCACATTAATATTGACAGTACCCACATATTCCATCCAAGGATATCCCAAAACAACATCCATGTTATCCATATCTGAAGTATAACAATCACAATGCAACACATACTTATCCATAGAAAGCTTCAAATCTTTATAAACTTGAACATCCTCATTATTAACTTGTGTGTGCTCCATTTGTTTTGCTTGAACTTGCAATTTTTTTTCCAAATTGATATTTATAAGATTTTGCTTGCAACTAGGATTTATAGACACAATGATTTTATCCTTCTGAATACATCCATGAACTTGCAATAAGGAGATACCAGTAGAAAGTAACCCCTTACATGTCTCATTCCCCTGTTTTCTAGCATGAGACCATTTGTCCAAAAAGAGTTTTTCAAATTCTTTATCCGAAAGTTAGGACAATTGCTTGTTGTAAATTGAGTTCCACCATCTATAACCCTCATCTTGGAAACCAAGCGATAATAAAATTTTCCATTGTTTCCCATATGTGAACTTTTGACTCTGTATGAATTTTTCAATAGTAGGGCTATCATCTTTTCCTGTAAAAAACATCTTGCTAGACGGCACGAAAAAATCACTTACTTGGCGAAAATTTAAAGTGGCCATAGTTTAGTCAATATTGCTCAGAATATTTATTATGCCCTATTTTTAGAAATGGAATGACCATTCTGCATCTTCCCATGTGATAAAAATCCTGATCTAGGCACTGGAATTTCAGATTCGCGTTGCCATTGTCCCACTATCACAAAAAAATCCGAAAAAAGAGCTGATTTGAAATCAGCGATATCTCCCTCATCCGGACTCCGATTCAGCCGATTTTTTTTTCAAATTGGGTATTTTTTTACCAAGAACCCAGATTTGTAATGAGATTCTACAGAGTTTTCACTAGAATGTACAGATCTTATCAACAAACTCGCCGCCCTGAAAAATGTTTGCAACGCAACTGATTTTTAAATCAGCGATATCTCCCTCATTCAAACTCCGATTTGGTCGATCTTTTTCTTTCAAATTGGGTATTTTTTTGCAAAGAACCTAGATCTGGAATTAGATTCTATAGAGTTTGCACCAGAACGTACAAATTTGATCCGAAAACTCGCCGCTCCGAAAAATCTCTGCAAAAATAATAATAAAAAAAATTCTTCGCTTTACCCAAGAAAGTGCTCTGATACCACTTGTTATAGATTTGATTTGAAAATATAAGATAATGCAAATATATCCAGAAATAAAAAGAACTGAATATAGATAGAAATGCTTCTTTATTGATCAAACCTTTAAGGTAGGGAAACACCATATATTCACTCCTTAAGGAAGGATAACACTCCACAAGCCATATGCTTGTTCATACAATAATCCTTGACATCTCTCAATGGGGAGTCTCTAGCCTCTATATAGGCCTCACACATACAATAATATGGGTCATTACCATGGTTCCCTCAATACCATCTATCTAATACCATGGGCTTATTACATTATTGCTAACTGCTTGTGGTCCCTTACATGATATGGGTTAACCACCTTATTTATTACTATGGCCCATCCCATTATTACATTATTCCCTTGGGTACCTCCCTCTGTACACCATATTATCCCCCTAGGTATACTACAGGATCCTCCAACCTCATTCATAACACTCCATCCATGTGGTTGCAACCAAATTTCTCAAGTTCAGAGGGTGCAGTCCCAGATTATGAGCCTAAATTCTAGGTCAGCTTCTAGACTACTGCCCAGAACTCAATGAAACTTTCCATAATGATAAATGGGATCATGAAAAATCCAATCATACAAAAATTTATCAAAGACTTAGTCTATCCAGGCCTAACCATGACAGTCATTTCGTCAAGCATATGGTGAACATGTAATCTGTAAGTCATGAGTGCATATATGAACATACGGGTCTAAAAATTATCTGAGAATCACCAAAAAGGTATAATTCCCTCTCATGATAGTTGCAGTAATTTTTTTAGCTCATGCATTCATTAACCATTCATCAACTAATCAAAATATGTCAATAGACATAGACAATATGCATCATATAACCAACAAATGAACATCATATAAACCATGATAGAATAACCATCAAAACCACATTATATCAAGTACAAGTACTCATAAGAGTACAATAAGAGAAAAACTCTTATTAACATATGAAAAATCTAACAAAATCAGGGACTTCCATGTACCACTAGACCATAGGTTGGGCTGAACCAAATATCTCTTTCCGCCAATCACCTCGACACCATATTCCAAGCATGAATGTGGGATCTCATAGAATAAAGCAAGTAAAACCAAACCAGGGCTTCCAAAGGCCAAACCACCTCAATCCTCAGCCAATGATTCCACCTTACTGTCAGACATAAATAACATCAACCATACCGGTCTTTACCTAGCTTTCCAGGGCTCTAGAGAATTTGTCTAATCCGACTCCAGGGACTAGTGACTCAACCCACCAAGGGCTCCAAATCGTTTGTCCGAAACTAGGCTTTAGGACTAGTAACTGAACCCGAGTTTTTCCAAGGCTTCCAGAGTGTTTGTTCAGATTCACAGTCAAAAGGAATTATGAATACGAACCAGAAGACAATCAAGATGGAAAAAACCATAATACCATGGCTATCCAAGAAATGGAAAGGAAAGGCTAAACCAATGTCAATCTAGGCAATCCTTCGTGCTAATGATAGAACATAACCAGATAATCACATGCATATACAATGCATCCATAAATCAGCAAGGAAATCACACATGCAACCTGTTACCTACAAAGAAATCCAATTGTAGCTGTTGATCCACCTTTTCCCTTGCACTTTCCCACTTTCCTTTTCCTTCTTTCTCCCAATCCAAAGTAAGCTAGAGTGCTCCAAGAATGCTCTAAGTGTGAAAGAGTATGAGAGAGTGAGAAAATAGAAGAGCGCTCCAAGATAAAACTGACAAAAGGCTTTAAATTGATCCTTATAAGCCTTTTTATCATTGAGGCCTCTATTTTCTTCAATTTCCTCTATTTTTCATTCAATTTTCCTCACATGAAAATATGTGACCTTTCACCTTCCTTTATCCCATTTTCTTGCATTATTTTCATAAATAAATACCAATTAATGTCACTTTTCCTTTGCCAACACCTTTGCCAATTTGCATAGCCATTTATTAATCACAAGTGATAACCCATCACTATGTTGTGCCCAACATTCATCTTGGAATACATGTCCCATTACCTTGGTCTTATTTTTTCCTTTATTAACTTTATTACATGAAATTTTAACCCAGGGATGTTACATTACATGTAGCATTTGATTTTCATTTGGGGGAAAACGAGATGGAACTAGGCGACGCCTTTGATATTGGTGACATATATGCTATAGTATGAGAAATAAAAGGCCAAAACAGGGGCATATAACTTGTGACTAAATTTTGAGAATGTTGAAGAAAAATATGTATGAGAGCCCTTGCTTATACATTCAAAACAATAACCATGCAAAATCAACAAAGAATATATACCATAAGCTTTGGCTGTAGTAATGAGTGACAATTT
Organism: Pinus tabuliformis; assembly: GCA_031772625.1. Taxonomy (NCBI): domain Eukaryota; kingdom Viridiplantae; phylum Streptophyta; class Pinopsida; order Pinales; family Pinaceae; genus Pinus; species Pinus tabuliformis. The sequence continues at coordinate 1,002,327,067 of CM062811.1, read as the reverse complement.
ATTTTGCATGCATGACATAATTAAACCAAAAGGAAATGATAACAGGGGAAAAATGATGAAAATGGGGTTAACCCACTCTTAGCAAATGAGAGAAACAAGCTAGGATTTCAAATGTATTTTCAAGCTAGAATTCATAGGAGGAGCTCCAAATTTGGCAATCCAAACCGAGGTAATTTGGAAACCTTCTTGCCAACTAACTTCACATTGTTGAGAGTCCTGAAGTGGTTCTCATGTTACAACACATTAACCACATTTCATATCAACATAAAACACCATACTTACCACCTTATTTGCAATACATCACTTACACACTATACGATGTACCATGGAAAACAAAATACCACATTCTTATGTGATTCACAAGTTTATGTTCATACACATGTTGTTAAGTCATTACAAATACTAGATGTGTAATATACCTTGTCGAATGCATTGTTTGAGCCATGTATTGATTTATTCATGCTTGAACTATGGTATGCTTGTTTGATAAGAATGTCATATTGTGTACCAGTACTTACAACCTTATTATCACCATATGATAGAGTTAAATGATATCTCATAACCGACCATGGAACAAAACCTTTGCAAAATTTCAACTTCATATTATCCACACATCCATCTTATATTCAAATGGTTGTTAGTTAATGTACTTAGAGATCTATTGTATATTACTTTCCATGCTCATAAACATGTCATTACGAACCATTTTATCTTAAATTTGTTACAAATTATAGTTTATTTGTAGGGAACTTTCTTTTCCTCCATTCATTATTTTTTCCACATCAAAACCAACGAAACTGATCATGAAATTTCTATAATACTTATGCAACAAAGTTTTTTCCAATAATAATGCTATTGCTGATCACTTGTTATGTTGTAGCTATCATTTTCACATAGTAATTGTAACACCTTCCTCCCACATTTACCCAAGTTAATCGGTCCACTAGGGTAAACATGTGACGAGAGGATCCTATGATGTGATTCAACTCCCCATGTACAATTAAGGAAGTGGAATCCACAAAACAAAACCATTCTGACCTAGTTCTGAGCTAGCGATCCCAGATTCTATGCCACTTTTTCAGGGCTAGGACTTAGGCCATTGGCCATAACTTCATGAAAACTTTAGAAATTATAAATAGCATCAAAACAAGAGTACTAATGAGAAAAGTTGATCAATGAATTAACTCGACCCCTACTAGCCATGACAATCATTTCATAAAAAAAATATCACAAATATATAATCTACAGATCATAACAACAAATATGAGCATAGGGTTCTCATACTTATCTAAGATACATAAAGAAGCATTGTTGCTCTATCACAATAATTGCATTGTCATCTATTAGGTCATATATTCATTTTTCGTTCATTTTTTAATCAAAACACGATGAGAGCCATACATAAATACTGTCATAAAACATTATCTTAACCAACATATATTCAACAGAAATAACAAAGATATAACAATCATAAAAACCACATATGAACACATATATTTACCCATAAAATATAAGAGGAAATGAGCTCTTATTAACATATGAAAAATGCGACCAGGTCTGCGACTTCCACGTACCACCTGAACAGATATTGGTTGAACCAAATCTTTCTTTCAACCAATCACCCCCGTGCCATATTCCAAGCACGAATGTGGGATCTCATGGAAGAAATCCAACAAAACCAAAACAAGGCTTCCAGAGGCCAAACCACCTTAACCCTAAACCAATGATTCCACCTCATAGTCAGACGTCACTAACCATCATCAGATTGGTCTCTACCCAAGCTGTCCAGGGATCCAAAGCGTTTGTTCCAACCAGGGCTTCCAGGACTAGTAACTCAACCCACAATTGTTGTCGGGCTTCTAGAGCATTTATCCAACTAGGGCTTCTAGGTCTAGTAACTCAACCCACCAAGGGCTTCCAGAGTGTTTGTCCAACCAAGGTTTCTAGGAGTAGTAACTCAACCCAAGCTATTACAAGGATTCCATAGACTTTGTTCAACAAAGGCTTCCAGGAACTAGTAACTCAACCCCAACCATAAGGGACACGAGAGCCAACCATAATACAAAAGGAAAGACACCCATAACACCATGGTTATCCAGGAAAAGACAATGCTAGGCAAATCCACCATCAATCCAGGAAATCATCCATGCCAATGACAAATCATAACCACGAAACCACATGCATGAGCATGCATTCCAAAACTAGCAAGGAAATCATACATGCAACTCGGTACCTACAAGAAAAACTCGTTGTAGCTTCTGATCCCGATGTCCTCTTGTGATTTCCTCCTCTTCCTTTTCCTTCTCACTCCAAATCCCAAGTATGCCACACTCCTCTAAGAGTGCTCCAAGAAAACTCTAAGTGTCCAAGAGTATGAGAGAGAGAGTAGAATAGAGAGCTCCAAGCTAAAATTGACAAAAATCTACAAACTGATCCTCAAAAACATTTTTATTAATGAGGCATCTATTTTCTTCAAATTTTCATTATTTTCCTTCATTTTTCTCCTCACATGCAACCTGTGGCCTTTCACCTCCCTTTTCTCCTAATTTCCATTATTTTCATAAATAAAATGTCAATTAATGCCACTTTTCCTTTCTAAATCCTTTGCCAATTTACATAGCCATTAATTAATCACAAGTGATCCCTGTCACTATGTTTTTGCCCAAGATTAAGCTTGGAATACGTGTCCCATGACCATGGTTATTATTTTTTTCTTTATTAACTTTATTATATGAATTTTTAACCAGGGATGTTATAGAACCATCCTCCTTGGGGGAACACTGTCCTCGATGTTCAATGACACCTACAACCAACAAGAGTACTGAAAAACAAAACATACTACCCATGGAGATTTATAACTTAGCTCAATGTAGTATTTACAATGATCATCCCACTGAGAAGCAAACCAACATGAGAAGCATAACAACATGACAACCATAACGACATGACACCCATAACTCTTATTGGAGATTTATAACACAACTCATGGTGGTATTTACATCCATATACATATATACACATGTACCAAACCATCACACCAAAACATATACCAAAAGCATTCGCTCAACTAGCAAATAGAGAAGGATACATAACCCGAATCTGATCCTCCATCTCCCATGTAGATTCATCAAGCCCAAAGTTCTTCCACTACACTTTAACCTGCTCGATTGCTTGGTTTTGTAGCATGAGCACCTTTCTCTGCAAAATGCATTGAGGTTCCGACTGGAAATCTCATTCTGGTTCCACCTGCAATACAAACTAGTCAATCACATGATCAAAATCTTTAACACACTTCTTAAGCAATGACACATGGAAAACATCATGGAATTTCACTACTGGAGGCAGTGCAAGTCGATAGGCTATTGGTCCAATCCTCTCAAAAATCCTGAAGGGTTTGCAAAACCGAGGTGCCAGCTTGGCACATGATCCAATGTTGAAGGAGCTCTTCTTGGGCTTGATGCGCAAGTACACCTGTTCACCAACCTGAAACTCCTTAAACATCTTGTTTTGATATGCATAACTCTTCTGTCTATTGTGTATTTCCTTCAAATTCTTCTTGCTTACTTGCATTTACCATTCCATATTTTCCAACATATGTAGTCCAATGAACACCCTGTTCACCTGATCACTCCAATTAATGGGAGTATTACAACTCTGCCCATACAATGACTCAAATATACTCATTCTCAAATATTCCTAGTACCCATTTTTGTAAGCGAGCTCAGCCAGTGGAAGGTAATCTTCTAACTTCTGTTGCTGATGCATCACATACATCCTCAACATATCCTCTAATATCCCATTGACCCTCTGTATCTGTCCATATGTCTGTGGATAATAAGTTGTTCTAAAGGCCAACTCTGTATACAAAACTACAAATAACTCTTTCTAGAATCTAGAATTGAACTTGGAATCCCTATCTGACACAATTTTCTTCGGTACACCATGCAACCTCATTACATCTATGATGAATACCTATGCTACATCATTAGCTGAATAACTGGAATGAAGTGTGCTACCTTTGTCATCCTGTCCACCACAACCATGATGGAATCATGTTGTCTAGATTTCCTCGACAAACCTGTAATGAATTCCATAGAAATGACCTCCCGTTTCCACTATGGAATCAAATTCGGCTGTAGTAGACCACCTAGATGCTTACACTTTGCTTTAACCTATTAACAATCCAAGTACCTAGCCACAAATTCTGCCACTTCCTTCTTCAAATTCAACCAATAGTAGAATTATTCACTGATGTCAACGTCATCTGATATCCTGGGTGACCCGAATATAGCTTAGCATGAAATATCTGATAACAACTTTAAGTGTCTATCACTTGCTGCCACGTGTTGAAAGGGGTAAAAAGGAAGAAAAGGATGACTTTCGAGTCTCTGAGAGCTCGTCTCTCACCTTTGATTTGTGGTATGCTCCACTCCTTTCTGATATTTAAGCTCTTGTTAGGTCCCCCTTCCTAAACATGAAACCTGTTGCATCGCCTTTGTAAAAAATAGGGTCTCTTAAACATGAATGCAAGGAGATGAAAAGTAGGTGACAACATCGTCTCCAATTGGGGACAATGTATTCCCAGTAATGCATTAAGAACTCACAAATTAGTGTCTTCTCTCCATTAGGTATGGTGTAATTTTATTTAGGTATATAAAATCAAAATAAAAAATACATAAAGAACTGAAAGTACTACTGATATTTTATACTGGCTCACCGGTATGTACAATGGGTGAAAAATGAACCTCTTAGTGCTAGAAGTAAATCTTGTGGAACTACCCATTCACAGGCAGCTCAGACATTTCACCTTTCAAGTTTTCTAGCAAGAAAGTGTTTTTCCCTTTGCCTAAGAAATCTTGAAGGATCCAAACCATAAGGGATCAAATTTTCCATGTTTCACTCTGTCTTCTCTTCTCACATCCCGCATAAGCACCAGGTCTCCAGGATGCTACAATTTATCCATGGCCCTTCTATAAAATAATACCCTTCATCATTTCTTGGTATTTGACCACGTTCTGAGTCACTTTTCCCCTGGTTTATTGAAGTTCCAAAGCTGATGGATTCTCCTACTTAGATAATTGGGATCTTCTTCAACCTCTTGCAGTAATTTAGCCACTGGAATTTCTAGTTGTATGGGAAAAACAACAACTTTCCCATACACTAATTCAAATGGAGACTTACCAGTTGACCTCTTAGTTGTGACTCTGTTTGCCCACAAGGCAAAGTTAAATTGTGAATTCCAATTTTTCTGATTCTCTGATATGGTCTTTTTCAGGATTCTCACAAGATTTTTGTTGGAGGATTCAACCAATCCATTCCCTTATGGGTAATAGGTAATTAGAGTGGTCTACAAGGATGTTTTATTTATGGTAGAAGCTCAAAAACTTGTTAGATTTTAACGCTTTGGAATTATCTGTGATTATCTTCCTTGGACACCCGAATCTGGCCAAAATGTTCTCTTCCATAAATTTTATGACAAATGCATCAATTTCATTCTTGGTTGTGATAGCCTCCACCCACTTAGTGAAATAGTCAGTTGCAGTGAGAATCCATTTGTGCTGATTGTTGGATGGTGGGTGTACTTCTCCAATAAATTCCAACCCCCATTGTCTAAAGGGCTCCTCCACAAAGACAAGGATCAAGGGGAAAGGGGCCAATCTCTATTTTTTAGTGAACCTTTGGCACTTATCATAGGCTCTGACATAAGAATAGACTTCTCTAAACATATTGGGCCAATAAAAACCTGCCTTGAGGATTTCATATGAGTTATATTTACAACAGTAGTTCCCTCCACACATGCAACCATGAAATTCATCTATTACTTTGTTAACTTCCTCTTTAACCAGGCATAGTAGCAGAACACCCATAGGGTCCTTCTAGTACAACTGGCCACTTGAAATGACAAATCTTTGGGTCTCTAGCCTCAGGGCATGGTATTTACCTTTATCAAAATTTACTGAGCATATTAGGAACAACAAGTAATGAACTATATGACTGTACTAGTGAGATAGGGTAAAATTCATTTGAATTTCTTGAGTTTGGCTCTCGACCCCTCGTTGCTCCTCTTCACCTATGTTTTTATTTTCTCCTTCTAATAACAGATTAATTCCCAAAGCTTTGCAATTAGATTCAGACATCATCTTGGCTAGCCCCTGTCCCTTTATCAACTTAGTGGGCTTGATTTCCAAATCATATTCCTGAATCTTGGAAATACATTTGCCCCTCTTGCCTTCACTGTCTCCTTGCACAAGAATATATTTCATTGAGGCCATGGGGACATAGGCTATTGTTCTTGACTGTAACACATACACTTGGAAATATTTCAAGGATTTGACTAGGGCATAAGATTGTTTCTCCAATATGTTATATTTGAGCTCAACGTCTCTTAGCATATGACTAAAAATGCCAGAGGCTGCTCATGTCCTCCATTGTTCTTCTGCAACAGAACAATTGCCACTGTGTCAGGGGAGGCAAAAGAAAATATAAAAGTGGCTCTTTGAAAAGTGGCTCCAACATTAATTAAACCAAAGGGCATTCTTGCATACATGAATGTCCCCCAAGGGGTGGTAAAGGCGGTCTTCTTATGATCATCTGGGTGTACAACAAATTGGTTGTACCTGGAGAAACCATCCATCATATACATTATTGTTAACCCCACCACCTTCTGTAGAGGGCAGTTGTCTTTCAATGAAGCCTTGTTTAGGTTCTTGAAATAAATACACAACCTTATTTACCCATTCTTATTTCTGACTGAGGCCAAGTTGGCCACCCAATCTGAGTACCTTAGAGGTACAATGATTTTAGCCTGTAATAAATTCCTCACCTCTTTTTCAATAGATGGAAATATTAAAGGATTTATCTTCTTGAGATTTTGTTTATAAGGATTAACCCCTCCCTTTAAATCTATCTTGTGCTGGATGATGGCGGTATCAAAAGTTTTCAGATCCCCATAAGACCAAGCTAAGACATCCATGTAATTATTAAACAGGTCAAGGTGTTTCTACTTGTACTCACTGGGGATTCATTTTTCCAGATTTTTCACCCTTGGGTCTTGGTCCATGCTAATGTTGTGGTATTTTGCTTGTTCATCAAATTCTTTCTTGGATAACTTGGATGCCACATTATTCGGGTTGAAAATCCTCTCTAGCAGAACCAACCCCCTAGGGATGGTGTTGCCTTTCAGCTGTAGGATTCTATGCCCACCAATGGTTTCTTCCCATTTTTTTGGTTGTTCCTCTATCACCTCCTCATCCTCTTGGTCAATCACTAAATTGGAAATATCTCTTGCCACTTCCATGAAGAGTTTGATTTGTTCTTCATCCTCAAAGACTTTCCATTGTTTGATGTTGTCTGGTACTAAAGGTCTGTACCAAAATTCTTTTTCATACCTTAGCAATGGATTTTGGGGAGGCTTAAAGTTACTTGTAGCTATAGAAAACGATTAAGTCATTCTATTGCCCTCTTGGGGCAGAAATTGAATGCTGTCAATTAGATCCCATACCTCATTCCGAGACGTCCTCAGCCATGGATGTTTGCCCTGACATTGATTTTTGATCTCCTTGACCACCAATTATAAGTCTCCAAATACACTTAGGAGCCCAATATTTAAAATTTTGACTGTCTGTAGTACCAATAGCAGAACTTCATATTCAACAATATTATTTGTGGCTTCATACTCCAGTTTGAAAGAAAGAGGAATTAGGTTGCCTTCAGGAGACATCAAAAATACTCCCACCTCATTTCCTTCCCTGGAACAAGCCCCATCAAAATACAATTTCCAAACCTTATCACATTTTAGGGGTTCTTGATCTGGATGTGCAAAACATTCAACCTATGTCTCTTCTAAGATCAAATTATTCTCCTCTAATAATAGAAAAGATAGGTATGTCTCTTTCCCATATAGGGGTGCATTTTTAGAACATTTAGCTTTTGTAGAAATCTTCATTTTTATAATTTAATGGATCCTCCAATTTTAGACCTCCATGATCTAGATAAGAGAATCCCAAACCTTGCAGGAATGTTTGCAACTGCAATATCCATCACTACACTTTTAGCAGGAATATGTGCCAAATTCACCACCAAATCTTTGATCAATCCAAAACATTTCACTCTTTTGGAGTCGAATGAGTAAATATCCTTGTATGTCCATGTTATTTGTAGCCCCAAATGTTCCATTACTAGCAATGGAATCAAATTATGGGAGGACCCTAAATCAAGCATGAAATTATGCAACAACAACTCATGAATCACCAAAGTCACATAAAAAGGGGCTGTAGAAGATTCTTTCTCTTCAAAATGGGGTCAAAAAACTACCATGGGCCTTTCTTCTTGTAGATTTAGGTTGTCTTGTACAAGTGCTATGGTAGGTGGGTAAATAAAATGAGACACCTGTGCTTTGTAGCTTGGTTGTCTCAATAGCTCAGACAAGGATACAACAATTTTAACCTTTTATAATTCCTTTTGCAGGTCAAACATAAAAGGACTCTTATCAACATGGATAATTTCTGCAGTCTCTTTCACTTTATTTCAGACTGGTTGGGATGATGGAAGGATTTGCTCTAATTTTGACACTTCAGGCTTATGTGGGGGAGAGGTAGAGGGATATTTCTTGTTAAGTGAAGGTTGATCTAGAGACTTCTTTCCTTTTTCTAGTGGCTTGGTAGGGTTAGAGGTAGAAGGCTCTTCCCCTTGGTCCTATCCTCTAGATCTCTTTCTGGAAGACCTAAGGTCATATTTCTTGTGAAGTTGAGCTTGCATGAAGTCTGAAAACTATCTACAATAGTCATCAATCTCTCCATCATCCAAAGGAGCATTCAATTCCCCTTCCTCTTCCTCAAGTGCTTCAACCTCATACTCCTCTTCTGAGAGATAAGAGAAGTGATTATCCTGAGTTTCCATAGATTCTTTAGTTAGCTCCTCTAAGCCATCCTCCAAGTATAAGGGAGGCTGAATGTGATCTTGATGTTCCTTTATTTCTCTCTGCAAAAGTTGCAATGGAGGTCTCCTATATTGAGGATTGAAATTTCTATTTGGGGCTGGGAGGGTTTGTCTGGGTGAATTTTTATTTTCCAGCTCCAATTTTACAAGCTTATTAGACAAGCTCTTGATCAACTTGTTCATCTCTTCCAGCTTCTGTTCTTGAGTTTCCTTCCCTTGACCTAAAGAGCTAGATTCCTCTTTTCCTTTCCTCCTGTCAACATAATTAGGCTTTCCTCTTTATTTTCTAGTGGAGGTGAAGTTAGCTTCTACCTCAAGTGCATCAATCTGAATTTGATCAAGGGTGCAAGACTTTCTCTTCCCGAGAGTAAAACCAAATTCAGACTCAAAAGCCCCAGCAAAAACCACCTTGGCAAAAATTTGTGGTGGTTTAATTTTTGTAGGAAAGCTTTTATAAACTTTGTTAAACCTCTTGATAAATTCATAAACATACTCATTACGTTTCTCCTTCATTGCATTAAACTTTGTGAGGATGTATCCTTAATCACTTCTCTCGCCCCATTTCTGCATGAAAATATTTTCCATTTCCTCCCATGTAGTAATTGAAACATTGGGTAAGGAATTGAACCACTTCCTAGGCTCTCCATCTAAATATTGGACAACGAGCCTCAAAATCACATCTAGCTGATTGACATTCTGATTCTCTGCAAAGGGGAAGAAAGTGTCATGTGTTTTTGGGAATAGATTTCATCCTCTCCAATAAATCTTGGCAGGTTTTTGAGGTAATATTGAAGCATCACATTCATAGGTTGAGGTAGATCAAGAGGATCATACATATTAAGAAGAAAACCATGGACAACCATATTTTGCAAAGGGGGAGGTAGTAAAATATTTATCACAGGTCTTTGCTGAAAGACTGGTTGAGTGGTGGCTGTTTGAGGCCAAGATGGATAGCTATTAACATTGGGTGTTCAACTATCTTCAAGTATTTCTTTAACTTCTTCAAGCTCTGGAAAAATGAGAGGCAGATGAGGGAGGACTAGGAGGGGATCCTTCGTTATGACCTCTTTAGAAAGATAGGCCAAACAATGAACAATTCTCTTCTTTATATTTGAGGACTTTGGAAGAGGATCCAAGATGGTTTATTATGGCCTTCTGCTATCTGGTTGATGCTATCTCTGGAACAAAAATCCCAGTACTTAGAGTGACTAGTGTTTTCTCTTTCCAAACCATCCTTGATATTATTCTTGCTGGGTCAAACACCAGAGGGATCTTCTGCTGGCTTGTATCAGAGCATGTATGAGGCCTATTAAAAGCTAATGTAAGTAAATGAGGGACCCCCAGTGGAGTCAGTCAAAAAATTTATGTGAAGTTGCTAAGGTGAGATAAACCCAACCCTGCACTTCCTTTATCACCTATCAAAGGAGTGCCAAAATAATCATTATCCAGGGAAAAGTATTTTTAAAATTCATTCCCTGATGACGACACCAGAAGATGTTGTGGCTAGAATAAGCCTCCTAGAGACAACCCCCAAGTTGGAGGGAAGACCAGTGCCTAAGACATCATAGACGAGTGCTTGCAGATTTTCAAGGGATGTCACACACACTCAATATTTAATATTTTGTGGAAGAGAAGTGATTTAGAACCCTCATATAGAGGAAACACATAACCATCGGATGTAAAATTAACTCACATAAACATCAATGCAAACATATGATGATCTTAATTACCCGGGTCGATAGTTTAATAAATCACTATAGTATGTGGCATAGAAGAATTAAACTAGAAGGGAATTAAAAGCACATGGATTATATTTAAGAATCCTATACAGTAAAAATCAGAGTGAAATGGATGAAGTAGAAATGGAGAATGGGATGAAAATATACATAGTATACGCTTTAAGGGTTAATTTCCATGTCCATACATGCATTTATACATCAATATTTGACTTCAACGAATCAATACATTCATGAGAAAAAAACCCAACATTACTTATGATATAATTTGAGAAGAAAATTAAACACATAAGAAAGTAACATAGCCATAACACATACTATAATCTTAGATGAGTTAGAATCAACAAAAATACTTGCATTAATTTTCAACAGAACAATGATATGTCAACAGTGCACAACACTTCTCTCTTGGAAAGAAAAATTTCACAAAAGTTTCAAACCCCTTTAGAGTCTCTTCTCATTGTATTTATAGGGCTTCTGAAGGAGAACCCATTACAAAAAACATTCCTTCTTGATTTTGTTTCAGAGAGTCATCATATCAAAATTAAGTGTGCCTCGTAGCACAATTATTTATAATAGAAAATGTAACTGATTAGGGAAATAAAATAGTTACATAAAAGTAAAAGTAAAAGTGTCATGATTGACACAATTTGCAATATCTTCAATGTTGCTAGGAAGGAGGTGGAGGCTGCATCGAGGGGTCGATGATCTGGAGTATGGTTGGATCAATGAAATGTTGACACCTCTGCCATAGTACCAAATTTGAGAGAGGAGGCTGGAAGAAAAACTAATGTGAAATATTCAAATTGGTTAGGTTTGAGTAGTTCAGCATGGACCTAAATATCATTTTTATTAATCCAAGCAAATGAAAGTATTTCTTGAGATAATTTACCACTATTATCCACTTTAGAATGGTAGTCTTCTCATGGGAAGAGTCCTTTTATAAGCAATGGAGCCAACAATTAGGTGACATCATGATGATGTCACAAATATCGGACACACGTAATGACATGATTCAACGATGATGGGTGAGGTGGCAGACAGGAGCGGGGGAGGGGGGGACATGGGGTTACCGTTAAAAACTTTGAACTTTACCTTTTACAGAATCGACAGGCGTAACCCGCCAGCTAGCATGGTCGCCACCTAGTTCCAGAGGTCGAACAGTGACAAGACGAATATTTCTTCAACCTCCCCGAAATGAATCTCTGTTGTTGGATCAAAAGTTGACTCTTGAATTTCAGAGGGGCAGAGAGGTTTATTTTCTACACATGTTGCCCCTCTGGACTACTTCCAGAAAGCAGCGAGGTTGAGATGAACAACGATCCATCCAAGATCCTGAGGTCCGATAAGGGATTTAAGCGCCTATCACTTGCTTCCACGTGTCGCAGGGGGGAAAAATGAAGAGAAGGATGACTTCTGGGTCTCTAAGAGCTCATCTCTCACCTTTGATTTGCAGTATGTTCCCCTCCATTTTGACATTTAAGCTCTTCTTAGGTTTCCCTTCCCAAACATGAAACAAGTGAATGCAAGGAGATGCATAGTAGGTGACAACAACTACCATGAAAGATTAGTTTCCCCTTCCTTTCTTTGACTAGGTCTTAGAAATATTAATGGGAAAGAAATACTTTTCATTTTTAGATGGGTATAGTGGATACACCTAGATTCAAATAACATTACAATATTAGGATAAGATCATGTTTATCTGCCCTTGGGGAACTTTTTCTTACCAGGTATTACCTTTTGGTCTATGTAATTCCCTTGCTACCTTCCAAACAATGGTACTAGGGATCTTCTCATACCTTGTCCATGATCGTGTAGAGGTGTATATGGAAAATTTCATTGTTTATGGTGACTCGTTTGAGGAAGCATTGAAAAATCTCAAGAAAGTGATAAGATGCCAGGAAGCACACCTTGCCTTGAGTAATGTGAAATGTCATATGCTTTTTACTAGGGATGTAGTGATTAGTAATGTGGTTTACGTTGCAGGAAATTAGGTAAATATAGCCAAAACAAAAGTCCTGTCCCAATTACTAGTTCCCAAAATGAAAAAAAAGGTGAGAAGCTTTCTTGGTTTTGCTGGATACTACAAAAGATTTGTTGATATCCTGACAAATATTGCTACACCATTACTTAAGTTGTTATCCAAATATGCTACTTTTCTTTGGAATGACTGTTGTTAGTGTGCTTTTGAAACTTTGAAAGAAAAATTTTTGTTGCACCTGTATTGAAGGTGTCTAATTGGTCCCTTCCCTTTCATATTTCCATGGGTGCCTCAGACATCGCTTTGGGGGCTATCCTTGGGCAGAAAGAATTCCAATACTATTATGCCTTTTATTATACTAGTAAGAACCTAACCCCTACTATTACACTGTGACAAAGAAGGAATTCTTAGCAATGGTGCATTGTATAAATAAATTTAAGAATTACATTACATGTTACAAATTTTTCATTCACATTGAGCATGTGGCCAAATAGGTAACTAAAGGTAGGATCACAAGATGGTTCTTGTTATGCAGGAATTAATGTTAGAATTGTGGACCGACCTGGTAAGGAAAATATGGTTGCTCATTTAATTTCCTTGATGAACAATTATTTGTAGGGTTTACTCACTTTCCTTAGGTTTTAGACATAGAAAATTATCTAGCAACAGGAAAACTACCTCAACAATTACCAACTCATGATAAGTGAAGAATTATAAGTAGAAGTGCTGCATACTCATGTATTAATGGTGACTTGTTCCATAAAGGAGTATGCCTCATCATTTGAAGGTCTGTCTAGGAGGATGAAATGTTTGAGATATTAAAGGCTTGTATCAATGAGCCATGTGGGGGTCATTTTATTGATAGGTGAACAACCTATAAGATATTACAATCTAGATATTACTAGCACAAAATTTTCAAAGATGTGTTGTAGCTGCTACAACCCCTCCAATTTTTTTCCTACACTTCAATTTTGGAGCCTACCTTCTCTCTATAAGAGCCTACCTTTCACAGTCGTCAAGTTTTCCTCCTGATTGTATAGTGTCATAATCACTTTTCTTTTCAAGCAACACTTGTGTGATGTCTTAATCGAGTCTTATCGATGATAGTTGCACAACTTCTGACAATAAGTAAACTCCCTCTCTAACACAAGAAAACTCCTATCCTGATCTAGGATTGATTGCTGGTATTACTTCTAGGAACTCCGTAATCCTCTGCCTCTAGAGATTGCACAACTCCTTGAGGAACTATTTGCGCAATCTAGTCAGGTAGGCAGTCATTAGGAAAGTAAACTGCATAAATCCTTCCTTGATAGCTAGAAGTGGCATAAGTTTTATTTTTCGATCTTTGGACAAGTGTTTCATTCTCCTTGAAGTTAGGCATGTGCTTCAAAAACCCTAACCCTAATATCATGGGGGGTAAAACAATATAATGGAGGATTGTAGAGTTCATTTTCACACTTGAAATTAGATCTCTAGCCACGCCCATGAGTTCAAGGAGCTTCAGATTTGGTTAGCAATGCTTTTCTGGGTAAGTTTATAATGTGTAATTATTTATTTATTTATTTATTTTCTTCTGTTGCTTTTGTTTTGTGTTTGTAAGTGTCAATTTTCCCATTTATTCTTGTGGTTATTGGTGTTTCTACTATTACTACCTTGTACAAGTGTTGTTTCAGTTTGTCACTCATTTTTTACAAGTGTCGCATCCTTCCCAAGTCACTTTTCCTACTAGTAATTTCTATTGTTAGGTCGTTTATGCATGCATGTTCTTCCTTTGCATGATCCTTTCCGGTTGATGGTAGTGATTGTTTTAAATCATTCAAAGTCTAATCTACACTTGTCTTTTCCTCAACCCAAGATTTAAAGCTTGCCTCTTTCCCAGGCTGAACTACAATATCCTTAAGGATTACTGGCTTCTCCCACTACACATTGTGCAATCATAAGGAGCAAGCCTCTTCCTTTCCAGTTGCAACTTTTCAATGTGTAGTCACTGGCCTCCTCTAGATATGCATTATGTAATCCTAGCCATCGGTGGTTTAGCCTGGCCACTAAGACTACGAAATGCATAATACTCTCTCTCCTCTGTTAGTTAAGACTGCGCATTGCGCAGTTCCAAGCATCAAGCCATCTCTTTGTCAGTTGATGCTATGCAATCCCCTTTCTCACTGCATATTGCAAAATCCTAGAGCTCAACCTTCCCCCTTGTAGCCCATTTTTGAACAATCTCTCTCCTCAATCATTGTGTTTCTACTTTTGATTGATTAATAGTTGATTTATTTAGAGCTAACTTGCTACTTCCATGAATGCATCTCTTGCCACAGGTACTATAGGTCATGATAATACTTCCTGTTCATCAGCAAATAACATCATGCCTCCTAAGAGATCAACATTAAAAAAGGATATAGAGAGTAGTGCTGAGGAAGTTGTTGAAAGTCCTTCACCCTCGATTCTAATTCTAATTGATACATATTCGTACATTGAGAATGAATTTGATATCACATGGCATACTATCAAGGATGCATTCATTGCCATATAATTTAAAGTAGATCTGGTGGATGGACAAGTTTATATCATCATCCAATAGTCAGGGATTCATAGGGTTGCTTGGAGGTTCCCAATATTACCATGTGCATATGTCATTAGATGGGTTCTGCAACTCTTGGATACTAAGAGCATGTATTTAAACAATGCTAGTGGGTAGTAGCTTGGCTCCTTGCAAGCACATGATATCCAATTTATCTACCACTTACCTAATCCTGAGAAATATGTGGACTCTCATTTCTATGCAAAAACAAGCTATCTCAACACTAAGGAGGTATTCAATATGTGGGTAAACGAAACGTTAAAGTTTCACCAAACACCAAACAATGCTTACAAGACAAAATCGTTCAGAAAGGTGTTTTAGTACATGATAGCTTTGTGTTGTCAAATTTATGGGCACAACAATACTAAATCCTTCCCAAAAGGATGGGTTTACATGATACATTAGATTGTATCACAAGGGAATATATTTAACTGGTCCAATCTTATGTCTCAGTAGCTAAATATCAACTTGAACAAGGTGAAAAATACACCCAAAGGAAAGCCACAAAATTTCTACATGTTTGCCTACCTGCTGGGCGATATATGTGATCATAATTCTTTCGCTAGCATGGAGTGGAAATGGACACCTAGTGATCATCCTATCCATATTTATTGCAAGTTGTTAGTAGAATGCAACTACAAAGGTGTCTTAGTTGAAAGACTGGCTGACCACTTCTTCAGAGTTTTGTACCAAATTATCTTTGAAGAAGAAGTCCCTTACAAGTCTCGCAAGAAAATAAGTTCAGTATATGAAGTTGTGGATTGGTTTGCCTCAGCAAATGGCACATACCTCAAAGTGTTTGGTTTCTAGAAACCATCTCATCTCTCGTTGAGGTATGCCACAAAAAAGTAGTCATGCAAGAGGCTGCATATCATCTTGTCATAGGTTTGACCACAATATTGTAAAGGAAGAAGAAGGCACCTTTGCCTCCTCTTCCTTTGCAGGTTGGATCCTACGAGATTAAGAACTTGAAGGCTACAAAAGCTATAGTTAAAGAATTGGAAAACTTCAAGTTCGATACGATATATTTTTCATCAGTATGATATGAAAGGGGTTTTCAAGAAACACTGTGCCAAGTTGCACTTTCTCTGTCCGTATGGGAAATTTTCCAGACCTGAGGAAGAAAATATTAAGAATGGTTATAATGCCTCTCTAGCACATATGTTAGGCAACCAAGCAAGCCCTTCCAATGCAATTCCAGAGTAGAGTGTTACTCAGGAAGCTAAGTAGCCATAAGAGTGCACTCTAGTGAATATCAAATACAAGAGAAAGGTTTCCCATAATCCATCTGAGGAGAAAAGAAGCAAGTTCAAAGTATATCTAGTAATTCTAAGGGTGACTATGGTAGCAGAAAAGAAAAGAAAATGAATTAGCGGGAATTAGAGAGGAAATATGAGGAAAAATGAATGCAGAAGGCAAAGAAAGACATGAAAGAATAGGTGGAAATATAAGCAGAGGAAGAATTGAGAAGAAAATGAGAAGAAGAAGCTAGACTAAAGCAAGAAAAATAAGAAAGGTAGAAAAAACGTGAAGAAGAAGAAAGAAATAAAAATTAGGATCAAGAGCTTGTTCAATAGTTTGGGGAGTAGATATTTCCCCACGACATGGAGGAAGGACAAGGGGAGCATAGCCAAGATGTTGACATCGTGCCTAGCACAAAAAATATCATTAGTCAGCATCTACCTCCCCATATAGATGGGCAAACCCCAAGTGGTGAAGAAGAAATATCTCCTCTAGATGATGAGATGATCATGGATATGTTTGGCCTTACCTTTAATGAGTTCTAGAACATAATTGTGTATGAAAGGAAGGAATATTTCCCCAATGGTCTAGCACATCCTACCTTCATTCATACGGAGAGGGTGATCATGACTAACACCAAAGGGAATCCTAAAACCTTTTCCACAACCAACTTAGCCTTTGTGGGAGCTTCAAAAGACAATATATATTACCTAATAGAAAAAAAACAAACAAATGGAAAAGGATTTAGAATCTATGAAGCAACAAATAGAACAACTCCAAGAAGAGAATAAAAATTTATCTTCCACACATGCTTACTTGAGGGAGCTTCAAGCGACTTTGTATGATGAGATCCAAGAATTGGGAGACACTATGAGGCATATTTATGAGGAGTTGGTCAATGTGCATAAAATAATAGTCCCCTTACATGATATATAAAAGAAATCATGAGAAAATGTGAAAACCCTGAAATTAATTCATGCAACCATTACCGCTATTTATGAATGGGGAACAAATTATAGAGGTGTATCAATAGACTTGGCAAAGAAAAAAATACAAGAAGCAGAGTTGCAAAAAGCTAAGATTAGAATGATTATACAAAGTAACAAGAAACTCGAAACTTTTGTGGCCAACATTTTAGCTGCTTATGCAAGGTTATATAATAGTATGAATTCCTTGGTTCAAACACACAAGATCCCCTCAGTAGGGCCATTTGCAGAAACAAAAGGCATGAACATAATTACATAGGAGGTCGAGGAATACTTGAACTAGATGAATCAATTCACTACCAAATAAGACTTGGAGGTTAACGAACACAACATGCATAAGTATATAGGTGGTCTTGCTAAGATCAATACTATGCTGTTATTCTTATAGAAAATAAGTGCAGAATGGTTCCAAGACCATCTACCCATATTCTATGGAAGCTAGAGTTTGTTATCAGCCTAAGCTTCCTGTAAATTTTGAGGAGACATTCACACAATACAAAGCTTGGAATCAATATTTAACTACAAAATTGCAAGTTGAAGTTATTGAGCTAGAGTTTCCTCAATCTCAAGCTTAATGCATCTAGTTTGTATTATTAGGCTCTACCCATTTTTGTCTTATATGGGTTTGTCTTATTTATTTAAAAATAAAATGTAAATGGAAGTCCAAAAATTAAATGTGGAATATGAAAAGTCATTAGTTAGAAAAGGACAAAACAAGTCGAATATTCATGAGGGAAGCCCAAAGGTCATAGAGAGAGATGAAGAGTCATCTCATTTGTTATAAATAAACCCTCATAACTCAAGCAAGCGACTTGGAACCAGAGGATTGGAAACTTATATTTGGAGCCTTGGCTTCTCTATTTTAGCATAGGAAGAGTATCATTATTTGGAGAAGCAAGTGTTGGCTTCATGTTCTACTGTTGGGACTAGTGCTACATCAATATAATTGTGTGCTTGGAAGTTTCACTTTATAATGAGAGGCTCTTAGAGTCAACACACTTTCATGCATATGTCGTGGATGTTGTAAGACTATTATTTATATATTTGCAATGTATGTTGTTTCTTTTTTTGATCAAGTAAGAGTAGGACCTTCTATTAAACTTAGTCAAATATACATAATTTACAAGGAGCCACACCCGTTCTGTGAGAGTTCAACAGTCAGCCGGGCAGGCCAAACCAAACCAATCACCCAAAACTAAGAGAATCTAAACTGGAAAACCGGGGAGAACCGCCAAACAAAGCACAAGGAGCCAAGAAAACCTTGGAGGGCAAGTCCATAACTTGCCATGGATCCACAAGAGGTCCCACCACAAGTCAAACTGAAAACTGACAAATGGACAAATGGACCCGACGGAAGTTAAAGCATAACACTCTAAACATTTTTCGGGTCTAACCAAAATGCACAAACAATCGCCACCGTTGATCCACTGAATAAGATCCAACGGTTATCATGGATATCGGAAGGACGAGAATGCGAGAGTTAACCACCCGATGAGGGCGGTTTTCTCTCTTCTCATTCCACAACGTGTTGCTCAAAGAGTGGAATTGGAGCAAAACACAGAAAAATAGGAAACCATTCAGACCTTGCCTGATATACCGCTTGTGGTATTGGACCGGTTGACTCGCGTAAAAACAAACATGTCCTTTCGCCACGTGTTGTCCCTTGATTCCTTCTAGCAGGCAGTACCTGAGCCAATCCTATTCACCTGGATTCTCTGTCAACCACCACCTAAGCCAAATGATGAGGGCTACCCCACCCTGTGGAGCAATCCGAGTCAAACTGTTCATCACTCAATCAAAGGGGATCCAGACCTTGGAATAACTGAACCATGGCTGGTTAGATTGTGTGGAGTCCTCCAACCTCCCGCTGGTCTTCAGGGTTCCTCTGATCCAACCTGTTAGTCCATAGTTCCATATCCTGGGTAGCGTGACATAGACAGTCCTCTCGCAATTTACCTGGGGGAAGCGAATCCCATGCATACCTAGAATCCCTATCCCTATTTGTGACTCCTTCATTCGCCAAACGATCCACTAACATATTAGCCTTCCTTTTCACATGAGAAAATCTGACAGTTTTAAGGGTTCACAGGTGAGAATGGATGTAGTAAAAAACCTGTAAGAGCTTCTAGTGCTTCGACAATTTATCTGGAGAGGTTCCATTGCTAATCTTCTTAGCTGCTCTAATAATTAATTCCGAATCCGCTTCAATTATAACATTGTGTGAACATGAATTCACCAGGATTTCCAAGCATTGCTCTAATGCCATGAGCTCAACCATGTTGTTTGTGGCCTTCCCCAAGTGGCCATGGAAGATTATCTATATTTGTCCCTAATCATCTCTTATGGCACCCCCAAAGCCTGCTAATCCTGGGTTGCCCTTAGCTGCTCCATCAATATTAACCTTTAAGAAACCATAAGGAGGAGGCTTCCAGATGGTGGCACACATGTTTAGAAGGCTCATTGTCTTCATTATTCCCAGAGGATTAATAGACTGGAGACCCAAGTGAAGTAAAATTCTCTCCTCATGGGGCAGGGGAGGATCTTTAGGAAGGGTCCTCAACAAGCTTCTTACTGTGTCTTTGAGCTGCCTTAGAATTTGCTCAATTATGTGTTGGGGCCTGTGTGTTTTGTTTTTGAAGATTCGACTGTTGCGTTCTTTCCACACATGCCAGATGACAAAACCTAGAACCAGAATATAGGCTTTATTAACTATCTCATTCCTTGAGAAGTTCTTCCTCCAGTTCTTTAGAGTGTTGGATATGTTGAGACTATCCCTATCAGTTTGTCTAAAAATAACAGCCACCCAGTCCCACACCTTTGAAGTGAAAGGACAGAGGTTGAGAAGGTGTTCAATCGTCTCCTCATGAACGCCACAAAGATAACACCTAGACGGACCAATGAAGCTTTTCTTGAGGAGATTCTCCCAACTTAAGATTTTCCTTTGATGCACTAGCCAGATGAATAGTTTTATTTTCATCCAATGCAGACTTTACCAAAGTTTCTTCCAGATCTAATCAAGATTCACAAAGTTAGATCTTGTGACTTCCTGTTTGGCCTCTTTGAGGTTAAAGTTGCCTTTAGTGTTCTTTCCCCATCTTAATTTATCTGTTGAGGAAGAAACAAGAATCCTTCTATGCTCTAGCTCCTGGGTGAGGGCTTCTGCCTTGGTTTTCAGCTAGTTTTCATCACTGTATCCTAGATCCTTCCACTCCCTCCATTTTCCATTATTCCTTCCTTGATCCCAGAAGTCTTTTACCAGAACCATACCTTTGTTGTCTGTGTCATTTTTGAGATCTGCAAATTCATCCCTACAAAGGTTGGGTTCCTGTTGCTAGTTATCCTCCCAAAATCGAGCAAGATCCCTTGCTCGAATTTCCCAAAAACAATGGTGCTGAACAATGTTTTTATTATCCCAGGCAAGGTTCCAAATATGGGAGCCCCTGATTTTCCCTGACATTCTAATGTGATCCTTCTCCTGCCAGTGCTTGGCATATTTTTGTTTCCAAAGCTTAGCCCAGGGGGCATTCGGTTCCTTAATCCATCTCCACCAAAGCTTGGCTCTTGAGACTTTGCTGAGGGTCTTAGGATCATGAAGCCCCAATCCACCATGGCTCTTGGGCTTGCAAAGCTTGTCCTAGGCTACTAAAGCCCACTTCTTTTTCTCTTCCCCTCTGCCCCACAGAAAGTCCCTTTGTATGTTTCTTATTAGCTGCTTAATACCTTGAGGAGCAGGAAGAGCTGAAAACATAAAAATGGGAATGGCCTACAAGACCGCTTGTTTGAGCACAAGGCGTCCTGCCAGATTTAGTGATCTGCATGTCCTTGTCTTGAAGTTTATTTAAAATTGGTTCCCACACTATCTTGCTTAGTGGTTTGTTAGTAAGAGGAATGCCAAGATATTTGGAAGGTAGTTGTTCTCTTTGAAATCCAAGAATTCTGGTAATATTTCTCTGAATAGCAATATTAGTGTTAAAGTAAAAAACTTTGGACTTGTTAAGGCTTGCCTCAGTGCCTGCTGCCATAGCAATTAATTTAAGATATTTTTGATTGCTCTGGCCTCCTTGACTGTAGGTATGCCCTGCAACATAGCATCATCTACAAATTGTTGATGAGTGTTTGCCTCTCCATCTGCTGTGAGTATGATACCCTGAATTCTTCCTTCAACATTTTCCATTTTAATCTCTCTACCTAGCCCTCCCATCATGAGGACAAATAAGAATGGTGAAAGTGGATCTCCTTGTCTGATCCCTCTGGAGGGAGTGAAGGTCCTTGATGGAGCTCCATTAAGAAGTATGGAAAAACTGGTTGAGGTAACTAATGCCATGACCCATCTTATCCAATTCTGATCAAAACCATAGGCTTTTAGAATTGTTCTTATGTAAGCCTAGCTCAATTTGTCATAGGCTTTCGCGAGGTCCAACTCAATGATCACGCCAGCTTGTTTGTTACTTTTGAGAGAGTATACCACCTCATGAGCTTGGATGATATTGTTGAGGATTTCTCTTCCCTCCACATAGCCTGTTTGCTCCTCCGATATGAGAGAGGGTAGAAGTGGTTTGAGTTGATTGGCTATTACTTTGGAGATAATTTTATGTACCACATTACATAAGGCTATGGGCCGAAAACCATCAGGAGTCATGGCATTTTCCTGCTTTGGAATCAGAGATATGAAGGATGCATTCAGAGCCTTTAGAACCTTTTTGGATCTTCTTGAGTCTTCCACAACCTCAAGTATATCATGTTTGACAGTTTCCCAACAGGCCTTGAAGAAGTATACATTGAATCCATTCGGGCTTGGTGCTTTTCCACTCTGCATTTCATTAATCGCTTCACTGACCTCCTCTTTCGAAACTAGCTTGTTGAGATTGTGGTTGTCCTCTCTGGTAACCAGCTGAGGTATATACTGAGTGAAATGGTCAATGAACCTAGATCTATCCTCTAGAGGCTCCTTTGCAATGTTGAAGAAGTGCTGAACAAGCATCGATTCCATATCACTGTGAGAAACAAGCTCAATGCCTTGAGAATCTTTGATCTTAGTGATTCTATTGTGTGCCCTGTGAGCCATAGTGGTTTTGTGGAAGAATTTTGTGTTTCTTTCTCCCTCTTTAATCCATTGTATTCTTGATTTCTACCTCTAGAAAATTTCTTCTTGTAAGCATCGATTCTCCCATTCTTCCTGCAGAGAGTCAGTTAATTTTTGCCACTCTTCGGTGAAGCCATTTGTGATGATGATCTGATTGATCTCCTGTAGCTTCAGTTTAGTTTCTCTTTTGGCTTTGAAGATGTCTCCAAATTCATTTTTGTTCCAAACTTTAAGACGGGATTTGATATGTTTAAGTTTCTGCTGGAGCATATACATCTTTGTGCCCTGAATATTCAACTCCTCTCTCCACCATGTCTCAACGTTATTAGTGAAATTAGGATGTGAGAGCCAGGCATTTTCAAACCTGAAAGGTCTGTTTCTTGGAGTGCCTATAAAGGTGGCTTCCAGCTGTACAGGCCAATGATCTGATCCTCCAAAGGGCAGAATGGAGGCTGTCATGGCAGGTCCTGAGAGAAAGAGGTCCTCTGAAATCAAGAATCTATCAAGTTTGGAAGCAACTTGATGGGTCCCTCCCCTTTTGTTGTTCCAAGTGAAGGTTCCATTAATTGTTTTAGTTTCCACCAGCCTCATGTTCATAATGAAGTTGTGAAAGGCCATGATGTCTCTGACTAGCTATCTAGTGCCTCCTTTTTTTTTCCGAAAGAGATCTTATCATATTGAAATCTCCAACAATGATCCAGGGCAAAATGGGATGTCTCGCTCTTAGTTCCTCCAGGGAAGTGAGAAGCTTGAGCTTGTATACTTGATTTTGAGGTCCATAAACATTTGTAATCATGTATATCTCCTTGTCCCCTACAGGTTGACATATCAGGGAGAGATAGTTCCTGGATGCTTCAACATCCAGAATTCCCAATTTCTGTGGGTCCCACAAAGTGAGAATCCCCCCTGCCGAGTGATTTTCCTTAACCTCTAAATGCTCATATTTGAATAGCCACTTATTATGAATATCTCTTATCTTTTCCATCCAACATTTTGTCTCCTGAATAAAACCATGTCTGGTTTTTCTTCTTTCATTCTGTTGCTAAGATTTATTTGTTTCCTTATATTCCCTATTCCTCTAATGTTCCAGGTTGTGAACTTCGTTAAGAAAGGTTAGTAAAGGAATAACTGGTAAGATCTTTAATCTTACCTGAGTTGATCAACAGTTTTCCACATTTGTTCAATAGTTCATTCTTCCTCTTTCTTCCTCTTTTCCTACCTGAGTTCTTTGGAGATTGTGCATGAGGATTCTTCATCATCTTGACCCCACTTGGCTCCTAGATTTCATGATTTCTTTTGACTCCAGCTCCCTTTGCTTGTGACCTCTAGAGAAAGAGCTGTTGTACTCTATCATAGTCCTCTTTTGGCAGGGAATCCACCCCTGTTTTTTTTTCTTGTTCCAGAAATTTCTCTAGATCTAGATTTTCCTTATCCAGAATCTCTTGTAACTCATGGTCATTTGTTCCTGCTTCACTCGGAGTCATCTCCTGGTCCCTACTGATCTCCATCAGGCTTGGTAGATCATCCTTTTGTTGGCTGTATACTGTGATATCCTCCATGTCAGCTACCCTATCCTGTTCCTTTGTTACATTCTCCATGTCCTGGACTTTCTCCTTATTCCCCTCTTCTTCCTCCATGATCTTGAAGATGTTTTGTCTTGTGTTTCTATCCTCATTTTCCTTCTTGTGTGGACACTTTCCTCCTTTTCCTTTACTCTCGACTTTGGTGAAACCCTCATGGTCACTCTCCACAGTGGTTTTTTGGTTATCTTCCCTGTTGATTATGGGGCAGTCTCTATATAGATGCCCATGTTCGTGGCATTTGCGGCATCTAAATGGTATGTTCTCATAGTCCAATGTCTACACCCATTCTTCATCATATACTTCTAAAATGATCGCTTCCATCAGGGCTCCATATAGATCCATTTCCACACATATTCGAGTAAAGGAGGTATATCTTCCTTTCAGATTTTCCTCTGAGATTTTTAGAAAATGTCCCAGCTTGTTGCCTATGGTTTTCAAAGATTTGGGCAGCCAATAATCTAGGGGAAGGGAATATAATATGATCCAAACCGGTACTGATGTGAATGTTTCACGTTTCGGGACAAAGTTCATCATCCATGGCCACATGTAGAGTCCTTCCCCAGCATAGAAATAAGGCCCCCCTTCAAACACTCTGTCTTTGTCTTCTATGCTTGCGAACACTATTGTGAAAAAGCGCTTAGAACCCGGATGTAAATGTATTTCTCCCTTTGGCTTCCAATGGCTCCTTATCCAGACATGTAACACCCTTTCCGCCGGCCATAGCCCCATGAAATTGCATACGATTGCATGCTCCGTCATATGATCTCTATGAGCTTATATCACTGGGTCGCTCAATATGACTTGAGGAATAACGCCTGACTTAGGCTTGTAGACTCTAGTAGTCTTTCTGGAAGCCGGTTTTTCACTACTACCTCCATTCTCCTTTTCTTTTCTCGTTTCCTATTGATTCCCTTCCTGATCCTGATCTCCACTTCTTCCAGATGTCCCCTGACTTCTGGTTTTTGAGATCTTGTCCAGTGGTTTTTTGAAATGTTTCTTTCCTGCGTCCTGACTTCCTCCTGTGACTGCTTGGCTGTAGGAGGGAGCAGCACTCCCCCCTGCACTCCCCGCCATGGTACCTTGAATCCAAAACCCTGTCTTCAACTCCAACCCTAGCTTCTCCACTCCCCTGTCCTCCCCCTACTCCCCTCTTCTCAGTCAATTAACACTTTCCATCTTTCTTAACGATACATTCCTTTCATCTTCGCAATGTATGTTGTTTCATTTATGTTAATGTTAATGAATTGATTCTTTAGCCTTAGTATGTATCCTTTTGAATTCATGTTGTTTATGTTATCATGCTTGTTATTATCTTGTGAACTATTTTGTAGGTTAAATAACGATTCTTTATGATTCTCATATGTCTCTTCTAAGATATATACTATTACTTTCTTTCAAGGGGTCTACTCCTTTCCCTTTGATGTGAACTAACCTTTCATACATTACACCTGATATTGCACAAAGTTCATAGACTTGCAATCACTAAAGCCATGCATATTTCATCTTAGGTGTTCATTACAACCAAGACATATCTTTGAGACCATGACTTTTTGAAAGCGTCTATATTCTGGTTGGGGCTCCTACTCCAAATGGTGTGGGGTCTAATTGGGGCTTCACATTGGGGAGACCCCCTTCCCTATTGGCGCCTTTCAGTACCATTAACAGTTTTGGCAATAGAAAAAGGGTTAGATGACAAGCTGAGCCCATGAAGTCTATTTGAATTTTCTTATCTTAATGGCTTCTTCCCATATTAGCTCAAAGTGCAAATAGCCAAATCTTGAGGAATAGAAGACAACCGAGCAAGTGAAAGTGATAGAAACTGGTTTATCTTGAGCTGGGAGCTGAGCCTCCCTAATTTGAAGGAAGTCGTTTGAGACTTCAGATGTATAAGTAGAGAGGTTTAGGACCTCAGTAGGATTCATATTTTTTTATTGTAGAACTCTACTTTATTTCTGAGCTGTAAGACTTGTGATAGTTTGTTATGTAATCCATGGTTTTGATAATAAGAATGAGTTTCGTTTTGAGCCAACACTGAGTTAACTTAGAGGGTTGAAGCTCTTGGGTTAAGGCCCAACCTGAGCAGTCGAAGATCCTCTTTATTTTACATGTGTGCTCGCATAGATTCCTGGTTTTCTGTTCATTTTCTTAAGTAGCTGCATTTCCCTTACAACAATATAGCATAGATTCCTGGTTTTCTGTTCATTTGCTTAAGTAGCTGCATTTCCATTACAACAATATAGCATAGATTCATGGTTTAATCATTCATTTGATTAAGTAGCTACATTTCCATTACAACATTATAGCATAGATTTATGGTTTAATTATTCATTTGCTTAAGTAGCTACATTTCCATTACAGTAGTGTAGAGTAGATCGGTTGTGCTTTAGTTTACTTCCATTTGTGCCTTCTTTCAATTAGCAGGTTAGCTAGGAGAAAAATATCACCATAAGGTTGTCCACAGGTGTCTTGGCCTCACCTCCTCCCTCTGGGACCATGAATTGAGGAAGAGACCCTTCAGCAACCCCAAAAACATAGGTTTCTAGTTCTCGCACGAGCTTTGGAGTTTGTTATTTGATGCACTTACTTGTTTCATTTCACTGTCATCTTTTTCCATCACTCTCGGTCCACCCTCACCCTCACTGGTTTTTTTGTCGTTGTCATTGAAACCTCCTTCATCCACTTTCTTCATGCATAATTTCCTTACTGCCCGATCCACAACAAACTTGACCAATCATCATCTGATTCATTAGTTTATCCAACGACCATCGCGCGTGGAGTCTTCCATCTACTTTATGCACTCCAAATCTCCACCGTCGATCTGTCTAGCTTGATCCAACGGCTATCATGCAATCTTGCGTGAAGTCTTGCACCTACTTTATGTGCTCCAAACCTCCACCATCGATCTATAGCGCCCTTGATCCAACGGCTATCGCGTCACCCGCTCGCCAACTAGCTTGGCCAATCTCCACCGTTGATCAGTCTCGTCTGATCCAACGGCTATGGTGCAATCTTGTGCGGATTCTTTCACGACTGTTATCAGACCAAGAACGTGCGAGAAAAGTGGTTTTCTCGTGCTACATGTCACTCAGTTAGCTAATCGCGCCAAATTTTAGAAATCAGCTTATAGCTTTTAGGGCACACAAGAAACTGCTTACCGCCTTCAAAAACCTGCTCCATCATTTCCGCATGTTTCTTTCGCGATAAGATCTCCGCCGTTCATCTTCTGATTGATCCTGTCAATATATCTATTGACTTCATCTCCTGCAATAAGATCTCTGCTGCTCGTCTTCCATTAATCCTGTCCATCCATCTAGGATCTTAGTCTCCTGCTATAAAATCTCTGCCGCTTGTGTCCCATTAATCCTGTCCATCCATCTATTTACGTAACCTCCTGTGATATGATCTCTGATGCTCATCTTCTGTTAACCCAACTGATCCAATGGTTCTTATGCACTGCTTCTTCCTTATGTCCTCCTTTCACCGATTTTGATCTCTGATTGCTCTTCCGCTTGAAAAAATATCTAGTTTAGTTTCCCTGCTTATACACTAGTCTAGTTTGATGTTCTTTACTTCTATAACTTAGATAGCAGCATTAGGTTAGCGTTGATTTAGTATTTCTGCTTAGCATAGCCTTTTAAATGGTTCATTAGGTTATGGTGTGAGTTAACATTGCATATTGTTTTCTTCATTACTGCAGTTATAATAGACTTTCTCTTCTTCCATCAAAGAATTAAGCTTCTTCTGACCCTATAGAAGTCTGGCTTGGAACCCTGGGGTCTCTCGCTAGATGAGTAGCGACAACAGGCAGGAACTTCACTTCTACTTGTGCATATAGCACTGTCACCTCCAAGTTTGTATGAACCCCGGGTTGATAAGTAAAGCTAGTAGCCCAGGAGTTGCAGCATCCTTGCTGCATCACTTTTTGGCACCCATCACTTTTTGACGCCGTTACTGGGGAGGTGTCAAAGTAGAATGTGATTATTGCTTTCTTTTCTTCTATTTCTAGTCTTCAATTTTTTTCCATTAGTTTATTTATGTAAAATTAATCTTGTAGCTTCCTTTCTTTCATTTGTCATTATCTGCTTTCCTTTCCATTCTGCAAGTAGAACTTCAATTCAACAATTAGTTTTTTTGTTGATGGTATTCATTCAATCAATAATTTCATTCTGCAAGTAGAATTTCAATTCAGAAAGTAGTTTTTTTTGTTAGTGGTTTTCATTCAATCAACTTTCCTTTCCATTCTGCAAGTAGAATTTCAATTCAACAAGTAGTTTTTTTCTATCAGTAGCTTTCATTCAATCAACAATTTCATTTCTGCAAAGTACTTTCTAGCTTTAAAAAAAAAATCTTCCAAAAATCAACCAAAAAATATTTCCTTTCATGCCTCGTAGGAATAGGGACAATTTAGGGAAATTCTTTCCAAATACCCCCACTACATCCAATAGTCAATCTTTTCCCTTCTTCGGTGACTGTGAACTGGAAGAACCTTTAGATGAGCAACCTTACATATTTGAAGAACCTACAGGGGAAGAAGAAGAGGAAGAACCCATTCCTATTGAACCAATGGATGAAAATTGAAATGAAAGAGGAAATAGGGAGAGAATTGAAGGTGCCTTCCCCATCAGGGAGACCAATGGGGACACTAAGATGAAGAATATAAGCCCCTCTGCTCTACCTAATTTCCATGGCCTGAACAAAGAGGACCTCGACACTTTCCTATTTGAGTTTGCTGTTATATGCGAACTTATGAATATACAGATGATAAGCAAAATTTAAAACTATTTCCATCTACCCTCAAGGATGCAACATTGCGCTGGTTCATAAGTTTACCTAGAGATAGCATCACAACTTGGGCTTAGATGCAACAGGATTTTAACAACAAATATAGGGACTACTGTAGGTCAAAGGATACTAAAGAAGAGATTTTCAGGATGACCATAGGCCAGGATGAATCCTTAGAAGACTACGAAGAAAGATTCCAGCTCAGTTACAAAAGGGCCAGGTGCACACTTGACCCTGAGTCACTAAAGTTGGTCCTTCTTAGAGGAGTAAGGGAAGATCTTCTGGATACCTTACATTTGTTAGCAGGAGGAGATATCTACCAATTACCTTATGAGGATATCAAGACTGTCTTTAGAAACCATTCTAGGGAAACCAAGAAAAAGGGTAGGAGTAGTCAACCTATGGCCAATACATCATCTTCCAACTCATCCATCAAGGGTGAAATTGGAAATATGCTGGAGGATTTCAAAAGTGAGATGTTGCAAACCCTTGCCTTGAAATTGGACACCATGAACATCAAAAGGAAGCAAGAGGAAGCAGAGAGAGCCTTGGCCATCTTTTGTCCTAGATGCACCAGGAGGCATCCTAGGAACGAATGTCCATTGAACTATATTGAGATTTGCTCGGTCTGTGAAGAAAACCACTCCATAGACAAGTTCCCTTCTTTACTCAGACTCAAGGCTATATATCAAGGAGCTGAAGGGGTCACTAAGCAACTTTGCTACATCAACCAAAGGAGACCTCCTGGGCGTATACCATACCAGCAGGTTATGTAAGGGTCATCCCATGCATATTACAAACCCAACCAAACCAAAACTATACCTTCTTGGGGACCCCCTGCTCATCCTTCCTGGTCTACACCCCTTCCTTGGCCCTATGCATCTTAGTATAATTCCCATCCACCCAGCCAATCATTTCGACCTTATGTTCAGCCACAACCTCAATGGAATACCCCACTCCAGGGGTGGAGACCCCAATTCAACAATGTTCCGGCCCTATTGCCTCCACCACCTACCCAACCACAAATCCTACACTGTGCTACACCTAAGCAACCCCAGATGCCCACCCAGCCAAATCCGAACCTGAATAATAGACATACTCAACAAGTATAAAGTGGAGAGACATCATACCCATCTTATGCTGTAGAGATCCAGGAGATCAACCTAAGATCTCGGAGAATTCTCCCTGATAACCAACCTCCCTCTCCACATAGAGAGGTTGAGGAAGAAAGAGAGGAAAGCAACCTTAAAGTAAATCCACCCTTTCCTGAGAGATTAGCCCAACCACTCCAGCCTACCCCACAAGAAACTGAACTTCTGGGAGAATTGAAAAATCTATGTGTAAAGATCCCCCTTGTCCAGGCAATAAAAGATGTTCCCATTTACAATAAGTTGATTAAAGATAAATGATTCAAGCATCCAGGAAGAATAAAAGGGATGCCCCTACCATTAATGTCATTGGGTAGCTGTCTGAGTTAATGCTAGGGTAGTTAATATGTCTGAAGTACTTTGACCCTGGAAGCCCTGTAGTAGATGTGCACATCAATGGCACCATTGTCCCACACACTCTGATTGATCTTGGGTCTGCCATTAATGTGATGACCAAGGACACCATGCTCAAGATCAACCTGCAAGGGTCATTAAGGAAGACCACAACAATTCTGCAACTTTCAGACCATTCCACAGTCACCACTGAGGGAATTGTGGAGGATGTGATGGTCTACATTGACTCTTGGGAGTACCTTGCATATTTTCTAGTTCTCCAGCCTAAGGCTAAGCTTACTGGTTACCCTCTCATCCTTGGGAGGCCATGGTTGGCCACAACTAATGCTTACATTAGCTATAGAGCTAGGAATATGACCATCAATAATGGGCATATGTCCAAATAGTTAGTCCTATACCCTCCTGCTCAACCTTCCCTAGAGCATGATATACCTTTATGGTTGTAGGAGGAGGAATAAGATGAGGTTTGTTCTGCCCAACTTTACGCTTTGGAAGCAACCATAGGAGGAGGACAACAAGACGAGGATGACTTAATTGAACACCTGCTCCAAAGTCCAACTCCTAGTTCATTACCATTAGAAGAAGAAGTAAAGAAAACCTAGAACAATCATCTAATTGACTTATGCATGGCCAATTCCAACCCACTACATGTCAAAACCATAGAATTCGGCTCAGAGAAAACTTTGAAAATTAATCCATCTCTTTCTGCTCTCGAAGAGGAAAAGTTATGCAACATGTTGAGAGAAAACCTAGAAGCCTTTGCTTGGAGTTACAAGGAAATGAAGGGAGTACACCCCTCAGTGTGTACTCACCACATTTACATCAAAGAAGGTTGCAAGCTAGTTAGGCAACCACAAAGGAGGATGAATCCAGCTCTTTAAAATATAGTCAAAGAAGAACTGCAAAAACTATTAGATGCAGGATTCATTTACCCTATCTCAGATAGTGAGTGGGTCTCTGCTTTAGTGTTAGTTCCCAAGAAAAATGATAAGTGGAGGATTTGTGTCCATTACAGGGAGTTGAACAAAGCCACAAAGAAGGATCATTTTCCCCTACCCTTCATTGACCAAGTGCTATATGTCCTAGCAAGGAAGAAGTTTTTTTCTTTCCTGGATGGATTCAGTGGGTACAAACAAATCCAAATCTGCCCAAAAGACCAAGATAAGACCACATTCACCTGTCCTTGGGGTACTTTTTCCTATAGGGTCCTTCCTTTTGGCCTATGCAATTCTCCTGCCACCTTCTAGAGAGAAGTCTTGAGTATTTTTGCTGAATTAGTACATGATTCGGTGGAAATTTATATGGATGATTTTACACCTTATGACTGTGACTTTCAAGAAGCCCTGACTAACCTAGGCAAAGTATTACACAAATGCATTGAAATGAATCTATCTCTCAGTCCAGAAAAATGTGAATTCTTAATGATTGAAGGGACTGTGCTAGGTCATTCGATATCTCAACAAGGACTATAGGTGGACCCAAACAACATAGCAATCATCCAAAGGGTCCCACCTGCACAAAAGCATAGAGATATCAAGAGTTTCTTAGGGTTAGCTAGATACTACCGAAGGTTCATAAAGGACTTTATAAAGTTGACCTCTCCTTTGTTTGGGTTGTTGGCCAAAGATTCTGAGTTTGTATGGTCAAAGAGATGTCAAGAGGCCTTAGAAATTCTAAAGGGTAAGTTAAACACTACACCAATTCTTCAAGGCCCAAACTAGGCCCTCCCTTTTCATATTCATGCTAATGCCTCACACAAAGCATATGAGCAGCGGTAGGTCAGGTAGAGGAGAAATTGTCGTATGCCATCTATTTTATTAGTAGGAACCTATCAAAGGCCGAGCTAAATTATACTGTGACCGAAAAGGAACTCTTGGATGTTGTGCATTCATTAAAAAAAATTAGGCATTACATTACAGGCTATCAAACATTTGTGCATACTGACCATGCTGCAATCAAATATTTAATGAACAAACCAGATGTGAATGCTAGAATTATAAGATGCTTTCTTTTATTACAGTAGTTTGATCTAACTATTGTTGATAAGCCTGGTAAGGAAAATGTTGTTGCAGAATTTCTATCTAGGGTGAATCTACCTGCAGGTGAAGAAGGAATGGTGGATGACCAGTTACCATACGAACATTTGTTTGCTATTTCAGTTCTCTCCCCATGGTTTGCTGATATAACAAACTATTTGGTATCAGTGCAGTTCCCACCAAAATTTCCCTCCAAAGAAAAGAGCAAGATAGTCAGGAAAAGCGCCCCCTTCACCTGGATTGGGGGCAATCTGTTCAAACTTGGCCCAGATCAAATCTTGAGAAGGTGTGTAAGGGAAGAGGAATTTTTTGACATCCTTCTGATCTATCATGATGGGCCTTGTGGAGGTAACTTTGTAGCAAAGAGGACAACATTCAAAGTGTTTCAAGCAGGCTATTATTGGCCCACTCTTCATCAAGATGTGAAAAAGTACATTAGTCAGTTTGATCGGTGCCAGAGGATGGGAAAGCCTACTCCAAGATATGAAATTCCCCTACAACCTCAAGTGAATTTCGAGCCATTTGACAAGTGGGGCATGGAATTCATTGGGCCTATCAACCCTCCTTCAAAGCAAAAGCAGTACATTATTGTGTGCACTGATTATTTGATTAAGTGGGCTGAAACCAAGGTGATTAAGGCAGCAACAGAAGAGAAGGTGGCTGAGTTCCTAAGGGAGAATGTATTCTACAAATTTGGGTACCCTAGAGAGCTAGTCACAAACCAAGGCAGCCAGTTTACCTCCAACATGATTGAAGAACTGCTCAGCGATAAAAAAATCAAGCATAAGACCTCCACTCCCTATCATCCACAAGCTAATGGGAAAGTGGAGGTGACCAACAAGGCACTGGAGAGCATCTTAACCAAGTTAGTGAGCAACAGTAGGAAGGATTGGGCAAAGAGACTAGCTGAGGTCACCTGGGCCTATAATACAACATGGAAGACCACCACTGGATTTACACCCTATGAGCTGGTCTATGGGAAAAAGGCTTTGCTATCCTTTGAGTGAATATAACACAATGAGGATGGCAACCCAACTATATTTGGATCTCAGTCATGCATAGAAAGAAATATTGTTCCATTTGAATGGCTTGGATGAATTCAGAATGTAGGCCCTCCTACATACAAAGATAGTTCAGCTTCAGAGGAAGATCTGTCATGACAAACATATTAAGGAGAAGCAATTTCAAGAGGTAGACTGGGCATTGTTATATGATTCTAGGTATAAAGACTTCAAGGGAAAGCTAAGGACAAGATGGCTCGGAACTTATGTGGTGGAAAGATGCTATGCCAATGGTTCAGTGCAAATCATAACTATAGATGAAGAAGCCATTCCATTGCTAGTTAATGGACACCGATTGAAAATGTACAGGAGGCCTTTATCAAAACAAGAGTTCATTGACAATATCAATAAGATAGTGATGATGGTGGAGAAAGTTCCATCTCCTCCCTCATCAGGTCACTGAAAAAGAGAAAAAAAATAAGGATTCAGGTGAAAACCTCCATGAGGAACCTAAGTCCCATCTTTGGGTTGAAAACCTCATGAGGCAGCCCAAGGATGAGAAAAAATGAAAAAGAATAAGAAGATCCCTGGGTGAAAACCTTCCTTGAGGTGCCTAGGGCAAATATCTAGGGTGAAAACCTCTCTGAGGCAGCCTAGGTGTTTTTCAAAAAATAAAATAAAAATAATAATAATAAAAGAAAAAAGAGAAAAAAGACATAATTTTTATTTGAAGGTGGGTGAGAAAGATAATCAAGGAGTAAAGAGAAGATCCAAAGGGAACCCTACCTCACGTATATTCATCTCCTCCACTCCTTACCATGCATCCCTCCTTCAATTCCATTGTTTTTTTTACTTCATTGCTTCAATTTAGGTGCAGATTGTGTTTTCTATAGGATCCCCTGTATTCCTACAGGATCCCCTGAATGGTCGATTGTTGAGGTCCCAAAAATTCATTCTAGACATGATCTAACCCCTCACCTCATCCATTACCATCATCCCTACATCCACACACACTCCTACTCCCTTTGTCCATTCATTGCAGTATCCTCACAACCCTAGCCAACAACAGGACATCAGCTACATGACATCCTGTAGGAAATCCTGTAACATACTATCCCACAGAATATCAATCATCAGCTACAAGTCTTCACTAGGATGATCCAGGAGCTCCACATCAGCATCAACATCAGATCTTCAGTCACAGACACCTGCAAAAGCCAATAAACCATCAACAGACAACAGAAGAGGAAGAAGAATGACCATCAGCAACACCTCTGATCTTTGACAACTGCAGCGTGGCATGGAGACCATAGGTAAGTATTCCACTCACTCATTCATATGCATCATTTGATAAAAAGTTGTAAAGGTTACGAGGTAGTTGGTTTATAAGTGAAAAGGTGGCAAAAAGGAAATTGTTTAATAAATCAAAAGAGAACACAAGAGTCTGAAAGCAGTGATTTATTGTTGATGGCATGCAAATCTGATGTAAGGTGGGGCCCCGACCCATGTTAAAGTTTGGGTAGTATCACAAGATTTAAGTAAGCGTGGGTTCAGGAGGCAAATAAAGTGCTTTGTAGGGGATGAATGAACACGAGTTATAACTCAGTATCAACCCCCATAGTTGACCATGACGTTAAGGTGTTTGACCAAGATCTACGACCTGATATTGCTGCAGGGGTTCAAGCCCGATGAACATCCCATACACTCCCTACCCCCGCAGCGGGGCACCACCATCGCTCCACTCCATCTCATCTCCTCCACGTCATCCACCACCCTCATTCATTACCATCCACCTCATTCACCGTCATCCGCAACCTTCATTCATTATCGTCCACCTCATTCACCGTACCCCATCACCTCATCTTCCATTCCATAGATACAATGTTGTTTATGGCTACCAAATTAGAATGCTTGAAGAATTAAGATTTGGGCTAGAAACACTAGCTCACCAAAGACTCAGCATACCCTATTTCTTGATGTGAATACTCATAGACTCCATCAACAAAGTAAAGGAAGGGAATTCCCAACAGTTTGCACACCATGGGTTGATCAGGATCCTCGACGAGGATGCCCTCCAAAACCTCAGGATCCATATAACATGGTCAGTCTTCAGAGACTTACTAGCAGAAGATGACATCAAGACCCTCACCTATGATGTTAGGCCTTCTGTCAGTGAGGAAGAGGCAAAACAAGAAGAAGAAGATACATAGCTAGATGGGGATGAGATAGATGAAGAAGAAACTAATACAGAGGAGCATGATGAAGTAGAAGAGAAGGAGGATGATGCTGAGACAGAGGAGGAAACGAAGGAAGAAAATGATGAAGATGAGAAAGAATAACAAAAGGGAGAAGATAAGAGAAACAGAGAGGAAGAAGGCATTGAAATAGAGGAGAGAGAACAACAAGAGGGAGAAGATAAGAAAAACATAGAGGAAGAAGGCATTGAAACAGAAGGGGAAGAACAGGAAAAATAGCTAGCATATATGGCCAGCCTCTCCTTGGAAGCCATCCAGTGTAGGATGCCAGCTAAATCCTATGCTCTTTACCTCAGAGAACAATGGCTGCAATTTCAAATTAAAACACTAGCACAAAGGGGCACCATGCCATTTCAAGACTACAGGCAGTATATTGATCTTTATGATCAATTAATGGCTTTGGCATCATGGATGAACCATGAGGAGTCAAGGGCTACAAAGATGAAAATAATATTGGCCAGAAAGCAAAATGAACCTCTTTTCATTAAAGCTGACCAATAGAATCCCATGGCCCTAATCAACACCCATAATCTAACTACAAATGATCCTCAGCTGGCACCTAGATATATTGCTACCCAAAAGCAAGAAATTTCACATTTTGAGGATATGTGTAGGCTGCTAGGAGATGATAGTATGCATGCCTACTTAAGGAGATGGAACACACTGCCACATAGCTTGAAGATTAGAGAATATCACTCCCCTCAAAGGTTGAGAGGGGCACTCAACAGGACACCTATGTATAAGCAATCAATGCAAAGGTTGAAGGTCAATTAGATAGGCATAAAACTCAGTCCACCACTACTCCTAGGGATGCTAGATGGGAGAAAATAAGAAGAGGAAAAGCTGAAGTGGGAAGAAGTAGAAAGGAAAGCAGGCTTCTGTAAACAAGAAAAAGAGACCACAACAGAGGCATGGGATGTCAGAGAGGCTACCAGAGCCATGAAGGACATGTCCATTGACTAAGTAGCTCAAAGGATGAGAAACACTTTGAATAGGGGGGTGATGATGAGCCTCATCATTGAGTAATTATATGGGCCTTGATTCACCTGCTAGCTTAGTCAAACCAACTATTCTCACAACTTATTGCATACTTTTGATCATATTTTGTTTATGAGATGAGTTAGAGTTGGATATTTTTCTTTGTGGTCTAATGTGCATTTAATGCAAGAATAAAGGATAAAAGCAAGGAAAAATGCAGGAATAAAGGATAAAAGCAAGGAACTGTGGCAAAGAACTTGGTCAAAACTCGAATAGGACAAGAGAGAGGAATTATAGGAGGTAAATCCTCCTCATTTACTACCCCTCCATTCGAATATTCCTCCATCAGCTCGGAGTGCAAACATCCAAATCATGAGGACTAGAAGACAACTGAGCAAGTGAAAGTGACAGAAACTAGTTTATCTTGGGTTGGGCGAGCCTCCCTAATTTGAAGGAAGTTTTTAGAGACTTCAGATGTATAAGTAGAGAGGCTTAGGACCTCAGTAGGATTTGGATTTTTTGATTGTAGAAATCTACTTTATTTCTAAGCTACAAGACTTGGGACAATTTGTTATGTAACTCATCCAGCACTGAGTTAACTCAGAGGGCTGAAGCTCTTGGGTTTCCCAATCCGAGTAGCTGAAGCTCCTCTTTATTGTACATGTATGTTAGCATAGATTCCTGGTTTTCTATTCATTTTATTAAGTAGCTACATTTCCCTTACAAAAATATAACATAGGTTCCTGGTTTTCTGTTCATTTGCTTAAGTAGCTGCATTTCCATTACAACAATATAGCATAGATTCATGGTTTAATCGTTCATTTTCTTAAGTATCTGCATTTCCATTATAGCATCCTAGCATAGATTTATGGTTTAATTGTTCATTTTCTTAAGTAGCCATTACAGTACTGTAGAGTAGATCGATTGTGCTTTAGTTTACTTCCATTTGTGCCTTCTTTCAATTAGTAGGTTAGCTAGGAGAAAAAGATCACCATAAGGTTGTCCACAGTTGTCTTGGTCTCACCTCGTCCCTCTGAGGCCATGACTTGAGGAAGAGACCCTTCAACAACCCCAAAAACAAAGGTTTCTAGTTCTCACATGAGCTTTGGAGTTTGTTGTTTGATGCAGTTACTTGTTTCATTTCACGGTCATCTTTTTCCATCACTCTCGGTCCACCCTCACCCTCACTAGTTTTTATGTTGTTGTCATTGAAACCTCCTTCATCAACTTTCTTCATGCATAATTTCCTTACCGTCCGATCCACAACAACCTGAACAATCACTACCTGATTCATTAGTTTATCCAATGACCATCACGCCTGGAGTCTTCCACCTACTTTATGCCCTCCAAATCTCAACCGTCGATATTTCTAGCTTGATCCAACGGCTATCGCGCAATCTCGCGTGAAGTCTTGCACCTAATTTATGTGCTCCAGACCTCCACCGTTGATCTATAGTGCCCTCGATCCGATGGCTATCGCGTCACCCACTCCCCAACTAGCTTGGCCAATCTCCATCATTGATCAGTCCTGCCTGATCCAATGGCTATCGCACAATCTCGCGCGGATTTTTGCACGGTCGTTATCAGGTCGAGAGCGTGTAAGAAACTACTTACCGCCTCTGAAAATCCGCTGCATCATTTCCGCACATTTCTTTTGCGACAAGATCTCCATCTTTCATCTTCCGATTGATCCTGTCCATCCATCTATTGACTTGATCTCATGCGATAAGATCTCTGTCGCGCGTCTTCCATTAATCCTGTCCATCCATCTAGGAACTTAGTCTCCTGCGATAAAATCTCCGCCGCTCGTCTCCCATTAATCCTGTCCATCCATCTATTTACGTAACCTCTCGTGATACGACCTCTGCTTCTCATCTTCCGTTAGCCCGACTAATCCAATGGTTCTTATGCACTGCTGCTTCCTTACGTCCTCCTTTCACTGATTTCAATCTCCGATTGCTCTTCCGCTTGAAAGCAGATCTAGTTCAGTTTCCCTGCTTACAAACTAGTCTAGTTTGATGCTCTTTACTTCTGTAACTTAGATAGAAACATTAGGTTAGTGTTGATTTAACAGTTCTGCTTAGCATATTTGTTTAAATGGTTCATTAGGTTATGGTGCGAGTTAGCATTGCATATTGTTTTCTTCATTACTGCAGTTAGAATAGATTTTCTCTTCTTCCATCAAAGAATTAAGCTTCTTCTGACCCTATAGAAGTCTGGGTTGGAACCCATGGGGTCTCTCACTAGATGAGCAGTGAAAACAGGCAGGACCTTCACTTCTACTTGTGCATATAACATTGTCACCTCCAAGTTTGTATGAACCCCTGGTTGATAAGTAAAGCTGGTAGTTGAGGAGTTGCAACATCCTTACTGCAATATTGGCGGTCATCAATAGGTATGATTACAAAATTGTTTATAAGAATATTATTTGTCTAAGAAAGGAACCTGATGAATCTGTTGAATAATTTCATGATCGCTTCATTCACTTTTGTTATGAGTTTTTTGAGGATGACATAGATTGGAATTTTATGAAAGAGAAATTTGAGTATCTTGTTCAAATTTATTTGAATCCATTTGAATCCTAATCCTTTGTAAGTCTCCCCACATTTCTTGTTTATGGAGCTCTCAAAAATTCAAAAGAAGAAGTTGCTATTTCATGTGACTCTTCATCTTCTTTTGATTCTTCATCAAATCAAGCAGTTCCATGCACCCAAGTCAAGGTTGGAGAACATGAAAATCAATTTGTTGATCTAACACCATCTTCTCCTTCCCCTCAAATTCAATATTTTAACTCAAGTTTCAATTTTGAATCCAATTTATTCAATGACATTGTTTCTTCTTGATACATATCTTACCTTCCATTGGTTATTTCCCTTGATCCTCTTGATCCTGATTTGTCACATCAGTCTGTTAAAACAATTTCTTCTGATCCTCAAGAGGGTCAATTTCAAGATGGAGTTAGTGGATACCAAGAAACTCACAATATCCTTCATAATGATTATATGTGGGATCCTTATTATGAACAAGAGTTTGTGATTAAAGATGAAATTTCACCCGATATTTGTGTTTCTCCCTCAGCTTTCATCCATTGTCCTAACATATTCAATGATCCTATCACACCTGCCACATTTATGGATGATTCAATTTTCGATGATGGTAATTTTAATTGTAGTAAGGAGTGGTGGAACATTTATTTAAGATCAAAAGAAGGTGACGAAGAAGCCATTCTTCACAATCTATCTAATTCCTTGTCTTGTGAATCTGAAGAAGAAGAGGATGCAACTTCATGTTTTCAATCAACTCCTCTCTATGATTCATTAGATCATGAGGATCCCCTTCTCTTGAATGAAAAATTAGACTCTGATTGTGGCTTTCTTAATGTATTTAATGACTCATCCATTGATGATTCTATGTCTTCAATTGTCTATTATTCCAAGCCACCAGGTTTTGGTGATCTACCTTCAGATATCTTGGAACCATGTCAAGATGTCGAGACACTTCAGCCTATGCTGATGGTTATGTAAGGATCTCACAATCTTAAAGGGTTTTCCAAGCATGATCATATCGATACTCTTTCTTGGGAGAACACTCATGAGTTGATCGCAAATGTTGGAAATGAATTTATCTTTTAGCTTGAAGATCCTTCACCCAGTTATTATGATCCCATTGCTCAATGGTTGGAGGAATCCTACTTGGACAAGTTTTTATCCTTATTTAGGTTTTCCAAGATTGAAATTCAGAATGGATGCTTTGATATGAGAGTTTGTCCCAATGTGTATGAGAATTATGATACAACAAAATAATTTTTAGTAAATGCTTTCTTGTCATACTTCTCTGCTCATGCTTTGTACCTTTGAACTTTGGAACATGCCACAATTTATCTTTCTTGCCATATGATTTCCTTAATGATATTTCTTTTTTCTTATTTCCTCATCACTATAGGTCAGGAAATGCTTCATTGGTTGTAAATTTCATTTCACATAAGCTTGAACTATGTTTTGTTAGCTTAGGAGTAGGTTTAGTTTAGTTTAGTTTGTTTTGATTTCGCTTTTCTGCTTTGTCTTTCATTTCATGCTTTTATTTTAGTTTTTTCACATTAAGCCTTGTATGAAAGTCATGTTTCGGTTCTAAACAGGCATGGAAAAGTCTGAAAGGACATTGTACAACCACTAACTCTTGGTTAGCTGTCCATTCCCCTTCTTCGCATGGTCCTTGTATCTTTTAGGCTATGATGCTTAAACATAAAATACGTTCACTCTAAGAGAAAACCTTAATGGAAATACGATGCTCGAATATATAAATAGGATCTTCTTCTTTAGTCGGATTTTTTCGTTGAATGATTTTAACTTTTCAACTTGGTCAAGTAGAGAAAGGAGAGGAGGAAGCTTAAACAAGTGGACTATATTTTAGAGGTGTATATATATCCTTATTTGAAGGAACAACCTCTTTTGCTCTCAATAAGTCTGGATCCCTCTTCCACCCTAATGAAATAATAATTTCCTAAGCACAGTTCTATAAGTAAATAAGTAAAGGGTGAAAGAAGAGAAAGGCCTCTTGCGTAGGGAGGTGAAGTAAGCAACTTCGTCGAGGTATTGTCTAGGGTCACTGGTAGCGAAGAAATGCTTGTGTTATGGTAGTGACTCCACCGAGGTACTATCTAGTCTTACTACCAGTGGAGCAACACCAGAGATGAAAAATAAGAATATGAAACATTTTCACTTGCATATCTATATACTCCTTCTCCCCAGTCTAAATAATCGAGACTTGACTTGATTTTGTTAGTGTGTCGTTGATGAAGAGAATGAAGTAAATATATCTTCAAATCTAGCTAAGTAAGGAAAATATGGTAATCAATGAGATGAAAAGTACTTCTTGAAAAGCTAGACCTAGTTCATAAAGTTAGAGCCATACAGAGAAGTTGGAGTTCTATCTATGTGTCATCAAGTGTTGTAGCTATTACAATCCCCCTCCAATTTTTTTCTTACGCTTTAATTTTAGAGCCTACCTTCTGTCTATAAGAACCTATATTTCATGGTCATCAAATTTTCCTCTTGATTTTCTAGTGTTGTAATCACTTTTCTTTGCATGCAACACTT
Organism: Pinus tabuliformis; assembly: GCA_031772625.1. Lineage (NCBI taxonomy): Eukaryota > Viridiplantae > Streptophyta > Pinopsida > Pinales > Pinaceae > Pinus > Pinus tabuliformis. The sequence continues at coordinate 1,002,285,288 of CM062811.1, read as the reverse complement.
GTGTGGTGCCTTAAATGAGTCTTGTCAATGACAATTGCACACCTTTTGGCGACAAGTAAACTCCCTCTCTAACACAAGCCAACTCTTGTCCTTATCTAGCATTGATTTCTAGTCTTGCCTTTGCAAGTTGTGAAATCCTTTGCCACTGGATATTTCACAACTCCTTGAGGAAATGACTGCACAATCCAGTAAGAAAGGAAGTCATTGGGCAAGTAAACTTTGCAAATCGTTCCTTGAGAGCTAGAAATGCGTAATCCGCTGAGCCAGTGAATTGCGTAGTCCCTTGTCACCGGGGAATGCAAAATCCTTTCTGCTAGTGGAATGTGAAACCTCTTGAAAACATTAAATTGTGCATTCCTAGAACATAGGGATTGCACATTTCTCTTCGACCAAGTGACACAAGTTTTTATTTTTAGATCTTTGGGCAAGTGTCACTTTCTCCTTAAATTTAGGGATGCACATCATAAACCATAAACTTAATTTTTTGGGGGGTAAAAATATATAATGGAGGCTTGTAGATCTCATTTTCACACTTTACATTGCATCTCTATCCATCCGCATGAGTTCAAGGAGCTTCAATTTTGGTTTGCGATGCTTTTCCAGGTAAGTTTCTAAAGTGTCACTTTTTACTACTTTTTTCCATCGTTTTTGCCGATTTTATGTTTGAGGGTGCTGCTTTGCCTGTTTCTTCTTGTAGTTTCTCGTGTTTATGCTATTACTACCTTGTACATGAGTTTTTTTAGTTCATCTTTTAGGTTCTTACAAGTGTCACATCCCTCCCAAGTCATTTTTCCTACCATGCAGTTGTGCTTGACCAAATGGATGGTTGAATTAGGGAGTCTAGGTTCTTATTTATACTTGTTCAATCATCTTTCAAAGATGTGACTTTTGGAATGGAGGGCCAACATGAGCATGTAGTGGGAGATGACCTAGATAAAATTCCAACTAAGTGATATATTCTTTACCATAGATGATATGGATCAAATCAAAGTTGATCAGGTTTGTTCCATGCATTACTTTGAGTAATATCATTGTTGTAGTGTTTTTGGAACACAAGTGTACCAAAAAACACCCCCTTAGCAGTGGATTGTTACCTACAAAGGATCATAGTGAAATTTGGCATTGTTAGTGGACAGACTTAAATAAACACAACATTGTAAGCAATGGAAACAATGCATACATAAAAAATAAAATTAAACAAAGAGGTGCATGAACATAACGGTTCTCAAATGGAGCAAACACATCAATAATATATGAAAAATATCCCTTTATTGATTACTTGTGGTAGAGGTTGAATAAAACTAGAATACTAGAGCACTTGAAGAGAGTTCCTTGAGCTAGGGAGCTCAATAATACTTGGCAAGGACATTTCTTTTCCTCAATCTCTTTGCAAGTTTCTCCTCTCTCTCAAAGAAGTGTTAAGACTCTCCAAAGGGTGGATTTTTCTTCACTCACTAAGATGTTGGGTTGCTTAGAAGAAATTTGGCCAACATGTTAATGTTATTCACTTCCTTGGTTCAACAATGAAATGGTGGTTTTCTTATAAGTAATTTGGCCAGAATAACAATGTCTCTTCTTTTTGGCTCTCCCATGGCCTGTTTATATAGATTTTTTTGAATCCCTCTTCCCTCTCTCGGTACATGTATGATAAAGACACATGAGCAGGACAAGATGATTCCATTGAGGGTTTCACTTTTCCAAGGTGACTCGAATTTGGTTGTACTAGGTCGAACTAGTATCAAGAAATCAACTCCAAGTGTGTGGAGTGGTCCTGGACTATTGAGTCACCTTCTCTACAACCACGTGACTTTTTTGGTGATATGCAATGCACACACATTTATCAAAGAAATATACGTGCGACCTCAATTAATTTCCTTTATAAACTTTGGCCCTTAGGAGAAACTTTGATTTTTGAATCTTTGTAATGTATTCGACTGGACAATTGCCCACCTGTGCATTTTGCTGGACACTTTTAATGTCTTTTGGATTGTACTAACATGTGATGATTTTCCTATGTCAATAGTTGGCCCTTGATGTATGAGGTTAGGAGTACACATATAACCAAAATACATCATGTTTTCACTTTCTTTGGAGAGTCCGATTTTCCTTTTGAGAGAGAAGATAACTTGTTTCAGAGATGAGTAGAGAAAAATCCCTGACTGAGTATAATTGATGCCCATGCTATGGTGGAAAAAAAATTCAATCATGGTGTGTTCTATATGAGGTGGGTATTTTCCATGCTTGTTATGATGGCTAATTGGAAATGATTAAAATTGGACAACAACTGATTTGTGTCTTAGACAATGTTTTGGTTGTTGACCTATTTATAGATGATGATGATTATTGCTAATGCCCTTGGGGGCACTTTCTGATCAAATAGGTGAAATATTCTTTCCCTAGGCATATCTTGGTGAAGCACTTTGGATGGGTGTTATGGAATGCATAGATATTTGGCGGTAGGTACCTCCCCCACCTCATAATATAAACACAACTGAATGAGGTGCATAGTGAAGTGAGGGTCTTCGACTATTTGAACGAGCTGTAATAATAACTAAGTACAACACCACCTTGACATGAAATTTTGAGTTGATGTCGAATGTTAAGGGAACCGATGACATCACTAGGCAATAATGGTTCCCAATATGACACCCAAGGATATCCCTATTAAGGGAGGGAGTATCCAAGGTACTACCTCTTTCCTGGAGTACATTTGTCGAAGCTGACATGAAAGGGGTGTCATCTGCCTGATGCGGGGAGTCGGGAAATAGATATCAACAAATTGTAATAACTTGGGTCAGGTAGTCATGATAACGAGGGCTATCAATATTGGAGGATACATATATCTCTTCTAAGGTCAGAGCTCGAGATGCAAATGTCGACAGTCAAAACATGCTTTCTGATGATCTTGGAGTCGGTAGGATTTTCCAGGATGGGTGTAAGTAATTTTTGATAGACGTGAAAAATGGAGGTGGTTTGCTGATGAGTTGTGACCAAAGATGATTAGAGACTAAAGGTGGGCAAGGGCCCTAGATTGTAAAAATCAAATATGGATGGGATATATATATATATATATATATATATAAAGAATATTTGTACACTTGCCAAAAGAATAGGGTTTGGTTTGGATGTAAAAACATGGAGATGGGTGCCCCACGATGATAGTAACCTATAATAAGGTGTAATGTATCTATTGAGGGTGGGGGCCACATTGGTTCGTGTTGGACAGGTAAATCCCCTCTGCGGACAGAGGCGATCCCACTAGTCTAAAACAGAACTAGCCACAATCAAACCATGCTGCCACGCAAGTTCCTAGTTATGCATCAAAGGTGAATTAAGAAGACGAACCTGGAATCCAACGCTATGTTTGAAGTAGAGCTGATATTCCCGCTCCCTCGCTCCAGCAGACCATAAACGGACACCTGCACATGCAAAGGAAGAAACAGATACCAACATAAAATCCACCAAGGCACAACTATGTTTCAGTCAGAAAGGAAATAAATCACACATCACCATAATAGACAATGAGATTGGAACTATAATAGTAGTCGCTCATTAATTAATAATAAAGAAGGAAAAATTACAACCAAGGTTCTGACGTTGAACCTCTCCTCTGGCTGGGCGAGCAACTATATGTGTCTTGCAATGTATCTACTCTCTGGCAGCATAACCTCTCTATGTCTTATTATCACTCATGATAATCACAACTAGCATTCTCCCAAGAACTCAAGAACTCAACAACTAGCACTAGCTTGTCTAATGCATGAGGACAAATATTTATAGATGGAGAAGGTAGAAAGATTCGATGAACCCGGACACCCATTGTGGATTGGCATTATCTCGGAAAAGCTACTGTGGATAGTTGTCAAGGATAGATGATGACTCTCGAACTCTATCCACTGGATTTTTCCCTCAAAAGGCTTCGTGATCTGAAGGGAAAAATCATATGGGCGTGCTTTTGGCAAAAATCATTACTAAACTGGGCTGGCACGGGTATTGTTCTATGACAGAGCGCCAGTGGTCATGCCCTCTTTTGAGGATCTCAGTTATTGGCGCGGGTAATATACTGTGGACCTGCGCCAATGGAAAAAGAGCACTTTTCAGGGATAATTTGCAGAAGGTGTCTACAGGGAACATGAAGTACATACTCAGGGGAACATAATGCAAGTGTTTTTGGGTTATGTCACTTCTCATAGGTCCCGGAATACGTCCTCCAATGTCTGGAAACGGGGTGATAGGGACAGTGACCAACGGTGACAAATTACTGTGTAACAGATGCCCCCTAAAGCATGAAGTCCGAGAGGTAGAGAGAGGGGTGAAATTCTTTACAAGAACACACAAGAACACACATATAGAGCTGCCACCGAGGATCCGTGTCAAGAGACATGACTGATAGTTCAATTACATGATGTACGTGGTATGGTCGCAACCATCCATAAGAGAGTACATAAATAATCTAGATCCATAGTATGGACGCAGCCATCTGGTTAGGATCAATGAATTGACTCAGGTATGGTCGCAGCCATCCAGTGAATGAGTCAAGTATCAAGAATCACGCCTGGATTACAACAGACAAAATCCAGGGTCTTCGCTCCATCTCGACCCGAACAAGAGTACAAGTTCAAGCATGTGAATATATGAGCTGAAGTCGAACATGCATGAACATCGTCTGATTACCAGTCAATAGTGGAAACTGTTAACAGACGCGAGAGGTACCACCAATAATGATAATGGCCATCAAGGTACTTGTTAACACCCAGGTTGTTCCCTATGACTCCCAAGGGAATACGGCCGGGGTAACCACTAACCAATCTTTTGATAAATGTTTCTAGCCAAACTGTGATCAGAGAGGGCTCTCTCTTTATGATTTGTATCTGTTTATGATAGGGTCTTAGGCTAGGTATTATGCACAGGTTTTGTTTATGTTTTGGTTGAAGAGTTTCTTTCAGGTCTTATGATGTAGTATTCTAAGAGTCAAATATCATTGGGCAATGGAGTCTATAGCAGTAGGTGTCTAGAAACCTTGAGGTGAATTGGTGAAACTTACAGGGCCATTTGGATATTTCATAGAACAAATTTTGATTTATAACATGAACAGGTAAAACAAGCAGTGAAAGCATTCAAGGATTTTCACTAAAATGTTTAAGTATTTCCACCAAACTGGTTATGAGAAATGGATAGATGTTTTAGGGGCAAACTTGAATCCCTGGGAATATCTATCACTGTAAAAGATATAGTTTAAAGTGCAGCAACTAAGAATTACACTTCTTTTACTGTATCTGAAGAAAACATGGATAATAGCTTAGTTTGAGTTCAGGGTAATCAGTGATTAAATCCTGCAACTATTCTTCTACTTTGCTATTAAGTGTAAAACATTTAAACAATAAAAGAGAACAAAAGACTCGAAAAACATGTAATACAGAGACTTAAGAAAGACTTATTGCTTTCTGAAACATTCTGGAATCCTGCAACATTCACCATTCATCACAACGCATCAAGGTACACCAAGCTTCGGAAATTCCATTCACCCTTTGTATTACTTCTCTCAGAAATTTACAGCAAGTGAAGTCCCAAAATGAAAATAACAACAACCCCTTAAGCTTATGTGCGGGGTGAATATATACTTGCGATTTTTACAAAAATATATGAGTTCTAAGTTATCTCAGACTTAATATTCTCACCAACTTTTGAGATATTATTATCAGAAATTTATTACAGCATTGAATACAAAATGAAGGCGTCTTGATGTTCTGTCAGAAGATATTTGGCCTTTGAGAGCTGCTGAGTCGGTTGGGGACGTGCTGTTCAAAACGTGGCTAGCTGTCATCGTTAGTGATGAATCACTTTTTGGATGCTTTTCAAACATTGACTCTTTTACACTTGTCTTCTGGTGACCTGAGCTGGCAGTGGCCGAATGTCTTGAAACTACCGTGGCAAAATTTGGAGCATGGCCTGCCACCAGTCCTCCTTAGGCATTTGGTTCCTCCAAATTTTAATTAGAGTCTCATCAAGCTCTGTATATCTGAAAAAACTAGGAGGAGTTTCAAATAGATGATTTACCTCATTTTCAATAAAAAATGAGCCTTCAAGCTTAGTGTACAAGCTCTGTCCTGTTGGAGGAACTGTTTCCTCAGAAGTACTGCTGGATGCAGTGATTTGATTTTCAATGTAAGCGGCCGTTCTGTTTGTAAATTGATCTCTGCTGATCAATTTTCCTGTGCTGCTCAACAAGCTAGGCAGTCCTCTTGCTTGTAGCATTCCCATTCTGAGTTTATAATCTTCAACTTCAGTCTGTATCTCATAACTTCTTCTTTCTGCTGTCTGTACATAACCTCTGAGAGTTAGCACCTTTTTAGCCATGAGGATGGCCTCTGTTCTGTTGGTGATTCCAACGGCTGCCAGCTCCTCTTTGTCTTGCCTGTTCAAAAATTCTATCAATTGGCTAGCCTGCTCAGGTCTGTTTCCTAACGCTGTCTTGGCCCTCTGGACATCTGTCTGGGCTTGTACAATTAGATCCATATGCTCATGCATTGTTTTAATGGATTTCCACTGTTTGATAACGGCTTGGGTAATTTTATTCCACAAGATTCTTTTGATTTCTGCCATAGTATTTTCCAGATTGAGCTCCTTCTCCAGGGCCTTTATTTTATCTTTTTGAGCCTTAATCTGTCTGCCCTGTTCTGCTACCGTTATCTTTGATTGATCATATTTGGCATCTATCTCTGCCAGTTTTTCTTTTGCTTTCCTTATTTCATCCGCTTGTAGCTCCATTGCCTTGACAGCTTTGGTCAGTTCTTCTACACTGGGGTGGGCATCTGGAGCTGTTGCTGTACCTGCTGCTTCAGTTGTGGGGGCCACTGCTGCCCCAGAAGTTGTTGCTGTTGTGGAATCTGTTGGAGGAGCTTGGAGTGTAGATCCTCCCTGTTTGTCTTGCAATGCTCCCTCCAGCTCTTTCTCTAGTTCTTGGATCCTTTGATCTTGCTGTAATAAGAGGTCAAGTTGTTCATTAACTTGCTTTTCCTTTTGCAATTCAGCTGTCTGAGGGTGTTCTGTAGGTAACAGCTTCAACCTCTTCTTCATGGCATTTAGATCATCATCCTTTTTCTTCATGAGGGCTTTTACCCCGGTTGGATCACTAGGGTCATGCCCTAGATCAACAATAATCTCCTCAAGAGATTTTATCCTATTGTCCTTGGCCTTAGAGGACAACCTCTCAAAATCTAGTTGAGTGTTTGTGTTCTTCAAAGATTCTTTCAGCTCATGAGCTAATGTGGCCTTCTCTACCAAAGTGGCATAGACCATCTCCCCAGTCTGCTTGTGGAGCTCAATTTGGTCCATAGGGTGTATGTCTTTGGCCAGGACCTCCACCCTTGTTTTGATGAAATCTGCAGTTGTCATTGGGTGCGGCCCCTTAGGTTTGAAATGGCTGAATATCATTTTTTCCTCTTTGAAGTCGTAGACCGACATCAACCTTTCCTGCTGGGCTGGAGTGGCATCTATAAACTGTTTGTAAACCTCAGCCCTCAATAACTCATTTGCTGCCTTGATTTGTTTGAAAGTAGCCTTAGCACCTTTAAGCTTCTGGCTTTGCTGAGAAGAGGATGACACCTCCAAACCAAGATGTAAATTCTGCTCCTGCTGAAAGGAGCTTGTCCCTGTATGTTGGCTGCCCTCCCTGTCCTTTGCTGTATCGTTCAAGACATCTTTAGTAATGTCTTCCACCTCTGGGGAATCTGCCCTTTGCCTTTTGGCTTCTGGCTGGTGGGAGGATCCACTGAGGGGAGTGGACTCTTCTCTTTGCCTTTTAGTACCCCTCTCTTCATGTGCTGGGGTCTGCAAAACTAAGGTAGTTAATGGCTCAACTTGAGGTGGCGGTGTTTGCATCAGGGGGGTTTCTGGCAGCCCAGGTTGTGGCAGAACAGTTTGTGGCAGAACAGTCTGTGGCAGAACAGTTTGTCCTTGTTGCTGCTCTGTTTGTTGTTCTGTTTGCTGATCTTTCTGCTGTGACTGTTGCTCTGACTGTTCCTTTTTTGCTTCATCCTCTGCATCCATTTTTCCTTTTCCTTTATCCAAGCCTGGTGCTGCTGTAGGGAGTGTCTGCGGCGCTGTCCTGGCAACTGAGGTCCCTCCTCCCACGGATTGAGGCAGTCTGAAAGGTACCTGGAGCACATAGTCCAGGTCAATAGTCTTCTCAAGTTCTTTCATATTTTTAAGCATTCTCTCTTCTTCAGTTAAGCTCTCAACTAGAGTGTCCAGCTGCCATTCTTGTAAGTTGGTATACTTTTCTATGTGTGGGTAGTGGCAGTGTTTAATCCCTAGGAGTCTATACTTAGTTCTCCTAGCCGTGATGAAACCTTGAGGGTCATAAGGGACCCATCGAAAACTGTATGACAATTTATATTTGTCCTTGAGGATCAGGTCTGCAGATTCCCATCCTTCCTTCTTGTTCATGATGAAAGGGCCCAACTCATTTTTGAAGTTAAGGTGTGCCTTTTTCTTGGAGCTGTGGAAATGGGTAAGGTCTGACTGAATCAGTTGCCTGTAATACTCCAAGGCAAATAATCTCATAGGAACGTACTTGGGTAGCCTGTATGGACAGAGCTCACAGCCATACACTCTGAACACAGTATGGTGTTCATATGGGTACCAATCACCTATTTTGTACTTCTTAGATAGCTGCAAAGCTTTCTTGATCTCATTAGATACTCTAGGTGGAGGGGACTTCATCAGCATGCAGGAGACTGGGTACACAAACTGGTCAACAAATTCACAGTAGGTATAGGGTGAATTTGTGATTTCATGATAGACTGAGGTCCAGAAAATGACAGATCTCCTCTCTCCTTTATTATCCAGCCTTCTGATATAGCATGGGAAAGCTTCAGAATGATAAAACATGAACAGGTGGTAGATGTAAGCTGAGTATCTGAAGACCCCCTGTCTGTCCAATTTGCTCAATTGATCATGAATCCTATTGGCTATGAACTTAGCAAAGTTATACTTTCGGGCAGGGGGTTTACGTGGGCTGTAAGCAGACAGCAATACGAGCATGGCTTGATCCACATGCTTACTGTTTTGGTAACCTAGCACATAGGCTATCATGTCCGGTAGCAGCCTGCCTGAGTCATTGAAATGTTCATGTAGATAAGGGGGTGGCCCTGTAGGCTGGCACTCAGCTCTCATGTAGTTCCTGGTGACCTTTTGCAGCTCCTCACTGGTCATCTTGTCACCAGCTTCCTGCAAATACCTCATGGAGAATGGGACTAGCAACTCCGTTTGATCAAACTGTAACATTTTGTTGATGGACTCAGCATTTATATAAAAAAGGATCCTCCCTGTTGGAGTATTGACAGCTCTGTGCTCCAGATCGTAGTTTTGAGCACATAAGTGAATGATTTCAGGGAAAACATTCACAGCTGGGAGATAGTAATAGGGCAGGTTTGACTCCCACATTCCATCTGTACCAAGTCCTTCCTTATGGTCTTCTCTCAGTGTAGTGAAGGTCTTCAAAAAGTCCCTGTCTCCCTCAAAGTCATTGATGAGACAATCCTTGTCAATAAATGGCAAGGCCTCCAGTTCCTTATTGGTTTGATTTAGTGGAGTAACACTGAGGGAAGAGGATGCAGAGGCTGCCATGATATAATCTGTATGTGTGCAGGGAGAGGTAATAGTTTGATAAGTCTTTAAAGACTTAAGCAGCAGGTGAACTGTACACAGTGTGATGTCCTCTTCTAGTGTAAAATTGCAAACAAGTTGGTAAAATGCTGTAAATCTTCAGGGATGTGGATTGCCTAAGGGGACGTTGCAGAGACAGTGATAATTCTTTTTAGGAAGGGTGCAGGTGGTCTGTACTTGGCAAAAGGGAACAATGCCGAGTACTTTGGGGCAAATTTTGCAGTTTTAACCCGCGAACTGATTTCTCCAATGTCAAATTGTGGCTAAGGGATGGGGCAGGTCGCTTGGGTTTGGTTTAGGTGCTCAGGTGGAGCTGAATTAAGTGATTTTACCAGTCTTTAATGGTGAATTCTACAGAAAATTGGAATTCACGGGCAAAGTGGAAGGAAATGGCAAAATACCTGGAAAATCGACTTGGAAGCTCGCGGGCCGGGTTGTGGAGACTTAGTGCCGTCAAATTCTGAACTTTGAATGGTCGGATTGTCGAATTTGATGGTTGAGTGAGAGGTTTCGCGGCAGCTGTTGGCAACGGCTAGTTTCTCTTTCGCATGAAATGAGCGAAAACAACTCATTTAGTCGTTTAAATCGTTAAATTTGGCAAAAGTGTGCATTTGGCGCTTTTCCGCCGATGACGTCGGCATGACGTCATGGTGGGGCCCAGGTACGGAGGTGACGTGGCTGCCGAGGTGTTCGCCAGGATGGCAGGACACGGTGGCGGGCGGGTACAGTGGCGGGTCCGCGTGGAGGGCCACGGGATGCTGGGGCGGGCGCCGGCGAGGTGACGTCAGGGTGACGTGCAGATGACGTGGGGGGAGAGTGGTATTAGGGGTGGCGGTAAGCGGGTTCCCCGCACCACCTTTGGGCAAAGGCGGTAACGGGGAGGGGGGCTCCGAACAACCCCACCGCCTGCCACGCGTCCCCTGTACGGGATGGCCAAAACCGCTTTCCCCGGACGCTAAAGGTCGGCAGGTCGGGGAGTGAAAATGACCGCCCACCTTTAGATCCGGGCGACGGAGATCTGACGGCTGGCGGGCCTTCCGACTGGTCGAGCATGTTGGGGAGGGGTCCCGCCAGCGCAATAAAATATTCAATTTAATTATTGAGGCGGAGGACTATAGGAAGTGGGTTTTTTTCGCAGTTTTTGGGTTTTTTGGGCCTTTTCAAGGGTTTATATAGGAAAAGGGGGTTTTTTGTGCGTTTTCAGCAGAGAGACGGTGAGGGCTTGAGGGACAGGATTTCTGCTCATAACCAGAGGTCAGAGCACATCCAAGACAAGGTTGACCACAGTCCCAGGTGGACTGAAGTCTCCTTAGACCATTTACTTGGCTATAATGCCAAAAGGAGAATATGTAGATAATGCTGGGATTTATACACCTTGGTGTTAGTAATATTAGGGAAAAAGGTGATATAAGGGATTTATATAATAGGGTTAGTGTTAGTTATGGAGGAGGGGGTAAGTGGATGTGGAAACCATTGAGTTTATATGAAACAAACTTGGTTTTAAGAGTAGATCAAAATGAAAAGATCTTTAGACAGGAAATGTGGCTTCTTAAAGATTAAGAAACAGCATGAAACCTTAGTCTTTTCCATGAATCCCAGGCTAGTGGGGAATGTTAGAAATGAAATTGGAGGGGAGTGAGGGAAATTAGTCATGCTTTGTGCTGTAATCTTTTGCCTTGCTGCCCACCATCACCATTCTTGCAATGATAGGGATATCCTTTCTGCAACCCCAACTACCTACCCAGCTATTTTCCTAGCATTTTTTGTTTCTCCTTGGAGGGTGCACTTGGACTTGCAAACCCTTACTTGCCTTTTATTTTCTTTGGCTTTTTCTTTTTCTTTTTCTATCTACTTCTACCCTTATCTCTTCCAAGGTCCCAGATTAGACTGTTGGGATCCTTTTCTTCTCTACCTAAACTAGTTATCTGCCAAGATTAAGCAGTTTGGACAGACTTCTTTCTCTAGTCTATAGCACAAAATTGAAGACATGGCATGATCCAGATTAAACTGTTGGATCATCCACAAAATTGAAATAAGGTCCTCAACATTTGAAACACTTTACACACCTCTTGTTGTCTAGGAAATATGGGATCTTTGTAATACCAAAGCAGAGCATATTTGGACTTTCCTTGGCCAATCATGAAATATGAAACCTATTGGTATAGGTATCCAACAGTGGCTCCACATGGGGATGGTTTTTCTTTTGAAAGACCAAGAACAGCAGGTCAGATTGCCTTGTTCTTTGACTGCCCATCTTAATCTTTGAAATCTGCTGCATTAATATGTCAAAATTGTGTGCTTCTTTCTTGGAAGACCTCTGATTCTATTTGCCTCTTGCTGGTTGGTGAATTACTTCGAAAACTGTATTTTGCAATCTAAAACAGAAAATAATATGTACATCTGCCTATATACAATGAATCCTTGGATTCTGCTCATGGTGAATAGTCAAAGTAGTGTTTCAGCATCCTGCCGTTGACAGGGCCTTCATCCAAGTCAGTTTCAGTCAGACCTTTAAGGAAGTAAGTGTTGTTGCCTTGTACTGCTTGGACTGCAAATGGTCCTCTCCACAAAGAATCAAATTTTCCATGTTTTCCTTTCTCTTCTCTTCTTGCATCCCACTTTAAGACTTTGTCCCCCACATTGAAATCTTCTGCTTTGGTTCTTCTATCAAAGGCCTTCTTCAGTTTCTCTTGTAATATCTGCACTCTGCTGAAAACTTGTTCTCTGGTCTGTTGTAAACAAATTATCTGGTTAATCCTTCTTTGCATGTCATTTGGCTCTGCTTGGCTTTCTTGCAGAAGCTTCATAACCGGCACTCCTAGTGATGAAGGAAATCTGGCCTCTAATCCATAGACTAACTCATATGGGCTGGTCCCAATTGATCTTTTAGTTGTTAGTCTATCTGCCCATAAAGCATTTACTAGTTTCTTATGCCAGTTCTTTTTGTTCTCTTCCAACACTTTCTTTATGATATTTATTAAACTTTTGTTTGATGATTCAGCAAGGCCATTTCCTTGAGGATAGTAAGCAGTAGAATGGCCCAAAGTAATGTGAAATTTATGGCAGAAGTTCACCATTTTCTTGGATCTGAAGGCAGCAGCATTGTCTGTTATTATCTTGTCCGGACAGCCAAATCTAGCCAGTATATTGTTTTCCAAAAACTGAATAATTACTGAATCATTTGCTTGTCTGCATGGGGCAGCTTCAATCCACTTGGTGAAGTAGTCTGTTGCTGTTAAAATCCATCTGTGTTGCCCTGAAGATGAGGGATGAATTTCCCCAATGAAATCCAAGCCCCATTGTTGGAAAGGTCTCTCTGTTGCAATGGGCTTCAAAGGAAGTGGCAGCAACTGTCTTTTGCCTTCAAACAGTTGGCATTTGTGGCATGAGGCTGTGAATTTCTTAACATCAGAGAACATAGTGGGCCAGTAATAACCAGCCCTCAATATCTTGTCCACAGTGGACTTCCAGTACAAATGTCCACCACAGTCTCCAGCATGGAAATCTTGCATGATATTGTTAGTTTCATTCTCTATTAGACAGTGCAGCAAAATACCTTCATGGTTTTTCCAAAGTAAATTTCCATCCATTACACAAAATCTAGATGTTTTCATTTTTAGGAACCTACACTTAGTTCTGGACAGTCCTGGGGGAGCACACAGGTTTTGTAACACATAACAGATATCAGAGTACCAAGGAGATTGTTCAAAGGCTACATTGATCTTTGGAGTCGCCAGCTCTGTTTCACTGTCCAGTTGGTTGATATCTAAGGCTTGGAAATTTGCTTCTGTCATTAATTTGGCCAAACCTTGCCCTTTTATCAGCTTTGTAGGTTTTATTTCAATGTCAAATTCTAGTATATTGGCAATCCATTTTCCTCTCCTACCCTCTAAGTTTTCTTGGGTGAGAATGTCTTTGACAATAGGACTTGATACATAAGCCACAACATGGGAGTAAAGGATGTAAATCCTAAAGTCTTTAATAGCTTTGATCAAAGCATAGGCTTGTTTCTCCATTATTTGGTACTTTAAAGGGGCATCTCTGAGAGCTCTGCTGAAAAAGGCAATAGGCTTCTCATTCCCTTGGTCATCTTTCTGTAATAAAACAACAGCAATAGTGTGCTGGGATGCAAAAGAGAAAATGATAAAATCTTTGTCAAACTGAGGATTAGTTAGCACTGGGGTTCGAGTCAAGGCCAATTTTATACTTTCAAAGGCTTGTCTTGCTTCAACAGTCCATTTGACTTTTGAATCTTTCTTTAGCATGTTGTTTAATAACCTGATTAATTCTGCTAAGTTCGGGATAAACCTTCTTAAAAAGTTGATTTTTCCTAAGAATCCTTGCAACTCCTTGACATTCCTTGGATGAGGCATTTGTAGGATAGCTTGTATCCTATCTGGATCAATTCTTATGCCATCTTTTGAAATAATGTGTCCTAAAAGTTTCCCTTCTTCCAAGCCAAATAGTGATTTCTTGGGGTTTAAGGAAATGCCATATTTCCTGCATGTTATGAAAATCTGTCTCAAATGTTTCAAGTGTTCTTGGTCAGATTTTGAAAAGGGTGTAAGATCATCTAAGTAAATGACCAAGAAGTCATGAATCTCTTTTGCAAAAGCAATGTCCATTGCTCTTTGAAACGTTGCCCCTGCGTTTTTCAATCCAAAGGGCATTTTCACATACTTGAAAGTTCCCCATGGGGTAGTAAATGCAGTTTTGTCTTGATCATCAGGGTGTACTAGGATTTGATTGAAGCCTGAGAATCCATCAAGCAATGATATCCTTGAAGCCCCTACTACTCTTTGAAGAATGTGATCCATGTTGGGTAGAGTGTAGTTATCTTTGAGTGATACTTGATTCAAATTCCTTAAATCCACACAAAGTCTAATCTCACCAGTTTTCTTTCTTGTAGGGACCAAATTTGAAATCCACTCAGAGAATCTGATTGGTGCTATAATACCAGCTTTGAACATTTTATGTAATTCTTTTTCAATGGAAGGAAGGAGCATAGGATTGATCCTTCTCAATTTCTGTTTGAATGGTTTTTGATTAGGCTTGAGGGGAATGGTATGCTGGATGACAAAAGTATCATAAGATTTTAAATCCTCATAACCCCAAGCAAAAACATCTTGAAATTCTTTAAAGAGATCAATGTATTTGGGCTTTTGATCAGGGGGCAAAGAGGCAGATAGCTTTATTATTTTAGGCTTATCAATAGTACCAATGTTGCATTCTTCAACTCTTGCATCTAATGGATGCATCTTTGGCTTCCTAGGGATGTCATTTGAGTCAAAAATATCCTCTAGTGGGGTAAGGCCTGCTGGAAGGAAATTATCTTTGAGTTGTATGATTTCAGCTTCAGCGTTGCTCATCTCTTCACAGTCAATTTGGTGAATTTGGTGAATGTTTTTATTGCTGAAAATGGTTGGACTCAGTAGTTGTTTTGCTGTTCTAGGTGACATTGGATGAGCAGACTGCCGAAACTGCATTTGTGATTGACTTACTCCATCAAGCATTTGTGATTGACTTGCTCCATCAATATCAATATTTAATCCTATGAACTCTTGTTGTAAGGTTAAAAAATTGTTTATTTGCATGTCATCCTCAAATACTTGCCATTCTTTGACATTGTTTGGAATAGAGGGTCTGTATTTGACCTCGGCTGTGAAACAGTTATTGGGTTCTAGTGGGAATTTGAAGGTGCTGGCAAATGTTGCTAAGCTGTGTGCATGGAGATTGTGGCCCCTTGAAATTTTTGTGATAACAAACTCAGAGAAGGTCTCTAATATTTCAATTACAGCAGACCTGTAGGACCTCAATCTTTTGTCATTGGTGACAAAATTCCCTTTTACTTGTTGAATTACTAGATCAGAGTCTCCCATGATGGAGAGTTTAGGAGCTTGTAGTGACTTTGCTAGCTTTAGGCCCAGCAA
Organism: Pinus tabuliformis; assembly: GCA_031772625.1. Lineage (NCBI taxonomy): Eukaryota > Viridiplantae > Streptophyta > Pinopsida > Pinales > Pinaceae > Pinus > Pinus tabuliformis. The sequence goes on along the minus strand of CM062811.1, from coordinate 1,002,269,689 downwards.
CAGAGCTTCATATTCTGCCATGTTGTTAGTGCATCTAAAATTCAATCTGTAAGCCCTGCCTTCTGCATAATCTTTCTCTTTGTTATGTATCCACACTCCAGCTCCTGCCCCTAACTTGTTAACTGAGCCATCAAATTCTAGGACCCATAGGATGTCTTGCTGGACAGGAGATTTGAAGTTCTGTTCATGGGATGGCAATGTGAGCATGAGTTGAGGTTTCTTTTCCCATTTATTTTCTAGGGCAATTTCATCACTTTTTTGACAGTCTTTGACAACTAGAGGAGGGATAATGCGTATTGTTGGGCTGATTGATGTTTGGCAGGTGCTACTTGTTTGATCAATGTTTTGTTCTTGTATGAGTGTTTCGGTCCTAATGTCATTGTTAGAGAGGCTTGTGCTGTCATTGAAGAGGATGAAGGAGTCTATGTCCGAATGGACAGCATATATTGGAAAATTTTGAGGTTTTTCTTCACTGCTGACCATATACTTCATGAGTGTTTCCCTATAAAGTCTTTTTGGTTGCCCAAAGACAGAGATGGTTGCATATGACATGTCTAATTGCAGGGAGCCTTGGAGCTTGGCTCCCCATGATCTTGATAACAACATCCCATATTTGGGTGGGATATCAGCAACTACAACATCCATTAGAATGGTCTTGTTGGGATATTGAACCAGAGACACACATAAATCTTTTATTAGGCCCAAACATTTGACTTGGCTAGAATCAAAGGAGAACAGGTCTTTGTAAGGTCTTGTTATATCCAAGTTTAATCTTTCCATGACTGCTTTTGGCATCAGGTTGTGAGAGGCACCTGAGTCAAACATTACATTGTGCAGTATTTTATCATGTATATGCAAGCTGACATAAAAAGGTAAAACCCCTGTGACTACTGATTTTCCATCTACCTCTGGGCCGAACAGTAATTCTGGGGTGTCGTCTAGCACGTTTACATCATCTTTACTATTAGTGAGTTGAAGGGATTTCTTGATCTGTTGCTTGTATATGTCATGCTTGGCTAGCTCTGAGAGGGGAATTGCTATCTTTAACTTGCCAATCTCTGTACCTAGGTCAAAAGGTTTGTCAACTTGGGTTTTGGAATCACGGATAACAGTTCTTTCTTTGTTCATTAAATCTTCTTGTTGGATTTCATCTTGATTTTGGAACCTGCCCCTTATACTCATGTCTTGAGGGGTAATGTTTGGATTTCGGTGAGAGGACGAGGTTGCCATGGGCTGCTGTAGTGGGGACAGTAGTTCAGTAACCTCCTCAACCACTACTTCTTTTGTAGGCACGTTTGTGTTGTCATTAGGTTCTGTGACCATGGTTTCTTTATACCCCTGTTTATCCTTTATCTTGTCGGGCTGGTTTACATTCACAGTCCTACTCCTCAGTTTATACTGTTTATGGACTTCATAGACAGCAGTATCATATCGTTGTTTAAAGTCAAAGGACTCTCCTGATTTAGTTTGAAATGTTTTGCTTTCATCCTCCTCATGGTCTTCTTGTGTTAAGAAAACATGGCTTTTACCATCCAGACCCATTAAGTTAATTTCAGGATCTTCATTGAGCTGATTGGTTGTGGAAGTTTCTGCATAGTTTTCTTGGAAAGGGGGTCTAATGTCTTGGTCAGCACTTGTCTTTCCTATGTTTGGGTTCTGAGTTCTCCTAAAATTCGGGTTTCTAGGAGGGTTGCTTTGTGATGCCTCCCATGATGATTTTCTTTCAACTGATTCCACTCTTTCACCCAATCTCTTCATGCTGTTTAGTATTGCGTCCAGCTTTTGATCAAAACCCGAGGGTTCTTCTCTGAAGCCAGTCTTCTTTTCCAACTTTGCCCTGTTTCTTTTGGCAATTAGGTTAGCCTCTACAGTGACTGCAACCCTTTGAGCTTCTGCAAGGGTTGGAGGATCTCTTTCTTTCAGCTGATAGGCCATATCAGAATCAAAACCGTCAGGGAAGTTATACAGGGCCAAATCAGGAGGGGGCCTTAAGTTCTGGGGGATAGCATTATATACATTGTTAAACCTAGCACAATATTCCAAAACTGTTTCTTGGGGACCTCTTTTAATAGTGTTATATTCACCAAGTATGTGGAGTGGATCTTTCTTTTTCTCCCATCTGTTGGTAAACTCTTGGTACAGGTCCTCAGGGGTTGCAATGGAGTTTGCATTTAGGGATCTGAACCAAGTTCTGACATCCCCAGTCAAGCTTTGAACAAAAATTCTCATCCTGACACTGTCATCATCTATTTCATAGGTCTCAAAGTGGTCTTGCATCTTCTTAGCATGCTGGACAGCTGTCAGAGGGCCATGAGAGTCAAAAAATGAGATTTTGGTTTGGTAGTCTTGGGGTAGAGCTGGAGCATTGGCTGGTATCTGCAGGGGTGCATACCTGTTAGCCATGTTTACGGGGTTTAGAGGGTTAATAGGAACAAATGGGACAGCAGGGATTACAGGTGTAACGGGGTTAATAGGATGGGTAACAAACAGGGAACTGGTTGAAAGATTATGTGCAGTGGGTGAAGATGTGAGAGGAGGGCTTTGAGGTGTTGATGGTGAACTAGGGGAACTAGGGGTGGACCGGAAAAGAACTTTGCAAGGAGTGGGAATGAGGATAGTTTGATCTGAGCTTATATTTGAATCAGCAGGCTTCTCCTGCTTTTGCTGTCTCCTTATGTTCTTTGGGATGATATTTGGATTATCGACAATGATGGGTTGATTAGGGTCAGGGTTTGCCCTAGTGTGCCTTGGGTTTCTTTTGGGAGCCAGCTTCTAATTATTCTTTTAGAGCTTGTATAGGAGGTTTTATGTGTGCAAGGACTGGATCAGAATTTTGGAAGGACTATATATATTTCAAAGCTAGGATGAAGATTCCCTAATTAGCTCTTCCCTAAAGCTGTCCCTGTGTTACAGAAACAGTCCTAAGGCCTCTTGGCTAGTTTCAGGCTTGATGGTAGCTTTAGAAGATAGATAGTACTTGAAAAATTTTAAGAAGTCCCCAGTGGAGTCGCCAATTATGTTAACACCCAGGTTGTTCCCTATGACTCCCAAGGGAATACGGCCGGGGTAACCACTAACCAATCTTTTGATCACTGTTTCTAGCCAAACTGTGATCAGAGAGGGCTCTCTCTTTATGATTTGTATCTGTTTATGATAGGGTCTTAGGCTAGGTATTATGCACAGGTTTTGTTTATGTTTTGGTTGAAGAGTTTCTTTCAGGTCTTATGATGTAGTATTCTAAGAGTCAAATATCATTGGGCAATGGAGTCTATAGCAGTAGGTGTCTAGAAACCTTGAGGTGAATTGGTGAAACTTACAGGGCCATTTGGATATTTCATAGAACAAATTTTGATTTATAACATGAACAGGTAAAACAAGCAGTGAAAGCATTCAAGGATTTTCACTAAAATGTTTAAGTATTTCCACCAAAATGGTTATGAGAAATGGATAGATGTTTCAGGGGCAAACTTGAATCCCTGGGAATATCTATCACTGTAAAAGATATAGTTTAAAGTGCAGCAACTAAGAATTACACTTCTTTTACTGTATCTGAAGAAAACATGGATAATAGCTTAGTTTGAGTTCAGGGTAATCAGTGATTAAATCCTGCAACTATTCTTCTACTTTGCTATTAAGTGTAAAACATTTAAACAATAAAAGAGAACAAAAGACTCGAAAAACATGTAATACAGAGATTTAAGAAAGACTTATTGCTTTCTGAAACATTCTGGAATCCTGCAACATTCACCATTCATCACAACGCATCAAGGTACACCAAGCTTCGGAAATTCCATTCACCCTTTGTATTACTTCTCTCAGAAATTTACAGCAAGTGAAGTCCCAAAATGAAAATAACAACAACCCCTTAAGCTTATGTGCGGGGTGAATATATACTTGCGATTTTTACAAAAATATCTGAGTTCTAAGTTATCTCAGACTTAATATTCTCACCAACTTTTGAGATATTATTATCAGAAATTTATTACAGCATTGAATACAAAATGAAGGCGTCTTGATGTTCTGTCAGAAGATATTTGGCCTTTGAGAGCTGCTGAGTCGGTTGGGGACGTGCTGTTCAAAACGTGGCTAGCTGTCATCGTTAGTGATGAATCACTTTTTGGATGCTTTTCAAACATTGACTCTTTTACACTTGTCTTCTGGTGACCTGAGCTGGCAGTGGCCGAATGTCTTGAAACTACCATGGCAAAATTTGGAGCATGGCCTGCCACCAGTCCTCCTTAGGCATTTGGTGCCTCCGAATTTTAATTAGAGTCTCATCAAGCTCTGTATATCTGAAAAAACTAGGAGGAGTTTCAAATAGATGATTTACCTCATTTTCAATAAAAAATGAGCCTTCAAGCTTAGTGTACAAGCTCTGTCCTGTTGGAGGAACTGTTTCCTCAGACGTACTGCTGGATGCAGTGATTTGATTTTCAATGTAAGCGGCCGTCCTGTTTGTAAATTGATCTCTGCTGATCAATTTTCCTGTGCTGCTCAACAGGCTAGGCAGTCCTCTTGCTTGTAGCATTCCCATTCTGAGTTTATAATCTTCAACTTCAGTCTGTATCTCATAACTTCTTCTTTCTGCTGTCTGTACATAACCTCTGAGAGTTAGCACCTTTTTAGCCATGAGGATGGCCTCTGTTCTGTTGGTGATTCCAACGGCTGCCAGCTCCTCTTTGTCTTGCCTGTTCAAAAATTCTATCAATTGGCTAGCCTGCTCAGGTCTGTTTCCTAACGCTGTCTTGGCCCTCTGGACATCTGTCTGGGCTTGTACAATTAGATCCATATGCTCATGCATTGTTTTAATGGATTTCCACTGTTTGATAACGGCTTGGGTAATTTTATTCCACAAGATTCTTTTGATTTCTGCCATAGTATTTTCCAGATTGAGCTCCTTCTCCAGGGCCTTTATTTTATCTTTTTGAGCCTTAATCTGTCTGCCCTGTTCTGCTACCGTTATCTTTGATTGATCATATTTGGCATCTATCTCTGCCAGTTTTTCTTTTGCTTTCCTTATTTCATCCGCTTGTAGCTCCATTGCCTTGACAGCTTTGGTCAGTTCTTCTACACTGGGGTGGGCATCTGGAGCTGTTGCTGTACCTGCTGCTTCTGTTGTGGGGGCCACTGCTGCCCCAGAAGTTGTTGCTGTTGTGGAATCTGTTGGAGGAGCTTGGAGTGTAGATCCTCCCTGTTTGTCTTGCAATGCTCCTTCCAGCTCTTTCTCTAGTTCTTGGATCCTTTGATCTTGCTGTAATAAGAGGTCAAGTTGTTCATTAACTTGCTTTTCCTTTTGCAATTCAACTGTCTGAGGGTGTTCTGTAGGTAACAGCTTCAACCTCTTCTTCATGGCATTTAGATCATCATCCTTTTTCTTCATGAGGGCTTTTACCCCGGTTGGATCACTAGGGTCATGCCCTAGATCAACAATAATCTCCTCAAGAGATTTTATCCTATTGTCCTTGGCCTTAGAGGACAACCTCTCAAAATCTAGTTGAGTGTTTGTGTTCTTCAAAGATTCTTTCAGCTCATGAGCTAATGTGGCCTTCTCTACCAAAGTGGCATAGACCATCTCCCCAGTTTGCTTGTGGAGCTCAATTTGGTCCATAGGGTGTATGTCTTTGGCCAGGACCTCCACCCTTGTTTTGATGAAATCTGCAGTTGTCATTGGGTGCGGCCCCTTAGGTTTGAAATGGCTGAATATCATTTTTTCCTCTTTGAAGTCGTAGACCGACATCAACCTTTCCTGCTGGGCTGGAGTGGCATCTATAAACTGTTTGTAAACCTCAGCCCTCAATAACTCATTTGCTGCCTTGATTTGTTTGAAAGTAGCCTTAGCACCTTTAAGCTTCTGGCTTTGCTGAGAAGAGGATGACACCTCCAAACCAAGCTGTAAATTTTGCTCCTGCTGAAAGGAGCTTGTCCCTGTATGTTGGCTGCCCTCCCTGTCCTTTGCTGTATCGTTCAAGACATCTTCAGTAATGTCTTCCACCTCTGGGGAATCTGCCCTTTGCCTTTTGGCTTCTGGCTGGTGGGAGGATCCACTGAGGGGAGTGAACTCTTCTCTTTGCCTTTTAGTACCCCTCTCTTCATGTGCTGGGGTCTGCAAAATTGAGGTAGTTAATGGCTCAACTTGAGGTGGCGGTGTTTGCATCAGGGGGGTTTCTGGCAGCCCAGTTTGTGGCAGAACAGTTTGTGGCAGAACAGTCTGTGGCAGAACAGTTTGTCCTTGTTGCTGCTCTGTTTGTTGTTCTGTTTGCTGATCTTTCTGCTGTGACTGTTGCTGTGACTGTTCCTTTTTTGCTTTATCCTCTGCATCCATTTTTCCTTTTCCTTTATCCAAGCCTGGTGCTGCTGTAGGGAGTGTCTGCGGCGCTGTCCTGGCAACTGAGGTCCCTCCTCCCACGGATTGAGGCAGTCTGAAAGGTACCTGGAACACATAGTCCAGGTCAATAGTCTTCTCAAGTTCTTTCATATTTTAAAGCATTCTCTCTTCTTCAGTTAAGCTCTCAACTAGAGTGTCCAGCTGCCATTCTTGTAAGTTGGCATACTTTTCTATGTGTGGGTAGTGGCAGTGTTTAATCCCTAGGAGTCTATACTTAGTTCTCCTAGCCGTGATGAAACCTTGAGGGTCATAAGGGACCCATCGAAAACTGTATGACAATTTATATTTGTCCTTGAGGATCAGGTCTGCAGATTCCCATCCTTCCTTCTTGTTCATGATGAAAGGGCCCAACTCATTTTTGAAGTTAAGGTGTGCCTTTTTCTTGGAGCTGTGGAAATGGGTAAGGTCTGACTGAATCAGTTGCCTGTAATACTCCAAGGCAAATAATCTCATAGGAACGTACTTGGGTAGCCTGTATGGACAGAGCTCACAGCCATACACTCTGAACACAGTATGGTGTTCATATAGGTACCAATCACCTATTTTGTACTTCTTAGATAGCTGCAAAGCTTTCTTGATCTCATTAGATACTCTAGGTGGAGGGGACTTCATCAGCATGCGGGAGACTGGGTACACAAACTGGTCAACAAATTCACAGTAGGTATAGGGTGAATTTGTGATTTCATGATAGACTGAGGTCCAGAAAATGACAGATCTCCTCTCTCCTTTATTATCCAGCCTTCTGATATAGCATGGGAAAGCTTCAGAATGATAAAACATGAACAGGTGGTAGATGTAAGCTGAGTATCTGAAGACCCCCTGTCTGTCCAATTTGCTCAATTGATCATGAATCCTATTGGCTATGAACTTAGCAAAGTTATACTTTCGGGCAGGGGGTTTACGTGGGCTGTAAGCAGACAACAATACGAGCATGGCTTGATCCACATGCTTACTGTTTTGGTAACCTAGCACATAGGCTATCATGTCCAGTAGCAGCCTGCCTGAGTCATTGAAATGTTCATGTAGATAAGGGGGTGGCCCTGTAGGCTGGCACTCAGCTCTCATGTAGTTCCTGGTGACCTTTTGCAGCTCCTCACTGGTCATCTTGTCACTAGCTTCCAGCAAATACCTCATGGAGAATGGGACTAGCAACTCCGTTTGATCAAACTGTAACATTTTGTTGATGGACTCAGCATTTATATAAAAAAGGATCCTCCCTGTTGGAGTATTGACAGCTCTGTGCTCCAGATCGTAGTTTTGAGCACATAAGTGAATGATTTCAGGGAAAACATTCACAACTGGGAGACAGTAATAGGGCAGGTTTGACTCCCACATTCCATCTGTACCAAGTCCTTCCTTATGGTCTTCTCTCAGTGTAGTGAAGGTCTTCAAAAAGTCCCTGTCTCCCTCAAAGTCATTGATGAGACAATCCTTGTCAATAAATGGCAAGGCCTCCAGTTCCTTATTGGTTTGATTTAGTGGAGTAACACTGAGGGAAGAGGATGCAGAGGCTGCCATGATATAGTCTGTATGTGTGCAGGGAGAGGTAATAGTTTGATAAGTCTTTAAAGACTTAAGCAGCAGGTGAACTGTACACAGTGTGATGTCCTCTTCTAGTGTAAAATTGCAAACAAGTTGGTAAAATGCTGTAAATCTTCAGGGATGTGGATTGCCTAAGGGGACGTTGCAGAGACAGTGATAATTCTTTTTAGGAAGGGTGCAGGTGGCCTGTACTTGGCAAAAGGGAACAATGCCGAGTACTTTGGGGCAAATTTTGCAGTTTTAACCCGCGAACTGATTTCTCCAATGTCAAATTGTGGCTAAGGGATGGGGCAGGTCGCTTGGGTTTGGTTTAGGTGCTCAGGTGGAGCTGAATTAAGTGATTTTACCAGTCTTTAATGGTGAATTCTACAGAAAATTGGAATTCACGGGAAAAGTGGAAGGAAATGGCAAAATACCTGGAAAATCGACTTGGAAGCTCACGGGCCGGGTTGTGGAGACTTAGTGCCGTCGAATTCTGAACTTTGAATGGTCGGATTGTCGAATTTGATGGCTGAGTGAGAGGTTTCGCGGCAGCTGTTGGCAACGGCTAGTTTCTCTTTCGCATGAAAATGAGCGAAAACAACTCATTTAGTCGTTTAAATCGTTAAATTTGGCAAAAGTGTGCATTTGGCGCTTTTCCGCCGATGACGTCAGCATGACGTTATGGTGGGGCCCAGGTACGGAGGTGACGTGGCTGCCGAGGTGTTCGCCAGGATGGCAGGACACGGTGGCGGGTGGGTACAGTGGCGGGTCCGCGTGGAGGGCCACGGGATGCTGGGGCGGGCGCCGGCGAGGTGACGTCAGGGTGACGTGCAGATGACGTGGGGGGAGAGTGGTATTTGGGGTGGCGGTAAGCGGGTTCCCCGCACCACCTTTGGGCAAAGGCGGTAACGGGGAGGGGGGCTCCGAACAACCCCACCGCCTGCCACGCGTCCCCTGTACGGGATGGCCAAAACCGCTTTCCCCGGACGCTAAAGGTCGGCAGGTCGGGGAGTGAAAATGACCGCCCACCTTTAGATCCGGGCGACGGAGATCTGACGGCTGGCGGGCCTTCCGACTGGTCGAGCATGTTGGGGAGGGGTCCCGCCAGCGCAATAAAATATTCAATTTAATTATTGGGCGGAGGACTATAGGCAAGTGGGTTTTTTCGCAGTTTTTGGGTTTTTTGGGCCTTTTCAAGGGTTTATGTAGGAAAAGGGGGTTTTTTGTGCGTTTTCAGCAGAGAGACGGTGAGGGCTTGAGGGACAGGATTTCTGCTCATAACCAGAGGTCAGAGCACATCCAAGACAAGGTTGACCACAGTCCCAGGTGGACTGAAGTCTCCTTAGACCATTTACTTGGCTATAATGCCAAAAGGAGAATATGTAGATAATGCTGGGATTTATACACCTTGGTGTTAGTAATATTAGGGAAAAAGGTGATATAAGGGATTTATATAATAGGGTTAGTGTTAGTTATGGAGGAGGGGGTAAGTGGATGTGGAAACCATTGAGTTTATATGAAACAAACTTGGTTTTAAGAGTAGATCAAAATGAAAAGATCTTTAGACAGGAAATGTGGCTTCTTAAAGATTAAGAAACAGCATGAAACCTTAGTCTTTTCCATGAATCCCAGGCTAGTGGGGAATGTTAGAAATGAAATTGGAGGGGAGTGAGGGAAATTAGTCATGCTTTGTGCTGTAATCTTTTGCCTTGCTGCCCACCATCACCATTCTTGCAATGATAGGGATATCCTTTCTGCAACCCCAACTACCTACCCAGCTATTTTCCTAGCATTTTTTGTTTCTCCTTGGAGGGTGCACTTGGACTTGCAAACCCTTACTTGCCTTTTCTTTTCTTTGGCTTTTTCTTTTTCTTTTTCTATCTACTTCTACCCTTATCTCTTCCAAGGTCCCAGATTAGACTGTTGGGATCCTTTTCTTCTCTACCTAAACTAGTTATCTGCCAAGATTAAGCAGTTTGGACAGACTTCTTTCTCTAGTCTATAGCACAAAATTGAAGACATGGCATGATCCAGATTAAACTGTTGGATCATCCACAAAATTGAAATAAGGTCCTCAACATTTGAAACACTTTACACACCTCTTGTTGTCTAGGAAATATGGGATCTTTGTAATACCAAAGCAGAGCATATTTGGACTTTCCTTGGCCAATCATGAAATATGAAACCTATTGGTATAGGTATCCAACAGTACTATAGGTACAATCTACGACGTGTGAATGAATGATCTAAAGTAGAACACCCATAGAATTATTCGATCGGAGGCCAATGATGAAAACCTCACGTCGAACATGAAGAACCTGCCATTGAGGCATGCAGGCTCCAAGGCACCGGAAGGGAGTCTCTAGATCAACTTCCTGGATAATGAGTTGAAGTCGACAGGAAGTGACCTTGATCGAAGGTGGGCCATGATGTTTCCCACATCATCGACACGAGACAGAGAGATAATGCTGTGAATCAAGATTGTATGAACTATCAGAGGGAGGTTGTTTCTTTGCAGAGGTCAACTTCTCTTGAACATATCGGCGGCACGTTAATGGAATCGGCAGTATTTGACATCAATGTATCAAAGGTCATGATGACGAGGCAATGAGTGGATGAGAGGTCAAGTAAGGTACCCAAGTCCATGGAAGCAAGTGAAAGATATGAGATGAGGTATCCCCATCCTGGACACGAAAACAGAAAAGTGCCATGTTCAAGAGCGACATACTGCCGTCACGGTAATAATTATGGTTCAAAAATTTTCTTTTCCCCCCCGCCATTCCTGGCGAGTACCCCAATTATTTTTAACAAGCTTGATGGGGATAGCATATGCTTGTGGTGTGACAAAATCCGATGTCATCAAGTTTTAACGAGTCTGACAAAGGAAGAACTCGGCGTCTTTTCATGTTTAGAGAGTTTGAAAAGACAGCAGAAAAGAAAACTCCAGGGGTGTCCTTTTTCATAAAGTTGTGTCTCTCGGGCCCGAAAAAGTATAAAATGATACCCGAAAGAATCGCCCGATCATTACGATCGAGGAGTACTTTTCATAATTAGTGATTTCGACCTGAAAAAGTAAAAAAGCGGTCAAAACCACGTCGTTTCGGAACCATTAACGAGTTTGAAATGACAAAAACCCGGTAATCTTTTTATGTTTTAACAGTCGACAAAAATAACTTTAAAACGACCGCCCCTTATTAACATTTAACGAGTCAAGAGGAGCGACTCGGCAATCTTTTCTTCTTTAAATGGTCAGAAAAGAGCTGAAAGCGGACCTCCATTTTTATTTTCTTTAACGAGTCAAAAAGGAAAAATACTCGGCAATCTTTTCATATTTTACGAGTCGGAAAAGAGCGTAAAGGCGACTCGTCCTGAAGGAACGAGTGGTATAAAGGGTAGCAACTGGTTCCGGTAATGGTGGAACTTGCTCGAAACATGTAATGGTCAAGAGGCTGGCTAATAAAACCACTCATCGCTGCGGTTCCTCAGGAAAGGATAAACAATCAAGTGAAAGCGTATGATCGTCCAAAGAGATGGTGGCGATGGGATGAAACAACCAAGGCTCATCTAGCAGAATTTAGCAGATAAAAGGCAATCACGGGATGTAAATCAGGTATGGGTTCATTTTTACACAAGCTTGAACCATGGAGAACTCTGCTTGGATTCAATTTCATTTTTACATAAGCTTGAAACGAAAAACTATGCTTATTAAATTTTTGCATGCCCCCAGCATGATAATGCAAATCGAGGTATATGCCCCCCAAGCTTCATGGCATTCACGGAGTGGATGGAATGAAGGTTCACTTGGAAAGACTCGATTTTGAAGGAGGATGCATGCCCCCCGGGCTTCAGTCACGCGCCCGGGTCAGCTGCCGTCATCAGAATGACGGAGCGGGCGTTGAGGCATTTCCTGTGGAAATAAGACCATTTAGGAATGGTAGATGACTATATGTGAAGTGTGAACCGGGGAACGAAAGTTGGTCTACGATCCTGATCGTCCTTCCTTCGTGCGGAAAACACATCACTCTGAAGAGTGAGGACACAATTGCACGTATGCGATAAATATAGTCTCGTCCAAGGAGTAAATTGTAATCTAGCGGACCTTGGACGACCATGAGACCCATTTGAACAGTCTTCCCTTCTAATGTGATAGGCACATTGGGAAGAATTCCTAAAGGTCGAGTGGTTTCTCGATGGAAACCTGTAAGGTTTCTCATCTCAGGCAGAAGTAGTGGCGAACCAAGTGCTTCCCAAGCTATTGAAGAAAGGATACTCACAGGAGATCCCTCATCAATAATTGTACCGGCCATAACCATTCGGTAGACTTGGACTATAATTCGAAATGGTATGGAGGCTGGTAACCGAGGATTGACTAGTTGATCCCAATTGAAGGAAACAACTAGGTTGCTTGGAGGTGGGACCGGATAAACGGCCGGATATGATTCTGGTGGACTTTCTTCCTGTTGCGAAGGAATGAGAGGGATGCTCACTTGATCATTAGAGTCTATGTTGATGAATAGAATTTGGACGGTGGGGTCTTCATTCTTTGCAGTGATAATATCATCTGAGGAAGTAACTTCTGAAGGCAAAACCGGGTCACTTGTAAGCTGGACCTTTTGACTTGTGTCTGGTTTGGATTCAGATGTAAGATCATCTAAGAATGGAACTTCTGTAGGCAACATCGGGTCACTTGTAAGCTGGACCTTTTGACTGTTGTCTAGTTCGGATTCAGATGTAAGATCATCTAAGGATGGAACTTCGGTAGGCAAAACCGGGTCACTTGTAAGCTGGACCTTTTGAAAGACCGGGTCAACTGTAATCTGGAACTTTGGACTTTCGTTTGGTTTGGACTCGGGTGGTTCATCCTTGATGATAAAGTGGCGCATAGATGATGAATGTAAATCAACACTCGTTCCGACCAGGGACTGGTCTGGAACCGGCGGAGCACAGCTAGGTTCGGGAAGAGAAGGCTGGACCAAAGAGGAATCATGCTTGATCACTTGGTTAGCAGAGCGATGATTTGCAGTTGCAAAAAGACGCTGATATCGAGCGGGTAGTTGGGGTAAGGGAGCTGACAGACTTTCCAAAAGACGGGAGGCTTCATCCATAAGTGGACAAAGGCGAAGGAGATGATTACCTTCACACAGTCGACAAGGGAAACGAACCTTCCCTTTTCTCTTACCAACTAATAAGGTATCGTCGATCGGCGACGACAAGGGGCGAGTCGGGTCACGGGACCATACATCTAGGATCCTGGGGATACCAGGACAATCAGAAAGAAAATGGTCCGCCTTGCATAATCGACAAGGAGACTTAGCCTTCCGCGGAGGAGCAGAAGGTGGTTCTACTTCAGATATTTTTGTGGTAGATGTGACCTTTCCCTTAGGGGACTTCTTCTTTTTGGTCTTCTTCTTCTTCTTCTTAGCCACCTGGTTACTGAAATCCAAGGTTTCACCAGGCGAAGTAGAAGATGAGGACGCAGCAATGGGCGAAGAAGGGGAGGGCTCCACCTTAGAATCAACATGGTGTTGTTCGGGTGGAGGAGGTGGTGGCGGAACAGGAGTTATCACACTCGAAACCACCGAGTTCGAAAACAACCATACGGGTAAACCAATGGTCAACCCAGGCAAAGACAATGTTGCGATATACTGAACACCGACATTTCCAACAGGAGGAAATGGACGAGGGTTCCCATCAGGAGGAATACCTTGGCCGGTGGGCGCCGGGAAGGCTGCCATCGAACGAGAAATAATCCTACTCAGGCTAACGCAATCAAAATCTAATTGGGTAGATGTTATCGTGGCCAATAAATTTTAAGACACTGAACTTAACCTTTTCATTTTTTAAGAGTCGAGAAAAGGATAAAAGATGACTCTAGTCTCCTTCGAATGTTTAATGAGCACGAAGTGACAAGACGCTCACAGGCACCTTTTCTTTTAGGGAGTCCGAAAAGGATCAAAAGTGACTACTCTGGAGACTCTAGGTAAAAGGTTTACCAAACAACCCATAAAACTGCTTATACACCTCGGCAATCAGATGAAAACCAAGGACTTCCCGTACTGCAGTCAATCTTCCCGAATGCTGTGTTCAGTGCATTACGGCTTGTAAGGCGGCAGACTCGGCTTCCTATGGATAAAGGATAATAGCCTAGTGGGGTCTCCCGTATATACGCGACGGTACGTGGGAGCTCAGTCCGTATTGGCACCTATCGTTTCATCGTGGAGGAATCACCCAACCACTCGACGATAAACTACCAGGTTTAAAGACGCTGGAACACGTCTTCTAACCTAGACCTCTAGAGTATTTGCGTTATGTTCCAATGCGTTTTTATGTTCATTGAGTTTATTTTAAAGTTTATCTTCGATTATGTTTCAGTTTTTTGGTCGTACCGTATGTGATATCTCAAAAAATTCTTAAATGCAAACTATATGCCAAAACTATATCATTTGATTCGATGAATTCTATCTACAGGAGGGTTGAGATCTTTACACAAACGAAGTGATCACTCAACAAACAACAAAGATCCTAATGCAGCTAATAACAAGAAATGAATTTTTTTTCTTTTTCTTTTTAATAGCAACAAATAACAATAAACACTAACTAATATGATGCAAAAGATATTTTGTTTTTCTTTCCTTTAAGATGGCATGATGCATATAAACAAATCTTAAGAGATATGCACAATCCAAGTTTACTCAATGAAATAGAACCAATTCTGAAACACCACAATGAACTATGCAAGCAAGGAAAAACACAAAGACTTTCAATGAACCATGTAATGTAAGTTCGAATGAAGTCAAGTAAAATCCAAAGAGGCTAGAAGTGAATCACTCAGAGCATAGAAGATCAAGCTTTAACAAATCACTGGATAGGTGCGGAACACAACCAACAAGTTGACTGGATACTCAAGAGACCGAAACTTCCCACAGAAGGCTAGACATGCAAAGTCACTAGATGTTCTAGAGCTGAGACGAAAATCAATAGAAACAAGCAAACAACTGAAGGGTAAAGGCTAAAACCAGTCAAGCAGAGGTTCAACACACTTCCAGAGGCTGTAAAAGATATCAAAAGAGGCTGAAAGAGCTTTCCACCCACACACAGGCAAAATTTGCAGGGCTGGCGCGACTGTCAGCCTGCAACTTGCGCTACCAAAGGATTGGCGCGAGTTGCTTTTGAGCAACATGCGCCAACTGGCGCGACTGTCAGGGTAATAACCGCGCCAATCAAGCTTGCCGGCTAGAAAAATAAATAACACGACCTCAGGTCGGGTTGACAGTGCTCAGATGGATTAACCAGTAAAGAATAAACTCAGAACTGACCCAGGAAGCTCATTCACTCAAGCAAGCAAGAGAAAATTAACATGCAAGACAAACTCGAAATAGCTTCTCCCCAGCGGAGTCGCCAAATTGTTGGACAGGTAAATCCCCTCTGCGGACAGAGGCGATCCCACTAGTCTAAAACAGAACTAGCCACAATCAAACCACGCTGCCACGCAAGTTCCTAGTTATGCATCAAAGGTGAATTAAGAAGACCAACCTGGAATCCAACGCTATGTTTGAAGCAGAGCTGATATTCCCGCTCCCTCGCTCCAGCAGACCATAAATGGACACCTACACATGCAAAGGAAGAAACAGATACCAACATAAAATCCACCAAGGCACAACTATATTTCAGTCAGAAAGGAAATAAATCACACATCACCATAATAGACAATGAGATTGGAACTATAATAGCAGTCGCTCATTAATTAATAATAAAGAAGGAAAAGTTACAACCAAGGTTCTGACGTTGAACCTCTCCTCTGGCTGGGCGAGCAACTATATGTGTCTTGCAATGTATCTCCTCTCCGGCAGCATAACCTCTCTATGTCTTATTATCACTCATGATAATCACAACTAGCATTCTCCCAAGAACTCAATAACTCAACAACTAGCACTAGCTTGTCTAATGCATGAGGACAAATATTTATAGATGGAGAAGGTAGAAAGATTCGATGAACCCGGACACCCATTGTGGATTGGCATTATCTCGGAAAAGCTACTGTGTATAGTTGTCAAGGATAGATGATGACTCTCGAAATCTATCCACTGGATTTTTCCCTCAAAAGGCTTCGTGATCTGAAGGGAAAAATCATATGGGCGTGCTTTTGGCAAAAATCATTACTAAACTGGGCTGGCGCGGGTATTGTTCTATGACAGAGCGCCAGTGGTCGCACCCTCTTTTGAGGATCTCAGTTATTGGCGCGGGTAATATACTGTGGACCTGTGCCAATGGAAAAAGAGCACTTTTCAGGGATAATTTGCAGAAGGTGTCTTCAGGGAACATGAAGTACATACTCAGGGGAACATAATGCAAGTGTTTTTGGGTTATGTCACTGCTCATAGGTCCCAGAATACGTCCTCCAATGTCTGGAAACGGGGCGATAGGGACAGTGACCAACGGTGACAAATTACTGTGTAAAAGTTCGTCTTCGTGTTGGGTGGGTGGGTGAGGTGGTACAAATGGGGTATGTGATGCAAATGAACGATATGCAAAATGTAGGACGCGAATGTGCATATGTTAGTTTTTGTATGTGGCCCTGAGAGAACGAGGTGAATGCGTAAATGAATGTCGCATAATGAGGCAAAAATTTCATTTATGTATGTGATATTTCTCCTGGGCCAAAGTGAGTGGTCATGGATCCTTTGTGTGAAGAAGGATCAACAATGATGAAGGGAGACATGGGGTGGCGGGAGGGGGTTTCAGTCGACTAGTGTGGATGCTTATCATGTACAAGTGTGAGATGGTGATAAACATGGTCGCTATATTGGACCTTATGGCACATTTTGGATAAATGATGTCAGAATATGCAAACCTTTTTAGTGGGGAGCCTATCATGCTGAGTGGAGAATGATACCTGATATTTTTTGCTTATCGAGGTGTTGGTTGGAACTGACCATGTGTGATATTCCTGCAATGGATACAACCAACACCCAAAGTGAAAGAATTTTTCAAGACATAAATATGAAATGAATGTTATGGACTTAGAGAGCTAGAGAAGTACCTGACATGTGCAATATGTCTAAAAATGACTTTCAGTGTTTTGGGGAATGGAGGGTTCCATGATGAAGATGCTGCAAGATTGATCCTTGTGTCTCTTTCGGTTTTGTTAATGGAGATCCTAGGCTTCTGAAATATTCCCCCAAAGGTGGTAAATAGGGTGATAGATAGGTATGTGGGGCCCAAATATCAATCATTTGCATTGCTGAGCTGTGGAGGTTAAAGAGATTTCCTGGAGTGTTCCTTTTTGTTGCGGTCAACCTGTGTACCCAGGATTCGCGTTGTTGGAGACAGGTAGGAGCATGAGCCCATACCCATGTAATTTTCAGTCTAGTAGATTAGGTAGGCTGTATAGGGGTCCCCTGTACGGATTTTTGATGACCCTTTGGGCGACTCAGTGTGAGCCTCATAGTCTTCGCGCATAACTCGGTTTATGCACAAAGACCCCGCGTATAGTGAATAATCAGATGTGCACTGCACACGTCTGAGTTAAGACATTGCATGACGAAATGTGCTCGAGGTTCGTCGCGTCTGTCCTAGGACAATGTGCACCAGGCATTCACTTATATAGGATATAAGCAAGCGCACCATGCATTGTTCTAAAGAATAGGCGCGTGCATCGTGTGCTTGTTTAGGAATCAGGGGTTTGGTGGGGGAAAATGGGGTTTTTCCCCTATTCTAGTTTTGTGAGGAATTGAGGGGTTCTTCTTTCTGATTTGTGGCAACATTGATAGTAGGTTGAGCTGGAGAGAGTGAGACTAGACTCCTCTCTGGAATGCAGTGATGAAGTATGCTGGTGCAAGGCAGCAGCTTGTGCAGTGGGGGTTACTAAAGTTTCTTTAGAACCCATTGATGAGGTCGCAGGACCGGTTCTTGCGATATTTGGTCAGTTGCTGGGATGTGGATCTCCAGTTGATGGTCATCCGTCATACATACCTCCTGATCCTAGCGGAGGTTGACATATATTTTCTTACCGGTTTGATGCCACAGGGGGAGGTGCTTCCGTATCCCCTTCCAGGAGGTGATGCTGGTATGCAGGTTTGGGCTTAGAAGATTTGTGGTCCAGACCATATCTCAGATGGTTGCATGAGGATTAAAGTAGTGGAGGATCTAGCTGACCGAGCAGCATTGGCTATGATTTTTAGGCTGGTGGGGTCGACATCCCCTAACCAATGCTCGAGGTCACATATCGTTATTTTGCGGCGACTTAAGGTGAGGGCATTTTTTGACTAGGTCTGACTAGTGCGACAAGGGATAGTGTTGCAGCTTGCCTACGCTCAACACTTGACGCTGAAGAGTTTTGGTTATAGGAGTGTGTTATGCAGTATACTCTATGAGAGGGTGGTGATGCTTCACCTTGTACTTACAATATTGTCTGGGATGCCTCAGGAGCCTCACATGCCTTGTTGGGGTGGGTGATGCCTGAGGAGGGCAAAGGAGAGGTGGGTCAGTATTGGACCGATGTTGTACGACATTGGTTCGAGTTGAACCCCCAACTAATTTTGGACAATTCGTACCATGGGATTGACTTATAACGAGATCCAGAGATGGGGCTCCCTCCAAGTGCTACCTGGTGGTGATCAGGTATATGATTGTTATTTCTTGATTTGTATACATATGTTTTTTTCATGTATTTATGATTTATGATGATATTGACACTATGCTTTGTTTATTTGCAGATGCGGGACCACGAGGGCACCCTTGGCCTTCCTAGTTGACCATGACTTGAGACATATGGGAGTTGTGGGGGATTCACCTATTCCTGAGAGACCCTGGGTACTGAGGCATCCAGTTTCTCCTCGAGAGTGATCAGGACAACGACGTTAGATGAAGAATGGTGGGCCCTTCGGAGAGGGGGCTATGGTTACAGATCGTCTGGTCGCACGAGTTGACGAGGTTGAGTCGCGACGAGATTCTATAGAGGAGGATTTACAGTGGTACTGTGACTCCTGGAGACCTTGATTGGAGGTTTGCCCTTTGAGGGATGGGATTACCTTCCAGAGGCCAATTTGAGATGACAATGTCCTAGGAGCAGAAGCATCGGATGAATTTGCACCGTATTGCTATGATGACGGCTACAACTGGTTCCATTTTGGCTCCTGATACATAGATGGCGCCACCAAGACCTTAAGGAGGCTGGTTATGTATTTTTGTTTTGGGTTGAGATGATGTATGTACCAGGGCAGGCACCCATTTTATGAGGATGCTTCCTTGTATTTTTTGATGACATATCATTCCTGGTCTTGGGCCAATGATTTTTGTACCTATATAAATTTTTGATGTATATACGAGGCATTTTTTGGCGGCTCTTGTTGGGCGTGAGATCCCCCAAGCCAAGTTTTGGGGCTTAAAGCCCAGATTTTGACTAATTCTAATGTAAATACTTCGCGATTTGTGGGTTCAGAGTGGGAAGATTGTAATTGAGTCATAGGGTTGTCCGCCCTTAATTTTGTAATGTAATGTCAGCTTGAGAGTTCTACCCATGGTCCACAGACCATGGGATTGTATA
The DNA here is from genome assembly GCA_031772625.1 of Pinus tabuliformis. Taxonomy (NCBI): domain Eukaryota; kingdom Viridiplantae; phylum Streptophyta; class Pinopsida; order Pinales; family Pinaceae; genus Pinus; species Pinus tabuliformis. Next base: position 1,002,250,235 of record CM062811.1, on the reverse strand, counting down.
AATAGAGCAAGCCTCTAAGTTGTAAATGAGGAGTTGATGGATCTAAGATGAGTTGAGTCTAAGTTGAATTATAGAGTCGAGTCTTTTGGGTCATAGAGTAGGACAAGGCTCTGAAGCTGAGTGCACAGAGGCCTAGTAGTCCATAGCTGAGTGCGCGAACCCTTGCAGCTGATTACGTAGGGTTAGTTGAATATGTAACCATTGGAGAACTAATAAAGAGAAATTTCTTATCATTTTGTGTATCTTTTGCCTGTTTTATGCATTGAAGTATATTGGGTATGAATAGCAAGTTTACTATTTATTTATTGCGCAAACTTATATGAATGTGTTAAATAAGTGAATATAAGATAAGTATCTATTTACACGAAGTTAACTAATAGTTATAAGAAGATAAGTAAGATCCGTAATGGAACTTAGGGAAAGAGCGCATATCACTACATTAGCAGCGCAAAACCACCACAGCCCCTGGTTAGGGTTGCGCGAAGGCGATTATAACAGATCGCGAAGGTATCGTAGGTTAGAAGAATGCGCGAAGTGGCTTGCACGAAGACATTCCTAGTTGGAATAAGTCGACCCCTCAGACATCTCAAGGGTTCGAAAACTTGGTTCCAACATCCCCCCATACTACTTCGAGTGAGACCTCAGTCCGCGCTCTGCGGGATGTTGTCGAAAGGGCCAATAGTACAGGGATTTGTTTGGCTAATTAACTCTGAACCTAGGTCAGGCCCCATCAAGCCAACAAATGGTTCAGTTGCCGGGACCAGAATCTACATAGAGATTTCTGATGTCGCATCACTGGAATCCAACTAAGAAGGAAATTGAAGGTTGGTTGGACAGGAGAATTCACAAATTCGCGCGAAAGAGAATAGGAATCTGCGACTGTCAAAGGAAGAGTGGTTAGATTGCTACCTGTACACAAAAATCCATGAAATTTTCTTCGCATCTTTCCCTACTGAGCTGTATGGGGGGATCACGAAGCTAGCAGATAGCCAAGGAAGGTGGAAGCTTGACGAACCTATTGTGTGGACCCCAGAATTGGTGCGTAGATTGGAAGCATCGAAGGATAAGATCTCGCACGCTCTTGATCACTGGCTCGATCATATTATAGGATGATTCACTACTGAGTTCGCGACAGACACTTCAGTTAGCTATAGCGAGGCAGAGCAATGCTTTCTCAAAGGACCACGAGGAAAGTACGTCAAGTCTTTGAACACTTGGATTAAAATGTTATTGTGCAAAAAGCGGATTATGCAGTTACATTGATTTTCGGGGCTACACGAAGTGGGAGAATCTACAGAAATGAAGAAGGTGCGGGATTAGAGACTAGCCCCTTGATTTCACCTCCACGAGGGGACGAGGAAGAGCTTGCGAGGGTCTCTCCGTGAAGTGTGATCCATTTGATAAGACAGAGGATTCCGCACATACCACCTCCACCCACACCACCATGAGTTTCATCGCCATCACCTCCATCTTCACCTGTACCACCTCCGCCACGACCGCATTTTAATATGGCAAGCTCAACAAAGTTTCCTGTGTTCAAGAGATTGGGAAATGAAGATCCAAACCAATTTTGGTTTGTTGTAAAGGCCGTATGGGAAGCACACAGAGTTACAGATGATAATATCAAGAAAGAGATGCTGATTAGTGCTCTGCAGGACCGCGCACTGACCTGGTACATTAAGCACTTGAGTGATAATCCAAATGTGGGAGTCGCGACTATCTAAATTGCGCTGAATAAGGAATTTAGCAGACCGAATTTAGAAGAACAATTGATCATTAGGTTCAAGGAGATCATGATGCTACCAGGCGAGACTCCTTGGGAGCTAGATCAAAGGCTGAAGTGCATGATTCATGAAGCTAACATGAATATGATGGATGGACAACACCGCAAATGCTTTGTAGCATCACTATCGCCACATTTGAGGAACGTGCTGTCACAACAAAGGTTGATAACTCAGGAAGAAGCTTTAGAGATTGCGATGAGGCTACATGAGACCCCAATATAGGATCCTACCTTGGGAGTTCAGCAAATCCATGCACAGTTGAAAAACTTGTGCCTTGAGATGTAGAGTCTGAAACAAGATAGGACAGCTCGACCAGAAGTGCGTGAAGAGGTGTGGTGTGTAAAATGTAAGGGATAGGGTCATGATAAGGATAACTTCCCAGTGTTCGCAAATTACTTCATGGGGGGAGGACCAATGCCAATAAGGCCGGAAGCGCAAGCAGGACCGAGCGCGGCGCCTGCTTTGTGGTGCGCGATTTGTCAAATAGGAGGAAAGCATGCGACGCACAAATGTCATCTGTTGCAGAAGTACACGCAGAATATGCAACAGTTTTTCTGTAATTTCTATATATCGGTGGGACATGATGAGCGCACATGTAGAAGTTATGAGCTAATGATGGATAGAACTCCCACCTAAAGGATTCGGGTTGAAACACAACCCCTAGACCAAAGTGCAGGGATGGTGTGAACCAGATTCCAGGGGCGTGGACGAGGACGAGGTGGAGGAGGACATGGAAGAGGTCACGGATAGCCAATATGCTACAATTGTGGAGGGCCAGGGCATTATGCCCGTGATTTTATGAATCCGACGCATTCGTCATATATGTACTGTACCTTGTTTGATCATGAGACAGAAGATTGTCCTATGCTGATAGCTAGGATATGCGACAAGGGAGCGCTACCACCTCACTCGACTCAGAACCTGCAGATGATGAGGACTGAGCCACGTGAGGACGTTCCAAATTTGAATACTGTGCTTTGAAGTGGAATTACGATGGGGGGTGATAAAGGCAAACAATCCGAAGAAAGTACTTGGGTTCGCAAAGCTCCGATGAAGGAAGCGGAGTTTGATTTGGAGCGCACTCGAGAAACCTTTATGGAAGCTAAGAAGAGCTTCACTGATGCCTCCACTTCAGGCAGCAAAGACAGATCGAGCCGATGATGGACCCATCGATGCTCACGATGTTCCTAGAAACATGTATGAAGCTACTGCATGACAGTAACGCTGTAAAGGGATTACACGAACTCATTAACATATGTGCTGGGACTATGTCAGGAGAACCACGTGTAGTTCAGAATATTGGAAAGCATAGGACTAGGACGGGGAGAAAAATGAGGTTAATTGTGCAGATTGGGGAATATGAGATGGACCAAGTAATTCTAGATTTAGGATTAGACGTGAATGTTCTGCCAAGCAGACATGGGAGTGCATGGGGAGGCCTATGATGTAGTGGTCACCTATTTAGCTGCGCATGGCAAACCAACAGAAGATAATACCCCTGGGGTGATTGCAGGGAATCCTAGTAGATATTGAGGGAGCGAGCACGCTAGCAGACTTTGAGGTGATAGAGATTGTTGATGACAACAATCCCTACCCCGCGCTCGTAGGAATTGATTGGGCCACTGACACGAATGGGGTGATTAATCTAAAGAAGCGCAAGATGATTTTTGAGAAGAAGTCTCTGTGCGTAGTTATACCCCTAGACCCTGCTGAGGGAACGCACTACACTAAGCCAGTGCGCGACTATGAAAGTGACGATGATTTGGACTGCATCTACAAAATAACATGCGAGAGCAAGACTGGGTAAATCCCACTATGGATGGACGAATTTCATGGGAGTGCGAGAGCTCCTGTACTTCAAACTTGGATGAGGAGATAGAGTGATGGCAGAACCGGTTACACGACGTAACCACACTGAACTGTAACATGATGAAAAGATCACTGCATTGTGTATTGACGGAAATGAGGGATATTCCTACCTATGATGGATTAGGTGAGGTAGATGCCTTCTTGGACAAATTTGAAAGGGAGGTGCTAGAAAAACAATGTTTCCAAACCTTGAATTGGGTACTGTGTGCTAAGCCTGCGAGGTGGTGGGGTATGCACAAAAGAAGCTTTGAACACTGGCACGCCTGTAGGAAGATCATGCACACACGATTTGGGTAGCCTAGAGTGCGATTCACAGAGAAATACAATGGACAGGATGATCCGTGAACGCATTTGGCTAAGTGGACATAAGCCGGTGGGGAAAATCCACAACCAGAGTGGGTGCACCTATTTTGTCACACTCTAGATGTTATACCGATGAATTGGTATATAGAAACATAGCTTCACCACTGAACGAATGAATGGGATGTCCTGCACGAAGGGTTTGTGATGAATTTTAACTTTGATGATGGATGGGATAGTATTGATGAAGCACTACAAGAAGTAAAGGCAGCCATCTTTAGAATGCCACAGGAGTCGATAACATTGACTCAGCCTGACTGGGCTGCCTAGTTAACTTACGCACTGGAGTGTTATAATGTAACTGCTAAGGAAGAGGACGAAGATCTGAGGAACATTGATATTCCAGAGATAGAAGGAAAATGCGAGGTTCAAGGACCCCAAATCGAGAACCCTGACATAACTGCGCTTGTAAAGACTAAACAGGTAAATATTGGTACAGAGGCGGAACCTAAATTTGCGAAGATTGGGGACTACTGGGACGATGCGATGGTGGATAAGGTTGCTGAACTACTCCATGAGTATCAAGACTTATTTCTGACCAAGTTCATGGACTTAAAGGGAATAATCAGAGACTTAGGGGTAATGAGGATCAATTTAAAACCCGACACGAAGATAGTGAAGCAGAGACTGTATTGCTTAAACCAAAAGTACAAGGAGAAGGTCCACATAGAGTTAGATAAGATTCTTGTGACAGGCATTATTGAACCTGTCAAATAATCTGATTGGGTAAGTCTGATGGTGGTCCAGGAAAAGAAACAGAAGGATGAAATAAGAATATGTGTAGATCTCAGAAAATTGAATGACGCATGCATCCATGATCCATTCCCAACCCCATTCACTGATGAGGTATTGGACAATGTAGGTTGTCAGGTGGCCTATTCTTTCATCGATGGGTTCTTGGGATACCACTAGATTAGGATCGCGCTGGAAGATAGGAGCAAGACAACCTTCGCGATAGAGTGGGGTTTCTTTCAATACACTGTCACGCCATTTGGATCGAAGAACCTGTCAACTATCTTCTCACGCGTAGTTGTTGCAGAGTTTAGGGAATATATTCATAAATTCTTGGAGGTCTATTTTGATGATTGGACTGTGTTTGGGTTGGTTAGGAACCATGTAATGAACCTACGCTTGATGCTGGATAGATGCCAAAGATACCAAATTGTGCTCAACCTCAAGACATGTACGTTTCTTGTTCCTTTTGGGAACCTGTTGGGGCATAAGGTTTGTAAACAGGGGCTGATGGTAGACCCCACGAAAATTGTGGTAATTCTAAATTTGGAAACACCACGCAGTGTGAAACAACTGCACGCTACCTTGGGACACACTAGGTACTATAGAAAGTTTATCAAGAGTTATGCCCACATCACCTTTTTGATGGAAAAACTACTAAAGAAGGATGTCACGCTTTGCTGGGATGATGACTGTAAGAAAATCCTAGATATATTGAAGGAGAAGATGGTTATTGCACCAATTCTTGTCTTCCTGAACTGGAAGAAAGAATTTCATGTTCATGCGTTGTGTATAGCGTTGGGGTAAGTACTCACGCAAGATGGCAAAGAAGGATTGGATCACCTTATTGCGTTCGCAAGTTGCAAATTATCTAAAGCAGAAAAAAACTACTCCACTATCGAGCGCGAGGGACTGGCTATGGTGTACGTGCTCCAGAAATATCAACAATATTTGCTAGGGGGACACTTCAAGATGTACACAGATCATTCTGTGCTGAAATACTTGGTCAATAAGCCTGTGTTGGGGGGGCGCATATGCAGGTGGCTCTTATTGTTCCAAGAATATGATTTCGAAGTTGTTGTGAAGCTTGGGTGATTGAACGCGGGACCAGATCACTTGTCGCACATTGAGACAGGGGAGGAACCTACCAGTTTGGAGGAAGGACTACCCGATGTGAAACTTTTTGCTGTGCACGTAGTGGATGGACACTTTGAGTATATAATCCACTTTATAACAACTAGACTGCGCCAGAAGGTTACTCTGTCTAGAAAAAGAAGGAATTAGTGGTGTGTGTAACAAACTTTTCTGTCATTGCGGGGCATTTATACAAGATGGGGATTGATGAGATACTGCGAAGGTATGTACTAGAGTTTGAACAAAGTAGCATCCTCATGGACACTCATGGGGGGCCACGGGAGGTCATTATGTAGGAAGAGCAACTGTGCAGAAGATTCTCCGCGTAGGGTTGTGGTGTTTGACCTTGCATTAGGATTCAAAAGTGCATTGCAAGGCATGCGATGTATGTCAAAGAACATATAAGCCATCGCAGAGGGACGAGATGCCTCTGAACCAACAAATGACATTGCAGCCCTTTGAAAAGTGGGTGATCGACTTTGTAGGACCTATCAAACTGCAAGGAAATATGGGCGCAAGATATATTATTACTGCGACAGAATACCTAATGCGTTGGGCAGAAGTGCAACCAGTAAAAGACTGCATAGCCGAAACAGATGCAAATTTTATGTTTGAGCATGTATTGACACGATTCGGTTGTTCGAAGATCTTCATGAGTGATCATGGCATACATTTCCTGAATGAAACGATCAACGCACTGACAGAAGAGTTTCAGGTGTATCATCAGAAAAGCACACCGTATCATCCACAGGCTAATGGGACCATAGAGGCGTTCAACAAAGTATTGTAGACCACACTGATGAAAGTGTTTAATGTGTAACAAAATGATTGGGACCTGCACGTCCCCACAGTATTATGGGCTTATAGGACAACATGTAAGAAACTGACTGGACAGACGCCTTTCAGGCTGGTCTATGGAGTCGAAGTCATAATTCCGATGGAATATATCGTGCCGAGTCTGTGCATAGCAGCGCTAACATGAATGACGAACCACAAAGCCCAGGAGGAGAGGCTCGTACAACTGGAGGAACTCGAAGAAGAATGGTTTTTGGCAGGATTCCATCAACAGGTAAAAAAGCAGCATGAAAAGGCATGGCATGAATGACACATCAAAGTTGCGCACTTTTAAGCTGAATGATTTGGTTCTGTTATACGACAACAAGTTTGATAAATTCCCAGGGAAACTTCAAATGCATTTGATGGGACCATATGTTATTAAGGAAATCATAGATGGTGGCACGGTGCAGTTGGTAAAACTCAATGGTGAACTCCTCCCAGGAAAAGTAAAGGGTAGCTAGGCGAAGTCGTACACAGGTGGCCTAGCCATCTGACTAGCTATAGAAAGTATAGAAGGTAGCCGTGCGGTGGGCTACCGACCTTGCAGAGGTCCGAGAAGAGTTGGGAGGTCTCTGTGCGAAGATCTCTGCACCGACAGAGTGACTCGAGGGCGAGTCACAATGTTTTTGTTTGGGGCCTATTGGGCGTGATATCCCCCAAGGCAAGTTTTCGGGCTTAAAGCCAAGATTTTGACTAATTCTGATGTAAAGACTCCACGATTTGTGGGCACGGAGCGCAAAGATTGTAATTGAGTCATAAGGTTGTCTACCCTTACTTTTGTAATGTAATTTCGGCTTGGTATAAATAGAGCGAGGATCTAAGTTGTTAATGAGGAGTTGATGGATCTAAGATGAATTGAGTCTAAGTTGAAGTATAGAGTTAAGTCTTTTGGGTCATAGAGTAGGAGAAGGCTCTGCAGCTGAGTGCGCAGAGGCCTAGTAGTCCGCAACTGAGTGCGCGGACCCCTGCAACTGAGTGCGCAGGGTGAGTCGAGTCTGTAACCGTTGGAGAAATAATAAAGAGAATTTTCTTATCATTCTGTGTATCTTTTCCCTATTTTATGCATTGAAGTATATTGGGTATGAATTGCAAGTTTACTATTTATTTACTACATGAACTTATATGAATGTGTTGAATAAGTGAATATAAGATAAGTATTTGTTTACGTGAAGTTAACTAACAGTTATAAGAAGATAAGTAAGATCCGCAGTGGAACTTAGGGAAAGAGCACAGATCATTGCCTTGGTAATGTGAAACCACCTCAGCCCCTAGTTAGGGTTGTGCGAAGGTGATTATAACATATCGCGAAGGTATCGCAGGTCAGGAGAGTGCATGAAGTGGTCTGTGCGAAGACATTCCTAGTTGGACAAAGTTGACTCCTCAGACATCTCAAGGGTGTGGAAACTTGGTTCCAGCATCCCCCCATATTGCTTCAGGTGAGACCTCAGTCTGTGCTCTGTGGGCTGTTGCCAAAAGTGCCAATAGTACAGGGATTTGTTTGGCTAATTAACTCTAAACCTGGGTCAGGCCCCATCAAGCCAACAACTCTCATGGTGTGATATGTGTGTCCATACTTGTTGGTGTATTTATGCATTTATGTTTATAGATGTATCTTGTGTTTGATATTTTTACATATCTTGATGGTTATATATGTGTGATGTATGCTAGTCTAGGATTTGATTAGCGATGCGATAAACTACATGATTTTGATCTCTAGGTATATTTGTAAATGTGATTCGATCAAAATGTATAGCTAACCTTTGTGCATGCAGATACTTGCGAAGAATGCATGAATAATGGACTTGGAATGCCCTATTTAACTGTGACACGACGAGCTGGGAATAAAGGAATACATGCAGGCAACATATGCCTAGGTGGTGGGCATCATCCAAGAGGCCTATGATGACATCATATTCTGCTTGATTATTGGTGGCTGAATCGATACATAGCCCATTGAAGAGAAAAGGTGCTCATTCAGGAGAGTATATGGCCCATGCTGTGGCAACGAGATTTTGTGACCATCAAGATGTGCCGTCAGCGAACTCGTGGTGATAAGATGGTGAAAAATCCATCTGTTTACAGGAGAGAGTGATTTTTAGAAAACATCTATGATGAGATGATCATCATAAACAATAAGTAATTGTATATACATGCTTACTCTAACATTTTATGGGAAATTTTTTGAGGTAGAGACCATTGACGGGGTTTTTTATGAAAGTCCTGTCAGGCTATGATAGTATGTATGCCCCCTTTCAGAGGAAATGTTTGATTATGTATGGGCCATTTCAAAGGGTTTTGAACTTCTGTCGTACCATGCACATGGTTTCTCTAAACTAGTTTAGTGCTAACCAAATATATTGTATGAGAGGCGACGCTACTCATGTCATGGGATGTTGATGTCTCGTGGTTATTGTATGATTGGATATCTTGCAAAGGTATCCATCTCTGGGGTGAGGTCTGGTTATTTTGAGATAGGAGGACATCCTGTGGAGGTACCCATCTTTGAGGTGAGGTCTTGTTATTATGAGATAGGACATCCTATGGAGGTATCCATCTCTGAGGTAAGGTTTTGTTCTTGCGTGGCTTGTTTGTGTGGGTTTGTTTTAGTGATGCTCTTGCTGCACAAAATCGTGCGAGGTACTGACAATTCCTTGTGTGGTGGAATTGAGAGCATATGCGACAATAACAACGCGTGATTTTTTCTTGGTTTGAGAGGTGATTATATGGGATTTTGGCTACTAAGAGGAAGATATCATTGAATCGACTCAATTCGTGACATTTATTGATCAAATTATTGGGTTTGTCGCATAATGCACATGTAATGGGAGACTTTCTTCGTGAGATTTTATTTGATTGTTTTGGGCCTAGTCTAACATAGTGATGGTGATGGGAGGTGAAATGGTGGGGGCCTAACCATCTTCTCCTCGAACATACATAGGAGATCTAGGGGTCCTTCTTCCCTAGGTGGTGGGGTGGATTATGTGGATTTGGTATCTGAGTCTAGTAAGTATGGATTTTCCTTTACAAAATTCCATATGAAATTTGTAGTTTTGTGGAATTCAAGGAGGTGAGGGCACCTCATTTTATGATGGTTCTCCCAGCAGATCGTGCATATGTGGCATTGCTGCCTAGACCTCTTTCTTGGGTCCTCCAGGGTGTTGGGTTGGACTTGGTAGCATGTCCATAATTCTGGGCACCAGTCTACCGAATGGGTAGGGTCATCACATATAGCACAAGGTAAAGTGGAGGGGTGAAAATATGGCTTATTCCATCCTCGTGTGTTGTAGGCAGGTGCAGAGCTAGATGATGCCTCTTCCTATATGTAGAAGATGTTTTGGCATTTTTCATTATGTGGATATGGGGTTGACACTAGGGATTGATTTTTTATGGTTTGGATGAGACCTTTTAGTGTCCTTTTGAGTTTAGGGATATTAAGACAATGGTGAGTGTAATGCCCATGTTTATCGCATATGACACACACATGGTTGGTGCGTACTTCCTTGTTATGTAAGGGTACGACTTTTGCTCCTTTTGGTGGGGCTGAGGTTACCAATGTGTTAGAAGCATTCATTATTGTTTTGAGTTCATCTATTCTAGGACATATATGAGTTGGGTGCCCGAAATCCTCACATAGGGTGTAGGGTTGCATAGGTTTGGAGGAGTTGGAAGTTTCTCCTTTTTTACCATTTTGTTTTGGTTTTTTGGCGGCTCCAATTGTGGTAGGAGACGAATGGTTTGGGTAGGGGCACTCCTCTGAAATGGAGGTAGAAGCAAGCTTCCTTCCTGCATGTGTCCTAACTCAGCTGACACAATAATGGGGATTAGGTACCAAATTGGTATTGTAAGAGTCATATTTGGTAATGTGAGGGCTGCCATGGCTTGGTGTGAGACAAACCCAGGTGGGGGGCATAAGAAATGGGTTTGCGTGATTATAGTGGGTAAACAACTAAATTATTCAGTTGCAGGTATTGAGGTTTCTGGAACCGATTCCACTGTTTGGGTAGTGTTTGATGAATCTATCATGCAAATTGGTTCTCCGGTACTTGGGACAATCTCTTGTATTAACGGAGGGTCTCCTAGGAATGTTCCTAGGAGACTTGATGGCTTAAACTGGCCTGGACTAAGTTCAGTGTAAGTAGTGACCACTTCTTGGGATACTAATCGAAACACACCATCTGGTGTGGGTGAAGTTGTCTTCTTGTAATATGTGAGTTGATCAATGGTGATGAACTTTCCCTCATGGGGGAACATCATGATTCTGAACACCGATGAGGCGACTATGAGCATTTCGTACATATAGCTTTGGCCTAGGAGGATATTGTAATCCAACTAGGCATCGAGTACTTCAATGTATATGAACAAAATGTTTCCAACCAAATTAACTGCGATGCTAGGGTATAGGCCGACGTGGGAAGAAGGGCACCCATTGTACACTCTGAGCATTATCTCAGAAGGCTTAAGTTTAGGGGATCCTAATTTTTTTCCAAAATGATTTGGACATGATGCATGTGGAAGCCCCTTCATCGACGATGCAATGATGTATATTGATATTTTGAACTAAGACAAGGATTTGGAAAGCAATGGCTAAGGGTAGCCGAGGAGTAGATTTTTCCAAGTCAAAGACCATGAGGCAAGAATCAGATGGGTCGATTGTTCCTAAAGTGAAAATTAGGGCTTTCTGCTGGGTTGGGCATGTCTGCAAGACTTCAAAGTGATGACATAGTGGATGGCGATTGAGCCAAGTCATATACGATGCTGTAACTGTGGGCAACTCTTGAATTGGGCCTTGCGTGCTGTAAAGGTCCTTCGATCATTTAAGGCATGACATGTATGGGAGGTTGCATAATGGTCAATGGTCCAGTATGTATAACCTTGGTCGAGGTTGATGGAATGGGCTCTGGGGGAGCCTCATAAGTATGTTTCCTCATTTTCAAGAGGGCGTCCTCTCCTGTCATGAAGATATCATGGTTAGGATTTTTGTTTAGGTTCCCTACAAATGAGTCTTGTTACTGGGTGTTAACAATTCCCTGATGGGGAAATGGTTTCTACATGACTGCGTTTGCTGACCACTTTTCTCCCTACTGTCTTGTATCATTTTTTAAATTTGGAAGCTAGGGACAATGATGGGCATAATGGCCATATTCCCCATAGATGGTGTATGCATGGTTAGCCCAAAGGCTAATGTTCTTGCCCTGCTTTTGTGAGATGTTATTGGCCGTGCCCTAGTTTTGGTTCTGGTTAGGGTTGTCCCTTCTCGGTGCCCTTGGGGGTTGCTGCTGATTACTACCTCCTCACTTGGGCTATCCCTTTGGCTTATTTTTCAATTTTTTCCTAGTACCATTAGAAGAATTAACTGAATTTGGTTGTTCTTCTTACTGGTGCAATGAAGTGAGAGATGGTTGCACTAGATTTACCTGTTCATTGTTTTTCTTTAGCGGGTTGTTCTATTGTGAAGTTGGGAAAGGAGAATATTGGTTCTCCTGTCCCTAGTTAACATATTGGTTTAGAGGAGCAGATGCTTTCTCCGTACTCCAGGAGGAGTATTGATTTCCTTGTGGGGGATGATATGATCCTCCTTGGGAGGCTGGTACTGGTTAACCCTGTTGCTTATATTCTGCATAGGTGTGGTTTGACCATTATAATACCCAATGTTTTGTAATGGCGGTGCAATATCGTAAGATGGGCCATTCATTGGATACGTAGGGTATTGGTTACTACTGTTGTGATGTCTTTGGGATAGGGCCCCAATTAATTCGTCAGTAGTATTACACGCGCCTGCTATTTCTTGATAAGATTATAGGCATGGGGTTTCTGGGAGTACGTGGTAAATGTACCCTGATTGGTTATAGATCATCTCTAGTTGCTGAGATTTACAGATGGATTCTTCCTTAGTTTGTGGGAATGTTTTGGCCATGTCATTTGAGATTTCGGAGGTGAGGGATCTCAAGAAAATGTCTAGAAGGACTTTATCTTCAAAATCAATTTTTCACAGCCCGCGACGTTTCCGCCACTTGTGGATCTGGTCTGAGATGTGTATAGCCTGCGTTTGCTTGAAATTGGTTAGAATCTCCAACTCAGAATCATGGTGGATTGGGAGTTGGAAGAAAGTAAGAAATGCTTTAGCTAATGAGCTAAAGGTTCCGTAAGACATAGAGGGCTGGTCTATATACCACTTCACAGTAGGCCCTATCAGGGTGCATTGAAATAGCTTTAATCTAATAGTATCTTCTGTGATATTGTTAGATGAACACCACAAGTGAAATGTCATGACATGGTTCCCTGGGTCTTCACCTTGCTTTCCCTCAAATTTTGAAATATCTGAAGGGAGCTTTGTGGGCATGGTTGGCCAATTTTGGCCATGTTCGATTGGGTCGTTTGTGAGCTTGCTTAAATATGGGAGATTTAGCGAAGCTAAAAATAGGATCTATTCATTTTCTGCCATCGCAAATCAATTATGGAAAACTATGTGCAATGGAGTCCTTTGTGGGGATGTAACAAGAGGATTACCCTGATGGGTAGCTTAGGGATTGTCTGGAGGAGAAGTGTGTGCGTTCCCAAAGGGGGTAGCGTGCGAGGATCCTTTAGGAGTGGTGAAGGGTATCCCTTGCCATGGAGGAGTTCCAAGAAAACTTGCACGAATAAAGGAGATCTGATAATGGTGGTTGAATGACGTCTTCTCTGCCTAAATGGTGAGAGTCCTGATATGCCTCCCAGTAATGGGGGGAGGTTTAAGAAACACCTAGATCAATGGGGAGTCGTGGGGTCCCCTATGGTGTTGATTTAGATTATGCACTACTTTTATTTTAGTGATGGGTGGAGATATATATATCAATGAAAAATGGATCACATACATAAAGCAAAGTGAAAATATCAATGGTTTATTTTCCTTTAATTAAACTATGTGACCAAGCAAACAAAAAAGGATTTTTGTTTGTTGCATATGATAAATAGTCCTATGAAGACCTAATCATCCTGTTCACACTCAAACTAACTGATCCTTGTAGAGAAAACCTTTGGGTCCTGGGGAAACATCCTGAAAGAACTGGCGATGCCTTCCAGTAGCTGAGGAATCAACCAAGGTAATGGAAATGATGATCTAGTGTTGCTTGCACTGTCACCTGTAGGGAAGGATGCCCTAGTTTTGGTCATTAAGTACCTTCATTCCACATCAGCGTTCGAGTCTTTAGCTTCTTGGTAATCAGTTATTAGTATTGAGCAATAGATGGGTTAGGTAGCCCCAAAGAGTACTGCACACACTAGGCCTAAGCCAAACCCTCTTTGAATCAGGTCTCTGGCATGCTTGAGTTTTATTTTCCGTGGAATTGTTGAAGGATTTTTAAGCTCCCTAGAAAGTCAACAAATATGTTTGATTGGTGAATCATGACCATGGTGGCTTATGGGATGCCTACCCCCAATGTTCCTAACCTGAACTAATTTTTTTTTGTGGCCCCTATGGGGAAACTTAATTTGTTCAGGTTATAATTGTTTTTAAAGAGGCTTATTTCACTTATGGGGTGACTTGTTAAGCCAAAATAGAATAAGTAACAAAAGATCAAAAAATGGATGGTATTTGAGTACAAAGTGTATGGAGGTTTAGTGTGTGATGCAATGTGAACATACAAGTGTGATAAGATTTGGATATGCGATGATCCTTTTCAATATCCCTTTAATTACACTAGGTGTTGGTTGTTCCTTGCATGGAAAAAGAATTTTGTTGGTGGATTATGGGCCACTTAATTTTTCCTATTAAACTATGTGGAATTTAATAAGGGAGATGGAAATTCAAATATTTTCAAGAAGGTTTTCATATTCAAGCCGAGGTTCATCTAGGAGACACAAGAGAAGCAGGGATTGCTCACTTGCTTTACTAACATTTGCTCCTAGTCCCAAAAAAATTGCTTCATTTATTAATATGATTCGTGGATAATGGCCACTTACTTGCTTTACTAATTAAGATAATATGATTCACAAAAAAATAAGTGAAATAGTTTGAAAACATATGTGGATTATGGCCACTTACTTTTCTCCCTAATTAAGCTATGTGGGTATTTGTTTGCAACTAAAGTGAAAAAAATAAAACAATAAAAAAATCTAATTGCTTGATGAAATGGGGTTTATTCAAGCAACTATGGGTCCTGAATAGTAAATACAAAATGCAGAGGTGAAGGAAATTCACTAGAGGCTGCAAATCACCTTAGAAAACTGAAAAATAAAAGGGTTTTTTTTTTCCTGTTTTTTTGTCCGGCGTGCGTATTATGTAGAAACAGACATGCGCTTCGCGGTTATCGAAGATACAGATGCACGCTTCGCATCTGTTAGAGAAGAAAGCACATGAGTGAGAAAACAAAGAAATTTCTTCACTTCTACGGGCTCAGAATAGGTTCAGGGGGTCTGTGAAAATTCCGGAGAGGTGAAGAGTGCCTTGAAGGATGTTTGTGTAGAGAGGAGGTCCTGCAAACAATCTCTAGATTAATGAAAAGAGACCAGTGGAGTCGACATTCCTTTTGTAGTGTTTTTGGAGCACAAGTGTACTAAAAAATACCCCTTAGCAGTGGATTGTTACCTGCAAAGGATCATAGTCAAATTTTGTGCTGTTAGTGGAGAGACTTAAATAAACACAACGTTATAAATAATGGATACAATGCATACAAAAACATAAACTTAAACAAAGAGGTGCATACAATCAAAATACTAGAGCACTTGAAGGGAATTCCTTGAGCTAGGGAGCTCAATAATCCTCATCAAGGATGTTTCTTTTCCTCAATCTGTTTGCAAGTTTCTCCTCTCTCTCAAATAAGTGTGAGGACTCTCCAAAGGGTGGATTGTTCTTCACTCACTAAAATTTTAGGTTGCTTAGAAGAAATGTGGCTAACATGCTAGCGCTCTTCACTTCCTTGGTTCAACAATGAAATGGTGGTTTTCTTACAAGAAATTTGGCCAGCATAACAATGTCTCATCTTTTTGGCTCTCCTATGGCTTGTTTATATAGAGTTTTTTGAATCTCTCTTCCCTCTCTTGGTACATGTATGATAAAGACACATGAGTAGGAAAAGATGATTCCATTGAGGGCTATACTTCTCCAAGGCGGCTCGAATTCAATTGTACTAGGCCAACCTCATATTAAGAAATCAGCTCCAAGTGTGTGGAGTGGTCCGGGACTACTGAGTCACCTTTTTTGCAACTCCGTGAATTTTTTGGTGATATGTCATTTGTGCGTGTTTATTGAAGAAATATATGCGTGACTTTAATTAATTTCCTTTATAAACTTTGGACGTTTGGAGAAACTTTGATTTTTGAATCTTTGCAATGTATTCAGCTGGAAAATTGCCCTCTCGTGCATTATGCTGGACAATTTTAATATCTTTTGGATTGTACTAGAAGGTGTACAATTTTCCTATGTTAACAATCATTATTTAAACATATAATTAAATTTGGGAAAATGTACCAAAAAATTATTATCATTGTACATGAATAACGACTAATTGTTGCTGTACTATGCATTAATGCTACCATCTTATCTCACTTACCTTCATTTCAAATAAACCTACACATTTCCACATGCTCTAATGATTTCAGTTACGTAAAACCAATGAAGCCATGATTTAACCCACCAACTAAGTGATAACAGAAAAATGTTAAATATTCCTTGTCTGCCACCTTTCCTTGTCTAACATTACATAGTGCTAAGGAGCTGAGAATGAATTGGTCTCCCACACACTAGACTAGCATGCCGATGACTCCAATGCCATGACAAGAACAGAGTGGGGTTGTGAAACACACCCCCTCCTAATCCCCTTCAAAACATTGGTTAAAACAAGGTGGTTACTATGCTTGACCCAATATCTAAGGTGCCTTTATGGAAGTGCGGTCTAAAAATTTTGATCTTCTCAACTAGCTTAAAGCCTCAAACAAACATCATTGTTGCATCCATCTCATAAAGACAATTATGTCGATATTCAATTCTATCTCAATTTGACCTTTGAATTGAGAGATGTGACCTTTTGAAGTTCTGACAAATTAGAAATCACCACATCATCAGATTTTCCACTTGGCACCCACGTGGTCTCCTCATGGTGCCTACGCAACTACCTATCCAATCAATCAACGTGCTTCCAACCTGCTCATGGTTTGTGGTCCTCAAATTTAAATGAGCACACATATACACACACACACACACACATACTTTGTGTCCTAATTGACAGGTGTTAATTACCAACAATTTTCCCATCTCATGGGCTTGTTACCTTGGCTCCTTTCCCTTGCATTTTTGTGAGTTAACGGTTGTCCATTAATGGAAATATTCCCATTTCCAAAGATCTACTACCCAACCCTTTTGCCTTGTGCATTCACAAAATGCTCTAGGTTTGGCCCTCCGGGCTTATGTGTCTTGATGGGCCTATCTCTAGTGCAATCAATACTCCTGGATGGCCCTGCTCTTGCCACACCAGCTCAACGTTGAGTCAGATCAACTCTCCCTTGAGCGCTACACATAACTACCTCAAGGAAACAGATTCCAGGATAAACATATTCCCATCAACTTTTGCCATAATTCCTATCTGTTGAGGCCCCGAAAATCGTTGCAACAACATTGGGGAAACCACCCGGTCCGGACCTTAGTACAGCTCCTTTTCCGTTTGGAATAGTGGCTCCGACTGGGGATAATGGGACCAGTTTCCCAAAAATTATAAGTAAACGGGATGGATGAGTGACTTATGGGATATGATGGTGATAAGCGAACAACTAAAACTATCGGCGAAATATACTAACTATAATCTAATCCCGGGACTTATCAATTTTTTAAAGCGTAGCTTTTGATAATCTGTGCTTCAAAGACAGGCATATAGATGACTCTATCGCTTAAGCATAGATATTTAAATCATTCAAGATTGCTCTGCATAATTAGTTATGCAGAGCAATAACAACGAATTACTACACTTTGTCATTCATATCATTGATACATGCACGATTAAAAGAGAAGGCATATCACAAAACATCCAATAGTGGAATGAAATGGAGATTTGCTGTTACAACGCATACATATATTCAATAATAGCAAAAATAATAACGCAACAATTCATATAAGAGGAAAGCACACATATGCAGATAAAAGTACCATGTAAGCTGCTTAACAATCCAATATATTAATTGCTACGTCGCAGTCCTTCCTTCAACCCAGAAAGCATTCCAAACAAGAGACAATAGTGCGCAATTGCATAAAACAACTTTCCCGTTAAATTAAGAACCATTGGTCGAGTTTCACAAAAGAATATAGGCTGAAGCACAGTAGTGCAAACTTCAGCCTTTAAGTCTATTACAAAATTTTACGACCCTTTCTAAAAACATGAAAGGGTCTATAAATACTAAGTTAATCTAAATATCTAAGAAACTAAAAAGCTATTAAATCGGCATCAATAAATATTTCTTCCATCTCCCTTGGCGATCTGGCAGTCGGCGGCAATGATTCATCAGGTAGGCTCCTTGCCTTTAAACCTTAGCTGACATATCGCCAGCATTGGCTCTACTTCAGGTGGAGTGTTGAGACGCGAACTGAGCTGGACATCATATGTGGCATCTTGAATGTCGGGGATTAGGCATCCGAGGGCATCTGTTAAACACTTGAGGGCCGACCTTTGAGTGTGTGGCTTGATTAGAAAGAGCCAATATGCCTCGGAGGTTAAAGTATTTACTCCAGCGATTAACCTTCCCTTTTCCTCCAAGTCATGATAACTTGTTTGTTCAATCATGTTTGCTGTTGTTATGCTTCCAGGTGTGCACTAGGAGGTCATGTTTGCCAAATAGAGTGTGTTATTGACTAAATCAATCATATTGCTGGCAATCAATTTACACCTTGAAGCTGCCCTTTCCGCTTTCATCACCTGAGTGTGCCATTCCATGAAGAGTATGTCCTTGTATGTCTCATAGATTCTGGGCAAGTTCGCCGCTTTCCCCACATCAGAATCCTGCCAATCAAGATATGCGGCTATGGTTTCTTCGGCCTGATCTAGCTCATTTCTGGCTTTCTCTACCTGCTGACATACTGCTGTAGTTAGTTCGCATAATGGCTCCGCCTCAGTGAGTTGTCGGCATAGGAGTCTAATCTGAGATATTAATGCGCTATTTATTTGAGCTGCCTCTGCTCTGAAATCCTCCACTTTCTGGGTGCCCTTGATGTCTTCGAGCTGCGCTAATAGTTGAGCTATTTGCTCGTCTTTTGATTTCATCATCAGCTCATTCGCTGTTCTCAACTGTGCCAATGCCTCCGATAACTCTTTCTGCTTCTGGACCGCGCTTTGGTCGATTCTCTGTTTCTCAGTCTGCAGTTGCTGGGTTAATAAATTGTTTTCTTGCTGTTGTGCCAACAACTACTCTTCTGCTTGCGCTGCCTTGTGCTTCGCCTTGGTTACTTCTGCCTGTAATGCACAAATCTCCTGGTCCTTAGTCTTCCATAGAAGACTTACCTCCGATGCCTTGTCAATAGTCGCTGCAGAATAAGCTCCTGCATACTGCGACAGCTTTGTTAGATCATCGGAGGGGTCCAATTCCTCCTTCCATACTACATTTCCCGTGACTGTTTGCTCAGGAAAGATAGAAGGTTGATCAAGCTTTCGTCTCTTCCTTGATCACTTAACAACTGCTCTGTGCCTTGGGCTGTAGAAAACATCCAGGGGAGGAATATCTTCCACCTAGAGAACAATTTGATCGGAAGGGTCCTTAGTAATTACCTCAACATCCTTTGAAATGGGTGGGCCGCTGGTTCCGCTTAGAACCTGAGAAGAAGTGATATCTGGTGTATCACTTGTTTTAGAGGTGTTTGTATCCTTGGAACCTTCCGTTCCTCTGATAATGGAATCGAATTTCTTCCATTGCTTAAGCAATTCGCGATCAATGGAGGTCTGTTTATGTTGCTCTGTATGGGATTTGCTCTACTCTTTTTCTTGTTCTAACCTCTGCTGCTCCTCTAGTTCTTTCTTCTGCTGCTCCTCTAATTCTTTTCTTTGTTTCTCTTCCTGTTCCCTTTTCTGCCTATCTGCCAATTCCTTTTTCTACCTATCTGCCATTTCTTTCTTTTGTTTCTCCTCTTCTTCCTTCTTCCTCTGTTCCTCTATCTCTTTCTGCTTTCTCTGTTCTTGATCCTTCTGCGCTTTCTGTTGTTTTTCTATCTGCTCTTTCTTCTGCCTCTCTGCTTGCTCTTTTCTTTGCTTTTCTGCCTGCAGCTTCTTTTGCTTCTCCTCCTGTTGCTTCTTTTGTTCCTTAGTTGTAACAGGAGGTTGGCTCGTCTGTTGCCGACCAGGCTCGCTTGAGGAAGATGCTGGAGTTGTTGACAATAAATCTAGAGGCAGAGTTTGCAACCTCTGCTCTCTAAGTTTATTGAACTCAGTTAACTTCTCATCATTGTATTTCATTCTAGCAAGCTCTTTGGCATGGCCTATTGTGTCGGCGGCGACGAACAGGTCATCAAACATATCCTCTTGATGATCAATCTTTGTCAGTTTGGCCTGTTCTAGGGCAGTGTAAGCAGTTTTCTTTGGATCATAGAGTCTGTTTGGGATAGAGGCCAGGGATAAAGCTTGCATCTTTGTTGCCTCTTTTTTTGCATGCTTGAGATCATGCAGAGTAAAAACACCAATTCTCAAGGGAAAAGAGGGCCAGCCCCTCTTCTTTTCTTTCTTGAGAGTTTGTGTAACACTCTCGGCCATAATCTGGTAGGAGATTTCTCGGGCTAACAATTTGTCTGGAACATAGAAAGGGAGAACATGTGGCTTGGCTTGGCTCCCGAAAACCCTAACATAGGTAAAATGCTCTTCTCCGAACCAACTTGCTACAGCTGGTAAGTCGAAGGAAGCCAGATAGGAGATTTTGGGAATGGGCCGATCAAAAATGGAATAATGAATGGGAACCATAAAACCATTGCAAATTTGATACAAATGGTCCTTGTAAGAGGACTTCCACAATTTCTGGTGATATAAATGAATGGGTGAGGGGTCCTGGGCGGTCCACCTCCAACCGAGGATGGGAAACTCAGAATTAAAACATAATGTATCCATAATGTAAGCACTATAATAAAATGGTGGGATTTTCCTTTCGGTGACTACGAATTTGACTCTAAAGTCACGAACAACTATGGCCAACTGATCAGAAAGAATGGTGGCCCAATCCATGATTATACTATTAACAACTGCTTCCATCAAGGGAACCATCTCTATGTCAAAATTGGCCGAGTCGTGTAATCCCCATAGCCTACACATCGTAATCCCCGCATAGCAATAGGGAGAAGCCAAAGAATCGACTGAGTACTTACCAGAGCTTTCGTGCTTGTGTTTGGCCGGATTCTGCCTCCAATCCCGGATGGGCTCAGATTGCACTTCATTGTCGGCTGCAAATTTCTCCATGAAAGCTTTGTTGTAGATTTTCTCCGGCTCGGGCAAATGATACATTTGCCTTAGATGCTCTGGCTTGAACGACCCGAAAATCCTCCCATCCCTTGTGTTAAACGTTCTATCGAAGATTGGAATTTCCTCGATCGCCCATCGCACTACATCAGTGTAGGGAAGGATTTGCTCTCTGGCTGCTATCCTGTGAAGGAAGGAGTCGGCCAAATCTTTAAGAGTAGCATCGGACTTCTTTAGCACGTCCACACTAGCTTCCGTCACTGTTACTTTTGGTTGCTCGGCCTCTAATAGATTATAAGTGCCCTGCCATGTAGTCCTAGTGAGACCAGTGCATGTAGTGTCTGAAATTAGGCCTTTCTTCTTATCTGCGGCAGCTTGTCCTGCAATAGATGTAGCAGCTGAGCCCGCAGTCCTCTTGGATTTCTTCCCCATCATGCTCAGGCTTCTCTCAACAGATGAATGCTACACAAATGCAAGAGAAATCGTAACAAGGAAATAACAATGAGAATCCATAGCGGGAAAGATATATCATTTGAAGCGTGGTGAGATTAATTCTCAAAAGTGGCTGCGGATCCAATCACTGGGAAGATATTGCAGATGCATTAATGGTGGTTTGAGGCCTGCTACCCATTAAATGACTATTACACCGTTATCCGGCTGAATGACCCCCTTAAGCGTGCAATAGATATTTTGGCGGTTAAGTGCAGGTGTTCGTTAATCGAAGGGGCAAGGTTTTAAATACACACACATCACCTTATCCCTGCATTTAACGGCTTTTTTTGAAATTCGCGCTTTATCAATCGGATATCAATATAACTTTTAGGTCCTTAAGTGATGACTTTGTGGGAACGCCGATCGCCGATAACCGATATCGCATCGCTTCGGGGAATAGATGTTATACAATCATTAGCAAAAGATCCTGCCGACTGCCGATTGCGACATCGCATCGGACTAGCGCAAGAGGGTGCATATAAAGTGATTTGCCGACTTCCCGATCGCCGATAATGCATCGTATCGGGGGTAAGACCTGAGCGCCTTATTAGGGTACATGAGGTGCTTGCGACTGCCGATTGCGAAATCGCATCGGGTCGGAGTTTATAACTTAAAGCGTTTTTATCACACGAGGCATCGCCGATAGCCGATTGCCGATATCGCGTCGCGTCGGGGCTTAGGTTATGCGCGTTTATAAGGTGTGGATGGAATATCACCGATCGCTGATAGCGATATCGCATCGGCGGTGACCAAGGTACCATTTTAATGTGTTTCTCATGTCATTGCGATATGCGATCTTGCGATCGCTTTATCGCAATAAGAAAAGATTGTTTTATTATTGGAACACTATTATTCAAAAAGGCTTAAATACATAGATTCATTCGATTATCAGGCCTTTTGAACAGAAAAGCATTGATGCCAATTAAATTAAAAAGGGACCCATTCCATATGTTAATTTTTTTTGAATAAAAATGTTATGAAATGGGGGGTTGTTGTAGAGCACAACAATTGGCGATTCGCTGGAAGAACCAGTTATCTCTGAAACTAATGCAAACACTTAAGCTTTTCCAAAATAGAAACTCGATCAGAAGGGGAAACTTATAATATAACTGGATATCTGTGCATTCTGAACAAAGTGAACTTATTCTGTTGACTTCCTCCCCTTTTAGTTTCAAGAAAATAAATACATTCTAAGTTTTCAAAATAGGCCTTTGTTGGTTTAAAATGATAAAACAGAAAACTTTCCCAAATCAGCTTTTATAATTAACCCCTCTGTCATAGGTAGAGCCTCTGTTGCCAGCAAACGTTTATAGTCTTGACATGGATACCTTTTAACCATACTATTGTCCACTTTTCCATTCACATAAGAGTGTGATTAACAGAATGAATCCAAAACAATTTTTCATATTTTGTATTTCATCCCCTTTTTCTTCTTTATCCTTGATAAGATAAAAAGCCATTGTCCTGGTTTGGTGGCCAGCTGTTGACAATGCCATTCACTGGTAGTAATTTAACTGAACAAGCTGGCTCGTGATGAGACCCCTTGTCTTGTAATTTCAAGCCATTACCCTGTTTTGATATGCAGCATTGGTAATGTCAGTCAAACTATTTTCCTATGAACATGGTAAGAAGGCTTGTAATAAGACCTCTTATCTTTAATCTTTTATATTTTAGAATTACACTCTGAGTAATCATAAACTTTGGTGAATGGGGTGAACAATCTTCTCCTTAAGAGCAAATGGATGATAGGTAAAGAGTTGAAGACGCTGAAAATGGGTTAGTTTCTATCTTAAAATGGATACCCTTTGGAGACCAGTTTTAAAAACAAAAAATGATTCACAAAATTTTTACATTTTGAGAGGAGTCTTCAAAAGTTAGATCATGGTTTCAGAACACAAAGATAACTAATTTACTAGAAATTATCCCTTTTGGTTGAGGGTTCTATTATCTAAAGCAAATGTTCCTATTATTTTTTTGTGAGACAGCTTCTTCAAACACAGCAAAAGGTCAATGGAGGATACTCTACAATTTTATTTTCTACCAATCCTACAAACTACACAAATCTACAAAGAGGAGAAGGGATTACCTTCTCAATTAAAGAATTTCTTCAAGATCAGGCCATTAACAGGGAGAGAGTCTCTCAACCCTGATAAATCTTGCAATATAAAGGTTGAATGGCCTATCTTTTCACAGATCTGAAATGGTCCAAGCCACATTTTCTGAAATTTGGTATGCTTACCTTTATCTTCATGGGCCTTGTCCCATTTGAGAACTAAGTCACCGACTTGAAACTGTTTGGAACCGGATGAGGCTAAGTCAAAGGATGCTTTCATGATTTGTTGATGTTTGGTATGAGTGATTCTGGCTTTTTCCCTCTCTTCTTCTAATTTGAGAATTTGGTCATGCCTAAGCTGGATAGAAGAAGAAGGAATCTCTTCAATGTATTGTACTAGGGCCAAAGAGGGAAGAACGAGATTCGTAGGCAATACTGCTTCTTTTCCATATACCAGATTAAATGGGGAGGAACCTATAGAAGCCTTTTGTGTTATTCTATCGGCCCATAATGCAAACACCAAAGATTTGTGCCAGTTTCTATGATTCTGTTCGACAGTTCGCTTAATGATTTTGATGAGATTCTTATTAGTAGATTCGGCTAAACCATTTCCCTGGGGATAATAATTAGCAGAATACTTCAGTTTAAACCCCCTTTTAATAGCGAAATCATATATAGCATTTCCTGAGAAATAGGAAGCATTACAAAAAATGAGAGTGTTTGGGACACCAAACCTGGTAATGATGAATTGGTCTATGAATTCGATGATTGCCTCTAAATTTGCTGTCTTTAAAGGAATAGCCTCCACCCATTTAGTAAAATAATCGGTAGCAGTGAGGATATACCTATGTTGTTTGGAAGATGGTGGAGTAATTTCCCCAATGATATCCAATCCCCATTGTTCAAATGGCTGTTCAATGTTGACTGGTTGCAGAGGGAAAGCTGATTTTCGTTGTCTTCCACTAGAAGTTTGGCAGTTGAAACATTTCCTTACATATTCATGAGCATCTCTAAACAGAGTAGGCCAATAATATCCAGCATGAATGACTTTGTGAGCTGTTGTGTCTGCTCCAAAATGTCCTCCTGCTGGTCCATCATGTAGCTCCTGCAAAACCTTTTGAGCTTCAGGTTTCTCAAGACATCTTAACAGGATAGAATCATAATTTTGTCTAAAAAGCACATCATCAATAAGAGTGAAATTCTTTGCTTTTAACCTAATGGCCCTTTTATTTTTGTAAGATAAATGTGTGGGGGCATAGCCATTCTTTAAGAAAAAGATTAAATCTGCATATTGGGATTGAGAATCAGTGGCACTTAGCTGATTAACTTCTTCAATTAGGCTTGTATCTCCTGCTTCTGGAATGTTGGATGCTCCTGCCAATATCCTGCAAAAACCTTGACCTCTAACAATCTTTGCTGGTTTAATTTCTAAGTCATATTCTTGAAGCGCTGTGACCCAATTTGCTCTTTTTTCACCCAATTCCCTTTGGATTAATAATTGCCTGACTGCAGAAAAAGGGACTATAACTTTTGTGTGGGTTTTCAAAAGGAAGGATCTATAATGCTTGACCGCTTTAAAAACTGCAAAGGCTTGTTTTTCTACGTCAGAGTAATTCAATTCGGCACCTTGAAGATTAGAACTAAAGAATGAGATAGGAGCTTCCAAGTTGTCATCATTTAATTGCGTTAATACTGCAGCATAAGATAAGTCGGATGCCATGGTATACAATGTAAAGTGATTGGAGAAATTTGGAGTACTTAAGGCTGGGGCATTGATTATCGATTGTTTGATTAGATCAAAAGCTTCCTTCTCCGCTGATCCCCACTTAAAGACCGAATTCTTCTTAATCATTGCTTGAAGTGGCAAAACAACTTGGGAAAAATCTGGAACAAATCTTTTAACGAAATTGATCTGGCCTAAAAATGACTGCATTGATTTCTTATTGTGAGGAAATGGGATTTCAGAAATTTCTTTGATTCGATCAGGATCAATATAAATGCCATGTTTGGATACGATAAAGCCCAAGAGCTTACCTTGATCAAGAGCGAAGAATGACTTTTTAGGGTTCAGAGAAATACCGTACCTTTTGCATCGTTGAAAAATTTGATTTAAGTCATGCAAATGGTTAGACCTCTCTTTAGAGAATACAGTTATATCATCTAAATAGACAACCACTGTTCTATTAATTAACCCTTTAAAAGCTGTATCCATAGCTCTTTGGAACGTCGCTCCTGCATTTATAAGTCCAAAAGGCATTTTCTGATATGCATATGTTCCCCATTTTGTCCTAAATGTGGTTTTGAGTTGGTCATCAGGATGAACCAGGACTTGGTTGTATCCTGAGAAACCATCCAGAAAGGACATCAATTCAGAACCTGCCACAGATTGCAGTATTTGTTCCATAGTGGGTAACGGGAAATTGTCTTTTAAACTTGCTTTGTTGAGGTTTCTGAAATCAATACAAATTCAGATGTCTCCATTTTTCTTTCTGACTGGCACCATATTAGAAACCCAATTTGAATGTCGAACTGGAAAAATAATCTTGGCCTTTAGGAGCTTGTTAAGTTCTGACTTTATTTGACTTTCTAAGTTCGGGTGTATTTTCCTTAACTTCTGCTGGATTGGTTTCTGATCGGGAAGCATAGGAATGGTGTGCTGGATAATAGATGTGTCATAAGTCTTTAAATCATCATATTTCCAAGCAAAAATTTGTTTGTTTTTTCTTAACAATCTAATGAATGCCTCCTTTTCGCTTGAAGAAAGTCCTAACCCTAAATTGATATTTTGAGGAGCTTGCTCGGTACCTAAATTTATCAATTCAAACCTTAGAGTAGAGCTTTGGAGTTTGGCATTAATCACAGGTCTAAACCTTTCCTTAATATCATAAAGATCTTCTAGCTTTACTACAGGCTTAGGAATTGCATTTTCTGGAGATGATTCTTTCATTTGTGAGTCATGCTCATTTTCTTCAATAATTTGGTTATCATAGGACTTCTCAGAGGTCAAGAATTGTAAAATATCCTCATCATGGTTAAACACCCTCCAATTAGTCACATTATCAGGAACTGAAGGCCTAAAAATCAATTCTACGGAAAATCTATCAAGGCTGTAGTCTTCAGAAGGCAAAAGCTTAGAAGCTACATTGGCTAGTAGGTCAGCTGCTGAGTTCTGAGACCTAGGAATTGAGGAAATGTTGAATGCCGAGAAATGTGATGTAAGATCCTGCACTAGCGATTGGTAATGCTTAAGGTGAGTTGAGAGACAATGAATTGCATTTCGTACCTGTTTAACGATTATTTCAGAATCTCCAAACACTTTAAGGTATCTTACCTTCAGGTCG
Source organism: Pinus tabuliformis (assembly GCA_031772625.1). Lineage (NCBI taxonomy): Eukaryota > Viridiplantae > Streptophyta > Pinopsida > Pinales > Pinaceae > Pinus > Pinus tabuliformis. The sequence goes on along the minus strand of CM062811.1, from coordinate 1,002,223,243 downwards.
ATCGCTTTATATAACCCCTGAATTAAGGCTTCATATTCGGCCGTATTGTTAGTGCATTCAAATTCCAATCTGCAAGACAACATTGTTTTTTCCCCATGTGGGCTAACCAAAACACATCCTGCACCTGAGCCTTCGCTTGACTTGGAGCCATCAAAATACAAAGACCAAAATGAAGGAACATTAGGGCTTAAATTTACAACTTTCTCATCAACATTGAAACATCTAGATTTATCTGTTTGTGAGAAATTTTCAATCTGCGATGACAAATGATTAACTGAGAAAGGTGAAGTTTGGGCAACGAAGTTGCCAAAGAATGATTCTGATGAATAATTCCCCAAAATGTTATTATTGAATGCCACCGGCGGATTTTCTTGTTCAAATTCAGTTACTGTGTGGGTCATATGTTTTTCCCGATCGATCCTTATTTGATTTGGCTTACCCTTATAGGGAAGCCACATGTGTGACCAGTCGGTTGAAATATACCCATGTAATTTTTCGGACCAATCCCTGCTTAAAATTAAACCATAAAACTCAGGTATATCAGCTATTAAGATATCAATTCTTTGTACTATCCTGGGATCAGCTGACAACCTGATAGTTACAGAATTAATTTCTCCCACAACCTGTACTTTAGTTCTGTCCAACTGTACAATATGGATAGCAGACTTCTGGGGTTCTATGTTCAGTTTAGAGCAAACTGAAGCAGGCATTATGTTAGATGATGCCCCTGAGTCAATTAAACAATTGTGCAGATTTCGGTTATAAATCTCGTAGGTTAGAAGGAATGGTGGAGTATGAGAGTTTGATCTATCCCCGATCAGAACTGAATCGGTAGCTTCAACCATACTCGGAGGAGGTTGGCCTGAGTCATTAGCAGCTTTAGCAGTGGGAAGAGGTGTAGAAGGAACAGCATTGAATTCCTTAAGAAGCAACTTTTGCTGATGTTTTAATTTACTAAGTTCGAACATGGTTATGTTTGCCTTAGTTTTCTTCATGTCATCAACAATATTGTACTCCATTGAATCGGATACCACCAATGTTTTAGATGTTGAAGGAGAATTAGAAGTTGAAGGCTGGTTTTGGGGACTAACTGCAGGTGATTTCTTTGGAGGTACTTTCTCCTTTGTTGTGGCAGCACCTGCACTCCTTTTCTTTGAATTGGCTTGGATAGGGTCAGGAGTACCTCTACTTCTTGTAGTGACAGGGAAGGCTTCTTCTTCGTTGTCAGTGTCAGAGTTAGGGAGTATAAAATCCCACATTCCATGGCATTCAGCTACTTCTTCTTCATCATCTGTTTGTGAGGTTGTTTCCTCCTCTTCTTCCTCTTGTTCTGAGTCTGCATTAGATATAACATTCGGCGGTTTTGATTCAGTTCTTTTATAGGTCCTAAATGGTCTTTTGTTTGAGGTTTCGGCTACCTGCTTCTTTATATCAACCATTTCATTTGACAAAGTCTTCAAGACTTTTTGCAAACCTTCCATGTCGTATGGGTCTTTTGGGGTTTTCTTCTTAGAATCCTCTTTAAAAGAGACTTTTTTGGCTTTTCTGTCTTCCAGAGCAGCTTTCTTTTCTAGAGCATTTATGCGCTTTTCCACAGCAAGTGCTTCTTTCATGTTTTCGGCTAAGGTTGGTTTCCCAGCCCTGTCTACAAAAATGGCTATATTGGCAGGCAGGGCAGTTATATACCATTCGCTGCGAATTTGTTCACTTGGTTTGGAAGCTGTGGGGATTTTGTTCAGGAGCTTATTGAATCTAGCATTAAATTCTTTTATTGGTTCCCTATGCTCTATTCTTAGATTGGAAAGATCATTTATTAAAGTAGCCAAAGACCGATCATCTCCATATTTGGTCAGAAATTGCTCTTGGAAAGTATTCCAACTGGTAATGGAACCAGGGGGTAGAGAGAAATACCAAGATCCTGCTGATCCTTGCAAGGTATAAGGGAAAAGTCTGACCACACCATCTTCTTCTGTTACTCCTTTCAAGTTGACTGCCAACATGAAATTGTTTATATGTTCCTCGGCTTGAGTCCCATTATCTGGATTAAACTTAGGTAGCCATTTTTCCGGAAGATCTGGTAATGGATGCAATGGTGTAGGCATATTGACTGCACCAGGTCTTGACCATGGATTTGCCATTATAACAGCAGTAGCAGAAGATACTGTCGCTGAAGTTCCAGATGCCTGGGAAGGAAACACTATTGAGGAGTGAACAGGTTGGGATATTACAACACTTAGTCCCTGGTGAATATTGGTATGTGATGGAGGAGTGGGTGGTTGACTTTGCAGATGAGAAGCTGAGATGGAGGATATGGATGAAAGCTCCTCACTTTCAGATCCTTCAGTAATTTTCTTTGCCTTTTTCCTTTTTGGTAAAGGCAACTCAGTAGGTTCGATACCGAGTTTTTCGCTCTGAAGTCTGGTGAGAGGGTGAGGTAATTTGAACTGCGAAGTCGCACTGCTGTGAGATACTTCAGATCTCTGTGGCGAAATCGAGAAACTCTGAAGTTTATGGATAAGAGACTGAACTTCAGGTGATTCAAGACTTAATTGTTCTGAGGTATGATGGGCTTGAGCAGTGGTAGTTGATTCCTCTTCTTCTTGTTCGGATACTGGTGAACCAGCATGCGAATGGGAAGTCTGAGGGGATTTGGAGGGAGAATTACTCTTAGAATGGCTTGTAGATTTAGGTTTGCTTGCCATTCACAGTCAGGCCCTCCTTCTAGCGCCAAAAATGTTGATGCCCCGAAAATCGTTGCAACAACATTGGGGAAACCACCCGGTCCGGACCTTAGTACAGCTCCTTTTCCGTTTGGAATAGTGGCTCCGACTGGGGATAATGGGACCAGTTTACCAAAAATTATAAGTAAACGGGATGGATGAGTGACTTATGGGATATGATGGTGATAAGCGAACAACTAAAACTATCGGCGAAATATACTAACTATAATCTAATCCTGGGACTTATCAATTTTTAAAGCGTAGCTTTTGATAATCTGTGCTTCAAAGACAGGCATATAGATGACTCTATCGCTTAAGCATAGATATTTAAATCATTCAAGATTGCTCTGCATAATTAGTTATGCAGAGCGATAACAACGAATTACTACACTTTGTCATTCATATCATTGATACATGCACGATTAAAAGAGAAGGCATATCACAAAACATCCAATAGTGGAATGAAATGGAGATTTGCTGTTACAACGCATACATATATTCAATAATAGCAAAAATAATAACACAACAATTCATATAAGAGGAAAGCACACAGATGCAGATAAAAGTACCATGTAAGCTGCTTAACAATCCAGTATATTAATTGCTACGTCGAAGTCGTTCCTTCAACCCAGAAAGCATTCCAAACAAGAGACAATAGTGCGCAATTGCATAAAACAGCTTTCCCGTTAAATTAAGAACCATTGGTCGAGTTTCACAAAAGAATATAGGCTGAAGCACAGTAGTGAAAACTTCAGCATTTAAGTCTATTACAAAATTTTACGACCCTTTCTAAAAACATGAAAGGGTCTATAAATACTAAGTTAATCTAAATATCTAAGAAACTGAAAAGCTATTAAATCGGCATCAATAAATATTTCTTCCATCTCCCTTGGTGATCTGGCAGTCGGCGGCAATGATTCATCAGGTAGGCTCCTTGCCTTTAAAACTTAGCTGACATATTGCCAGCATTGGCTCTACTTCAGGTGGAGTGTTGAGGCGCGAACTGAGCTGGGCATCATATGTGGCATCTTGAATGTCGGGGATTAGGCATCCGAGGGCATCTGTTAAACACTTGAGGGCCGACCTTTGAGTGTGTGGCTTGATTAGAAAGAGCCAATATGCCTCGGAGGTTAAAGTATTTACTCCAGCGATTAACCTTCCCTTTTCCTCCAAGTCATGATAACTTGTTTGTTCAATCATGTTTGCTGTTGTTATGCTTCCAGGTGTGCACTGGGAGATCATGTTTGCCAAATAGAGTGTGTTATTGACTAAATCAATCATATTGCTGGCAATCAATTTACACCTTGAAGCTTCCCTTTCCGCTTTCATCACCTGAGTGTGCCATTCCGTGAAGAGTATGTCCTTATATGTCTCATAGATTCTGGGCAAGTTCGCCGCTTCCCCACATCAGAATCCTGCCAATCAAGATATGCGGCTATGGTTTCTTCGGCCTGATCTAGCTCATTTCTGGCTTACTCTACCTGCTGACATACTGCTGTAGTTAGTTCGCATAATGGCTCCGCCTCAGTGAGTTGTCGGCGTAGGAGTCTGATCTGAGATATTAATGCGCTATTCATTTGAGCTGCCTCTGCTCTTAAATCCTCCACTTTTTGGGTGCCCTTGATGTCTTCGAGCTGCGCTAATAGTTGAGCTATTTGCTTGTCTTTTGATTTCATCATCAACTCATTCGCTGTTCTCAACTGTGCCAATGCCTCCGATAACTCTTTCTGCTTCTGGACCGCGCTTTGGTCGATTCTCTGTTTCTCAGTCTGCAGTTGCTGGGTTAATAAATTGTTTTCTTGCTGTTGTGCCAGCAACTGCTCTTCTGCTTGCGCTGCCTTGTGCTTCGCCTCGGTTACTTCTGCCTGTAATGCACAAATCTCCTGGTCCTTAGTCTTCAATAGAAGACTTACCTCCGATGCCTTATCAATAGTCACTGCAGAATAAGCTCCTGCATACTGCGACAACTTTGTTAGATCATCGGAGGGGTCCAATTCCTCCTTCCATACTACATTGCTCGTGACTGTTTGCTCAGGAAAGATAGAAGGTTGATCAAGCTTTCGTCTCTTCCTTGATCGCTTAACAACTTCTCTGTGCCTTGGGCTGTAGAAAACATCCAGGGGAGGAATATCTTCCACCTGGAGAACAATTTGATCGGAAGGGTCCTTAGTAATTACCTCAACATCCTTTGAAATGGGTGGGCCGCTGGTTCCGCTTAGAACCTGAGAAGAAGTGATATCTGGTGCATCGCTTGTTTTATAGGTGTCTGTATCCTTGGAGCCTTCCGTTCCTCTGATAATGGAATCGAATTGCTTCCATTGCTTAAGCAATTCGGGATCAATGGAGGTCTGTTTATGTTGCTCTGTCTAGGATTTGCTCCGCTCTTTTTTTTTTTCTAACCTCTGCTGCTCCTCTAGTTCTTTCTTCTGCTGCTCCTCTAATTCTTTTCTTTGTTTCTCTTCCTGTTCCCTTTTCTGCCTATCTGCCAATTCCTTTTTCTGCCTATCTGCCAGTTCTTTCTTTTGTTTCTCCTCTTCTTCCTTCTTCCTCTATTCCTCTATCTCTTTCTGCTTTCTCTGTTCTTGATCCTTCTGCGCTTTCTGCTGTTTTTCTATCTGCTCTTTCTTCTGCCTCTCTGCTTGCTCTTTTCTTTTCTTTTCTGCCTGCAGCTTTTTTTGCTTCTCCTCCTGTTGCTTCTTTTGTTCCTTAGTTGTAACAGGAGGTTGGCTCGTCTGTTGCCGACCAGGCTCGCCTGAGGAAGATGCTGGAGTTGTTGACAATAAATCTAGAGGCAGAGTTTGCAACCTCTGCTCTCTAAGTTTATTGAACTCAGTTAACTTCTCATCATTGTATTTCATTCTAGCAAGCTCTTTGGCATGGCCTATTGTTTCGGCGGAGATGAACAGGTCATCAAACATATCCTCTTGATGATCAATCTTTGTCAGTTTGGCCTGTTCTAGGGCAGTGTAAGCAGTTTTCTTTGGATCATAGAGTCTGTTTGGGATAGAGGCCAGGGATAAAGCTTGCATCTTTGTTGCCTCTTTTTCTGCATGCTTGAGATCATGCAGAGTAAAAACACCAATTCTCAAGGGAAAAGAGGGCCAGCCCCTCTTCTTTTCTTTCTTGAGAGTTTGTGTAACACTCTCGACCATAATCTGGTAGGAGATTTCTCGGGCTAACAATTTGTCTGGAACATATAAAGGGAGAACATGTGGCTTGGCTTGGCTCCCGAAAACCCTAACATAGGTAAAATGCTCTTCTCTGAACCAACTTGCTACAGCTGGTAAGTCGAAGGAAGCCAGATAGGAGATTTTGGGAATGGGCCGATAAAAAATGGAATAATGAATGGGAACCATAAAACCATTGCAAATTTGATACAAATGGTCCTTGTAAGAGGACTTCCACAATTTCTGGTGATACAAATGAATGGGTGAGGGGTCCTGGGTGGTCCACCTCCAACCGAGGATGGGAAACTCAGAATTAAAACATAATGTATCCATAATGTAAGCACTATAATAAAATGGTGGGATTTTCCTTTCGGTGACTACGGATTTGGCTCTAAAGTCACGAACAGCTATGGCCAACTTATAAGAAAGAATGGTGGCCCAATCCATGATTATACTATTAACAGCTGCTTCCGTCAGGGGAACCATCTCTATGTCAAAATTGGCCGAGTCGTGTAATCCCCATACCCTACACATCATAATCCCCGCATAGAAATAGGGAGAAGCCAAAGAATCGACTGAGTACTTACCAGAGCTTTCGTGCTTGTGTTTGGCCGGATTCTGCCTCCAATCCCGGATGGGCTCGGATTGCACTTCATTTTCGGCTGCAAATTTCTCCACGAAAGCTTTGTTGTAGATTTTCTCCGGCTCGGGAAAATGATACATTTGCCTTAGATGCTCTGGCTTGAACGACCCAAAAATCCTTCCATCCCTTGTGTTAAACGTTCTATCGAAGATTGGAATTTCCTCGATCGCCCATCGCACTACATCAGTGTAGGGAAGGATTTGCTCTCTGGCTGCTATCCTATGAAGGAAGGAGTTGGCCAAATCTTTAAGAGTAGCGTCGGCCTTTTTTAGCACATGCACACTAGCTTCCGTCACTGTTACTTTTGGTTGTTCGGCCTCTAATAGATTATAAGTGCCCTTCCATGTAGTCCTAGTGAGACCAGTGCATGTAGTGTCTGAAATTAGGCCTTTCTTCTTATCTGCGGCAGCTTGTCCTGCAACAGATGTAGCAGCTGAGCCCGCAGTCCTCTTGGATTTCTTCCCCATCATGCTCAGGCTTCTCTCAACAGATGAATGCTACACAAATGCAAGAGAAATTGTAACAAGGAAATAACAATGAGAATCCATAGCGGGAAAGATATATCATTTGAAGCGTGGTGAGATTAATTATCAAAAGTGGCTGCGGATCCAATCACTGGGAAGATATTGCAGATGCATTAATGGTGGTTTGAGGCCTGCTACCCATTAAATGACTATTACACCGTTATCCGGCTAAATGACCCCCTTAAGCGTGCAATAGATATTTTGGCGGTTAAGTGCAGGTGTTCGTTAATCGAAGGGGCAAGGTTTTAAATACACACACATCACCTTATCCCTGCATTTAACGGCTTTTATTGAAATTCGCGCTTTATCAATCGGATGACAATATAACTTTTAGGTCCTTAAGTGATGACTTTGCGGGAACACCGATCGCCGATAACAGATATCGCATCGCTTCAGGGAAAGATGTTATACAATCATTAGCAAAGGATCCTGCCGACTGCCAATTTCGACATCGCATCGGACTAGCGCAAGAGGGTGCATATAAAGTGATTTTCCGACTTCCTGATCGCCGATAATGCATCGCATCGGGGGTAAGACCTGAGCGCCTTATTAGGGTACATGAGGTGCTTGCGACTGCCGATTGCGAAATCGCATCTGGTCGGAGTTTATAACTTAAAGCGTTTTTATCACACGAGGCATCGCCGATAGCCGATCGCCGATATCGCGTCGCGTCGGGGCTTAGGTTATGCGCGTTTATAAGGTGTGGATGGAATATCACCGATCGCCGATAGCGATATCGCATCGACGGAGACCAAGGTACCATTTTAATGTGTATGTCATTGCGATATGCGATCTTGCGATCAATTTATCGCAATAAGAAAAGATTGTTTTATTATTGGAACACTATTATTCAAAAAGGCTTAAATACATAGATTCATTCGATTATTAGGCCTTTTGAACAGAAAAGCATTGATGCCAATTAAATTTTAAAAAGGGACCCATTCCATATGTTAATTTTTTGTGAATAAAAATGTTATGAAATGGGGGGTTGTTGTAGAGCACAACACTATCTAAGCAAGACCCACTCACCACTCTTAACATTATGATAAGCCCTTTTTACGTAGAAGTTGGTTCCTCCATTAACCAATGCATGACCTCCATGTCATCCAGACCCACTCTACATAGTTAGCCTTGCCATTCTAGCTCGATCCTCATTAGCCCGACATTTTTCTTGCTTGATCTTCTATGGGATTTTAGGATGTAGCCTCTAGGTTTACATAATCTCGAGTTTCCCCTCAGCTGTTCATCTCTCTTGCTTGCTCTCAGTTGTTTATCATGTGAGCGATATCTCTTTGTATCACATAGTGGTAATATGACTTAGCATCCTAGATCTTACAATGACCATTACACGGCTTGATAAACTCATCCAAAAACATGGATAACGTTAAGAGGTTGGGTACATGAGATGATGTCTTCCTCCCACTCTGCATTATGGACTAGTTGTGAAGGATTTGATTGTAGATTAGCTACAATGGTTCCAAAACACTTGGAATTGCAACAAAACTCCACCATAGCCATTAAGGGTCTTGTGAGGCATACTCAAGCGCTATCCCTCCTGAGATTTATCGTAACTCAACCATGGAAATAAACCTCTATGCACCTACACACACACAAACATATCATGTCACTGTCTCCTCTAAGATTAGAAAATTACTAGCTCAACTTGCCTCATTATATTTTCGTACAATTATTCAACTAATTAGCAGAGTTTGTCTAACTCTTCATACACAAATCATTTAGAAAATATGTAGGCCCAGGACAGATATGAGAATAAAATTTTTCTTAAGGGAAACGTTTAGGAGCACCTATGTTATACACAAAATTCATGTTGAGAATGCAACAATATGATGGAGCTTAGTGGAAAGGAGTCGCCTTCACTAAGTGGGCCGCAGGCAAATTATGGCGCAAAGTATATTTTTAGACTATGTCTATTTTTAGACATATGGATCATGGTCTATGAGTTGCAGTATGCTATTTGTGGATGATTGGTTATGTTGGGAAAAATAGATGGACTTCTATTTTTGGTTCACAGCGGTGTGATCAGTCTATTTTTAGACTGCCAGGCTAAAAATAGAAACAGTCAAATATTATTAGCCCTTAGTAATATTTGGACTCTAAACTTTATCTTATTCTCTTGGAGCACTTTAGTTTGAGCTACGGATGTGGCACATGCAGCTGACAGAAGGAAATACGCTTTTCTTATGTGTTAGTTGAGCTATTGCATGGAGGACTTCAGTTAGAACTCATGCATGTGAGTTCTATGGAGTTGGATGAGAAGTTGATGGAGTTGTGTTCAGTTGAACTAGTTGTATTCAGTCTAAGTGAAGAATACACTAGTGATGAGTTGTGTGAATTGATTGTTAATTAATTCACTAATTATTAACTCATAAAGAAACTAAATAATACATCAGTTAACTCAATGCATGTACAGTTCAACAGAGACAGGTGTTAGAGGTAAGTGAAAGGGTGAGTTGTGACTATCAGTTGTGCATGAGATTTGCACAATCAATGGGATTGAGGTATGCCCATGACAATTGCGCAGTATGGGGCAAATGCCAAGTGATTATAGCCTCTGCTCACGTGATTTCCAGTGTGGGTGATCATTTCTCTTGCAGAATTGCACAATAGAGGCAGGCAAAGCAGCGGAGGAGATTTGAACCTGAGACTTGTTCGGATCTGAGCTAGTTTGTGTGTAACAGGTGGAGATAGTAATGAGTACTTGCGAGGAGTATTGTACTATGTATTGTTACATGTTCTCAATCAATATAATATACAGATAGTTGGGGGTTTTCATCTATAAGCTTTCCCTGGGTACATACTGTGTTGATATGTGTGATTGATGCTTCTATGTTCGCATGTGAAGGTTTCTGAATGCTGCTAAATTGATGATTAACGTAGAGGAGGTTATGTATTATGCATGCATTCCGCAATAGTGTATAATCGGGATAATCTCTGTGAAGAAGTGTCACATTATTCAAAATTTCTACATGGTATCAGAGGTGTTGATCATCAGATCTATTATTCAGAAAGTGATTGCATTTTATTTCTTCAGGTAGAGTCTGTAGTCGGGCCAGGTAGCCTCTGGATTCATCCTTCCTTTGGAAGGTGAGATATCTGGTGAATGCCCATACAGTCGATCTCTGTACAAGAAATAATTTGTTCTCACGAATTTTAGATCAGAGGCGGTTGAGTTTGGAGCTGGTGGAATTTGAATTTGCAGCAATGTTTTCTTGGTGACAAAGTTGCAATGTCTTTCAACAGAGTGCGATTGGAGCATGCTCTTGAGGGTAGCTTGAACTATATTGCATGGAAAGACAGGATGGAGGCGGTGTTAGATGATAATAGGCTGAAGGAGTTCATAGGCGATGAGGTCCCAAAGCCTACTGATGCTGCCCAAGCTGATGCTTGGCAAAAGAAGACAACAAAGTGTCGAAGGATTCTGTTGGAGGGCGTGAAGGATCACATTATGTCTAGCCTCCATGGAAAGGCTTCTCCATACTTGATGTGGTAAGCGTTGATAGAGTTATTCCAAAGCAAGAGCGACCAGAGGAAGTTGGCGCTCAAAGATAAACTCAGAAACATCAAATGTGAGAAAGGCGACAGTATACCCAAGTATCTCACGAAGTTCACTCAGTGCAGGGATGAGTTGGGAAGTGTGGGGGTGACTGTCGATGATGAGGACTTGGTGAGCTTGGCTCTCCTTGGTCTTTCGAAGAGTTGGCATTCCTATCAGGACTCTGTCAATGGTCGGGAGAAACTGCCAGGATGGGAGAGACTTTGGTCGGATCTTGTGCAAGAGGAGATCAGGCGGAATACCAGGGACGTATCTTTATCAAAGGAAATTGATGAAGAAAATTGCACTTTGGTTGCCAAAGCAAAGAAGGGGAAGAACAAGAAAGCTTCTCATTCCAGTGCGAAAGGCAAGAAGCAGGACATGTCCAAGGTGAAGTTCTTTCACTGTCACCAGCACGGACACTATGCCACAAATTGTCCGCAGAAGAAGAAGAACAAGCAAGCTACTGGATCTGCAGCAGGAGAGGCTCTAGCCTCGTAGTTTGAGCTTGTTTTTTCATTGATCGCATGCTTGGTTTAAAGTGTGATGGGATTAGTGTGGTTCTTGGACAGTGGTGCGTCTTTTCACATGACGGGAGATCGAGATTTGTTTTCAGATCTGGAGGAAAAAGATCTTGGAGTGCACATCGAGATGGGCAATGATGGTAAATACAGTGCGACTGGTGTCGGTACCATTTCCTTTGAGAGGGAGTCTGGTAAACCCTTCGTATTGAAGGAAGTGATGCATGTTCCAAGATTGAAGAAGAATCTTATCTCTGTGGCGATGTTAGAAGACAAGGGATATGATGTTGTTTTCAGCAAGGGAAAGGCTTTCCTACGCAGTAAGACAACTGGAGAAACTCGGAAGATAGGGGTTCGAGTAAGGAACCTTTATCAGTTGCATGTAGATGGATGTGCAGCAATGGCATGCAAGGCAGAAGCATTGGTGAGCCGGGATGATGGTGATTTATGGCACAGGAGATTGGGCCACCTTCACCATGGAGCCTTGAAGATATTGCAACAGATCACTACGGGGCTTCCTAAAGGCACTCTTGCGCAGTTAGATCAGTGCAAGGGGTGTACTTTGGGAAAGTTTGTGAAAGCCACCTTTCACGAGAAGGATAGTCGTGCCACGACGATCCTTGAGAGAATTCACACAGACGTGTGTGGACCTTTCTCAGTAGCTTCGACAACAAAACACAGGTATTATGTGATTTTTGTTGATGATTTCTCTCGTAAGTGCTGGATCTTCTTCATGCAGAAGAAGAGCGAGACATACTCAAAGTTCTGTGAGTTCAAAGCACTGGTCGAGAAGGAATCAGGGAAGAAGGTGAAAGCTCTTAGGAGCGACAATGGTGATGAATTCATCTTTGGTGAGTTCAAGGATTTCTGTAGTGCAGAAGGGATTCGAAGAGAGCTCATAGCTCCCCATAACCCACAACAGAATGGGTTGCTGAGCGGAAGAATAGAACGATCATGGGTGCTACACGGGCGATGTTGCATGATCAGGGCCTACCCCTTCACTTGTGGGCGGAAGCATGCAATACTGCAGTATATGTGCAGAACTGTTGTCCTCATAGGATACTTGGCATGAGTACACCCGAGGAGGCTTATTCTGGTAAGAGGCTGATCTTTCTCATTTGAGGATTTTTGGTTCTAATGTTTACATGCATGTGACGAAGGATGCCATGAAGAAGTTGGAACCGACCGCAGAGGTTAGGATATTTGTGGGGTACACTGATACGCCCCACAACTATCGTGTGTATATGCCAGACAGTCGCAAGACTGTTGTGCGATGGGATATAAAATTTTAGGAGGAGAAAGCCATGAAGTGTTCGCTTGAGAGGGAGCCACACTTGCATGCAGATGAGGAGCTATTAGTTCCTAAGGATGAGCTTCAGGATGTGGATCAGCCACAGGACGAAGTTCATGGAGTGGAAGAGACCACTCATGCAGCGCCAACCATCAGAGGGCGAAAGCGCATTACAGAAGCTGAGCGACTGGCTCAAGATGCAAAGAAGGTTGTAGGACCACCTAGAGATCAACGTAGACAGAGACAATCACCTGATCGATACACTGGATACATGGCTCTTGTGAGAAAATGTGTCGTGACTGAGCCATCCTCTTTCGAGGAAGCTGTGGAGGATCCCGCATGGGTAGACGCCATGGTGGAAGAGTATGATTTGATTGTCAAAAACAGTGCATGGGAGATCGTCCCAAGACCGGAAGGGAAATCAGTGGTGGGTTCAAGATGGATCTACAAAGTGAAGCAGGCAGCTTACAGGAGTGTGGAGAAGTACAAGGCAAGATTTGTTGCCCGAGGCTTCTCACAGATAGAGGGGATCGATTATGAGGAGACCTTTGCACCTGTTGCAAGGTATTCTTCCATACAGACGATTCTTGCTCTCTCAACGCAGATGGGATGGCACATTCATAAGATGGATGTGAAGACTACGTTCCTCAACAGAGTCAATGAGGAGGAGGTGTACATAGAGCAGCCCGAAGGTTTTGAGACCTTCAGTAGCGAGTCGCATGTGTGCAGGCTCAAGAGAGCGCTGTATGGGTTTAAACAAGCACCACGTGCTTGGTACACATGAATAGACAGCTATTTCACCGGAATTGGATTCTCTAAGAGTGAGACGGATCCTAACCTATACCAGATTGTGGTGGAGGGTAAGTTGCTTATCATTGTACTGTATGTAGATGATTTGATTTTAACGGGAGATGAGCTGTTGATACTTTCATGCAAAGATGATCTTGCTAAGGAGTTTGAGATGAAGGACTTGGGCCTCCTTCATTATTTCTTGGGATTGGAAATTTGGCAGCGCAGTGGTGGACTATTTGTTTCTCAGGGTAAGTATGCTCGGGAGAATCTAGATAAGTTCAACATGCATGGCTGCAAGCCTGTTGATACTCCTATTCCTGGAGGTTGGAGGAAGGAGGATGCCACTTCAACAGAAGAAGTGGATGCCAATGTTTATCGACAGTTGGTGGGGTCGCTTATGTATCTGGTCAATACACGACCCGATATATGCTATGCTGTTAACCAAATTTCACAAGCTATGGTTAAGCCAACCAAGCTCTTCTGGAAGGCAGGCAATCATGTATTGCGTTATTTGAGAGGCACATCGGGATATGGATTGTGGTATAGACAGGAGGATGAGGTGAAGCTATGTGGCTTCACGGATGCAGATTGGGTAGGAAGCCCAACGGACAGAAAGAGCACATATGGAGGGGTCTTCAATATCGGGTCGACAATAGTTTCTTGGTACAATAGGAAGCAGAGATCCGTGGCACTTAGTTCAGCAAAGGCTGAGTATATGGCAGCAAGTTTGGCTGCATGCGAGGCTATATGGATGAGGAAGATTCTGGTCGGGTTGTTCGGGTCTCATTTGGATCCTACTGTGATTTACTGTGATAACTAGAGTTGCATTAAACTCTCGGCTAATCATGTATTTCATGATAGATCCAAACACATTGACATCAGGTACCATCATATTAGAGATTGTGTGCAGCGAAGAATCATGTTACTTTCATACATTCCAACGGAGGATCAAGATGCTGATATCTTGACGAAGGCGCTCACCAGGAGCAAATTCGAATACCACTGAGGCAGGATAGGGGTTGCTGATAATCCATATCTTGTTGAGAGGGAGTGTTGAGAATGCAACAAGATGATGGAGCTTAGTGGAAAGGAGTCGCCTTCACTAAGTGGGCCCGCGGGCAAATTATGGCGCAAAGTATATTTTTAGACTATGTCTATTTTTAGACATATGGATCATGGTCTATGAGTTGCAATATGCTATTTGTGGATGATTGGTCATGTTGGGAAAAATGGATGGACTTCTATTTTTGGTTCACAGCGGTGTGATCAGTCTATTTTTAGACTGCCAGGCTAAAAATAGAAACAATCAAATATTATTAGCCCTTAGTAATATTTGGACTCTAAACTTGATCTTATTCTCTTGGAGCACTTCAGTTCGAGCTACGAATGTGGCACATGTAGTTGATAGAAGGAAATACTTTTTTCTTATGTGTTAGTTGAGCTATTGAATGGAGGACTTCAGTTAGAACTCATGCATGTGAGTTCTGTGGAGTTGGATGAGCAGTTGATGGAGTTGTGTTCAGTTGAACTAGTTGTATTCAGTCTAAGTGAAGAATACACTAGTGATGAGTTGTGTGAATTGATTGTTAATTAATTCACTAATTATTAACTCATAAAGAAACTAAAGAATACATCAGTTAACTCAGTGCATGGACAGTTCTACAGAGACAGGTGTTAGAGGTAAGTGAAAGGGTGAGTTGTGACTATCAGTTGTGCATGATATTTTCACAATCAATGGGATTGATTTATGCCAATGACAATTGCGTAGTATGGGGCCAATACCAAGTGATTATAGCCTCTGCTCACGTGATTTCCAGTGTGGGTGATCATTTCTCTTACAAAATTGCGCAACAGAGGCAGGCAAAGTAGCGGAGGAGATTCGAACCTGAGACTTGTTCGAATCTGAGCTAGTTTGTGTGTAACAGGTGGATATAGTACTGAGTACTTGCGAGGAGTATTGTACTATGTATTGTTACATGTTCTCAATCAATATAATATACAGATAGTTGGGGGTTTTCAGCTATAAGCTTTCCCCGGGTACATACTGTGTTGATATGTGTGATTGATGCTTCTATGTGCGCATGTGAATGTTTCTGAATGCTGCTAAATTGATGATTAACGTAGAGGAGGTTATGTATTATGCATGTGTTCTGCAATAGTGTATAATCGGGATAATATCTGTGAATAAGTGTTACATTATTCAAAATTTCTACAATTCACCCCCTTCTAAAATTCCCAAGATAATAATGATAAATTTAATTGAAAATCCTATAAAAGTTGTTTAATATGGAAGGGTGATATCAAGTTTATAGATTTGATTATTTATCTTATGCCTCTCGAAATTAATGGGGAAAAGTAGTTCACCGAGTCAAAATATGTGTAAGTTTTAATCCTTTCCCCATCCCCAATAAACGTAAGATTTAATCAATTTCTCAGCCTTTTAGCCATTCATTGCAGGATCAATGCTTTGATTTACCTTATCGCATGAAAACATGCGTGAGTGTTAAATATCAGGCCTCTACCCAATGGATCACAACTATTTAATGTAAACTGATATAATGGCTATTGATTCATATCGGGACCAAACATGCGAGGTATATAATCCCTCTCTTAGACCTAATGCAATCTCAACCATACAAATTATTTATTATCGACGGTCATTGGGCCCATACTTGCACATTGTTTAATCACTCTCTCTCACCTGATGGATGGGACCCATCATTTCGGCTATCGAGCCCACCATTTCCACAAGAAAGTTGTCATATTGCATTAATTAATCTTCTAACTTGATTAAATCGTAATACCACCAACTTTGCATTATTCATTCATCTTTGTCTCTTTCTCTTGCATGTCATTTGGGAGCTTGTTGATCGGAATCTGGATTAGGGGCAAAAATTTGCTCAAAAACAAAAGTGCTCAGAATTGCTCAAAACAACTCATTTCACTCAAATTGGAGATCGTATGAGAAAGATAGAGACTTTTGTCCTCTTTGTCAAACATGCAAAATTTTGGGTACAGGGTGGACTGGGATGCTGACTAGGCATCCATATAGCCCAGTTAGGAAAAAAATATTCCAAGGAATATTCCTAGAATATTCCTTGGAATATTCCCAAAATATTCCAACAGGTGGCTCAATCAGATTTTGACAATTGTCAGCATGTTATTGGTCAAAGGCATTTGAGGTGGACAAATGAGAGGCTAACATGTGGCAAGCCTGGAGGCTACCATGTGCCCTCTCAAAGGTCATGTAAAATGTTTTGGTAGGCAAACATAATCGAACCCACGACCTAGCCCACACAAGCACCAAGACCTACCGCTATGCCGCAACTGTGTGACTTAACCATAAACAATTTCATTTATATTTAAATGTTAACGCCAACAAGTTTGGATGTAAGGGGCTAGCCCAAGGGGACCAGCCCCTGTTCCATGGGTGCCATATGACCCAATGCTAAATGCTGTGGGTGCTAGCCAAAAATTGGCGACAGTTTTAACAGGCTTGATAAATTTGGTGCTACTGCAATTTTGGAGAGGCTAACTGGAGTTTCTCCAGATTTGGTGGAGTTTTCGTAGGGAAAAATGAAGAGACCATAAATTTTAAAAAATTCGACCAATTTTGGCTCAGAAAGTCAATCCTAGATGATTTGGATGCTTTGAACACAATGGAACATGTTACAGAGGCAGAAAGGCACTTATATATGTGATTTTTTTACGTTGATGTTTAAGGAAGCCTAGGGCCACCAGGAGAGGATGTCAAGCCTAGATCAGCTGAAGTCCAATTACAGAGATTGGATAGTCATTTTTTGGGTTTTTGGGTCTTTCAAATCTAATGGAGTAGGTTTCAAAGCCATTGGAGCACTATAGGTGCATGTAATCAGAGAATTGACCATTAATCCAAAGAGGGCCTAGGGTCCAAGGAGATGTAGCCCAGGAGGGGTGAATTCCTTTATCAACTTTGTGTTTTGAGTTGTTATGTTTACTTCTCTAAAATTTACTTGACGTATAAGTGTTTTAAACAACTAATTAACCTCATAAATTTTTCATAAAAGACACTCAACACTTGACACAAAGTTCCTCACATTTTGGTTAATTTTAAACGATCTTAAACACATTTTTTTTAATATTGATGAGGGAGCTTGCATAGCATTAACAAGTTTTCCCAACATTCAGATCAAGTTGGTATCAGAGCACTTGTTATCTCATTTTAACCCTGAGATGGTTTGCCAAGGTTAGCTAGAAAATTAACTATTGGTTTTGTATTTATGCAAGGAGAATTTAACTATGTGCAAGTTTATGTGTGTAAGCTGAAGGGAGATGACCTGAGATGCTTCTTTGTTGAGATTTTTTTGTAGCTTTGTGAAGATTTTTGATGCATTACAAGTGTGATGGAAACTTCAACAAGTGATGTTTCTAACCCATCTTTCTTAGTAAGACTCTTTGATTTAGAGATGTTGTAAGAGCTTACCATCATGAGAGACATGGTGCAAGAGATGAATGAAGATAGGAAGGAGAACACTATACTTCAAGAAGAGTTGATGGCCATGAAGCAGGAGAAGAAAGAGCTTATTGAAAATATGCATGAGATGGAGATTCAACTCCATGATGCCAAGGAAACCTTAGCCAAATATGTGCATGAAAATGAGGTATGAAATTCAAGTTTATCTTCAATTTCCTCTCAAAATGAATGTTTTGGTGCTTTTGAAAGAAACAATAGAGGAATAGGGTCCAAATTATTGATGAATATGGGTTATGAAGGTAAAGGGTTAGGAAAACATGCACAAGGCATAGTTGAGCCAATTGTTGTTGAGGAAAGGCCTAGGTATTTGGGTCTTGGTTATGGAAAACATGATGGAGAATGCTCCAAAGCCAAGGAGGCACATGAAGGTGTTCCAAGAAGGACTTTCATTACATTTTCATTACCTCAAGCTTGTGAAGTTTGTGTTAATGAGGAATGCAAAAGTTTTATACCCACTTTGCAAGAAGTTGCTCATAAGCATGCAACTAGTGGAAATGGCAAACAAGAGGATGTTGAAAGCTCTAAGGTCATTGAAAGAATTGTTGGTATTCCAAAGAGAGACAATACCTCATCAAATTCACCTCTTCAAGAAGGCGACAAAGGTGAATGTGCAAGGTATAATCTGCATTCAATCAAATTTCTTTTGATTATGATAAACATGGTAAATCTTCACATAAGATTTGGAGAAAATTTACATGTTCCTTTTGTTGTTTGAATAACCATACTATTTCGAGGTGTTGGAAGAGGATAGCCATACATAGGAAACTTTAAAATAAAAGAGACATAAAGACAAAAGTCCATTAGATAATGGAAACCATGTTGAAAAGAAGATGTAATTATTTTTCACTCATTGCCATAAGTAGGGTCATATTGTAGACAAGTGTTGGACTTTGCATCCAACAAGTCATCCACGACATTTGAAGAAGGTGGAGAGATATTTTGGCAAGAATGGAAAAGAGGATTCCATAATTGATGTGGGTCAGGATGATACACATGATGAAGTGCAACTAAAAGAAGCACCATTGAAATGGTTTGGAAAGATATGATTAGATTTCCTTGTTATTTGAATGCATTTCTTTTCTCCTGAAAGTATGTTGCAAATTGCATGAAGCAAGATTTTGGAAAAGTAGAGTTATGTTGACTCACTTAGATCCAAAAAAGATGGCAATTTTCAACTACAAATTTGCATGCATGTTTCATTCTTGAACCTGCATGTTTACGCCAGGAAGGTGTTCGAAGGTGGAGTATGTTGACTCACTTTATTGCAAAAAATTTGGTCATTTCAGCTCTTTAAGTACTCGTACATACCAATTGGATTATCATACTTGTGAGAGAGTTGAGAATTTTTATACATGCATGAGAGTTTGTGTGTGTGAATAGTGGAATTTTTAATAGTTTCATTGTGCTTGAACATGCATGAGTGATTGAATTGTGTTGGTTGATTGCTTTGTTAACTTGTATGTTGTCAACTTAAGAATGTTGATCATTTGTACATCCATGAGTGTCATCTTGTGTGGTTGATTGATTGTTACATGTATGTTATATCGACTTGGAAGAGTTGATTTTGTCTCCAAATATGAAAGGGATATGTGAAAAATTGTTTCATGCGAATGTGGAATTATTGCTGTAAATCGTCAAGTTGTTGTACATGCTTTTGCTTGACTTGAAAGTCAGTTGTTTGAAGAAGCATGTTTTGTCGACTTATGTTTAGTCAATGGTTTATACACCAAGATGTAAGATTACATGGTGATGTTCGCATGATGTGACATTTGTTGCTTTGAAGAAGAAAAATGAAGAGGTTGTCAAGTTATATTCTTGCATGAGTGTTTTTCAAGGTTAATGATGTTTCTTGTGACAAGATGTCGCAGGATTTTGGAAGGTCCACGCTTGAGCAAGAGGCTCATGATTAGCCTTAATTCTCAAATCATGACATGAGAAACATATTAATACTGGAGGATGATGGAATCAAGAAGCAAAAGTGGACAAAAATGACAAAAACATTTGCAACCATTGTAGACCATTTGATGTGCTGATGCCAAGAAGCGAAAGATATGGTGGATGCATTCTTCCAGATGTGGAATTTGGAACCGTGGAGGTAAAAGAATGGTCATTTCTTTTATTGTTATTACTGATATTGGAACTCATTTCTATAGTTCATCCAGATGGGCTTAATTTGGAAAAGTGGTTTCCAAGGAGAAGCTTGCATCGAATGCATGTGTTGCAAAGGAGGAACATGATTCTTAGTGGGAAGGCCATCAGTCAGCTTTCCAAGAACCGAGGGATGGATCTGGTACAACAAGGTCTTTAATCATCAAACAACCAACAAGTGCTAGATTGGGTCAACATCAAAAGGAGAAAATTGGTTGAAGTACAAAGCCATTTGCAAGGTGGATGCATTCTTCCAGATGTGGAATTTGGAACCGTGGAGGTAAAAGAATGGTCATTTCTTTTATTGTTATTACTGATATTGGAACTCATTTCTATAGTTCATCCAGATGGGCTTAATTTGGAAAAGTGGTTTCGAAGGAGAAGCTTGCATCGAATGCATGTGTTGTAAAGGAGGAACATGATTCTTAGTGGGAAGGCCATCAGTCAGCTTTCCAAGAACCGAGGGATGGATTTGGTACAACAAGGTCTTTAATCATCAAACAACCAACAAGTGCTAGATTGGGTCAACATCAAAAGGAGAAAATTGGTTGAAGTACAAAGCCATTTGCAAGGCAAGGCATGTTAGTGAACCCAAGTGGTTGTCATGGTGTTTTTTCCAAGTAGAATCAATTGATAAAATTGGGAAGGAGAAGAGTATTAAGCTCTCATCAGATAACCAGCTATTATGGCTCCAAAATCCTGCCAGTGGGAAGGAGTGATCGAAATCTGGATTAGGGGTAAAAATTTGCTCAAAAATCAAAGTGATTAGAATCGCTCAAAAACCAAACGACCGCATCCTACTTGGTAATAAAATCCCAATGCAACTTGTTTCACTCAAACGGATTTCTTATGAGAAAGATAAAGAATTCTGTCCACTTTGTCAAACATGCAAAATTTTGGGCACAGGGTTGACTGAGATGCTGATTAGGCATCCATAAAACCTAGTCAACAAAACGAATATTCTAAGTAATATTCCTTGAAATATTCCCAAAATATTTTGACAGTTGGCTCAATCGGATTGTGACAAGTGTATTCATATTATTGGTCAAAGGCATTTGAGGTGGACCAATGAGAGGCTAACACGTGGCAAGCCTTGAGGCTGCCATGTGCCCTCTCAAAGGTCATGTAAAATGTTTTGGCAGGCCGATGGAGTCGAACCCACAACCTAGCCCACACAAGCACCAAGATCTACAACTATTCCAAAACTGTGTGACTTAACCATAAACAATTTTGTTTATATTTAAATGTTAACGTCGAGGAGTTTGGAGGTAAGGGGCCAGCCCAAGGGGACTAGGCCCGATTCCATGGGAAACATACAACCCAGTGTTGAACGCGGAGGGTGCTAGCCAATAGTTGGCGGCGGTTTTAGTAGGCTCGATAAATCCGGTGCTGCTCCAATTTTGGCGGGGCTAACTGGAGTTTCTCGAGATTTGGTGGAGTTTTCCTAGGGAAAACAAAAGAGACCATAAATTTTGCAAAATTTGACCAATTTTGGCTTAGAAAGAGTCATATCTAGATGTTTTGGATGTTCTGAACACACTGGAATAGGTTCTAGAGGAAGAAAGGCACTTCTGTACTTGATTTTTCTACGTTGAAGTTTAGGGAAGCCTAGGGCCACGAGGAGAGGAGTTCAATCCTAGATCAGTTGAAGTCCAATTACAGAGATTGGATAGTATTTTTTGGTCTTCTGAATCCAATGGAGTAGGTTTCAAATCCATAGGAGAATTGCAGGTTCATTTAATTAGATAATTGACCATTAATCCAAAAAGGGCCTAGCCATAGAAGTAGGTCCAAGGAGATGTAGCCTAGGAGGGGTGAACTCCTTTTTCAACTTTGTGTTTTGACTTACTGTGTTTACTTCTATGCAATTTACTTTTTGTATATGTGTTTTAAACAAATAATTAACCTCATAAATTTCTCATAAGAGAAACTCAACACTTGACACACAATTCCTCACATTTTGGCTAATTTGAGATGATCCTAAATATATTTATTTTTAATATTGATGAGGGATCTTGCATAGCATTAACAAGTTTTCCAAACATTTAGATCATCAGTAGCTGAAGCTAGCTTCTCTATAGAATCAAGACCGATTTACTATTGCCACTCACCTAGTAAGCTCTCCTTTTCTTGCTCCGCCTTTCATTCAATTGGTAATTTGGATTTTGAGAGGTTTAAAATGTCCGAATTATCATGTAGGGACACTCTAGTTAATGAATTAGTTGGAGTCAGGGATACTAAGACCTGTTTGACAGACATGACGCTTAAAATATCCTTGACCTCCTCTTCAAGAATCTCATACAAAGACCAATGTTCGATAAACTCTGGGGTTCTAGACATCACACTATCCCTAATTCATTTTGACCCAGAATCTACCTTGTTTCTCGCCAAGCACTTCGAACCCGAACAACAAAATATTTTCTCTCCTTTGAGTTGAAATGTTTTCCTGAGACTGAGTGAAGAAATAATTTCCAAAATTCTTGGCACCCCGGCCCAAGGAATTGATATAACAAGTAAAGGGCTTGATCAAGAATTTATTACCTGGGCTGAAGAAGATAAAGTGGATTTTTTAGAAGGTTTACTCCAAAGCCCTGACTTGAAACTAAAGTTGTAGTTCCCTGTACCAACCAATTCCTTAAAAACCTTCTATCAGACTTATAATTCTTTGTTTTCTATCTATTTTGGGATGACATATGGTTAGAAGATGGGTGAATCCATCTTCCTAGACATTCATTTTATTACCCTGAAGTTAGACCGACAAGTAATTAATTTTCCTAAGTATTTAGTGCAGCCATCACAATCAATCTCTCTATTGCCATCCCATTCATCTCATGCTGTCATTGTACATATCTGACTTATTTGATTATGTTTAATTATCCTTCCTATTTCTTTTCTACTAAGCTATCCAAAGTATTACAAATGTGAATGATAAATAAAATGAAAGATATAGGTGGATAGATGTAATATATCAAGAGTTCCTTCCCAACTCATATGCTCAATACATAGACTGTTACGCATATTATTTGAAAGTTAAACTTACTGAAGAAACTGTGGAATTTTTTTTAGAAGAGCATGGGAGGATACTCAGAATTACTAAAGAATAGAGTATAGAAAGCTCGTTCCTGTACCCCAACTTCACTTGTATTCATTTGTACGGTTTTGAAAAACAACCTTTCCAATTACCAAAGTATGTTTCACCCTTATTATTTGCCGTCAAAGTGCTCAAACAAAATATTGTTGTAAATGAATTACATTTTGTTTCTAAGAAAAAGGCATCACTTTTCAGTTACCCTTACTCTATTAGGCATTTAATTTATAAAGTAAAAAATGTTATAGATTCCCTGGAAAGGGAAATTCCGTCGTTTGGATTTCTGCAAGATGACAAATGGAAATACAATCCCCTAAGAATTATCTCGATACTGAAGAAACAAGTGGGGTTATCAACTTATGTGCATGAAATTAAATCTAAAATAGATAAGATGGCCAATATCTTACTACCTACGGATAGTATTGTACAAACTGTGACACATGAATCTACAAAGAATAAAGGTATCGATCACCTTGTTTAGGGTCCACTAAAGTGAAAATGCAGGAAACCAATATGGAGCAGCCAATACCTATTCCATCAGCCTCTACAACAAAAATAAAATTAGAGGTTTTAACTCTGACTGCAACATCACGATGGGTGAGAGAGAAAGGAGATGGCGTCGATATTGATCTATTCGAGGAAGAAATAGAACAATTCAGCAAGGAGATGCAACAATCTATTGATGACACAAGGAAAAAGGATTCTAGAGCATAGGCCCTTGGCATTAAGGATAATTTGACTGAAGGAAAACCAATAATGACAATGGTAGTACATAATTAGCTCTATTGTCTAAGCAGTCTCAGTCGAAATAAGATGCAACACTCAAGGACTCGGTCCCCACATTTAGAACCTGATTTATTTGTGCTACCTATTTTAAAACAAATACTTTAAGCCTCACAATAGTTTAGCTAGAGAAATGAGAGAATCAATAGATGATAGGATCTCAGACCTCTTCTTTAGCTATAATTTTGGAAAAGTGTCAGATACATATGTAATCAACTTGCATCGACAAGGAGGAGAAATTGTAGCCAAGAGCTTACTTGATTCAACAACGAGGAATAGAAGGATGCAAACGATGTTTGAATTTTTTTTTGACTAGTTACACATAGCGTAGGTAGATATAAGAACTAGAGATAATCTAATTAAATAATTGGAAGATAATGTGATTTGACAATTTGGTTAACCTAGAGAAGTTGGGACATTTAAGAAATTACTATAAGAAAATGAGAAGGAAATCAAGAGCCTGTAGACCATTATGAAGATACCAGATCATGACCCGCAAATATTTATCCAATATTTTAAAAGGAATGAAGAGGTTGAAACTCATTTGAAAGAGATGAGAACATCCTTACGACTTAAAGAGGAAAAACGTAAAGAGGTACTTAGACAAATGGAAGTATTGAAAGAAGAATCCTACCCCAAAGAGGAACACCACCTAAAACTTCTAGCAGAATATAAAAATAAAATTGATCAAAACCTCAATACATCCCAAGCATCTGAAGCTGAGGAATCAAATCTCCTTCACATCAAAATATCTCAGATAGAAAAAGAGCTAAAAGAGGCTAGATTGGAGAAGAAAAGAGTAGAACATAGAGGGGAAAATTTAACAAACCAAAGTAATGACATAATTGAACATATTCAGAACACACTTAAGCATAAACAAGGTGAGGTTAAAACCCCGTAGGAGATAATTAGAGTTACCCTCTAGGAATACAAATTCTAATAAAAGCCAAAGAATAAATATGGAGGAAGATTAAACAAAATATCTCCACAGTAAGAGCTTACATGAAAATCCTTTCTGACTATGAGAAATCCATCATTAAAAGTGCCAATCTAGACGCCAAAGGCACAACTATAGTACTGGAGGAAAGATTAAAGGACATCAATTCACTTATCGATTTCATCAATACCCTAGAGGAAGAAACACTAGCAGAGCCGCGTTTACCTCCAAGAGATCAATGTATTTTGTCCCTTTGCTTGACAAAAGAGAAGCATATTCGATGCAACTTATGTTATGAAACCAACTCACAAAAATATAGAAAAGATAGATCAACGCCTTAGAATTCAACCTATTCAAGGGGGAAACCTCCTTTACATTACATAAATGAACAATTCTTGTATGATACAAATGACAAGACCTCCTTTCTATATATAGGAGTCGAAGGGGTCATAATATAATTAGAGCTAACATAACAATAATAATGTAAGGATATAATAATAACAATAGTGGGCTTCTATGGGGCACAATAATAACAATACGGGGACTACATGGGCACAACAATATAATTAAGGGGGTTGTACTAATAATAATAAGGGGTTATGCTAGTAGTATAGGGACCTAACATGCCCCTCTCCTTCAAAAAGTGTTGTCCTCAACGCTTGAGTAGTTCTTGATGCTTCTATATAGAATTCTTGTCCTCCCATGTGGAATCTTCAGCGGGTAAGGTCTTCCACATGATGAGATACTTTGAAATTGATCGATTTCGTAGCTGTCGGGTTCTTGTTTCTGTGGCTACCCCAGGTTCCAATATGATTTTTCCTTCCTCGTCAAGTTCTGGAAATATTGTTTGACTTGGGATCTTCTGCAACTTTTGAATGAGTGGCTAGATTTCTTCATCCTTCTTCCATTCATCCCTTGCTTCGTTTATCCAATCTAGTCAGATAATAGAAATAACACAAAATAATGCTTCCTCACACTCATCATTTCTTGAGAGTGTATCTACAACAACATTTTTCTTCCCATTTTTGTAGATGACTTCAAAGTCATAACCCAACATATTTTTGACCCATTTTTTTGTTCCTCTAAAGATAATCTTTGTTCTAACAAGTATTTAAGACTATCATGATCCATTTTTACCTTGAAGTGTCTTACCATTAGGTAAGGTCGCCATTTCTTAAGTGCATGTAGTATTGCCAACATTTCCTTTTCATAAATAGCTTTCTTGAGATGTAGTCGTAAAAATACCCAATCACCTACATGAGAACTTTCACTGCGATGTTGATTTGCCTGTTGTTTCATTCGATTATGAACCAAAGTGGCGTTATCCTTTCAAAGTTGGAGAACTTGTTGTTGATGCTCGATGTGATCTTTCAGTGCTAGAATCTTTTTCTTCTCGATATGTCCTTCTATCTTGAGAGTTTGAGGAGTGGTAATTTCTTCCAATGAATTACAAGATATGGTCGAATTCATTACTTGATGCTCCATGTGATCTTTCACTTCTTGAACATTTTTCTTCTTGATATGTCCTTCTATCTTGATAGTTTGAGGAGTGGTAATTCCGGCCAATGAATTACAAGATATGATCGGATTCATTTCTTCTTTCTCAATGTGATATTTCACTTCTTGAACCTTTTTCTTTTTGATATGTCCTTCTATCTTGAGAGTTTGATGAGTGGTAATTCATGCCAATGCTTTACAAGATATGGTCAGATTCATTTCTTATTTCTTTGGGGTTGGTCCCTGGTGTATATCCTCTTCTTTTGATATTTCTTGATACTTTTCTTCCTCCTCTTCATAATCTATGTAAAATAATTTCTTCTCACCACACTTATGACCTTTAGTGTATTTGCTATCACAATTGTAACAAAGCCCTTTTTCTCTTTTTTCTTCCAATTGCTGTGTTGTAAACCTTGTAGGTTGTGGAAGACTAGGAGAAAAAACACTTCCATAATTATAGTTGTGAGTGGTGGGATTCCTTGTTTCCATCATTTCGCTTTCAATTTTTCTTGCCAACCTGAATGCCTTCCCCAATGAATCAGGTTCCCAAAGACGAACTCACGTTGAATGTTATCCTTTAAATTCCCTATGAAGATATCAATCCTTTGCTTCTCTAGAATATCATTTACCCTTATATTCAATTTTTGAAAGTCCTCAATGTGCTTTTCCATTGAACCCTTTTGTTTGAGATTTATCAATTGGCTAAAGAATGTGTTTCTCTTTGTGTCCTCATAATGTGCTATCATTTCCTCCGTGAAATTGACCACATGACAAGTGGTTTACGAGAACAAAGCCCTTGATACCATAACAATTGGTTCGGTTCTAAATAATTAGATGCAATACATACCTTTTGTAACAGTGGTACACCCTGTAGATCAAACTATTTCTCCATCTGTAGTATCCAATTTACCGGATCCTTGCCATCAAAATTCCTCATCTTGCTTTTTCTTGATTTTAGGAGCTCAATCTTGAAACAATTGTAACTATGTAATTTCAGATATTTAAGTTCTAAAATTTCGATCTATAATAGCCCTCTGCGTCCTCTTTCTAACTCCACAAGTCTAATGGCAATTGGATTCCCAATGAAATATTTATTCCCAGTTTCCCGTGATGACCTAATTATATACTATTTCAGTAGAGTGAATTTGTATGACATACCACGTATCACTGTTTCAATATTAGGTTATGAAAATTATACCCAAACAAAATAAATTCTGTCCTCTTTTTGTGACTTCTTATGAAATTTCAATCTGATGCTCAAAGAGAAAGTTATGATGATCTTCCCAAGATCACCTATTTGGAATGTAAGTCAGGAGTCTGCAAAAACCCTAACTTCCTCAAATCATATCTCCGAAGATATACCGAGACAAGGTCTGAAATTCGGATCCTAAGTTCAGAATGATTTTGGCTCCAAAGGGTTTTTTTTTAGCTTCTAAAACATCATAGAAAAAAGTTATATTAACAATTCCACGATGCCCTGTTTGGAGCAGTGAAACCCTAGAATCCAAAGCTCTGATACCAAATGTTATGAAACCAGCTCACAAGAAGATATAAAAGAATTCAGCCTATTCGAGGGGGCAACCTCCTTTACATTACACAAATGAACAATTGTTGTATGATACAAATGACAAGACCTCCTTTCTTTATATAGGAGTCTAAGGGGTCATAATATAATTAGAGTCGACATAACAATAATAATGTAAGGGCAGAATAATAACAATAGTGGGCTCCTATGGGGCACAATAATAACAATACGGGGACCACATGGGCACAACAATATAATAAAGGGGTTGTACTAATAACAATAAGGGGCTACACTGGTAGTATAGGGACCTAACAGCTTATGTGGGAATATTTTGACAAGGCTTCTAAAAAAATTGATGATTTTAGAGCCGACTGAAGTTATCTCAATATATTTAGCGTACAATCCTTCTGGAGAAAAGAAAAATGGCTGATATCCTATGAAGAATTTTGCGACTAGTTGAGGAGTATAGAGTAAGACCTTGGCTGCTTAACCATATAGGGAGGAGTGAGTCTCACCATCCATGGTGGTGAACACTCTTTATAGAGATTTTACGATTCTAGTTGGAATTAATAAGCTGGTACAAAATTTTCATATGACACAGTGCCAAATCAGATCTCGTTTGGTTGTGGTCATAAGAAAATATAAAAACATGCCCTAGTTAAAAATTGCGGAAAGGGATCAAATTGCTAAGGTGAGGAAGAATTTGAAACAAAGTCTTACTTTGGAACAAATACCTTCAACTACTCAAGCAGTTCAACTTGTTCAACCGATGCAAATGGTAACATATCAACTTGAAGACTGGAGTTAGATAACTTTGACCACAACTCAAACTCCGGTGGAGAAGATGTATGGGACCCATAATCTCTCTCCTACGGGAACATCAAAGAAATTTAAAATTTCAAAGTCGTAGAGGTGACCATAATGTTTAAGTTGTTTATTTGAAAATTAAGTTGTTTAATTTTAATTCAAACATTTATTTAAGTCCAAGACAATTATTTGTTAGGTTATTATTTAACATCCTATTTCCCGTAATGTGGGGGGGGGGGGGGGGGTTGTTGACAAAAGAGAAATTTTTGGTTTTCATAGTTCTGATTGTACATGTTACACATACTTTTATCGTGTGAATGAAATTACTCTACATTTTTGATAAACTTCTTTTATATGTGTATGTGTTTGTATATGACAGCTGAAGAGTTGAATGTAGGATTTGATCTGTGTTCAATATTCCTTTTCTATTTGGTATTTTCATGTTTTGATATTATATTATCAAATTGAAAGATTTGATAATAAGCTTTTTATTGATACTGGTTTAGAAGCTTACCTCTAAAACTAATGTTAGTATTCACTTAAACTTATCTTCAATTGCTACGTTATGTATATCTTGTGTAATTCGTTTGTATTTGAGATATTAGTTAAAATATGAAATCTATATGTTTCCTCATTTGTCTTCATGATTTTAGAATCTCAATATTTACTATTGGATTCACCTATCGTAGGAGAATGGAATTGAGAGATTAAAAATACTTGCACTTGTTGAATTATTCTCACCTTATTTTTGGGTGTGCTATTATCTCACGTACTTGTAATCGTTGCGTCCATATTTATACTTGTTTTTATTAAGTTGCATCAATTTTCCTTTATTTATAGTGTTTTGGGTTTTATCATACATGCATGAGTTGTATCATTCAACAAATTTTATTAATTAACATTCCTTCTATTAATATAGCAATATTACTACGACGTTTCAAATTACTATTATCTGACCTTATTATATTCTCTTTTATGAAAATCATATAAGTATTGTAAGTGATACCCCCTCTGGCTATTGGTGGTTAGCCTATAACGTCTAGAGTGGTAGGGATTTTGAGTCCTCAGTGAATGCATCCTTAAATTGTTCTACTCTTGGAACAATTTGAGGGCCAACATTCTTTTGGCACTGTTGTCAAGGAGTGACTGGTTTAAATCTACTAGATGACTAATCCTAACCCTTTACAACCAAATATTATTTTTGGGTTGGAAGATCAATTCAACATTTTGAATGGTCTATAGGAACTCTCCTTGTAGGTATCCCATGAGTTCCAAAAATATTCATCGAAATTGGGAAGTATTGGCACAAGAGGATGAGCATGCCCAACCAAATCCAAATGTTTCTAGACGAAAACAATAATCGAGAATATGAGTTCGTGATGAAAGTGCACATTTGTTGTCAACCGAGTACTCTACTAATCACATCTCAGTTTTGTGGCTTTATGATACCTTATTGGGTTTCTTAAATCAATTTAAAACTTAAAAGGATATTATACTTTTATTAAAAAGAAATAAAAAGAGGAAAATAATAACAAAATAGAATAGTAAAATAATAATATCTACTTACTTGTATCATTGGTGATTTTCAATTTGGATACTCCCCGAAGATTGACTAAGCCTACGTCTGAAATAAGCCATACTCCTTTAAAACATCCATACCTATTGGTCACTATTTCTAATACAAGGTGACCTCTCGACGAATTCAGGCACAATCATCCTTTGTCCCTTAATCCAAGGATACAAGAAAGTTCTCAACAACTTCTCTCCACTTTTGAATCTTACTGACTACCTTCATCAACAATTTTTCATTCTACACTTCGATCTTTTTTTCTTCCTTCTACTCCGGGAAATAGCCCTCCACCTTCCGCTTATCAATCCTTACCTCCTTCACCTCCTTCACCTCCACCCATGAATGCTCCAGTAAACAACCACTACCGCCCCCTTGATATTTAGGGGCTTATTAATGACATACCCCCTAAATATGATAAGAACCTACCCAAGTTTTACAATGAAGGGGAAATAACTGTAGAAGATCGTGTAGTTAAATTCCTAGATTACTGTGAAAACCTTGGTGCTGAGTATGATGACATTTACATGTGGCTTTTTGTGCAAAGTCTAGAGGGGGAGGCTCAAAAGTGGTTCAAGACTCAAACTCCCAACAATATTAACACAATGGATAGGTTGGTCAAATTATTTCTGAAAAATTTCGGCATAAAGAAATGTAATCAACTGTGTCTGGCTGAATTCTCCACTTTAAAACTCAAGCATGATGAGTCAGTTTCTAATTTCAACGAAAGATTTACGAAATGTTACAAATTGATGCTAACTGATGTTTGACAATCTGATATCATAATTTTTTTTTCTTACTCCATGACTCTTGATGATGATCTATCATATGCCTTGCAAGAGAGGGATCCGACTACTCTAGTTGATGCCCAATCCAAAGCCTATGCCTGTGAAGGAAATCTTATTGCCACTAGGAAATGATCATATTGTGATAGTTAATCTGAATTGAAAAAGAAAGTTTCCGAGACATCTCCTTAGATCCCTACCTCTTTATCTTCCCAGGACCAAAAGATAGAAGAAATGTCAAAGCTCATCAAATCCTTGACTAATAAGATTCAACGCCTTGAAGTCGAGAATGGGGTAGTTCCACCCTCTCTTATTAATCCTCCTGTCCGACGAAATTTTCGTTTGAATGCACCGAATATAAATCTAAATTTCCCACTAAGAAATCAAATTCCTTACCGCCATCGTAACCCTCCCCAAATATCACAAAGAGGGAAACGACTAGAAGAGCCTCCTATTCATACCCCTCTAAGAAATAATGTCAATCTCGTCGAAGAATATGATGATGAGGTGGCTAGCCAATTGATGAATCCCGAGGAAGAGGACTATCCAAATATAAATTATTAATTCTTTTGACGTTTGAGCCCAAAACCTAACTGATTATGTAAAATGATATTTTTGGGATCCTCAACTTCAAAATTTTGCTGAACAATTAGAAGCACAATTTTAGCATAAATACAACCTTATGCCTAGGAAGGATCACATTCCTTAAAACTAATCACCTTCCCAACCTTTCCCTTTTAATCAGAGACCATCCATGCCAAATAATCCTCTCTCTCATGACTTTGATCCTCACTATGAACATAAATTTAATTTACAAAATGAACTAAATAAACTTAAGATTGGTATGCCCTTAGCCAAAGTTGTTAGACTCCCTACTTATAAACAAGAAATATATATTTTTTTATAACTTACCACCTTCCTCCCTAGGAAATGGAAATGAAATACATTATCAACATACAAGATGATGCTCCTAAGATCACTCTTGCACCTTTAAATGAAAAACATGATAATTTAGTACTCCCTTTCTACATCAGTTTAAAAATCCATGATTAGAATCTGCATAATTGTATGCTAGATTCAAGAGCCTCATATAATTTTATGTCTAAATAAGTTATGGATAAGTTTAGGTTAGACATTACTTGGGAATATAAGGATTTGTATTCCTACGACTATTGAAGGGTTAAGTGTCTAGGGGTAATTAAAGACTTGGTTTTGGTTGTAGCTCAAGTTCCCATTAAAAGTATTGTCAAGGATGTAGTGGTGGCTGATGTGCCACTTAATTATGGAATTCTCTTGTTAAGGAGTTGGAGTGCTAAACTCAGTGATTCGCTGCAACTCGACCTTTCTTATGCGACCATACAGTTTTCAGGGGAGGGGGGGAATGTCTCATTTATCGAGAGTCTATATTGAACTATACTATCAGCTCTGAGTAACATCCTGAAAAATTCGCCAGTTTGCACATTTGATGATAACATGGGAAATTTTATCTTTGCTCTTTCCGACGAAGAAAAAACCCTTATTCACAAAAAAGATTCCCTGATCAATTTACCCAAAGATTCCAATGCCATTTGGAAGATGTACTTCAATGGTGCTTCCTCCAGGGTAGGGTCAGGTGCAAGGGTTGTGTTTATACCACCATCTTAATGTAATACAACCTTTTATTTTAAGTTAAATTTCGAAACTACTAATAATATAGCCGAGTACGAAGCACTAGTGCTTGGATTAGAAACAACACGAAAACTTAATATTCAGAACTTATCAATTTTTTGCGACTCTGAATTAATTATTAAACAAGTAACCAATAAATTCCAAACCAAGCACCCTAGATTGCGTGCATATAGAAATCAGGTCTGGGACTTGATCGATAATTTCTTTTCTACAATCAATTTCACTACTATACCTAGAGAAAATAATCAATTAGTAGATGCACTCACAGTTATTGTGGCTACCTTCGTACCTCCTATTGAGCCTAAGTTGAAATTCAAAATTGAGATCCTATACTGACCCTCCATACCTGATAATATTAAACATTATCAAGTGTTTGAGGTTGATCATGAAATAAAGAGGTTTGTTGAATTAATTGGTGAATTTTTAGAGCACTGTATAGATGAATATGACGAAGAGGACCAAATAAGTTATGATACAACATGTCTCAAAGCCGAAATTGAAAAACATGACATTATCCAATTGAAAAATAATTATATCCCTATAGGATTAATCCCTTTAGAGAAAAGTTTTGACCACAATGATGCTGTTGCAAACTTGACATTAAAACCCCCTAATATTGATATAGAACCAATGAACATTTCCCATGGAGGGGAAAAAATTGATTAATTTATTGTGAGTTTTACCGTCTAAAATAAAAAACAATATATCAACCTTCTATCTAAATACACCGATGTTTTCACTTGGTCTTATGACGATCTTAAGATGTACGATCAGAGCATTATCAAGAATCACATTCCACTAAAATAAGGGGTTAATCCTTTTAGGAAAAAGCTCCGACATATTAACCCTCTCCTACTCCCTCCTACTGAAAAAAAAATAAAGAAGCTTCTTGATGCTAAAATAATCGTTCCCTTGAGTTACTCTAATTGGGTAGCCAAATTGGTTCCCGTTAGGAAGAAGAATGGTGAGATTAGGTTGTGCATAGACTTTGGAATTCTCAATTGAGATTCTTTAAAGGACAACTATCCTTCGCCAAAAATGGATAGTATCCTTCAGTAAGTTGTTGGATCAACACAAATTTCTATGACGGATGGAATTTTTCGATATAACTAGATCACTGTCCATAAAGATGATATGTATAAAACAACCTTTACTACTCCTTGGGGAACATTTATGTATCAAAAAATGCCTTTCGGATTAATGAACATAGGGGCTACTTTCCAGAGGGCAATGGACATCGGTTTCGCTAATGAAAAATATCTATTTATAGTCATTTATTTAGAGGATATGACTATATTTTCATAGAGCAATGAACAACATCTGAAACATCTAGAGATAATTTTTCAAAAATGTCGAAGGTATGGCTTATCTTTAAACCCAAAGAAATATTTCTTTGCAATTACTGAGGGTAAACTATTAGGACATATTGTATCTTAACATGGGTAAGGATTGGCCCAGAAAGAGTGTAGGCAATCCAAACACTCCCACTTCCTCGTACCAAGAAAGAAGTACAAGCCTTTTGGGCAAGATCAATTTTCTTTGAAGATTTATTCCAAATTTTGCTGAAATTGTTAAAAATATAACACGCATGCTCAAGAAGGGAAATGATATAAAATGGAATGAAGTAAAAAAATATTTTGAAAGAATTAAAAGTTCTATTATATAAGTGGCAGTCCTTATTAGTCCCGACTATAAAAAGAATTTTATTATCTTCCCTTTCGCCTATGAACATATTATAGCGGCTGTTGTATTACAAAAGAATCCGCAAGGGTATGAACAACCTGTTTCTTTTTTTAGGAAATCCCTTCAACACTCCGAACTCAAATTAATATAAATGAGAAATCAGTTTATTCTTTAGTCAAAACCCTTAAGGTATTCTGAGAATACATTTTACCAGGCAGGTCAATTATTTATCTCCCACACCTTGTAGCAGAGGATATTTTGTTGCCACATGATACTGAAGGGAGACGAGGGAAATGGATAGCTAATGTTCAAGAGTACGACCTGGAACTAAAACCCATTAAAATCATTAAAGTCCAAGGACTGCCCAAATTATTAATTGAAGCTAACTTCAATGCATTAGGAATAAATCAATTTACCCTTGTGACCCTAACTGAAGTAACTGAATATCAACAGGATAAGTAGTCACTGTTGCTACTAACTCACTCAGCTCCTACCACTGTCAACTCAAATTTTACCTCATCTGAGTGGTATAAAGACATCATTATCTACCTTTAGACGCTACATTTTCCTAGTCAACTGAGTAAATCCGCTCGATGTTCATTGAAATTAAAAGCTGTAAATTATTGTATCATAAATGGTAGGTTATATTGGAAAGACCCAGTAGGTGTACTCCTCAATTGTATATTACCTGCTCAAGTTGATTATCTGATTACCCAACATCATAGTGGGGTGTGTGCTGACCATTTTTCATGGAGGACCACTGCTCATAGGATCCTCCAGAGCAGATTGTATTGGCCCACCCTTTTCAAGGATGTAAATAGGAAAATAAGAGCTTATCATTTTAGAGTCATATTTTCACAGGAAAGTAAAATATTGCATCATTACCTTTGAAACCATTATAACTGAAGCCCCTTTTCAGCAATGCAGTTTAGATTTTATCGAAGAAATCCATCCCCCTGCCAGTGGTTAGCACCGCTAGATAATTACAGCTACAGATTATTTTACCAAATAGTTTTAGGCTATCCCATTGAAGAAGTTCAATGATAAGGTAGTTATGTATTTCTTGATTGAGAATATATTCTCATGATTTGGTTTCCATCGAAATATTATAGCTGACAATGCCAATCCTTTTTACTCAACAGCCTTCCAAAACTTTTGTGATAATTATGAAGTCAGGCTTGGTCATTTGAAACCCTATTATCCTCAGGGAACGATCTCACTGAATCAACTAATAAAAAAATTATGAAAATATTGAAGAAATCCTTACACTCAAAAGAGCGTAATTGGAATGCAGCATGAAAGTATATCATATGGGCAGACATGATTAGCACAAAGAAGTCTATTGACATCTCACCTTTTCATTTAGTCTATGGACTAGATGTTGTCTTTTCTCTTTATATCGGCATGAACATTATGAAAAATTTACAAGAAATAAATGAAGAACCTAACGGTTCCCAATGACGAATTAATCAAATGATCCAATTACATCAAGAAATAGAACAAGCATATGAAAGAATTAATAAACACCAAGCCAATGTTAAACCGATGTTTGACGAACGTGCAAAGGATATGACTTTTCTTCCTGGTGATTGGGTCTTAAAATGGATAAGAGGAACGAAGAGCCCAACAAACAAGGGAAATTCGATATCTTATAGCTGGGCCCCTTCGTTATTGATCGGGAAGAAGGGTAAAACTCATTTTCCCTCAATAATTTTGAAGGAGAAGAAATTGGCCATGTTGTAAATGGCCAATTTCTTAAACATTACATCACTTATTGAGTCTTTCATAATATATATATATATATATATATATATATATATATATATATATATATATATATATATATATATATATATATATATATATATCTATATATATATATATATATCTATATATATATATATATATATATATATATATATATATATATATATCTATATATATATATATATATATATATTGACATTATGTATACACACATGTTTTTTGTTCCATTAATGAAAAAAAATAAAAAATAATATATAATATTTATATAATGAAACTTAAGTCATGAGTGATATCTTCATAATCTCTATAATTGTGCATAATCTCTAATGATTGAACCTCTTGGTTTTGGGAATTGACTGTCAAGATTAATCTCTAAAACCCTACTAACACTACTTATATTCCCTAGAGGTCCCTTATATAATTACATATCTTTTTAAAATCTTATGGGATCTCTGATGCTATTGTGACTTTTAGTCTTGAAGCTGTAAAATAAATATCCTTCCTCCTTCATGTATAGTTTCACCATTCGACTATCCTTCACAACATATAACCAACCCTTCTTGAAATGGGGTATACTGATAATCTCTGCCAGGGCTATGGACGCTTGCTAGAAATAGAGCAAGGTTAGTGGTACTGGTTTTCCTGTGTGTAATCTACCCACTCCCTTGTATTGTGATTTTCGATAGGTATGCTAGTGACTCTGTCAGGGCTATGGACACTCATTGGTAGCGAAGCAACATTCAGTGTCAAATATCGTGAAGGGGTGTCCTTGAAAATATTATGATTTATCTGCTTTCAGCTCATAATTTCTTTACCATAAGGTGTGGAAAGTCCTAGGTATATCCGAGTCACGTAATTTATATTATACTTCCAGTCGACACTAATTCCATCTTTATTACTAAATTGGCTAACCTTGTTTCAGTCATTCTATCGCTCAACCTATACGAATTTTCTTATGAGCTATTGCACAATTAATATATTATAGAGTCATTATTTTTATGCACATATAAAATAAATTAAAATTAATCAATGGAAAATTTAAAGAAATATCACATTTAAGCTACAAGAGAGAATAAAAAGGAAACTCATTTTGGTCAGAAAAATTAGACTCTCCATTCTTATTAATAAACCATTAAAACATCAAATTATTTAAAGAAAATCATTCTCTTTTAAACAAGTAATGCTTGTATTACATTTTGATGAGTTGAACATACATTAAATATAATGAACTGTGAGTTCAAAAAACATAATCCATCAAACGTGTGAATAACCAGTTCTTAAAGGTCTGTCATATTTATAATTTAGACTAAATTAATATCATAACGTAGTTTCTTGTATAGAGCTGCTTGATGCTACAAAAATATATCTATCTCATAACTTGAATTACGCCTCTCCTAAAATTATTCGAGTCTGTAGGAGGCGTGCTTCCAACAACCTCCCCTGCTCTCACTTGTTGGACAATGTTGTAAACTCTTGGTAGGAGAGCCAACCTATCCTCAATTCGCGTCACACGTTCATCCATTGCTTCCAGTAAATGCAACAACCTATCCAACTTCTCATGAAGTGTCTCACACCTTCCTCTGCTTCCTCCTGCAACACCAACCATTTTTGAAGTAGAATCAACTTACCATGAGCAATCATAGATGATGGCCTATACTTAGAGTGACCGTTTCGTTATAGCACCCGTAATTATTTCAAGTTTTTTCTGCATTGATTTCTTTCTCTTTAATATCACATCTTCAAAATTTCGTTTGTGCCTTAGCTCGCACAAAGTTCGTTTTGGTATGAAGCTAACCCATCGAAAAGATCTCTGCCGTCGTTTTGCAGAGACTCCATAACCCAATGGGTAAGGCACCTGGTCTTCTCTCTTGATCCTCTACAAGTGAGTATTTGTTAGGTCCCTATAATATTAGTGATCCCCCCATTATTATTGTTGTTGTATCTGTTATTGTTATTATTGTGCCCCATAGAATCCCTCTATTTTTATTTTTGTGCCTTTATATTATTATTGTTAGGTCGGCTTGGTTATATTGTGACCCCGTAGACTCCTATATATAGAAAGGAGTTTTTTTCATTTCAATCATCTAAGTATTGTTCATTTGTGTAATGTAAAGGAGGTTTCCCCCTCGAAGAGGCTTATTTCTAAGGCATTGATCTATCTTTTTGTGAGTTGGTTTCATAACATTTGGTATCAGAGCTTTGGATTCTAGGGTTTCGCTGCTCCAAACAGGTCATTGTGCCATTTTCGCTTTAACTTTTTTTCTGCGATGTTTTAGAAGCTAAAAAAAACACATTTGGACCAAAATAGTTTTGAACTTTGGGTCCAAATTTCAGAGATTTTCTCGCTATATTTGAGGAGATATGATCTGAGGAAGTTGGCGTTTTAGCAAACTCCCGAATTACATTCCAAATAGGTTACCTGGGAAAAATCGTCATAACTATTGTTTTGAGCATCAGATTGAAATCCCATAAGTGGTTTCAAAAAGCGGATGGCCTCTAGTTTTTTGTGTATCAGTTTCAAGTACTAAGGTCAAAACAGTGACACGTGGCACGTTGTACAAGTTTTCTCTATTGAACTAGTCTATAATCAGGTCACCGTGGGAGATTTGGCATAACTCTTCCTTGGAGAATCCAATTTTGATAAGATTGGTGGCAGTGGAAAGAGGACGCAGAGGGCTACAACAGGGCATGATTTTAGAACTGGGAGATCCAAAATTACATAGGTACATCAGATTCAATATCGAGCTCCTACAAGTGAAAAAAGGTGTGTAATTTTTAAATTTTTGCATAATCTTGGTTTGAAAAATTAGTTTGAAGGAATTCAAAGGGCATAATGAAGCATTATTATCAGTAATTTATGCCCCGAAGAAAGAAAATGGAAACACCTAGTAAGCAACCTGAAAGCTCTAGCATGACTATGAAGAAGAGGAAGAAATGCAACATGCTATATCAATATTACGAAACTAAGTGCAACAATTTTCACTCGCACAAAAGGAAACATAAAATAAGATGGATGGTTTGAAGAAAGACGTAGAAGCTAAGATGGATGGTTTAAAGAAAGGCGTAGAAGCTAATACGAATGACTTGGAAGCTAATATGGATGGCGTGGTAACTAAGATGGATGGCGTGGAAGCTAAGATGAATGGCATGGACGCTAATATGGAAGCTAAGATGAATGGCATGGACGATAAGATGGAAGAATTGAAGATAAATTTGAATAAGTTGCTACAAGAAATGGTCACTAATGGTGAAAGGGTAGTAAAGGAAACTCATGATGAGAACAAAATAAATGTTAATCATGATTTCATAGACTCTAATGTTGGATTGAAGACTCACCATGTTCCAAAAATCGATATGAGGAAGTTTGATGGCAAGGATCCCGGAACATGGATACTACAGATGGAGCAATTTTTTGATCTCCATAATGTGCAAAACACACAAAAGGTACATATTGCAACTTTATATTTGGAACCAAATCAGTTTGTATGGTATCGATGGATTTGCTCTTGTAAACAAATTGTCACTTCAGAATTTTTTACGGAAGAAATGATAGCACATTATGAGGATACAAAAAGCAACACCTTTTTAGCTAATTGATAAATCTCAAACAAAAGGGTTCAATAATGGAGCACAATGAGGACTTCCAAAAATTGAACATAAGGGTAAAAGATATTCCAGAGGAGCATATGATTGATGTGTTCATAGGGAATTTAAAGGATAATATCCAACATGAGGTTCACCTTTGGGACCTTGATTCATTGGATAAGGCATTCAGGTTAGCAAGAAAAATGGAAAGAAAAATTATGGCAACCAGGAAGCCTACCACTCACAACTATAAAGATGGAAGTGTTGCTGCCCCTAGCCTTCCACAACCTACAAGGTTGACACCACAACAATTGGAAGAAAAAAGAGCAAAAGGGCTTTGTTACAGTTGTGATAACAAATACACTAAAGGTCATAAGTGTGCTGAGAAGAAATTATTCTACATAGATTGTGAAGAGGAGGAAGAAAATGAATAAGAAATGTCAAAAGAAGAGGATATACTCCAGGAAAAAACCCTAGATAAAGAAGAAATGAATCCGACCATATCTTGTAATGCATTGGCTGGAATTAACACTCCTCAAACTATCAAGATAGAAGGACATATCAAGAAGAAAAAGGTAATAGTGTTGATTGATTCGGGAAGTACCCATAATTTTATTCATTGTAAGATAGAAAAGGAATTGTATTGATTCCTATATCCAACACCAGAGTGTCAAGTGATGGTTGCAAGTGGAGGAACCATAAATTGATCTGGAAAGTGCTATAATATCAAGTTATCCATGGGAGAATATGTATTGAATAGCCCAATGCTTTCCATTCCAATGGGTGGTGCTGATGTTGTACTAGGAGTCCAATGGCTACGATCCTTGGGTACAATAGCTTTTAATTTTCAAGAAATTTTCATGAAATTTTCTACTGAAGGAAAGGAAGTTGAATTAAGGGGTATTGTAGGGAAACAGGGAAAGATAATCAACTCTAACGGTTTGACAAAGCTTCTAAAGAAGGAAAAACGAGGAGTAATTGCACAATTATGTTCGCTAGAGGTTCCCACATCGAAATCATCTATTTCTCTAGATCCAAAAAGTCTTGGACAATCATTCCAAGGTATTTGAGACTCTCAAAGGTCTCCCACCTAGTCGTGATCATGATCATGCTATTCATTTGATTCCATGAAGTTTTCCTCCAAACATTAGGCAGTAAAGATATCCCTATGCCCAAAAGAGTGAAATTGAACTTATGGTTGCAGAAATGCTAGAGGCTGGTATAATTCAACCTAGTCAAAGTTCTTTCTCTGCTCCAGTAGTATTAGTTCAAAAGAAGGATGGATCATGGCACATGTGTCCAGATTATAGGGAGATCAACAAGATCACTATTAAAGATAAATTTCCCATTCTTGTCATTGATGAATTATTGGATGAATTGCATGGATCAATTTACTTCACCAAGTTGGATCTTTGTTCAGGATATCATCAAATCAGAATGAAGACTGAAGACATTCTAAAAACAACATTTAGAACTCATGAGGGTCATTACGAATTTTTGGTCATGCCTTTTGGCCTTACTAATGCACCTTCTACATTTCAAGGTTTGATGAATTCCATTTTCAAACCCTTCCTTATAAAATTTGTGTTAGTATTTTTTGATGATATACTAATCTACAACAAGTCTTGGAAGGATCATGTCCAACATGTTGACATGGTGCTCAAACTATTGGAGGAGAAACAATTATATGCCAAAATCTCCAAACGTTTCTTTGGAGTACAAGAGGTGGACTATCTGGGTCATATTGTATCTCATGAAGGTGTTAAGGTAGATCCTAGCAAAATTAAAACCATTAAGGAATGGAAAATCCCACATCCATAAAGCATCTACGAGGATTTCTCGGGTTGACAGGGTATTATTGCAAGCTTGTTAAGAATTATGGGAGAATAGCAGCACCTCTGACAACATTATTGAAGAAAGATGCATTTTCATGGACTCCAGAAGCAACAGAGGCCTTTGAACATATTAAAGAGGCAATGTGCCAAGCACCAGTCTTAGCTACACCGGACTTCACAAAAATATTTATTGTGGAATGTGATGCCTCAGGAAATGGAATCGATGCTATTTTCATGCAAGAAGAAAGACCCATTGCTTTCGAAAGTCGTCCAATCAAAGGAAAGTATTTACACAAAGATATTTATGAGAAGGAATGTTGGCAATACTACATGCACTTAAGAAATGGCGACCCTACCTAATGGGAAGACACTTGAAGGTAAAAACAGATCATGATAGTCTTAAATACTTTTTAGAACAAATATTACCTTTAGAAGAGAAAAAAAATGGGTCACAAAGATCTTGGGTTATGACCTTGAAATCATCTAAAAAAAGGGAAGAAAAATGTTGTCGCAGATGCACTCTCAAGAAAGGATGAGGATGTGGAAGCATTTCTTTGTGATATTTCTATTATCCAACCAGATTGGATAAACAAAGCAAGGGATGAATGGAAGAATGATGAGGAAGTGTGGGCACTCATTTAAAAGATACAACAAGATCCCAATACATCTGGTACATTTATCTGGAAAAATTATTCGTTATGGTACAAGGATCGGGTATATCTATGTAAGAATTCCCAACTCAAACAAAAGATTCTTAGGGAATTTCACACCTCTCCCTTAGGAGGGCACTCAGGATTTCTAAAAACCTTCCACAGGGTTAAGAAGGATTTTTTTGGGATGGCCTTAAATCAGATATTCAAAATTTTGTGGCAGATTGTTTGGTTTTCCAACAAAATAAAGTTGAAACAATTAAGACTCCAGGACTATTATAACCTTTATCCATTCCAAGCCAAAGATGGGAGGAGGTTTCAATGGATTTTATCACAGGTTTACCCAAGTCTGAAGGAAAGAGTGTTATCATGGTGGTAGTGGACAGACTTACCAAGTATGCACCCTTTTGTGCATTATCTCATCCATTTAAAGCGAGTACAGTTTCTATTGCATTTATGGAAACAATTCAAAAGCTACATGGAAACCCAAAGATTATTGTAATTGACAGAAATTCCATTTTCACTGGAACTTTTTGGACAAAATTATTTTCTTGTCTTGGTACTCAGTTAGCTCACAGCTCATCTTATCATCCTCAATCTAATGGGAAAACTGAGATAGTAAACAAATGTTTGGAAGGATATATTCGTTGCTTTGTATATGATAAACATACACAATGGGTCAAATGGTTGCCTCTGGCTAAATGGTGGTATAACACTTCCTTCCATACTGCAACAAAAATGACTCCATTTATGGCACTTTATGGATATCATCCATCATCCATCACATCATATTTAAGAGAAAATTCTAAGGTTCAAGAAGTGGAAGATTGCATCGAGCATCAACAACAAGTTCTCCAATTCTTAAAGGATAACCTCACCTTGGCACAAAATATAATGAAATAACAGGCAAATCAACATCACAGTGAAAGAAGTTTTGATGTAGGTGATTGGGTATTCCTACGACTACTGCCATATAAAAAAATGTCCCTCAAGCAAGCTAAGAAGGATAAAAAATTATCACCAAAGTATTATGGTTCATACAAGGTGTTGCAAAATATAGGTACTATGACATACAAATTGGAGCTTCCTGTAGCTTCTCGAGTGCACCCAGTTTTCCATGTTTCATGCATAAACAAGGTTATAGGTGACAAGATTCCAGTTTAGAGAATATTGCCAGAACTTGATGAGGAAGGAAAAATCATATTGGAACCTGAAGTAGTCAAAGAAACAAGAACTCGACAGCTACGAAATAGATCAATTTCAGAGTATCTCATCAAGTGGAAGAATTTACCCGTTGAAGATTCCACATGGGAGGATGAGAATTTTATACAGAAGCATCCAAAACTACTTAAGTATTAAGGACAAAACCTTTTTTGAAGGAGAGGGGCATGTTAGGTCCCTATAATATTAGTGATCCCCTCATTACTATTGTCGTTGTATCCCTTATTGTTATTATTGTGCCCCTATTGTCCCCATATTGTTATTATTGTGCCCCATAGAATCCCTCTATTGTTATTTTTGTGCCTTTATATTATTATTGTTAG
Organism: Pinus tabuliformis; assembly: GCA_031772625.1. Classification (NCBI taxonomy): domain Eukaryota; kingdom Viridiplantae; phylum Streptophyta; class Pinopsida; order Pinales; family Pinaceae; genus Pinus; species Pinus tabuliformis. The sequence continues at coordinate 1,002,179,650 of CM062811.1, read as the reverse complement.
GTCGGCTTGGTTATATTGTGACCTCGTAGACTCCTATATATAGAAAGGATGCTTTTTCATTTGAATCATATAAGAATTGTTCATTTGTGTAATGTAAAAGAGGTTGCCCCCTCGAAGAGGCTTATTTCTAAGGCATTGATCTATCTTTTCTATCTTTTTCTGAGCTGGTTTCATAACAATATTATCCCTAGATGGAGCACGTGTTATACATGAAATTCATCCCCCTTCTAAACTTCCTAAGATAATAATGATAAATCTAATTTAAAATATTTCAACACCTTTTTAACCTGGAAGGGTGATATCAAGTTCGTAGATTTGGTTTCTTATCTTACGCCTCTCGAAATCAATGACGCAAAGTAGTTCATCATGTCAAAATATGCGTAAGTTTCAATCCTTTCCCCATTCCCAATGAAAGTAAGATTTAATTAATTTCTCAGCCTTTCAGCCGTTTGATGCGAGATAAATGCTTTGATTTACCTTATCACATGTAAACATGCACAAGCGTTAAATATTTAGCCTCCACCAAAGCTATCACAACCATTTAATTTGAATGGATCTAATGGTTGTTGATTCATATTGGGCCCAAACGTGCAAGGTAGATAATCCCTCTCTTAGACCCGATGTGATCTCATTCGTCCAACTTGATTATTATCGACGGTCGTCGGGCCCATACTTGTACAACATTTAATCACTGTCTCCCACCTGATGGATGGGACCCATCTTTTCAGTTGTTGAGCCCTCCATTGCTTCATGATAGCTATCGTATTGCATTAATTAATCTTTTAACTTAATTAAATCATATTACCACCAACTTTCCATTATTCATTCATCTTTCTTGCTTTCTCTTAATTAAATCGTATTACCACCAACTTTCCATTATTCATTCATCTTTCTTGCTTTCTCTTGCATGTCAGTTGGGAACCTGTTAGTAGCGGAAGCTAGCTTCTGCACAGACTCAAGACTGATTCATTATTTCCACTCACCTAGTAAGCTCTCCTTCACCTACTTTTCCTTTCATTCAACTGGTAATTTGGATTTTGAGAGGTTTGAAATGTCAGAATTATCGTCTAGGGACACCCTTGTTAATGAATTATCTAGAGTCAAGGATACTAAGACCTGTCTGACGGGTATCCTTACACTTAAAAGAAACTTGACCTCCTCTTCGAGCACCTCAAATGAAGACCAATGCTTCATAAAGTTTGGGGTTCTAGATGCCACACTACTTCCAATTCATTTTGACCCATACTCTATTTTTTTTCTCGCTGATCGCATCGAAGCCGAAAAACAGACTATTTTCTCTCCTTCGAGATGAAATGTTTTCCTGAGGTTGAGTGAAGAAATAATTTCAAAAATTCTTGGAACCCCAGACCAAGGAATTGGTATAATAGACAAAGGACTAGATCAAGAATTTATTACCTAGGGTGAAGAAGATAAAGTGGATTTTTTAAAAGGTTTAATCCAAATCCCTGACCTGAAATTGAAGTTGCAGTTCCCTATACCAACCAATTGCTTAAAACCCTTCTATCAGACTTTGAATTATCTATTTTCTATCATTGTTGGGTTAGCGGATGATTTGAAAATGGATAAATCCATATTCCCGACCATTCAACTTATTACCCTAAAACTAGATCGAAATGTAATTAATTTTTCTAAGTATTTAGACTGAGCCATCACAATCAATCTCTCTACTGCCATCCCATTCAACTCATGCCGTCACTACACATATTTGATTCATTTGATTCTGTTCAATTATCCTTCCTATTTCCTACCTACTAATCTTCTCCTAAGTATTACAAATGTGAATGATATAGAAAAGGAAATATATAGGTGGAAAAATGTAATATATCTAGAGCACCTTCCCAACTCATAAGCTCAATACATAGACTATTTTGGATATTATTTGAAAGTTAAACTTACGGAAGAAACCGTGGACAGAATTTGAGAAGAGCATAGGAGGATACTCAAAATTACTAAAGAACAGAGTATAGGAAGCTGGTTCCTGTACCTTGACTTCACTTTAATTCATCTTTACTATTTTGAAAAAAACCTTCCCAATTACTAAAGTATGTTTCACCCTTATTGTTTTATTTTGAGGTGCTCAGAAAAAAAATAAAAAATTGTTGTAAATGAATTACATTTTGTTTCTAAGAAAAAGGGAGCACTTTTCAAGTATCCTTACTCTATTATGCATTTAATTTGTAAAATTAAAAATGCTATAGATTCCATGGAAAGGGAAATGCTATCGTTTGGACTACTGCAAGATGAAAACTGGCAATATGATCCCCTAGGAATTATCTTGGGATTGAAGAAACAAGTGGGGTTACAATCTTATGTGCATGAAAGTAAGCCCAAAACAAAGAAGTTGGAAAATATCTTAATACCTATGGATAGTATTGTATAGATGGTGACACATGCACCTACAAAGAATAAAGGAATATATCATCTTGCTTCAAGATCCACTGAAGTGAAAACACAAGAAACCAGTATGGAGTAGCCAACACCTATTCCACCAATGTATGAAACAAAAATAAAATTAGAGGTTTTAACTCCGACTGAAGCATCATGATGGTTGAGAGAGAAAGGAGATGATGCTGATACTAATCTATTCGAGCAAGAAATATAATGATTAAGTAAGGAGATGCAACAAGATATTGATGAAATCAAGACAAAGGATTCTGGAGCACAAGCCCTTAAAATCAAGTATAGTTTCACAGAAGGAAAACCAATACTGAAAATTGGTACATAATTCGCTCTATTGTCTGTTGGCTTGATGGGGCATGACCCAGGTTCGAAGTTACTTAGCCAAACAAATCCCTGCACTACTAGCCCTTTTGGCAACAGCCCGCATAACGCGGATTGAGGTCTCACCCGAAGCAGTATGGGGGGATGCTTGAACTAGGTTTCCGCACCCTTGAGATGTCTGAGGGGTCGACTTATTCCAACTAGAAATGTCTTTGTGCAGGTCACTTCGCGCACTCTTTTGACCTGCGATGTCTTTGTGATCTGTATAATCACCTTCGCACAACCTTAACCAGGGACTAAGGTGCTTTCGCGCTGCTAAGGCATCGATTTGTGCTATTCCTTCGTGTTTCACCACAGATCTTACTTATATTCTTATAAGTGTTAGTTAACTTTGCGTAAACAGATACTTATCTTATATTCACTTATTCAACACATTCATATAAGTTCACGCAAAAAATAAAAAATAAACTTGCAATTGAAACCCAATATAATTCAATGCATAAAACAGGAAAAAGATACACAGAATGATAAGAAACTTCTCTTTATTATTTCTCCAATAGTTACAAACTCGACTCACCTTCTGCACTCTGCTGCAGACTACTAGGACTCTGCATACTCAGCTGCAGAGCCTTCTCCTACTCTACGAACCAAAAGACTCGACTCTACACTTCAACTTAGACTCAATTTGTCATCATTCTTCGATTATTCGATTATTATATTTCTATTTAAAACTTAGAGCCTTACTCTTTTTATACAATCCCATGGTCCACAGACCATGGGTAGAAACCTCAAGCCGACATTACATTACAAAAGTAAGGGCAAAGAACCGTATGACTCAATTACAAGTTCGCACTCCCCGCCCACACATTGCAGAGTCTTTACATCGGATTTAGTCAAAACTTGGGCTTTAAGCCCCAAAACTTTCCTTGTGAGATCCTGTGCCCAACAGGCCCCCAACACAAACATCGTGACTCACCCTCGAGTCACTCTATCAGTGCGGAGATCTTCGTGCGGAGACCTCCCAACTATGCTCGGACCTCTGTAAGGTCGGCAACACATCGCGCAACTGCTTGATGTACTTCCTGCTAGTTAGATGGTCGGGCTACCTATGTATGGATTCAACCAACTACCATTTACTTTTCCTAGGAAGAGTTCACCATTTAGTTTCACCAACTACACCGCACCACCATCTGTGATTTCCTTAATAACATATGGTCCCATCTAATGCATTTGGAGCTTCCCTGAGAATTTATCAAACTTACTGTCGTATAACAACACCAAATCATTCACCTTAAAAGTGCGTAGCTTGATATGTCGATCATGCCATGCCTTTTCACACTGATTTTGTACCTGCTGATGGAATCCTGCCAAAAACCATTCTTCTTTGAGTTCCTCTAGCTGCGCAAGCCTCTCCTCTAGGGCTTCGCGGTCTGTCATACCTGTGAGCGCTGCTATGCGCAGACTAGGCACGATATACTCCATTGGCATTACGACTTCCACTCCATAGACCAGTCTAAAAGGCGTCTGTCCCATCAGTTTCTTGCATGTTGTCCTATAAGCCCATAATATTGTGGGTACGCACAGGTCCCAATCACTTCGCTGCGCATTGCATACTTTCGTCAGTGCAGTCTCCAATACTTTGTTAAATGCTTCCATGGTCTCGTTAGCCTGTGCGTGATACAATGTGATTTTTTGATGATACACCTGAAACTCTTCCATTAGTGTGCTGATCGTTTCATTCAAGAAATGTGTATCGTGATCGCTCATCAAGATCTTCGAACAACCGAATCATGTCAGTATGTGCTCAAACAGAAAATTTACGGCTGTTGTAGCTGTGTAGTATTTTACTAGCTACACTTCTGCCCAACACATTAGGTATTCTATCGAAGTAATAATATATCTCGCACCCATATTTCATTGTGGTTTGATAGGTCCTACAAAGTCGACTGCCCAATTTTCAAAGGGCTGCAATGTCATTTGCAAGTTCAAAGGAATCTCATCCCTCCGCGATGGCTTACTCGTTCTTTGACATACGTCGCATGCTTTGCAATGCATTTTTGAATCCTGATGCAGGGTTGGCCACCACAACCCTGCGTGGAGAATCCTCTGCGTGGTTTCTCTTCCTGCATAATGACCTCCCGCGGGCTCCCATGAGCGTCCGCGAGGATGCTACTTCGTTCAAACTATGGTACATACCTCCACAGTATCTCATCAGTCCCCATCTTGTATAAATGCCCTGCAATGACAGAAAAGCTTGCTGCGCACACCACTATTTCCTTCTTCTGCTGGATAGAGTAACCTTCTAGCACAGTTCTAGTTGTTAGAAAGTGGATTATATCTTCAAAGTGTCCATCCGCTACGCACACAGCAAAAAGTTGTGCATCGGGTAGCCCTTCTTCAAAACTGGTAGGTTCCTCCCCGGTCTTAATGCGTGACAAGTGATCCGGTCCCGCGTTCAATCACCCAGGCTTCATGACAACTTCAAAATCATATTCTTGGAAAAAATAAGAGCCACCTACATATGCACGCCCCCAACACAAGCTTATTAACCAAGTATTTCAGTGCGGAATGATCTGTGTACATCTTGAAGTGTCCTCCTAGTAGATAGTGCCGATATTTCTGGAGCACGCACACTATAGCCAATCCCTCGCGCTCAGTGGTAGAATAGTTCTTTTCCGCTTTAGATAGTCTGCGACTTGTGAACGCGATAGGGTGATCCAAGCCTTCTCTGCCATCCTGTGTGAGAATTTCCCCCAACGCTATGCACGGTGCATCAACATGAACATGAAATTATTTCTTCCAATTCAGGAAGACAAGAATTGGCACAGTAACCATCTTCTCCTTTAATATATCTAGGCTCTTCTTACAGTCGTCATCCTAGCAGAATGTGACATCCTTCTTCGGTAGATTTTCCATCAGCGCGGCAATCTGGGCATAACTCTTGATAAAATTTCTGTAGAACCTTGTATGTCCCAAGGTAGTGCACAACTGTTTCACACTGCGCGGTGATTCCAAATTTAGAATCACTGCAATTTTCACGGGGTCTACCATCAGCCCTTCTTTACAAACCACATGCCCCAACAGGTTCCAAAAAGGAACCAGGAATGTACATTTCTTAAGGTTGAGCGTGATTTGATATCTTCGACATGTATCCAACATCAAGCGCAGGTTCGCTACATGGTTCCTAACCAACGCAAATACAGTCCAATAATAAAAATAGACCTCCAAGAACTTATGAATATATTCCTTGAACACCGCAACAACTACGCACGAGAAGATAGCTGGTGCGTTCTTTAATCCAAACGGCATGATAATGTATTGAAAGCAGCCCCACTCCATCGTGAAGGTTGTCTTGCTTCTATCCTCTAGCATGATCCTGATTTGATGGTACCCTGAGAGCCCATCAGTGAAAGAGTATGCTTCTTGACTGCCTACATTGTTCAAAACCTCATCTATGAATGGAGTTGGGAATGGATCATGCATGCACGCATTGTTCAACTTCTTGAGATCTATGATTATTCTTATTTCCTCCTTCTGCTTCTTTTCTTGTACCACCATCGGACTTACCCAATCGGATTCTTCGACAAGTTCAATAATTCCTATCACGAGCATCTTATCTAATTCTATGTGGACCTTCTCCTTGTACTTTGGGTTTAAGCAATACGGTCTCTGCTTCACTGGCTTCACGTTGGGTTTTAACGTGATCCTCATTACCCCTAAGTCTCCAATTATTCCCTTTAAGTCCGTGAACTTGGTCAGAAATAAGTCCTGATACTCACGGAGTAGTTTAGTGACCTTATCCACCATCGCGTTGTCCCAGTAGTCCCCAATTTTCACAAATTTAGGTTCCGCCTCTATACCAAGGTTTACCTGCTTAGTCTTTATTGGTGCAGTTATGTCAGAGTTCTCGATTTGTGGTCCTTGAACCTCGCACTGTCCTTCTGTTTCTGGAATATCATTGTTCCTCAGATCTTCATCCTCTCCCTCAGCAGTAACATTATAACACCCCAACATGCAATTTGACTGAGCAACCCAGTTAGGATGAATCAACTCTACCGAGTCCTGTGGTATTCTAAAGATGGCTGCCTTTACTTCTTGTAGCGCTTCATCAATACTATCCAATCCATCATCAAAGTTAAAGGTCAACACGAGCCCTTTGCGCAGAACATCCTATTCACTCATCCCATGGTGGAGCTCTATTTCTATATACCAGATCATTGGTATAATGTCCAGGGTGTGACAGAACAGGTGTACCCACTCAGGTTGTGGCTTTTCCCAATAGGCCTACGTCCACTTAGCCAAATGCATGCACAAATCATCCTTTCCATTGTATTTATCTGTGAATCGTACTCTAAGCTTCCCTAACTGAGTGCGCATCATCCTCCTACATATGCACAAGTCTTCCAAGCTTCCTTTGTGCGTACCCCACCACCTCGCGGGTGTAGCACGCAGTACCCAATTCAAGGCCTAGAAATGTTGTTTTTCCGGCACCTCCCTTTCAAATCTGTCCAAGAAGACATCTACCTCACCTAATCCATCATAAGTAGGCAGATCCCTCACTTCTGTCGATACATAGCGTAGCGATCTTGTCATCATATTACAGTTAAGTGTGGTTACCTCATGTAACCTGTTCTGCCATCGCTCTATCTCCTCATCCGAGTCTGAAGTACAGGAGCTCTCGCGCTCCCATGAAATTTGTCCATCCGCAGTAGGATTTACTGAGTCTTGCTCTCGCATAGTATCTTGTATATGCAGTCTAAATCGTTGTCGCTTTCATAATCGCACACTAGCTCAGTGTAGTGCGATCCCTTAGCAGAGTCCAAAGGTATTACTATGCGCAAGACTTCTTCTAAAAAATAATCTTGCGCTTCTTCAGGTTAGTCATCCCATTCATGTCAGTGGCCCAATCGATTCCTAAGAGCGCGGGGTAGGGATTGTTGTCATCAACAATCTCTATCACCTCAAAGTCTGCTAGTGTGCTCGCTCCCTCAATATCCACTATGATTCCTTGCAATCACCCCAGGGGTATTATCTTCTGTTGGTTCACCATGCGCAACTGAATAGGAGACCACTACAGTGTAGGCCTCCCCATGCGCTCCCATGTTTGCTTCGGCAGAACGTTCGCGTCCGATCCTAAATCCAAAATTACTTGGTCCATCTCATATTCCCCAATCTACGTGGTTAACCTCATTTCTCTTCCTGTTCTTGTCCTATGTTTTCCAATATTTCAGAATATGCGCAATTCTCCTGGCATGGTCCCAGCGCATCGATAATAAGTTCCTGTAATCCCCTTACAACCTTACTTTCGTGCACTAGCTTCATAAATATTTCCAGGAACATCATGAGCATCGATGGGTCCATCTCTGGCTCTGGTTTATCTTTGCTTCCTGAAGTGGAGGCATCAATGAAGCTCTTCTTAGCTTCCATAAAGGTTTCTCGAGTGTGCTCCAAGTCAAACTCCGCTTCCTTCACCGGAGCTTTGCGAAACCAAGTACTTTCTTCAGGTTGTTTTCCTTTATCATCTCCCGTCATATTTCCACTTCAGATCACAATATTCACTTTTGGCTCTTCCTCACACAACTCAAACCTCATCATTTGCAGGTTATGAGTTGGGGGAGGTGGTAGCATTCCCTTGTCGCGTATGCTAGCTATTAGCGTAGGAAAATCTTCTGTCTTGTGATCAAACAAGGTATAGTACAGACATGATGGATGCATTGGATTCATACAATCGCGGACATAATGTCTCGGCCCTCAGCAATTGTAGCATAATAGTTGTTCGCGACCTCTTCCAGGTCCTCCTCCGCCTCGGCCTCGTCCGTGCCCCTGAAATCCGGTGCGTGCCATCCCTGCACCCTGCTCTAGGGGCCGCATTTCGGCCTGAACCCTATAGGTGGGGGTTCTATCCATCATCAACTCATAACTTCTACAGGTGCACTCATCGTGTCCCACCGATCTACAAAATTTACAGAAAATTGTTGCGAATTTTGCGTGTACTTCTACAACATATGACAGTTGTCCATAGCATGCTTTCCTCCTATTTGACAAATCGTGCACCACAAAGCCAGCACCGTACCTGGTCCTGCTTGCGCTTCCGGTCTAAGTGGCATCGGTTCTCCTCCCACGAGGTAATTTGCGAACACTGGGTAGTGGTCCTTATCATGACCCTGCCCCTTAAATTTTACGCACAACACCTCTTTGCGTACTTCTGGTCGAGCTTTCCTGTATTGTTTTAGATTCTGCATCTCAAGGCACAAGTTTTTCAACTACGCATGGATTTGTTGAACTCCCAAGTTAGGATCCTATATTGGGGTCTCATGCAGCCTCATCACGATCTATAAAGCTTCTACCTAAGTTGTCAACCTCTAACGCGACAACACGTTCCTCAAATGTGGCGATAATGATGCTACAAACCATTCGCGGTGCTGTCCATCCATCAGAGTCATGTTAGCTTCGCAAATCATGCACTTCAACCTCTGATCCAGCTCCCAAGGAGTCTCACCTGGTAGCATCGTGATCTCTTTGAACCCGATGATCGATTGTGCTTCTAACTTTCGTATGCTAAATTCCTTATTCAACGTAGTTTGGATATCCGCGACTCTTGCATTTGGATTATCACTCGAGTGCTTAATGTACCAGATCAGTGCGCGATCCTGCAAAGCGCTAACCAATGTCGCTTTCTTGATATTATCATCTGTAACTCCTTGTGCTTCCCATACAACCTTTACAATGAACCAAAACTAGTCTGGCTCTTCATTTCCCAATCCTTTGAACATAGGCAACTTTATCAAGCTTGCCATATTAAAATGTGGTGGTCACGAAGGTGGTGCGGGCGAAGATGGAGGTGATGGCGGTGAAACTGGCACTGGTGTTGGTGGAGGTGGTATGTGCAAAATTCTATGCTTTATCAAATGGATCACACTTTGTGGAGAGACCCTCGCGAGCTCTTCCTTGTCCCCTCATGGAGGTGAAATCAAGGGGCTAGTATCTAGTCCCACACTTCCTTCATTTCTGTAAATTCTCCCACTTCGCGTAGCCTCAAACATCAATGTAACTACATAATCCACTTTTTTCACAATAGAATTTTAATCCAAGTGTTCAGATACTTGATGTACTTACCTCGTGGTCCTTTGAGAAAGCGTCACTCTGCCTCGCTATAGCTAACTGAAGTGTCTACCATGAAATCAATAATGAATCCTCCTATAATCCAATTGAGCCAGTGATTAACGACGCGCACGATATTATCCTCTGATGCTACCAATCTATGTACGAATTCAGGGGTCCATACAATAGGACTATTGAGCTTCCACATTCCTTGGCTATCTACTAGCTTCCTGATCCACTCGTACACCTCAGTAGGGAAAGACGCAAAGAAAATTTCGTGGATCCCTGTGTACTGGTAGTAGTCTAACCACTCTTCCTTTGATAGTCGTGGATTCCTGTTCTCCTGCACCACAAATTCGTGAATTCTCCTGTCCAACCAGCCTTCAATTTCCTTCTTAGTTGGATTCCAGTTGTTGGGTGCAAATAAGGTGTCTTTTAGAACTCTTAAATGCCTCACATTAATTATCAACTTGGGTAAGTGTTTTTGTTTCAAGAGTGTACACAATATGTGCAAGTGATGTAAATCGTTAAATCTACAGAGAGTAATTCTTTAAAATAACTTATTGATTTCAATACAAGAGTAAATGGATCAAACCATAAACTACAAACTTGTAACTTCAAGGAAATTAACTTATTTAATCATCAAAACTTAATCTTAATCGAAATCACAATTCAATCTTAATCAAAAGTTCTAACTGCATTTACATCAACTGAGTGCACTGTAGTGATAATAGAGCTCTTTCAGCTAAATCTAGGCTTATGCATAAAAGTAATACGCTTGATCTAATAGATAACACTCTGGCTTTCAATTAACAAGAAATGATTTTACAATTAAATAAATACATGACATAAATAAATGAAGCCAATCAAACGGAAATAAGGATCAATAGAGTGAATGCACAAACTCAACACTAATGAAAGTAAATCAATTGTGAAGCTATGAAACAGAGTAATTAAACTTTGAGGTAAAAGAAAGGTAAACTATAAAATAGGGAACAATAGAAAAATCCACCAGTGACCTGGCCCAAGCTGCCAGTGATTACTGCTTGATTACTTCAGAATCTCGTAAATGAATAGCAACACGAATTATATATTATTCATCAAATACAAATGTCATTACAACACAATGTCTTTCAGAATAACGCTCTGTATATTAAAATTACAACTGAAGTAAAAAGGCGGAAAAGTTCTCCCTCTATTCTATTCATCTTTCCCTTCTTATAGTCTAAGAGAGAAAGAGATAAATGTGATTCCTCAGGATCTGGAGATCTCGAGGAATTCACAACTAAATGCTATTATCAGGCAATCTTCTATCGTGTGCTAATCCTCCTAATTCGCTTCTCGATTTGATCCCACAAGATGTACGTTTTTTCCTCTATTTAGCCTTTGTTGTGCCATTCAACAATTTCTGTATAATAAACAACGAAAGCTAGTTTTGACAATCAAATTGCATCAAAATCAGTTTCATTAAATTTATATCGAAATCTTATCAAAACCTTATTACTTCATGGCAGAAATGCATAAAAAGGAGGAAAAGATAGTGTAATCAAGGGTAAATTTATACCTGTTGCACGACCCAACATTCTCCCTTTCTTACCTTGTTTCACGTCCTCGTAAACATAAATAGTTATTATGTAATGCAGTTAAAGAGTAAGCAGGAAAGACTTTTTCTTTATCTGACCTAAAACCGTACTTTTGTATTAAATTTGCTAAGGCTGTCCCTTCATGACCTTCAGGCAACCTGTAATCAGAACAATATCCTTTAGGTGGGTACCAAATAATAGGACTCCTAAATCGACATCCTAGCCAATATGGTCCTTCCCTCAAGATAATATTGCTGTAAGTGACAAAACGACCTGCAACAACTCTAAAATTCCTGTAATTAAATGGTTCTCTGTCCTTGACACTATTGGTTGAGACTCTCTATCTCTGCTTGGATGCGATCAAAGATCTTTCCTGAATGGATAAGAAATATTCCCTTCCTTTTTGCACGATTTCTTTATGTATGGGCCCCAGAATCTTGGTTACACCCTCCTGTGTCATGAGCCTTTTGTGTTTAACAAAAAGTTGGAAGGGGTGCGTAGGTTCACTCCTTACCCACAAATCCAGTCCATGTTATTTTCTTTGAAAGGTGTTATAAGCCTTAGACCACTTGAGTTGGTTGACTGCAAAGGAAATAAAGGCCCGGAACTGAATATCCCCAATAAAAAGGCTAGGATTATTATCCACCTCCCCTTCTAATACAAAATTGTGCAAATAGAATTCACAAAGGAGACGTTAGACCTTTGTCCCATGCTCCTTACAACAATTTATGAACTCATCAGTTGTCTTCAATTCAACTGACTTGCCGACCTTAACAACTTTAATCTTCAACATCAAATATCTTTCTAATAAAAGCAGAGCATAATTTGTGGCAGGAGACCCGCAAGATAAGATACCAGAGTATAAAGAGAAAATAGCATCAACCTGGCCCATGACCTTATCTCGCTTGGATTTTATTTTCCTCTGCTTTTTTTCCTCCTGCCTGAACTTATCAAAAGTTTCATTCTCAGTTATGGTCAATTCTCTGCATTGCTTCTGTAACTCCTGATACCTTTGCAGAGGAACTGTCTCCATCTAACATTGCTCTAAAGCAAGCTGGGCTTGTGCCAGCTCCTCTTGTAATTCTGAAAGAATATGATCACTGCATGATGGAGCATTATTGATTATTTCTTTTGTCTGGGTGCTTTTATTGTGAGAGGGTAAACCCTTGGTCTGAGTAGACTTATCTATCAACTCTATGTGAAATCTTGTTTGTGTGACCACCGTCTGAGTAGAAATAGGTTCGGTCTGGGTTCCTATTGCCCTACCTTCACATATTTCTGTTTGTATGGCCACAATGACTAACTCAGTAGTAGTGTTATGAGCTTCCTTATTTGCAGTCTCTTTCAATTTCCAACGTAGCTGCTTAACCATCTTTTGGAGCTTTCTGTATTTCTTTCTCAGCTTCTTTAACTTTGTTTCAGCTACTCGCTTCTTCTGAGGAGCATCCTTTGTAGAAACAGGTTTGTCAATACCCTCTGTATCTAAAGGTTCCTAGTGCTTGTCTTGGCTACGTTCCAATATAACCATGTCACCTGACTAGTTATCGGATTCATGCATTATTTCTATGTCCACTTCCTCTTCTCGATGTACAACTTCTAGGGAAGGAAAAATTTCTGTGTGACCAGAATCTTCTAAGGATTGAGATTTGTTCAGATTCTGGTCAAGTGATTCTCCAAGTTGCATATATGCATTCAAATTTGTAAGAACCTGGGCCATCCCTTCCTCAAAGTCCTGCAAACAATTGTCTTGGGGGCTCATAGGTGGTGTTTGAGGAGGCCCTACTTCATTCTCTTGTTCATCATCATTTTGAAAAGAATGTTGTGTTTCCCCTTGTTCTGGGTCAGAATTGGGTTCTTCCTCAGGTTTTGATTCAGAATTATGCTCTTCCTCCTGTTCTGGTTCAGAGTTGGGTTCCTCCTCCTGTTCCTGTTCAGAATTCGGTTCTTCCTCTGGTTCTGCTTTGGAATTACCTTCTTCCTCTAATTCTGGTTCAGAGTCCTGCACAGTAATTGGACTTGTTGGTTCTGTCGGCCATTCGGCGCTACCCTGAGGATCTACGAAAGTCCTATGAACTGGGTTTAGCCTTGCTGAACACCTGCGCTTATGGGGTCCTGCTATTGTATGAGCAGTTCATTTCCTCTTTGGAACAGGGTTCTGCTATTCAATTTCCACGGTTGCAGGGGTTTGGACTACAGGGTTTGTCCCTATCTCTAGCGGTGCTATAAAATTATCCCAAATTAAATTTTGCTGGGCCAGACTATGACTAACAATCAGTCTGATCAAACCATGATGACTAACTACAGTCTCAGGATGTCTAGCCCGTCTTATTCTATCTGATGTGTCATGCAATAATGAATTCAAGAAAAATGGTAAATTAACAGTGAGCTTCTGCTTTAAAACAGCTAAGAGTTTAAGTTGTCGTGGTTTTACCACATCTTGGCGACCATCATAGGTGATGTACTTCTAGATGAAACTTGCCAATTCGCGCCATGGTTCTCTCAGAGAGGATGGTTGAATACCCTTGCATTTTCGTGTTAATTCCTCGTCCACGTCTATGAAAATATCCACCGCGTCATGCAACATTATGTGCTTTTTAGGTTATACTGCTCCTTCTGTCGACAACCCGGAAACTTCAGCTATAACAGCCTCCGATACTGTTACTCTTATGCCTTTTACTGTGGACTATCCATTCTGTAAGTGCTGTAAAAACTTGATAGTGATTTCTTCACTGGGGGCCTGAAGTCTGGTGAAATATGATATCCATCCTGCATGCTCCAGAATTTCCCTGGCTCTGTTAGAAATCTCCAACACTAAGGGTTCTCGGCGAACTAATTTTCCACCCATAATGCTCGAATTCTTCAAATATTCGCCTTACAATTTCAAGGATTAACACAACAGAAAAGAAACAACAGAGAACAACAATTGCTTTGGTGAAATAGAACAACAAGTAGATGTAACAACTAAATTCCATGATGTTAAACAAAATTTCCAAGAGAATTAATAATATTAATTCAGGGACTATCATACTGGCACATGTCATTTGATCATGGGATATCACTGCAACACATCAAGTCGAATAAGCGGAATATATATAGCACATACAAAGGCATAATGGAAATCCTTCCCCCTCCTTAAAAGAGAGGTTGCCTACGACTGAGTAGATAGGGAAAGTGTTGTTTTGATGGCAAGGCAAGGGAATGAACAATACGATAGTAAATGAAGCAGAGTACACATATCAATGATAGGATGGCAAGAGGTATGGTTATCATGAGGGCGGAGTGTGTAATGATAGTTATGAATGAGAGATAGGACGCTTTAGGTTGATGATAAGTTATGTGAAAAAGAAAAGGACATCAATATGCCAAAAAGGTACTCTGCTGACGGTATTCTAGCCAAAAATGATACAATTGATTGAAAGACATTATTTCATGCATAACCATTCAAAACAAGGGAAAATGAAGGAAATAATTTCTCCGATAAAAAGAAACAATAAGAAGAGGGTATTATAGTAGTAATTGACAATAAGATATAACTTCAATACCATAAGCAGAGCCTCTGTTGCCAATAGGCGTCCATAGCATCGACAGGGCTACTTTTTAACCCATATGAGCTAGGATCCTCAATTTATAAATGGAGAGTTCCAATGCTGTTCTATAGAAGGGATTAGTGTGCTGGTGTGGTAACCAAATAACCACACTACCATTCACTGGGATGTAGCAAAAGTGATCAGGCCGACTCATGATGAGACCTCCTGTTCCAAGGATATTTTGGCTATCCAATGGATCATAACCCTGGTGTGGTGGCCATAATGGGAATGTCACTTTTCTATAACCTTATGAACATGGTAGGTTGGCTCGTAATGAGACCCCCTATCCTCCATCTGAAAACAAATTTGGTGTTCTTACACATTTTTGTGATAAATAGAGGGAGGCCCAATACTCCTTAAGAGCAGGGATGGTGGAAGAAGTTGAACATGTCAATAGAAAAGTATACGCATAGTCTTATTTGTTATAGACAGAGAAGATTATAACCAGGAAGGGTGGAACCAACATGGTATTTAAGATGATCAATCAGTATCATGTACAACAGAAAACGATACAGTAAAGTAGTATATAAATAACCATGTCTCTTTTCTTGAAAATAATCTATCATCAAGAAGCTGTCCTGTTAAAGATCATAACGTTAATGGTATAACCCCTTTCAATAGAATCCATAAATTCTTTATCCTCATAAAAGTAGTGTACTTCATGCCATGAAAAGAAAACAAAATGAAAAACAAAAGAAAAATGGGGCTGAGCTAAGTGAAGAACAATCACACAAAAGAAAATTTTTGCTGTTCAATTGGATTGGATCGCAGCTGTTCAATTGAACAACAACCGTTCAATTAAATGAACAACAAAACAACGCAAAAGAAAAAAAGGTGTTGTATTGAACAACAGTTGTTCAATAGATTGAACAATAGTTGTTCAATATATTGAACAACAACTGTTCAATAGATTGAACAACATCTGTTCAATAGATTGAACAACAGTTGTTCAATTAAATGAACAAAAAAACCACGCAAAAAGAAAAAAGTTTTGTTCAATAGATTGAATAACAGTTGTTCAATAGATTAAACAAGAACTATTCAATAGTTTGAACAACAAAACAATCGAAAATAAATAAAGTGTTGTTCAATAGATTGAACAACAACTGTTCAATTAAATGAACAACAAAGCTAAAGAAAAAAGTGTTGTTCGAAATATGGAACAACAAAACGACGGAAATAAATAAAGTTTTGTTCAATAGATTGAAAGACAACTGTTCGCTAAATTGAACAGTAGCTGTTCAATAAATTGAACAACAAAACAACACAAAGGAAAGAAAGTGTTGTTCAATATATTGAACGACAGCTGTTCAATATATTGAAAAACAACTGTTCAGTTATTTGAATAGCTACTGTTCAGTTATTTGAACAACAAAACAATGGAAAGAAAGAAAGTGCTGTTCTATAGATTGAACAACAGTTGTTCAATAGATTGAACATCAGCTGTTCAATTAAATGAACAGAAAAATGACAAAAGCAAGAAAGTGTTGTTCAATAGATTGAACAAAAGTTGTTCAATAAATTGAACAACAAAACGATAAAAAGAAAGAAAGTGTCGTTCAATAGATTGAACATCAAACCGATAAAAAGCAAGAAAGTGCTGTTCAATAGATTGAACAACAATTGTTTAATAAATTGAACAATAAAACGATAAAAAGCAATAAAGTGTTGTTCAATAGATTGAACAACAACTGTTCAATAGATTGAACATCAAAACGATAAAAAGCAAGAATGTGTTGTTCAATAGATTGAATAGCAGCTGTTCAATAGATTGAGCAACAGCTGTTCAATAGATTGAGCAACAGCTGTTCAATAGATTCAACAACAGTTGTTCAATAAATTGATCAGCAAAATGATAAAAAGAAAGAAAGTGTTGTTCAATAGATTGAACAACAACTGTTCAATAGATTGAACAACAACTGTTCAATTAATTGAACAACAAAATGATAAAAAACAAGAAAGTGTTGTTCAATAGATTGAACAACAGAGAAAAAGAGAAGAAAGAAAAGAAAATCAAATCAACAATCATATTTACATATTTTACAGAGAAGAAATAAAATTTATGAAGATGAAGTTGCCGAAGGATTTCCTTCTGTAGCTAAAACTTGCATGGTGGGGTCCTCACGTATCTGCTAATAGAAAGATTCTTTGGTAAGTGGCTTTTGGTAGAGGCGCACCTGATGCCCATTTTCTTTAAAAGAAGAACCAGACCCATCAATGGTGGCCAGCGTAAGAGTACCATTGTCATGTACTTGCTTTATTTCATAGGGGCCTAACCATCTAGTCTATAGTTTGCTAGGGAAGTCTTGGAACCTGGAATCATAAAGAAGTGCCTAGTCGCCCTCATGAAATGTATTTTTCTTAATCAGGGCATCATGTCATTTGGCTCTTTGCTGTTGAATGAGTGCCGTACACCGTAGAGCCAGTAACTGAATTTCATCTAATTCGTTCATCTGTTGTAACCTATTAATTTGGGCTTCAATTAAATCCAGTCCTATTTCTTGGGCTATCTTTAGTGTTTGTATCTCAAATTCTATGGGAAAAATGGGTTCCTTACCAAATACCAGTTGATACGGTGAGTATCCAGTAGTGTTTCTCCAAGTTGTGCGATATGCCCACAAGGCCTCCGGCAGTTGAGCAGTCCAGTCTCATCGATGTGATGAGACAATATTTGTTAAAATAGCTTCGATAACTTTTTTGGTGCTCTGTACCTACCCGTTTGCTTGCGGGTGATACAGAGAGGTAATTCTATGTGTGATGTGATGATTTTTCAGTGTAGCAGCAATCTTGTGACCCACGAATTATGCCCCCCCATTAGTAATCACTTCTCTAGGTAAGCCATACTGCACAAAAATTTCGAAAAGAAAATTAATTACAGTTTCCTATGTTTCTCTTGGTAACGCTACTGCTTCCACCCACTTATGTAATCTGTTGCAACCAATATATACCTTTTTCTAGTTGGATGGTGGTTTGAATGGCCCAACAAAATCTAATGCCCAATGGTCAAAGGGTTCTATCATCAGCTGTGGGTGTAGGGGCATTTCATCAGATTGTCCAGGGCGACCCATCCTTTGGCAACTATCACATACCTGGACAAATTTCTTAGCATCTTTAAAAATAGCGGGCCAATAGTAACCCATCTGTAGAATTTTATGTCTAGTTTTGTAGTCTGCAAAGTGTCCACCGCAAGGTCCATCATGTCAGGCTTTTAAGATATCGTAAATTTTGTCCTCCCTAATGCACTTGCGGATGTGCATATCAACTCCCATGTGGAAAAGGTATCCTCTGATCCAAGAGAAACGAGTGCTACGATGCACAATCAATTTCCTTTCTTTGGATGTCAGATGTTTGGGAAATTTTCCCGCTGCTATGAAATTCGCTACCTTTTCATACCATAGCGTTTTTACAACCACAACAAACAAATGTTCATCCGGGAACTGACCCTATACCACCATTGTATCGTCTGTTCTTGGCACTCGGGAGAGGAAGTCTACCATGAGGTTCTCCTTCCCTGGTTGATCCTTTATAGTTATGTCAAATTCCTGCAAAAGTAGTAACCATGGAGTCACTCTTCCATTTGTAATTGGTTTATTGGATAAATATTTAATAACAGAGTGATCAGTATACAGAACTATAGGGTGTCTAGTTATATAGTGTCTAAATTTGTTGATAGCATAAATAATAGCTAGAAAATCTTTTTCTGTTTCTGTGTAATTCAACTCAGTAGGAGTTAAATTTTTGCTGATGTAATATATAACGTAGGGTTTCTTGTCTTCTTCTTGGCTAAGAATAGCTCTAATAGCTATATATGATGGATCTGATGATATCTGAAAAGGTATATCCCAATTTGGGCCTCGTAATACTGGTGTTGTCGATACTAACCATTTCAGATCTGTAAAGGTGGTGTCACGTCTACCAGTCCATATAAAATCAATATTTCTTATCAAGGCATATAAAGTTGCAACAATCTGCGAAAAGTTCTTTATAAATCTACGATAATATCTAGCAAATCCCAAAAAACTACGTACCTCTGTTTGAGTGGAGGGAGTAGCTAATAAGAGGATTACCTGTATCTTTGTTGGATCTACTTGAATTCCAGCTGTTGAAATGTGATGACCTAGAATCAAGCCTTCTGTCATCATTATATGACATTTCTCATGGCTTAAGAATAGTCTAGGAGCAATACACCGATCTAGGACTTTCTCCAATGTTTGTAATGCCTGATCAAGGTCATCTCCATAGGATGTGAAATCATCCATGTACACCTCCAATCCTTCATTTATCAAGTCTGCAAAAATACTGAGTATGGCTCTTTGGAATGTAGCAGGTGTGTTGCACAATCTGAAAGGAAATACCCTGTAAGAAAATGTTCCCCAGGGGCAAGTGAAACTAGTTTTATCCTGGTCTTTAGGGGCAATTTGGATTTGGTTGTAGCCACTGAAGCCATCCAAGAAAGAGAAAAATTTATTTCCTGCTAGTGTATCTAGGACCTGGTTGATAAATGGAAGGGGAAAATGGTCTTTTTACGTTGCTTTATTGAGTTATTTGTAGTCAACACATATCCGCCATTTTCCATTCTTTTTAGGGACAACTACTAATGGAGAAACCAATTTAATGTCAGATATAGGATAAATAAAATTCACATCTAATAGTTTTTGAAGATCTTCTTTCACAATATACTTTAGATGAGGATTTAGTCTATGTTGTGGCTGTCGAATGGGTCTTGCATCTTTTTCAGTGTAGATGTGGTGCAGGCATAACTGAGGGTCAATCCCTTTCATGTCTGGGTAATCCCATACAAAAGCACCTTTATATTTCCTAAGGAATTGGATAAGTTTCTGTTACTGGTCATTACTCAGATTACTATTAATGTTTAGGATTTTCCCTTGCTCGATTTCAATAGGCTTGCTATTATAGACAATGGTTGTTGGTATTGGTTGGTCATTAATGTCTCTCAAGGAATATGCTTCAATCTCATTATCAAGGACTACTTCAATCATGTGACATCTCAAATTAGACACTGTAGTAGGGTGATTAATAAAGGTATTAATGGCATCGTCTTCTGTTTGGTTTTTGAATTCAAGTGCATCTGCCACAGTTAATGGTGAACGAATATTTCCTTTTAAATATGATGTTGGTTGTTTCCTAGTTTTTACAATGGTTATGCTTGGCTGAGCAGGAGGCTATAAAGTTAAATTATTTACATCATTCCCTCTGGTTATGGTCATACAGCTTGTTCGGCAGCCTATATAAGCATTGGTTGTTGCTAGCCAAGGCCTTCCTATTATTCAGGGATGTCCATCTAGTCGATTTCTGGGGTTAATAATAAAAAAATCTGCCAGATATTCCCATGAGTCCACAGAAACCATCACATCTTGTAATGTTCCTTCTGGACTAATTACTGAATGATCAACTAGTTCTAGCAAGGTAGTGGTTGGTTCTAAGGTTGTGATGCCAAGAACTTCGCAAGTTTCTGTTTTAAGAATATCAATGGATGCCCCTAAATCAATTAAAGCATTGGGAAAAGAGCGACCATTTATTTGTACTATGACAATGGGATTTCCTGGGTCTTCGTATTTTACAGGTGTCTCTTTGCCTAGTAATAAATCAGACAAAGTTCCGACGACATGTACAGTTGGTGTTATTTTTGTTTCCCTCACAGAATTCTTTGCACAATTCTTTAATGGTTTTAGCATATATCGAAATGTCTTAAACGGCCTGGAGGAGGGGTATTTTTATACATATATTTTTGATTTCACCCAGAAGATCAAAGTCAAGGTATTTAATAGGTTGAGGTATTATCAATCTTTCTGGGAACAGGGGAGAAGTAATTATAATTTGTTCGGGATCTTTCTGTCTAACTGTATCTCCTCCCTATTTTATTTGTTGGTTATCTATAGTCGAAGGATTATTTAGATGCATTTCTTTAATCTCAGGTTGCAGATTTTTGTCCTCATATGGAGAAATTACGTGACCAGATCTTAACTTAAGTTCATTAAATTCTCTCATCTCAACTTTAGGGTTCAGAATTTCAATAATTTGGACTGACTGGATTGATTTGTTGTTAGGATTTGGGTTGGGTTGAGCTGGGAGTTGCGGCCGTATATTAGGTTGAGGATTTTTCTGCAACGTATAAGGTGTTGGTAAGGTTGGTTGAGGCAGAGGAACTGTTCCCATAGGTTGGTTTGCAGATCGTTGCCAATTTGGTTTCCAGTTCTGATTTTGTGGGGTAGAAGGAGACCATTGAGAGGAATAGGGGGTGTTCTACTAGAAAGGTGGAGGGTAAGAGGACTTTGGCCAATTCTGATTTGATTGGTTAGGCCATGGTGGCATAGAAAATGCTTGGGGTGGCCAAGTAGAGAAAGGTGGCTGGTTCTGCCATGTTGCTCCTGAATACTGTTGAGAATTAAATTGTGAAGAAGGAAAGAACGAAGATGGTTCTGTAGGCATACCTGTCAGACGTGTTTGCCATTGACGACGTTGGTTCATTAGATATACTCGTTCCACTTCCTCTTTTGCTTCCTTGAAGACTACCTTTAATCCAGAAAGTGATGGGAAACTTTCCATAATGTGATCCTTAGTGAAAATGGCGCATGTTTGAATCGTATCCAATGTACATTCTCTATGATTGTGTTTCTTTCTGCAGTGTGGACAAAAAATAGCCAGATCCCATTCTGCTTCAGCCTGCTTATGTTTGGCTTGCATGATATCCAATTGTGTGGTCAGGGTCCCTAAGATATCAGTCTTGAAATATTCTAGTAGATTTCCGATTTCAACTCGTGTAATGCTTCCTCCGAGGCTTTGTTGTCTCTGGTGATCGCATCACGCTCGGTTGGTTTCAGCCTTGTACTACCTCTGGAACACTTGATGCACAATTTTATAATATTGTCATAATCCTCTTGATAAATATCACCCTTCCCCATTAAATTTAATGTTTCTACCCATTGATCTTTCATACCTTTGATCATCGCAGTTTTAAGAACTTCAGGAGGCAAATTTGGATAAGGAGATCTTTGCAGATTATATTGAAAACATTCTACATATTCTTCAAGAGTCTTATTAGTCTTAGCTACCATTTGAAAGATTTCATCCTTCAGTTCTCTAGTTCGACAATAATCTTGGTATTTTTTTAGAAAGGTTGTTTTCATTTGGTCCTAGTCATTAATAGTACCTCCACCAAGCCCCATAAACCAACACAGAGCTGCTCCCTTCAGAGTAGAGGGGAACAACTTCAATTTCTAGGGATTGGTAGTGTAATCATATCCCCTACATAAAACATGAAATTCGAAAGGGAATGCATCAGCATCCTCTAAAGTTAATCCATGGAAGGTAGGAATATTGTGTAATGGTATAAATTTCATGGGAGCATTGATAGTTGTATCAAAATTAGGGTATTTTAAAGTGGAGGTATGAGGCTGTTGCGGATTATTGGCCATTTGGTCAAAAATATGCCAATATTCTTTAGGGATTTCTAGAGCTAGAGCTCTGTTTTTGGGGGAGTCAGAAGAGACTTTTAAAATGATTTTAACAACAATTTGGTCTGGAATACCGGGTGTCCTCTGTTCAAGTACTACTTCAGGATATTTGGGTTTTGATGAATTAATCTTCTCAGCGCTACCTATTTCTCCTTCTCCTTCATGGAGATTGCAAGAATTCCCTTCTTGTAAAGGGCTAAATTGCAAATTTTCAATGTTCTGAAAACTCTGTTCAGACCATTTCTTCTTGCTGTGAATCTCAGTGTCAGCTGCAGATGGTGATCCTGCGGCATGAAGGGTTACAATAGGGTTTCTTGTAGAAATGATTCGGGGTCCTACTGATGACTGAGACTTAGCTTTCCTTATGATTTCATCGATAAAGGTTGATCATCCAAGGGGGACCGATCCCTTAGATTTTTCAGATCTGGGCGGAGGAATTAAATCTTTTTCTGCTCTTTTCTTCTTAGTCATTCACACATAAATTCAAACATTTATTTCTACTTTAATTCCTACGCAATTTTGCTGAAAAGCAGGCGAGGGAGCAAGCACTTTACTTACTCATACGCAAGTTCATACCTTCCGTTTTTAATACCCAGTTCTTTCATAGCAAACATCTATTCCTACGCAATTGCGTTGAAAAGCGGGCGAAGGAGCAAGCACTTTACTTACTCGTATGCAGGTTCTTACCTTCCATTTTTAATACCCAGTTCTTTCACAGCACACAAACATAAAACATGCATCACCTTCTATGAAGTGAAAACACACTGCCCGACAACGACGCCAAAATGTTGGGCGCAAATAAGGTGTCTTTTAGAACTCTTAAATGCTTCACATTAATTATCAACCTAGGTAAGTCTTTTTGTTTCAAGAGTGTACATAATATGTGCAAGTGATGTAAATCATTGAATCTACAAAGAGTAATGCTTGAAAATAACTTATTGATTTCAATACAAGAGTAAACGGATCAAACCATAAACTACAAACTTGTAACTTCAAGGAAATTAACTTATTAAATCATCAAAACTTAATCTTAATCGAAATCACAATTCAATCTTAATCGAAAGTTCTAACTGCATTTACATCAACCAAGTGCGCCGTAGTGATAACAGAGCTCTTTCAGTTGAATCTAGGCTTATGCATAAAAGTAATACACTTGATCTAATAGATAACACTCTGGCTTTCAATTAACAAGAAGTGATTCTACAATTAAATCAATACGTGACATAAATAAATGAAGCCAATCAAATGGAAATAAGAATCAACACAGTGAATGCACAAACTCAACACTAATGAAAGTAAATCAATTGTGAAGATATTAAATAGAGTAATTAAACTTTGCAATAAAAGAAAGGTAAACTATAAAACAAGAAACATCAGTGAAATCCACCAGTGGCCAGGCCCAAGCTGCCAGTGATTACTTCTTAATTACTTCAGAATCTCGTAAATGAACAACAACATGAATTATATATTATTCATCAAATCCATATGTCATTAGAACACAACGTCTTTTAGAATAATGCTCTGTATATTAAAATTAAGACTGAAGTAAAAAGGTGAAAAGTTCTCCCCCTATTGTATTCATCTTTCCCTTCTTATAGTCAAAGAGGAAAAGAGATAAATGCGATTCCTTAGGATCAGGATACCCTGAGGAATTCACAACTAAATTCTATTATCAGGCAGTCTTCTATTGTGTGTTGATCCTCCTGATTCACTTCTCGATTTGACTGCACAAGATGCGCGTTGTTTCCTCTATTTAGCCTTTGTTGTACAATATTTTGAACATCAGCTGTTCCATTCAACAATTTCTATATAGTAAACAACGAAAGTTAGTTTTGACAATAAAATCACATCAAAAGCAGTTTCATTAACTTTCTATCAAAATCTTATCAAAACCTTATTACGTCATGGCACAAATGCATAAAAAGGAGGAAAAAGATAGTGTAATCAAGGGTAAATTTATACCTGTTGCACGACCCAACACCATTGATGCGACATCAGACATCTCTATGCAGATTCTGGTCCTCGCAACGAAACCATTTTGTTGGCTTGATGGGGCCTGACCCAGGTTCGGAGTTAATTAGCCAAACAAATCCCTATACTATTAGCCCCTTTGGCAACATCCAGTGCAGCACGGATAGAGGTCCCACCTCAAGCAGTATGGGGGGATGTGGGAACCAAGTTTCCACACCCTTGAGATGTCTGAGGGGTCGACTTAGTCCAACTAGGAATGTCTTTACATAGGTCACTTCACACACTCTTCTGACCTACGATGCCTTCACAATCTATATAATCACCTTTACGCAGCCCTAACCAGGGATTGAGGTGGTTTCATGCTGCTAAGGCAACGATCTGTGCTATTACTTCGTGTTGCACCATGGATCTTACTTATCTTCTTATAAGTGTTAGTTAACTTCATGTAAATAGATACTTATCTTATATTCACTTATTCAACACATTCATATAAGTTCGCATAAAAAATAAATAGTAAACTTTCAATTCAAACCCAATATACTTTAATGCATAAAACAGGAAAAAGATACACAAAATGATAAGAAAATTCTCTTTATTATTTCTCCAACAGTTACAGACTCGACTCACCCTACGCACTCAGCTGTAGGGGTCCGCGCACTTAGCTGCAGAATAGTAGGCCTCTGCTCACTCAGCTGCAGAGCCTTCTCCTACTCTACAACCCAAAAGACTCGACTCTACACTTCAACTTAGACTCAATTCGTCATTATTCTTTGATTCTTTGATTATTATATGTCTATTTACAACTTAGAGCCTCGCTCTATTTATACAATCCCATGGTTTGCGGACCATGGGTAGAACTCTCAAGCCGACATTACATTACAAAAGTAAGGGAGAACAACCCTATCACTCAATTACAACTTCACGCTCCGCGCCCACACATCATGGAGTCTTTACATCGGATCTAGTCAAAACTTGGGCTTTAAGCCCCAAAACTTGCCTTGGGGGATCCCACGCCCAACATTGTCTAATAATTCTCAATTAATAGAAGCTGCAACACTCAAGGACGCAATCCCCACAGTTGGACACCAATTTATTTTTGCTACTGATTTATAAAAAAATAATCTAAGACTCACAATAGTTCAACTAGAGATAAGAGAGAATCAACAAATGCTAGGATCTCAAACTTCTTATTTAGCCATTAATTTGGGAAAAGTGTGTTGGAAATAATACTGAGAAGGGGGGGGGGTGAATCAGTATTATCAAATTCTTATCAATCTATCTTCCTTATTTATACTTTGAATAATTCTTCAAATATTGATCATTGCTTTGTATGTCAGTATCATAAAATAATGAGCAGGAACAAGAAAAGAAAATAGTCACACAAAAGAACACCAGATATAAGGTGGAAACCTAATGTGGGTGAAAACCACCTATTGCAATATGTCTCTATCTTCTTTCAATTAGAAATTCCTTTTACAATGATTTTGTACTGGTGCAGTCCTTTACCAGTACGCAGGCTACAACCTGCAGAGAGCTACAACCCTCTCTTGTTCTCCAGCTTCCCCTGGAAGGGAGCTACAACCCCCTTAGCTCTTGTACTAGCCAAGATACTAGTACGTAGGTGCTGGCCCACTGAAGGCTACAACCTTCTCTTTCTTCCAGGGACCACGTTTCATAAATTTTCAGACTGGATCCATGAACATCAATCAATCATTAAGTATATCTGCATCAAACAATCTCCTTTCCCAATTAGCACTGAATCAAGTAAACACTTCTCTGACAACTGTACCCAGAACACAGTAACAGTAACCACAAACCAAATTCTGAACCCAGAATACTGCAGCAATAGATAGAGGCAGCTAGATCATAATTTAAAGATATACACTACTTCAACAACCTGAAACCTGCATGCAGATCTATAAAGGATAATTCCTTCTTTCAAATATCCAGACACTAATTAACCCAGATTGTCAGATTTATAGATCAAGCATGCGCCTCATATAACAGATCAAAATCATGCAAAGATACTATTATTCAAGCATAAAGATCATGACCCATCAAAAGAACTTATCCTTCTTTATGCGCTAAGGTTCCTCCTTCATTCAGATCCAGATCTGCACCATAACCCAATCACAAATATTTCAGATCTAGCACTTATTAGATATTCAATTCATTCGATGATCCTTTGCCAAATGATCTCCTTCCTCTTTTATAGTCTTAGGCCTTCCACAATACCACGGTCCAAAACCATAGGATCAAAAAACTGTTGGACTAATACCATGAACCAATCATGAAAGTGCGTGAGATCAACACTTTTGGATGCAATACCACGAGCCAAAACCATAGGATCAAAAACTATAGGACTAATACCTTGAACCAACCATGAAAGTGCGTGAGATCAACACTTTTGGATGCAATACCACAGACCAAAACCATAGGATCAAAAACTGTCGTACTAATACCATGAGCCAACCATGAAAGTGCGTGAAATTTTCTCTTCATGAAAGGAACTTTTCTCTGCATGAAAGTGCGTGAAATTTTTCTCTACATGAAATAAACTTTTCTCTGCATAAAAGTGCGTGAAATTTTGTCTACATGAAATAAACTTTTCTCTGCATAAAAGTGCGTGAACTTTTCTCTACATGAAATAAACTTTTCTCTGCATAAAAGTGCGTGAACTTTTCTCTACATGAAATAAACTTTTCTCTGCATAAAAGTGCGTGAACTTTTCTCTACATGAAATAAACTTTTCTCTGCATATAAGTGCATGAACTTTTCTCTACATGAAGGAAACTTTTTTTCTTCATGAAAGAAACTTTTATCTTCATGAAAGTGCGTGAACTTTGCTACACTATAATTTATCATCTGAGATGAGTGGGTTGCCATCAAGTACAACATATGTATCATAATGCCAACAATCTCCCCCTTTGGACTTGATGGCAACAACAACCAATCATTCTCCCCCTTTGACATCAAGGGCAAAGGGTTATGCTCCCCCTAAGAACATGCTCCCCCTGACTATAAACCAGATCTGCAAAGAAGAACCATAATCCATCAAACACCATAAATGACCATGAAAGAGATAGAGACGTATTGCAGCAATATTCAGACCAGCATCCATGATCTCCTTCTGTACTTCCTCCATAATGCCAACAATGCATGATATGCTCCCCCTGAACCTGTGCCATTCGATCTTTGACCAATCCGCAACCCAACACATGTACGCATATACTTCAGATGAACCTTGCGTACAACCAACAATCAGAAGAGATTCAACAACAAGATGATGCATCAACAACCCCAACTTTTGCCTGAGGTATTCAAAGGTCTCCCTAGGCAATGGTTTGGTGAGTATATCAGCAACCTGTTCCTTAGAAGGAACATACTCCAACTTGACCTTTTGTTCAAGCACTTGTTCCCGGAGAAAGTGATACTTGATTGGTATGTGCTTGGTTTTTGAATGCATGACTGGGTTCTTTGAAATGCTGATTGCACTTGTATTATCACATAAGATGGAGATGGGTGGTGTACAAGTGATTTGAAAATCCTGCAAGGTCTGCATCATCCAAAGGAGTTGAGTGCAACAAGATGCAGAAGCAACATATTCTACTTCAGCTGTAGACAAGGCAATCGAACTCTGTTTCTTGCTGAACAAAGATACTAATCTAGAACCCATAAAGAATGCACCATCACTTGTGCTCTTCCTGTCATCCACGCTTCCAGCCCGATCTGCATTAGTATAAGCATGAAGTGTGAGATTTGTATCTCTAGGATACCATAAGCCATAATTTTGAGTCCCTTGAAGATATTTGAAGATTCTCTTTACTGCCTGAAGATGAGTTTCCTTTGGATTTGCCTAAAATCTTCCAACTATTCCCACTGCATGCATGATGTCTGGTCGGGTACCTGTCAAATAAAGTAGACTTCCAATCATAGATCTGTAGGTTGGTTGATGTACTGCTGCCGATTCATCATTTGCACTGAGGCTACATCCTGTGACCATGGGTGTACATACTGGTTTTGCATCTTCCATGCCATATTTCTTCAAAATCTGCTTGAGATACTTGGTTTGAGACAAGAAGATCCCTCCTTCCTTTTGTTGGATTTGCAGGCCAAGAAAATATGTCAATTCTCCAAGCAAGGACATTTCGAATTCTTTCTGCATCACCAAGGCAAAGCTTTGACTCATAGATTCTTCATTGCTGCCAAAGATAATGTCATCTACATACACAACAAGTATTAGCAATTTGTCATTTTCAATTTTTATATAAAGATTGCTATCTGCTGATCCTTTTGAAAAACCTTGTTGATGAAGATATTTGTCCAAACGATAGTACCAAGCCCTTGGAGCTTGTTTAAGACCATAGAGAGACTTTTTCAGTCTGCATACAAGATTTGGATCATTTCCAAGAATGAAACCATCTGGCTGCTCAATGTATACTTCTTCTTCTAAGTCTCCATTCAGAAAGGCTGATTTCACGTCCATTTGAAATACTTTGAACTTTTGAAAGCTTGAGAGAGCAAGGAACATTCAGATGGCCTCAAGTCTTGCAACAGGAGCAAAAGTTTCCTCAAAATCTATTCCTTCTTGCTGCGCATACCCTTTACAAACAAGTCTTGCCTTGTTTCTAATTACTTTCCCATTTTCATTCAACTTATTTTTGAAGACCCATTTTGTCCCTATAACATTCTTATCCTTTGGTCTAGGAACCAACTCCCAAGTGTTGTTCTTTTCAATCTGCTCAAGTTCTTCATCCATTGCTTTGACCCAACATTCATCTTTGCATGCCTCTTTTACATTTTGTGGTTCAGTGGAGGAGAGTAATGCCAAATAGCTTGAAGCTTCTGCAATTGTTCTTCTTGTTTGTACACCTGCTTCTTTCTGCCCCAAAATCTGAGATTCTTGATGATTCTTCTGAACGTACCGGGATGGAGTCTTCTCTTCTATCCTTATCTGTTCCTCTGGTGCTTCTTGAGGTTCTTCTTCTTCATCATTCTGTCTTTGAGGGTAGTCTTCATATTCTTCGATATTTTCATGATTTACTTGCCTAGGAATGTATCCCTTTTCATCAACCACTACATCAATGCTGTCAACAATTCTTCCAAGTCTTTTATTGTAGCACTTATATGCTTTGCTATGTGGAGAATAACCAAGAAGAATGCCTTCATCTGCTCTAGGTTCAAGTTTTCCAAGTTGCTCATCAGTATTCTTAATATAGCATTTGCTCCCAAAGATTTTGAAGTGCTTTACCGAAGGAGTCTCACCATACCAGATCTCATGAGGAGTTTGAGTGTTGTTCACTCAGACATTTGTTTTGTTGAGAATAACAACCGCAGCATATGCGGCTTCACCCCAGAAAGTTGCGGGAGTTCCAAACTCATCCAACATAGCACAAGCCATTTGTTGGACTATTCTGTTCATCCTTTCCACCACTCCATTTTGCTGAGGAGTTCTAGCTGTAGAGAATTCTTTTCTTATCCCATGTTCTTCACAGAAATCGAATAATTCATTTGAGGTAAACTCCCCACCTCTGTCAGACCTGAGGCACTTAATTTTGTAACCTGATTCATTTTCAACCAAGGCTTTGAAGGATTTGAATTTCTCGAATGCTTCGTCTTTGTGCTTCATAAGTCCTAACCAAACAAACCTGGAGAAATCATCAATGAATAATATCAAGTATTCTTCTCCTCGAGGAGTCCTTTTCCTAAATGGACCACATACATCTGTATGGACTAGCTCAAGAGGCATGCTATCTGATCCTTCCTTCTCTGGAAAGTTAGTTCTGGTTTGATTTCTAAACTGACATGATTTGCATATGGTGTTGTCTAGAATTTTGATATCTGGAAGACCACGAACTGCCTGATATTTGCATGCTTTCCTTATTTGTGAAAAACTTAGATGCCCCAACCTCCGGTGCCATAACCAGTGTTCATCATCCTTGCTCAAATAGCATTGTTGTTGTCCTTCTTCAAATATGTATAGATTATTTGGAGTTCTTCTACCTTTGATCACTGTTTCACCTGTATCAAGATCACGAACACGACATCCGTTTGTTCTAAATATCACCTTGGTTCCTTGATCACGCATCTGGATGACACTTAGAAGATTATGCTTCAATCCATCAACATACAAAACATTTCCAGCTTTGACCTTTTCTTTTAACTGAGCAGTGCGTTTTCCTTTTATAGTTGCAGGAGTATCATTTCCAAAAGAGACTTTCTTTCCCTTTTCTAAAGCAGAATATGATTCAAGTTTTTCTTTATCACCTGTCATATGTTTCGAACATCCACTGTCAATGTACCATAGATTTTCTTGTCCTTCTGCATAAAATGCTATCCCACATCTTTCTATTTTTGGTTCCTTTATTCTCCATGTTCTGGTGCTTGAGGCTTGTTCCTTTGTCTGCTGAAACCTGCTCCTGCATTCAGAATCTTCATGACCAAAGTTATTGCAAATAGAACATTCAACTTCATTTTCAAGAGCCGAAAATTTGTTATAGGTCCTTTTTGTAATCCCGATCATACTTCTTTTTTTTGAGCTTCTCTAGTCATGATTGTTTTATATGCAACACATTGAGCTGCTTTGTGACCAAAGTTATGGCAAGAGAAACATTGCCCATTGAAGAAACTTCTGCGATTATCAAATCTACCGGCCAAATGATTATAATTTCTATTGTCATCCATTCTTGAAGCAAACTGAGAAGATTTTACCTGTGGCTGGTTGTAGCTTTTGTTCATCCTTAAGACATATTGCCCTTGGTTTATCTGATAGTCTTTGTTCATTCTTGATGTAATTCGTCCCTGCTTTACCTGGTGATCTCCATTGTGCTTTTGCTCATTCCTTCTTTCTGCATCAAGATAACTCTTTGAGGTGGATGCTTGAGATGTTTCTCCATTATACCCCAGACCTGTCTTGTTTAGCAGAGAACGCTGTACATTGATGATCTTATCCAGAGTTTCATATCCTTTGACAAAATTAAGATTAATAGCCTTTTTTTTCTCAATTTCTTTTCTAAGGCCAAAATTTCACCTTCTAACTTTTCAAGATATTTTTCTTTTTCATCAATTTGAAATTGTAGAGTATCAATGATCATATTCTTTTCTTCTATACATGTCTTAAGTCTAGAAATCTCTTCATAAAAACTATCCACATCTATAGCATCCATGTAATCATCATCTTCAAATGCCATTAAAAGTTTATAGTCATTACCTCGTTCATCTTCATCACTATTTGATAGACCATCACTGTCTTCATGAGTGTAGTAGCTTTTCTTATTTGCATTCTGTTTCTTGTTCCATTTGGCAGGTTCCTTTCCTTTGTCAATCTTATCCTTATGAGGAAATTTGGCAGCATAATGACCTACTCTTCCACAAGAAAAACATTTAAAAGGTCTGAACCTTCCAGTACCCCGTTGAAGATTTCTGACAAAATTTGATTCTTCTTCTTCTTCTGGCACGCGACTTGATTCATAGTAGTCTCCTTTGCCTGAAGCCTTAAAAGCAGCTTCTCTCCTGTCTGATGGACCTCCTTTTCTCATTTCATAAGCAGTTAGAATTCCGTGTAGCTGAGACATAGTAAGAGTTCGTAGATTTTCCTTTTCTTCTATTGCAGACACTTTAGATTCAAACTTGGGGGACAATG
Organism: Pinus tabuliformis; assembly: GCA_031772625.1. Lineage (NCBI taxonomy): Eukaryota > Viridiplantae > Streptophyta > Pinopsida > Pinales > Pinaceae > Pinus > Pinus tabuliformis. The sequence continues at coordinate 1,002,147,549 of CM062811.1, read as the reverse complement.
ATCTTAGGACTCTTTCAACCACAACAACCTCTTTTATTTCTTCACCCAAGTTTTTCATACAATTAACAATCTCATCTACCCGAAGGAAATAGTTAGCCACACTTTCATCATTATACATTTTGAGATTCTCATACTGAATCCTGAGGGTTTGAAGTTTTGCACGTTTTACCTGTTCATCTCCTTCGTAGCTCAAAACAATCTTGTCCCATATTTCTTTTGTGGATTTATATTGCATAACCTTCACGAATTTAGATTGAGATAGACATCCTAGAAGAGTATTAACCGCCTTTGCATTTGTTTCATATTTCTTCTTCTCAGCTGAATCTGTAGGAGTAGCTGATGGAAAAGTATACCCTGTTTCTATAATGTCCCATACTTCTGTACCCAAAGATTGAAGATAGGCAGTAACTCTTACCTTCCAATATACGAAGTTTGTTCCATCAGAAATCAGTGGCCTGATTGATGCTTCCCTCTCGTAGTTGCTCATGATGTTAGATCTTCCTTCAAGCGATCAAGCTTCTTCAGAAGGACCTGCTCTGATACCAATTGTTGGAAATAATACTGAGAGGGGGGGGGGGTGAATCAGTATTATCAAATTCTTATCAATCTATCTTCCTTATTTATACTTTGAATAATTCTTCAAATATTGATCATTACTTTGTATGTCAGTATCATAAAATAATGAGCAGGAACAAGAAAAGCAAATAGTCACACAAAAGAACACCAGATATAAGGTGGAAACCCAATGTGGGTGAAAACCACCTGCTGCAATATGTCTCTATCTTCTTTCAATTAGAAATTCCTTTTACAATGATTTTGTACTGGTGCATTTCTTTACCAGTACGCAGGCTACAACCTGTAGAGAGCTACAACCCTCTCTCGTTCTCCAGCTTCTCTTGGAAGGGAGCTACAACCCCCTTAGCTCTTGTACTAGCCAAGATACTAGTACGTAGGTGTTGGCCCACTGAAGGCTAAAACCTTCTCTTTCTTCCAGGGACCACGTTTCATAAATTTTCAGACTGGATCCATGAACATCAATCAATCATTAAGTATATCTGCATCAAACAATCTCCTTTCCCAATTAGCACTGAATCAAGTAAACACTTCTCTGACAGCTGTACCCAGAACACAGTAACAGTAACCACAAACCAAATTCTGAACCCAGAATACTGCAGCAATAGATAGAGGCAGCTAGATCATAATTTAAAGATATACACTACTTCAACAACCTGAAACCTGCGTGCAGATCTATAAAGGATAATTCCTTCTTTCAAATATTCAGACACTAATTAACCCAGATTGTCAGATTTATAGATCAAGCATGCGCCTCATATAACAGATCAAAATCATGCAAAGATACTATTAATCAAGCATAAAGATCATGACCCATCAAAAGAACTTATACTTCTTTATGCGCTAAGGTTCCTCCTTCATTCAGATCCAGATCTGCACCATAACCCAATCACAAATATTTCAGATCTAGCACTTATTAGATATTCAATTCATTCGATGATCCTTTGCCAAATGATCTCCTTCCTCTTTTATAGTCTTAGGCCTTCCACAATACCACGGTCCAAAACCATAGGATCAAAAAAATGTTGGACTAATACCATGAACCAACCATGAAAGTGCGTGAGATCAACAATTTTGGATGCAATACCACGAGCCAAAACCATAGGATAAAAAACTATAGGACTAATACCATTAACCAACCATGAAAGTGCGTGAGATCAACACTTTTGGATGCAATACCACGGACCAAAACCATAGGATCAAAAACTGTCGGACTAATACCATGAGCCAACCATGAAAGTGCGTGAAATTTTCTCTTCATGAAAGGAACTTTTCTCTGCATGAAAGTGCGTGAACTTTTTCTCTACATGAAATAATCTTTTCTCTGCATAAAAGTGCGTGAACTTTTCTCTACATGAAATAAACTTTTCTCTGCATAAAAGTGCGTGAACTGTTCTCTACATGAAATAAAATTTTCTCTGCATAAAAGTGCGTGAACTTTTCTCTACATGAAATAAACTTTTCTCTGCATAAAAGTGCGTGAACTTTTCTCTACATGAAATAAACTTTTCTCTGCATATAAGTGCGTGAACTTTTCTCTACATGAAGGAAATTTTTTTTCTTCATGAAAGAAACTTTTATCTTCATGAAAGTGCGTGAACTTTGCTGCACTATAATTTATCATCTGAGATGAGTGGGTTGCCATCAAGTACAACATATGTATCATAATGCCAACAAAGTGTTAGATATTGATGTAATCAACTTGCATCGAAAAGTAGGAGAAATTGTTTCCAGGAGATTTCTTGATTCAACAGTGGGGAATAGAATGATGTAGGTGATGTTCGATTTTTTTTTTTGACCAGTTACACATAGCGCGAGTAGCTATAAGAACTAGAGATAATTGAATTAAATAATTGGAAGATATTATGATTCAACAATCTGGTTAATCTAGAGAAGTTGGGCCATTTAAGAAATTACTGGAAGAAAAGGAGAAGTAAATTACGTGTCTGCAAACCATTATGAAGATATTATATCATGACCTGCATATCTTAATACAATATTTTGAAAGGAAAGAAGAGGTTGAAACTCATTTACAAGAGATGAGAACATCCTTGTGACTTAAAGAGGAATAATGTAAAGAAGTACTTAGACAAATGGAAGTTTTGATAGAATAATCCCGCACAAAAGAGGAACACCGCCTTAAACTTTTAGCAGATTATAAAACTTCAATTGATCAAGCTCTTAATATGTCCCAAGCATATAAAGCTGAAGACTGAAATCTCTTGCACATCAAAATAACTCAGCTAAAAAAAGATCTAGATGAGGCTAGATTGGAGAATAAAATAGCAGAACATATAGGGGAAAATTTAGCAAACCAAAAGAAAGACATAATTGAAGAGATTCAGAACATGCTTAAGCAGAAAAATGGTGAGGTTAAAACCTTGTAGGAGATAATTAGACTTACCCTCATAGGAAGACAACTTCTAATACAAGCCAAAGAAGAAATCTTGAGGCAGATTGAACAAAAGATCTTCAAAGTAAGAGCTTACATGGAAATCCTTTCTAACTATGAGAAAGCCATCATTAAAATATTTAATCTGGAAGAAAAATAACAACTACAGTACTAGAGGAAAGATTAAAGGACATCAATTCACTTATCAATTTCATTAATACCCTGGAGGATGAAACGCTAGTGTAGCTGAGTTTACCTCCACGAGATCAATGTATTTTCTCCCTTTGAATGACGAAGGAGAAGCGTATTGTGATGCAATTTATGTGTGAGGAGTTTGACAAGGCTTCTAAAGAAATTGATGATTTAAGAGTCGAATAGAATTATCTCGGTAGATTTGGTGTACCATCCTTATGGGGAAAATAAAACTGGCTAATATCCCATGAAGAATTTTGCGACCAGTTGAGGAGTACAGAGCAAGACCTTGGCTGCTTAGCCATACATGGAGAAGAGTCAGTCTCACCATCCATGGTGGTGAACACTCTTTGTAGAGATTTTACCATTCTAGATGGAATTAATAAGCCGATACAAAATCTTCCTATGGAATAGTACCAAATTACATCTCGTTTGTTCATGTTCATAAAAAAATATAAATACATTCCTAGTTAACAACTGCGGAATGGGATCAAACTTCTAAGGTAAGGAAGCATTTGAAACGAAGTCTTACTCTGGAACAAATATCTTCAACTACTCAGGCAGTTCAACCTGTTCAACTGATGCAATTGGTAACAAATCAACCAAAAGACTGGAGTGAGATACCTTTGATCACAACTCAAAAACGGTGGTCAAAATGCGTGGGAACCATAGTCTCTCACCTCTGGGCACGTCAAAGAAAGTTAAAATTTCAAAGTCGCGAATGCGACTGTAATGTTTAAGTGGTTTCTTTAAAATTAAGTTGTTTAATTTTAATTCAGACATTTATTTAAGTTCAAGATAGTTATTTTTTATATTACTATTTAAAACCTTGTTTCCCGTAATGGGGGGTTATTGACAGAAGATAAATTTTTTAGTTTTCATATTTCTAATTATACATGTTACACAAAATTTAACGTGTGAATGAAATTGCTCTGCGTTTTTGGTAAACTTATTTTAGATGTGTGTGTGTTCATATATGACAGTTGAAGCACTGAATATAGGATTTGCTCCATGTTCAATATTCATTTTCTATTTGGTCTTTTCATGTTTTGATATTATATTATCGAATTGAATGATTTAATAATAAGCCTTTGATTGATATTGGTTTAGAATATTGCCTCTAAAACTAATGACAGTCTTTTCTTAAAATTATCTTCAATTGTTACGTTATGTACATCTTCTATAACCTGTTTGTATTTCAGATATTAGTTAAAATCCAAAATCTGTATCTTTCCTCATTTGTCTTCATAATTTTATAATATTAATATTTACTATTGGATTCACCTATCATAGAAGAATTGAATTGAGAGGTTAAGAATACTTGCACTTGTTGCAATATTCTTACCTTATTATTGGGTATGTTATTATCTCACGTACTTGTATTTGTTGTGTTCATCTTTATACTTGTTTTTATTAATTTGCATTGATTTTACTTTATTTCTAGTGCTTTGGGTTTTATCATACATGCATGAGTTGTATCATTCAATGGTTGTTATTAATCAATATTCCTTTTGTTAATACCACAATATTACTACGACATTTAAAATAATTATTACCTGACCTTATTATATTCACATTTCTAAAAATCATATGTATTTTCAGGGATACCCCCTATGTCGTATTGGTGACCAGCCTATAATTCCTAGAGTGGGAGGGATTTTGAGTCCTCAGTGAATGCGTCCATAATTTTTTCTACTCTTGGAACAATTTGAGCACCAGTTGAAAATAACACTAAGAGGGGGGGGGGGGGGGGGGGGTGGGTGAATCAGTATTTGTAAATCAATGACCTTTTCATTTCCATAATCAAATTTATATACACTACTTCAGTGAAGGCAACTTGCGTGTGCACGCAATTGTTCTTAAGGAAACCCACGTATATCTAGTGAACTTATGATTCAGTTAATTCATCATATGTTGATCTTTAATTTGTGCATCATTACCTTATTAAACATTAAACAATAACCATGTGCAGTTAATAATAGAATGAACCATCACACATAAGAAACACACATGAACACCAAGATTTAAGGTGGAAACCCAATGTGGGTGAAAACCACCTGCTGATATCGTCTCTGTCTTCTTTTAATAATAAGAAAATCTATTTACAACATTGTATTGGTGCAGACTCATACGAGTACGCATGCTTCTACTTGTAGAAGTTACAACCTTCTCTCGTTCTCCAGCTTCTACTGGAAGGGAGCTACAACCCCCTAGCTTTTGTACTAGTCGATATGTTTACTAGTACGTAGGCGCCGACGCACAAAAGGCTTCAACCTTCTTTCTTCTTCCAGGGACCATGCTTCATAAATTTTCAGACTGGATGCTCCTGGTACACAACAATACACATGAAGGTCTCGTTTCATCCAATTTTAATACTAGACCCATCACCAACATTGAAGCTCATAATCAATCACTACTGCAATACAACCATCAAATACATTTGCATTAAGCAATCATTGAAACTCAATCATCAATCTCTGAATCAACCACAACTGAATCACTGAAAGCCCATCGCCACTGAAGCAAATCAAAATCAATCAATCTGAACATTTGGTACATTGTCATCAAAACACAGTCACTAGAACACAGAGCAAAACCCATAATTCTACAACAACAGCCAGATCCATCAGCAACTTCAAATATCATATTTTATAATGTATACGCTACTTGTATGTGTTGAACCAACGTGTATACGTGCTTTTATCAAAGCCAACCAGCGTACATATCTGCAAATATTAATTCATAATTTTGCAGCTATTCCAGACTTCAGTCATACCCAGATCATAACATTTACAGAATAACACATGCGTCAGTATTCAGATCTAGACTATACATGATCAAACCACATAATGATAATTCATTTCAAGCCTTAAGATCTTGATCCATCATTAGATCTTATCCCTCATCAACCGCTAAGGTTCATCCTTGGTTCAGATCAAGCAAAGAACCATAAGCCGATAACCTGCATACTAGATCTCACACTTCATCAGATATTCAATCCTTTCACTGCTTGACCTAATGATCTTCTCCTCCTTATATAGTTCTAGGCCTTTCTCAATACCTTGGACCAAAACCACTTAGGACCAATACCTTGGACCAAATACCTAGGGTCAGTACCTCATACAAAATACCTTGGACCAATACCTTGGATCAAAATACCTTGGACCAAATACCTCAGACCAAAAACTTAGTTTTCCAACATGTACACCCTTTTACTCTTGTGAAAATGCGTGTATATGTTATACACTCCTTTTGTTCTGTGAACCCATGTGTATACGCTCCTTGGACAAGGTGAACTTGCGTATACCTCTCTTTCTTCATTCTTTGGAGTTTGATCTGTAATCCTTTGCTGTTAACCTGCTGTACTGTGAACTGTCATCTGAGAGAGTTGCCTTTTTACATTACTTCTGAACTGATTCCTTTGAACTACCCTACATTTTGTCACATCTGTAAACACAACTTTCATGCATTCTGTCACATCTGATATCTCTTCTGTAGATTCATCTAGTTACCATATACAAGTGAGTTGTTATGCTACAAGTGGGTTGCCATCAAGTACAACACATGCATCATAATGCCAACAATATCCCCCTTTGGACTTGATGGCAAGCATGTTGGTGTTGATTACTGCAAGCTGTAGAAACTATTAGAGATAACAAGTAACACCAAAATAATCTCCCCCTTTGACATTAAGGGAAAAGGGTGAACCAAGATATTCTCCCCCTTTGATATCAAGATAAAAGGGCTGACCAAAATGAAGACTTTCATCTCTGAATAGTTGAATATAAATATTGATCATGCTCCCCTAGGCACATGCTGAATTCTCTGATTGAACTCCCCTTTGTCTATGCTGAGATGCACTATATCATCCATGCTCCCCCTGAGCACATGCAGAGTCTGCAAATATTTTCCAAAAGAATAACATGACTCTATCACTCAACTATGTGAGTTTGACCTTCCTATCACCAATGACTCATATATACATCAATCTCCCAACCAAGTGGGGATATACCAAATGTTTATACATGATGGAAATTACATCATCCATCCCATGCAAAGTGGGGATACAAATTACATCATATGACCAAAAAGGACTCATCAAAAGACAAATTATTACATCATGGATCTTTATATGACCTTTACATCGAATGATATACATGACATTTATAACAGAGACCAAATGTCTAAACAAGACCATGGTAGTCATTAGAAAATATCATACACCATGTATGATCTACATCATAAGCATATGTCAATAGCATCTAGACCTGTAACTTGTATATGTCTATCATCAGTTCCGAAGACATGACAAAGTAAATATCATCAACTTGTGACTAGGTATGCTGTATATAGATATCAAATCATCCTCTTGAGCTCATCAAGATCAACTTGCTTCGTTTCCTTAGTAGAAAGAGCCTTATCATAACCTTCCATGAATCAAATAAGCATATGTCATATCTCCAAGCAGTAACACAAAATCATTCACATCATATCATATGTGAAAACACCATAGTCATCACATCATCATCAAGAACTACATGATCTTTCACAAGAACCCTTAATATATCAACCATGTTTCATCACTAGGGAACATCCCACATCTGATAAGCATCAACCATAATAATCAATGAGTATCAATCTATCGTCATAAGGTAATAACTCATCATCATTATGTGTCTAAGTAACCCATGTCTTCGAATATCCATGTCTTCAAATAGCTATTCCTTCATGTGACCTGCAATAACACCATTTTCTTGGCCAACCAACAATATTTATTGATATGCAACTTAAGTAATCATCCATGTATCAACCATACTGCATATCCATCAAAGAGATTGCAATGTGTATCATGAGCTCATGGTTATTTGTCAAGATTTCTTGATATCATCAATAACAACAATGCTCAACCATGTGAGAGCCAAGAACTATAGGAATCCTGCATCATAACTGCACCATACGAAACTTATGCATCTTTGAAGGCATGATGACAGCAGCATAAAAGAAATGAGTGGCTCATCATCAAATAATGAAGTTGTGTACTCAAGCTTTGTACTTCTTCTTGTCCTTATGAAGATCATCATGTAAGAAACATGTATGTACTATATGCATCATCAAAAAGTCATTCATAATCATCCATAAATCTGATATAAATACCAACTATGTGACCCCAAGTATCATATGAGATTTTATCATGGGAAACTCATAACTATAACATAGAAAGATATATCATTTAGCCACATAAGCATCATCATCATTGATTAGGTACCAAAGACTTCTAAACATAATGGCAACAATGTTTTATTAGAAGCATAGCATGTTCTCCCCTTGAACTTGTTCCACCTGTTCACTGTCAGATCTCATCATTGCATATATCAGTAAGAAGTATCAAGGCATCATCATGAATCGGATCTACATCAAGTTATAAAAAACTTGTGAGGATCAAAAGCACTTCTAAATAACATCCATAGACTATAGTCATCTATCATCACAAAAAAAAAGATAATTGATAATTGTATGAATCATATCAAATCAATTTTTCTGAGTCTGTCCCACTACATTTTTCCTCAAACCAACATATACACGATTGTGTAGCTCCGAACTCGCGTATATACACGACTTGTCTTCATGGAGCTTGCGTATGAGAGTTAGAACATTGAAGTTTCACACTTTCAGCTCCCCCTAAGTTTTTTATGTCTGTACACTGTGCCATGGCACATTTTTCTAACTGTACTTCCTTTTTCTTCCATATCTTCGATGATGATTTTTTCTCCTTTTGGTATGGAGTCCGAAATTTTCTCCTGCATTCCTTTTCTATATGTCCAAACTTGTTGTTACATGCATAACATCTTACATGTTTCATATTTCTTCTAGAGCAATCAGTGGATTTGTGACCAAACATATTGTTGAGTCCCAAACCTGCATCTTCCCTATATACCTTTTCAACCTTCTTTTCCATTTATTTGATCCACCAAGCTGTCAAATAATTGCATATTAGTCTAAAAAGAGCTTATGAAATGGTTCCTAACTATGTTTATGTCTGCTGTTTGATTTAGATTTTTGTTCAAGCAGCTGCAGAAACTTGTCACTTTCCGCAACCAGCGCAAGTTTCCACAACCATTTTGTTAAAGACTATGTTACAGGTGTCCAATGGAGAATCCGGCCACATGGGCAAGCTACAAATGACATGAAAATGGAGCATGTCCCCTCAGTTCAGCCGAATCACTCACAAACAACCATGGTCAAAGACAGTCAAAGGAGGGGTCAAACCAAGAGTTTTGCGGTGGCACGACTCTCTTTTGCCCACGTGAAGGTTTACGTGGCAAGATCCTCAATTGCTGGAGGTGTGCCAACACCTGTGGATCAATCCGTGAACTGAATCGAGCAGCCACCACTCCATGGGTTTAACTGTCATAATTACCATACCGCTAGATCTCAGGCCATGGAGATTTACGTGTCTGTTTGGCAGCGTAGAATCTAGGAATTAGTTATAGCATTTTCACTTATAAATAACTCGTTATCAAACGCTTGACAGTTAGCTTTTCATATGTAATATTGACTGTGTTTTATGAGCCACTGTACCGTGCTCTGTTTCTATGTTTTTTACTGCAATTTAATATATGAGAAGACAACATTCTTGAGTTCCAGTTGTGACTGAGTATTGATTGGCTAAGGTTGCAGAGGGCCCCTGTACACCAAAGCCCTGTATCTACTGTATAATTTCTCGCCTTCTTTCATTATGTTATTGCTTTTATAATTAGTTGCCTGTATATATATTTCCTGATGTTTATAACTAACTGCTGTTCATCTTTTCCTTTTATGCTTTCTTATGGTTGCTAGCTGATCAGTCTTTGTCTTTCAGGTTCTTGTAGGCAGCCCGGGCAAATTACATAGTTTTAATGACTACTGACATGAGATCATCTTGTTCTTTCTGCTGATTCATTTATTGAGTTTTAATTCCAACATTGTCATTTCTTTCAATTTTGCTTTGCTTATTTACGTTTCTGTCACTTAGATATCATATTACTCATTTGTTTATGATTTCCTTCCTATAGCCAAGCGACTCAATTAGTGAGGAATCAGAATATTATTTGATGTAGTATGATTTAGTTTTCTTTCCTGCAAGTTAGAGATTAAATTACTTATGTCATTTTCAAGAATTGAAATATGAATGAGTAGTTAAATCTTAGTTTCCTTTTATGCAATTTGATTTCCTGCAATTTAGATATCATATTACTCAGCTTGTTTATGATTACTTCCTATAGCCGGAGCGAGTCGAAAGGTGAAGGGTCAGAATGTGGGTTGAAGTAGTGTGATTTAGTTTGCTTTGCTTTCAGTATTTGAGTTGCTTTGAGTTCAGTTTTTATTTTCTTTTCATACAACAGTAAGGATACTGGGCCATTGTCACTAGTTCACTGTTTTGGTACATTTATTTCCTTTTGAGAATTGATTTCATCACAGTCAGTTTGAAACCTTCTTTTTGAGAACTTTAAAGTTTGGAAAATCATTATAGAAATCACCATTACCATCCATACTTGAATCATTGTAGAAATCACCATTACCATCCATAATTGACTTTCAATTTCGCCATCTCACACTAGGGAATCCACAGAAGATAAACCCAAAAACAAACCAAAAAAACTCAAAAACGACAAAGAACTAAGAAATCGGTTATCTTGCATATACAGTGCACTTCACTTCAGCAGTTTACGACTCCCAGATTGACATTTTAAGTAGCAATTTAGGACACACTAAATTGACCAAACATTTTGGTGCCATTGTCAGGGAAGTGAAACTAGGTAGCCAATTTCTTAAAAAAAAAACAAGAATATTTCAAGGAAGGAAAATTGATAACCTCTCAAAGTATGCTCTCCTCTTGCACTTAGTGTGAAATGGAGGATCAGAAAAGAGAGAGTTATTGGTTTAATAATTTCTTGAGTATGCTCTCTTCTTGCACCTAGAGTGACCTGGAAGATCAGAAAGAGAATTATTAGCCCGACTTGAAGAAAAATAAAAAATGACATGCATAGAGCAAGAGATTCTAGGGGAAGGTTTTTAGCTAGAGCCAAGAGTTTGATTTTTACAACTCCATCTACTTCAAGGAATAGACAAGAGACACCTCCATCATCTTCAACTCACACTCCTAGCCTTAGGATTCCTGGAATTCAAGAGGAAGTAGTTGAATTAGGAGACTCTCCCACACCATCCATCGAATCTGAATTAGGAAAAGATCCTTTCTTTCCTTTTATAGGGAGACACATTTTAGTTGAAGAAGTAGAATCACTTGAAGAAGAAGAGGGAGAAATTCCTCCTTGTTTGCCATTAGTAGAGGAACCAGAGGACTCTGAAGTCTCTGAGGAAACTATCATGACAGAGGAAGTAGTAAACGGATTCGGTAGAGGTAGAGGTAGAGGAGGAGGAGGAGGAAACAATGGAGGAGGTAGAGGTAATAATGGGGGAAATAGGGATGGAGATAACTCATTCGGATTTCCTATAGTCGAAGAGGATTCTCGAGAAACAATGAAAAACATCTCACCATCTCTCCTCCCAAACTTTCATGGGTTAAGAAATGAAGATCCTGAAACATTTCTATTTGAGTTTGAGGTCGTATGTCGAACTTATGATTATCTAGAAGACTCTCAAAAACTCAAATTGTTTCCTTCAATATTGAAAGGAGCTGCTTTGAAATGGTTCATGGGATTAGTCACTCAATCCATTAGGACTTGGAATGATATGAAACAAACATTTTTTGATAGATACCTGGACTATTGTATGCCCACCAATCACAAGGATGAGGTATTCAAAATGGTGCAAAGAGAAGATGAAAACTTAGAAGATTTACTTGAAAGACTTCAATACAACCTGAAAAGAGAAAAAATGAATAACTTAGATGAGGAAACCTTGAAAGCCCTTCTATTAAAATCCATTAGAGATGAATGGATAGATATTTTGAACATGATGGGAAAAGGAGATATTTCTCAACTTCCACTTCATGATATAGCAGAGCTATGTGTCCATCTCTCAAGGGGAAAATCTAAAATTGGAAAAGGGCCTAGAGATCCTTCTCTCATTAGAGCAAACAAATCTGCAACTGGATCAGTAAGTAGGGCTGAGATTGGCAACATGCTTGATGAATTCAAAACTAATATCTTAGGGAGTCTTAGTGAGCAACTAGACACCCTTAAAATACAAAAAAAACAGAAAGTAGAAGCTGAAGCTTTGGCCATCTTTTGCCCAAAATGTAGAAAGAAACATGCTCTAAGGGAATGTCCCTTGGATGCAAAAGTTGTAGAAACATGTGTAATTTGTTCAGAAAACCATGAGACCAAGGATTGTCCTTCAATTCCTGGGCTCAAAGATGTCTTTCAAGAAGATCCAAATACAATTGAGTCTCTCTGTTTTGTTGCAAGGAGACCTTGGCAGGGGCAAAAAAGCCAAGGGTTTAACAACTCTATGAACTTTCAAACCCCACCAAATTGGAATCCTTGGAAACAACCTTGGTCCCAACCTCAAAATCCTTTTCAATCATGGGTACAAGGTATGCAAAATCCTTATGGGATATTTGCTCAATTTTATCAATATCCTCCATATTTTCAAAACCAACAAGCTCCACAACTTCCAAATCAAAATCCACAACTATCATTGCCATTTCCACAACAACAAAAACCTTCTCAACAGAATCCAAATTCTCAACTCTTTCTTCCATTCCAACAGAAGACAAATCAATTACCTTCCCAGCCATTGCCGAACCCCAACAATAAAAACCCTCAAAATTCTTACATGGTAGAAGGACAACAGTTTCCTACCTATATGATTGTTCCTCTCAATGATGTACAACTCAGATCTGGTAGAGTTTTAGATAAGCCTTCTATAGATGCTCAAAAGCAAAGCATTTCTGAGGAAGATTCTCTTGAAGCCAATAAATGTTCTGAAGCATCTCTTCAAAACCCAAGCATTCAAAAAGAAAAAGAAAAAGAGTCAACCCCCACAACTCCTATAATTGAGCAGCCTGCATCTTCATCCACACCTCCATTTCCTGAAAGATTACAAATTGACAAAGGGGTGGAAAAACAAATCTTGTTGCCTGACTATGATTTCCTAGATGAATTAAAGAATGTCTGTATCAAGATTCCCTTGTTACAAGCCATTAGAGAGATTCCTATTCTAGAAAAAACAATAAAGGAGTTGAGTCTTAAAAGATCAGGAAGGAAACTGAGAGATACAAGAAGAATCCACCTGGTAGGAAAAATTGCGGATATCATGATGGGAAAAATTACTATGAAGAAGTATGTAGATCTCGGTAGTCCAATTGTCAAAACACATATCAATGGGGTAGAAATTCCAAATACTTTGATTGATTTAGGGGCTGCTATCAACATTATGAGTAGACAGACTATGGAACATCTGAAGCTTCCTAATCTTCTTTTTACACCTACTTTACTGCAACTTGCAGATCGATCAATTATCAAACCAGATGGTGTATTAGAAGACATTTCAGTCTCCTTAGACTCTTGGGAATATCCAATAGATTTTATGATTTTAACTCCCAAGAGTAATTTAGGAGGACACTCTCTCATCTTAGGAAGACCTTGGATAGCCACAGCTGATGCTTTTATCAATTGTAGGTCTGGGGATATGTATATTTCTGATGGTAATTCGACAAAGAAATTCAATCTGTATCCTCCAGCAAAAGAAATTACAGAAATAGGAGATAATGAGTGGGTTGATGATGAGGATACTATACAACCTGTCTTTACCATTTCTGAAATCAGTGAAGATAGTCAAATTCTGAACACATTAGAAAACTTTAAAACATCGTCAGAATATGACCACACACAATTTCAGTTAGATTCTGACATTGAGTATCTATCATCTAGACAAATGTCTCTTTTCTCTATGGAAGAGTTTGGTAGTTTCGCCATTGAGATCTTTCCAGGTAAAACATTGAATATCAACAAAAACTTGGAAAAATCACAACAGGGAGAGCTAAACAAAATCTTGCAAAAACATTCTACTGCATTTGCATGGGAGTATACCGATATGAAAGGTATTGACTCTAAGACTTGCATTCATCACATCTATGTAGAGGAAAATAGTAGACCAATCTGAAAACCTCAGAGAAGGATGAATCCAAACCTTAGGGAGATAGTGAAAGAAGAGCTCCAAAAACTACTCAATGTAAACTTCATTTATCCAATTTCAGATAGCCGATGGGTTTCTCCTTTGGTCATAGTACCTAAAAAGAATGGTAAATGGAGGGTATGCATTGATTACGGGGAATTGAACAAAGCAACTTTGAAGGATCACTTTCCTTTACCCTTTATCGATCAGGTATTAGATACTTTAGAAGGCAAAAAATATTTTTCATTTTTGTATGGTTTTAGTGGCTATAATCAGATTCAGGTAGCACCTGAAGATCAAGACACGACCACATTTACCTGTCCATGGGGAACTTTTGCTTACCGAGTACTTCCTTTTGGATTATGTAATGCACCCGCAACATTTCAAAGGGCAGTACTAGGAATCTTTTCTGATCTAATCCATGATTGTGTAGAGGTTTATATGGATGATTTTACAGTTTATGGTAATTCATTTGAAGAGGCATTAGAGAATTTGGAAAAAGTCCTTATAAGGTGTAAATAAACAAACCTTTCATTAAGTCATGAAAAATGCTTTATGATGTTTACTGAAGGTATTGTGTTGGGACATCATATTTCGGGGGATGGGATTAAAGTTGATAGATCAAAAGTTGAAGTCATCTCCAAGTTGCCTATTCCAAATTGTCCGAAAGATGTTAGAAGTTTTCTTGGATTTACTGGATACTATAGGAGATTTATCGAAAACTTCACCAAAATAGCATCTCCACTCTTCAAATTACTTACAAAAGACTGTGAATTCAAATGGGATCCTGATTGTCAATCTGCATTTGAAACTTTGAAAATAAGAATATCTGAAGCACCCATTTTGAGAGGGCCAAATTGGAAACTTCCTTTCCATATTTCTATAGATGCTTTAGATACAGCTCTCAGAGCTGTATTGGGCCAAAAGGATTTAGTTCCTTATGCCATTTACTACACCAGTAAAAATTTGACTCCCACCGAGTTAAACTATACTGTGACTGAAAAAGAGTTCTTAGCTGTTGTTCATGCAACCAATAAGTTTAGACATTATATAACAGGCTATGAAACTTTTGTCAATACTGATCATTCTACAATTAGATATCTAATGAAAAAACCTATTACTAATTGCAGAGTTACAAGATGGCTCTTACTTTTACAAGAATTCAATATTACTGTGTTGGATACACCAGGGAAACAAAATACAGTAGCTGATTTCTTGTCTAGAATCCAAAATACTAACAAAGATTCTCCTGTAGAGGATAAGTTTCCAGATGAATATTTATTTGCAGTAACTACTAAGACTCCTTGGTATGCAGATATTGCTAACTATTTGGTTACAAGAAAGCTACCTCCACATTTATTTCCTAGTGAAAAAAAGAAGAATTATTCAGGAGAGTTCGAATTATTCATGGATTTCTAATGAATTGTTTAAAACAGGGCTAGATTGTGTGATCAGAAGATGTGTTCGGGAAGATGAAATGCCTGACATCCTTAAGGCATGTCATGATGAACCATGTGGTGGAAACTTTGCTGAAAAAAGTACGGCCTATAAAATCCTTTCTTCAGGATATTATTGGCCTTCCCTCTTTAAAGATACAAAACAATATGTTAGAAGGTGTGACAGCTACCAAAGAGTTGGGAGACCGACTCTTTCAAATGAAATGCCATTACAACCACAGGTACTCATGGAACCCTTTGAAAAATGGGCTTTAGATTTCATTGGACCCATTAATCCACCATCTAACAGAAGAAGTATATATTGGTATGTACTGATTATGTCACTAAATGGGTAGAAGCCAAAGCATTGCCTTCTGCCACTAAAAATTCAGTTGTTCATTTTCTTTATGAGGATATTTTTACTCGTTTTGGTGTCCCAAGAGAAATTGTGACAGATCAGGGAAGTCAATTTACATATAACTTGATGGAGAAGCTGATGGAAGAATACAAAATCAAGCACAGAAAATCTACTCCTTACCATCCGCAAGCAAATGGCCAAGTGGAGTCTACAAACAAAGTTCTTGAGAGCATCATCACCAAAACTGTCCATCTACACAGAAGAGATTGGGCAGAGAGGCTTCTTGAAGCCTTGTGGGCCTACAAAACTACATGGAGGAACACAACAGGGCATTCTCCCTATGAACTTGTTTATGGGAAAGAAGTCCTGCTCCCCATTGAATTTCAAGTCAAGATTTTCAAGATGGCAGTTCAGTTGGGGATGAATCTATCAGAAGCCCAAAATCACAGAATGGAGTAGCTGAATGAGCTAGATGAGATCAGACAAGAATCAATTCTAAGAACTGATCTAGTTCAACATCAAAGAGCTAAGTGGCATGACAGATACATCAAAGAGAAAAAGTTTCAAGAGGGAGATTAGGCACTACTATTTGAATCCAAGTTTAAAGAGTTCAAAGGTAAATTTCAGACTCATTGGCTTGGGCCATATGAGATGGACAAAGTCTTTAGCAATGGAGCGGTAAGAATCAAGACCATTGATGAATTTCAAACTCCTCTCATTGTGAATGGCCACCGATTGAAAATTTATCATAAGCCACTCTCAAAAGAGGAATTTGTCAAAATGTTTCAAGAGAATTCTGCAATAAGGCTGGTGGAGAAGAATCCTTCTTCCCCACAAGCCTAGCCTTTGTTTCTTTCAGTTAAATAATAATAATAATAATAATTTGTATAAGACTGAAAACCAATCACAGATTGGCGGTCTTATACAGAAAATGTAGAGTGAAAATCAGGGACACCTGACACTCTATATTTTCCAAAAAAAAAAAATCTCTTCTCTCCTTCTTTTTCCATCTTCACTCCACCTCATTTTCCATTCCACTCCATCTCCATCTCATTTTCATTTCACTTCACTCCGCTTCACTTTCACTCCATTCCACTTATTTCATTTTCATTTCATCAATAAAAGTCCCTTTCGGGACTATTTTCACTCAGTTAGTTATTATCTAACTATCTTTGTTCAGCTAAGAGGGTGCTGTGCAGTTTCCGCAGCTGGTAGCAGTTTTCGCAGCCAAAAGCAGTTTCCACAGCTAGAAGCAGTTTCCACAGCCAGAAGCAGTTTCCGCAGCCACCACTTTGTTTTTCAAATTCACAGTCAAAATGTTAGTGCAATAATCATGAAAATGCAAGTGTAATTGAGCATATGCTATGAAGACATGGAGCATCTCCAAGACATCAAGGAAGAGCAGTTGGTTAAAAGCTATGAGCAAGAAATGACAAGGTTTCCAAAGGTATGAGCAATTTTTTTTAATCAAATAGCAATTAAAGTCATGATTATGCATAGTTATCAAACCATAAAAGCTCTACTATGTGCAATGATCGGTACGATAACTCCATTACCCACTCCCATTCCACGATATTATTCCGCACACCATACATTCATTTCTTAACGGTCTCATGATTGATTTTCGGGTTTGAAATCATAGTCGACTGCACTTTCATTTACCACATGTACTCATGAGATGTGACCTATCCCATTACGGCTCCTCTCCACCGCATTTTCCGTAGCCATCCATTAAAACGTGTAATATTTCGTACACAACCCTTTAATTAAGAAATCTCGACCTCACTCCATTCCCTTACCATTCTATTAAGATCATCCTCTTCACATACATCCGCATTTCATCTTGTGAACTCATTTGCGGCTGCTCATCCTCTGTTCCGCCTGTAATCCCGAAGCATTCCCGTTACCTGCTATCCATCTACCGATTGCAGCCACTGCATTTTACCATAAAACCTGCAACCGAGCCACCTTCCCTCTGCTAAACCCTCACACACAATTGATTTTTCAGTTGAAATTCAAAATAGAGGAAGGAATGGGAAAATTACTAAGGGCAGAACCAGAAGGACCGAAATATTTAGAAGGTTACCCTCAAGCAAAAGATTTGTTGAAGAAAACCAAATGGTTACGCTTCATCCAAAAGTTTAAGGGCTATGATAAAGAGGTAACCAAAGCTTTTGCACGGTCTTTTGATGGCCAAATGGTGGAGACTGGAGACTTGAAGCTCACAGTGACTGAAACAACAGTAGCAGCTGCCACAGGCTTACCCCAGGAAGGTGAGCGATGGTTCAAAAACAAAAGCGTGGACGAACATGCATGGAGAATTATGCTAAGAAACCCAGGTATGGACACCACTGTGTTTACAAAAGGAATTCCTGTTCATGCATTGAAAGAAGAATGGGCCAGTCTGCTGTTAGTTATCCAAAAATTTATCACTTGCGAAGGACGATTGGTTCAATGTATATGTACCATGCTAGACTGTTTATGAATTTCTTAGAGATTCAAACTCTTAATTTGCCTTATTTCTTACTATTGAGTCTGAAAAAGATGAGTATTATAGTCCAAAAACACATAGGAAATATAGAACCTCATCTATATCATCATGGACTTATAAAGATTCTCATTGAGAACCAACTAAAGAAAAACAAAGATACCTAGGAACAATTATTGATAAGAAACTACTTTCAAGAGCCATCTGAGGCATCTGAAAGTAGTACACCAAAGACACCAAGAAAGAGTAGGAGAAAAGAAAAGAGTGCCATAGTCCAAGACTCTCCTACTACAGAAACTCAAGAAGTTGGTCAAAAAGAAAAAGAGAACAGAACTAAGGACAAGAAACATAAAAAAGTGAAAGGAAAAAGAAACATACAAGAAGTCTACCAATCACCTGAGCCATCTATAGAGAAAGATTATCAAACACTGTAGGAGAGATTAGTGCATCTTCAAGAACAAGCTGCTATAGCAAAGAAAAAGGAAAAAGGGAAACATAACATACAAGAAGGGAGTACTAGTCCACCATACTTAAGGAGAAGCACCAAGCTAAGAGGAAAGGGGAGTAAAACACAAGTAAAATGGCCCAACTTCATTTACTTGGTTGGGGAAACACCCGAGAAACCTCCAGCTGGTCGTAGTCCACCTCGTCCTCAGCCAAGTATTGAAACTAGTCCTCTACATATTGATGAAATCCCTTCTCGGCCAGAGCTAGAGAGCAGTCCTCCTCCTCCACAAGATTTTGAACTCAATCCAAGAAAGACACCTGAAGTAGATCCCAGTCAACAGGAGGTATATGACTACCTGGAATCTTTAGAAAAATCAGCTGCAGGTCCAAGTACCACTCTGCCCCACATGACACCAGATGCACAAGTTCAATCCTTAAAGCAGGAGGTATTTGAATTAGAGGTTCTAAACAGGCATATCAAACAAGAAAATGAAGCACTCAAGGAGCAGAGAAAAGTAGATAAAATTATTCATGATAACACCATGCTTCATTTGGGGCTATGGCAAAAGAAAAACAAGAAACTAAAGAAAAAGTGCAGAAAGTTGAGCAGAGAATTGGTAAATCTCAAATTCAGATGTCTAATAAGGAAACCCAGGATGGTGGTAGCACCAAAGAAGAAGAAAAGAGGGCTAGATGTCCTAGCAGAGGCTTCAGAACATATGGATTAGAGGGGAATGACTAAATTTTGGTTGCATGAGGAAATGCAACACCTTCACAGTGGGGGTATGTTGAGTCCCAAACCTGCAACTTCGCTATATACCTTTTCAGCCTTCTTTTCCATTTATTTGATCCACCAAGCTGTCAAATCATTGCATATTAGTCTAAAAAGAGATTATGAAATGGTTTCCTAACTATGTTTATGACTTCTGTTTGATTTAGATTTTTGTTCAAGCAGCTGCAGAAACTTGTCACTTTTCGCAGCCAGCTCAAGTTTCAGCAGCCATTTTGTTAAAGGCTATGTTACAGGTGTCCAATGAAGAATCCGGCCACATGGGCAAGCTGCAAATGACATGAACATGGAGCATGTCCCCTCAGTTCAGCCGAATCACTCACAAACAACCATGGTTAAAAACAGTCAAAGGAGGGGTCAAACCAAGAGTTTTGCGGTGGCACGACTCTGTTTTGCCCACATGAAGGTTTGCATGGCAAGATCCTCAATTTCCGGAGGTGTGCCAACACCTGTGGATCAATCCGTGAACTGAATCGAGCAGCCACCACTCCATGGATTTAACTGTCATAATTACCATATCGCTAGATCTCAGGCCGTGGAGATTTACGTGTCTGTTTGGCAGCGTAGAATCTAGGAATTAGTTATAGCATTTTCACTTATAAATAATGCATTATCAAACACTTGAAAGTTAGCTTTTCATATGTAATATTGATTGTATTTTACGAGCCACTGTACCATGATCTGTTTCTATGTTTTTTACTGCAATTTAATATATGAGAAGACAACATTCTTGAGTTGCAGTTGTGACTGAGTATTGATTGGCTGAGGTTGCAGAGGGCCCCTGTACACCAAAGCCCTGTATCTACTATATAATTTCTCGCCTTCTTTCATTATGTTACTGCTTTTATAATTAGTTGACTGTATATATATTTCTTGATGTTTATAACTAACTGATGTTCATATTTTCCTTTTATGCTTTCTTATGGTTGCTAGCTGATCAGTCTTTGTCTTTCAGGTTCTTGTAGGCAGCCCGGGAAAATTACATAGTTTTAATGACTACTGACATGAGATCATCTTGTCCTTTCTGCTGATTCATTTATTGAGTTTTAATTCCAACATTGTCATTTCTTTCAATTTTGCTTTGCTTATTTACTTTTCTGCCACTTAGATATCATATTACTCATCTGTTTATGATTTCCTTCCTATAGCCAAGCGACTCAATTAGTGAGGAATCAGAATATTATTTGATGTAGTATGATTTAGTTTGCTTTCCTGCAAGTTAGAGATTAAATTACTTATGTCATTTTCAAGAATTGAAATATGAATGAGTAGTTAAATCTTAGTTTCCTTTTATGCAATTTGATTTCCTACAATTTAGATATCATATTACTCAGCTTGTTTATGATTAATTCCTATAGCCGGAGCGAGCCGAAAGGTGAAGGGTCAGAATGTGGGTTGAAGTAGTGTGATTTAGTTTGCTTTGCTTTCAGTCTTTGAGTTGCTTTGAGTTCAGTTTTTATTTTCTTTTCATATAGCAGTAAGGATACTGGGCCATTGTCACTAGTTCACTGTTTTGGTACATTTATTTCCTTTTGAGAATTGATTTCATCACAGTCAATTTGAAACCTTCTTTTTGAGAACTTTAAAGTTTGGAAAATTATTGTAGAAATCACCATTACCATCCATACTTGAATCATTGTAGAAATCACCATTACCATCCATACTTGACTTTCAATTTCGCCATCTCACACTAGGGAATCCACAGAAGATAAACCCAAAAACAAACCAAAAAAACTCAAAAACAAAAAAGAACTAAGAAATCGGTTATCTTGCATATACAGTGCACTTCACTTCAGCAGTTTACAACTCCCGGATTGACATTTTAAATAGCAATTTAGGACACACTAAATTGACCAAACACATATTGCAAGAAAAACAATATCCCTTAAAGTACCTGGAAGCTGATGATATTTTTGTGTGATGGTCTTGAACCATTCTACTTCCGCATCTCGCTGCAACATGTCCAAGATTATGACATATAAAAAATTCAACATTATTCATTTGAGGAAATAACCGGCTATCACTTCCACAGTTAGGAGTAAAAGATTTTCTTTGAATAATTTATTTCCTTGGTTTTTGATGGGGTTGACCTCTAATCTCCTTGTTGAGCATTTCAGATTTTACATTAGAGTTCCTTGCCTCAGCTTGTGAGCTAGATTCACCTTCAACAGATTCATGAAAACGAAGACCGGATCTGATGGCAGGAGACCTTTGACTACTAAGAATATCATCCAAAATCTTAATACTTTCTTGAAATCATAAAAGCTTATCCTTTTCTTCCAATTTACTTTTTAGGATATTTACCTCGACCTGATATTGCTCTTCCTTTTCAAGATACTGCTTCTTTATGATTTCTTCAGCTTTTCTTCCTTCTTCCATTTGTTGCCTTAATTCGAGAACTTAATTTTCTTGTCCTTCAAGAGCTTGGAGTAGTTCTTCTTTCTGCTTATTTGATTGTTCAAGGTTTTCTTTAGAGAGAGGATCTTAGCTTCAAGACTTTCATAGTAACTGGATCTATCTTTAAGTTTCTTGATTATTGTGCTCCTTTTATGTACTTCATTTCTTAATGAAGGCACTTCATCCTGCAGCTTTTGACATTGATCTTCCTTTTCCTTGTACTACTTCCTTACTTTGTTTCCTCCCTCCAGTTGAGCTTTTTGTCTAGTAGCTTCTTCTTTGAAGGCACACTCCCTTTTGTCCAATAGATCCTGTAGATCTGTAATTTTGTCTGTGAATTTTTTAAATTCTGCCTCTATTTGATATCTTTCTCTTTCACCCATAAGAGAAAATTTAGTTGTTTCACTGTCACTTTCGTCATATTCAAATGGACCAAGAAATGTATCACTAGAGGATAAAAATTTCATACATGAGAGTTCTTTTGTTTGTTCATCTTCATTTTGAGGTGATTCTGAATCTGAATAGTTTCTTCCACATAATCCCCTATCGACTCTCCCACTATCATAGTTCCTTTGAGATGTCTTCTTCTTCTGAGGAGCTTTCTTCTTTAGCTTCTTTCCCATTCTTCTACAGATCTCCTTCAAGCGATCAAACTTCTACCAAAGGACCTGCTCTGATACCAATTGTTGGAAATAATACTAAGAGGAGGGGGGGGGGAGTGAATTAGTGTTTGTAAATCAATGACTTTTTCATTTCCATAATCATATTTACATACTCTACTTCAGTGAAGGGAACTCGCGTGTGCACGCAATTGTTCTTAAGGCAACCAACGTATATCTACTGAACTTATGATTCAATTAATTCATCATATGTTGATCTTTAATCTGTGCATCAATACTTTATTAAAAATTAAATAGTAACCATGTGCAGTTAATAATAGAATGAACCATCACACATAAACAACACACATGAACACCAATATTTAAGGTGGAAACCCAATGTGGGTGAAAACCACCTACTATTGTTATCTCTGTCTTCTTTTAATAATAAGAAGATCTGTTTACAACATTGTACTAGTGCAGAATCATACCAGTACATAGGCTTCTACCTGCAGAAGGTTACAACCTTCTATCATTCTACAGCTTCTACTAGAAGGGAGCTACAACCCCTAGCTTTTGTACTAGCCGATATGTTTACTAGTTTGTAGGTACGTAGACTAGATGCTCCTAGTACACAACAATACACATGAAGGTCTTGTTTCATCCAATTTTCATATTGGACCCATCACCAACATTGAAGCTCATAATCAATCACTACTACAATAAAACCATCAAATACATTTGCATTAACCAATCATCGAAACTCAATCATCAATCTCTAAATCGCCCACAATTGAATCACCGAAATCCCATCGTCACTGAAGAAAATCACAATCAATCAATCTAAACATTCGGTATACTGTCATCAAAACGCAGTCACCAGAACACATACCAGAACCCAGAATTTTGCAACAACAACTAAATCCAACTGCAACTTCAAATATCATATTTTATAATGTATACGCTACTTGTATGTGTTGAACCAACATGTATACGAGATTTTATCAAAGCCAACCAGTGTACATATCTGCAAATATTAATTCATAATTTTGCAGCTATTCCAGACTTCAGTCATACCCAGATCATAATATTTACAAAATAACACATGCGTCAATATTCAGATCTAGACTATACATGATAAAACTACATAATGATAATTCATTTCAAGCCTTAAGAACCGGATACATCATTAGATCTTATCCCTCATCAAACGCTAAGGTTCATCCTTCGTTCAGATTAAGCAAAGCACCATAAGCCGATAACCTACATACTAGATCTCACACTTCATCAAATATTCAATCCTTGCACTGCTTGGCCTAATGATATTCTCCTCCTTATATAGTTCTAGGCCTTTCTCAATACCTTGGACCAAAACCACTTAGGACCAATACCTTGGGCCAAATACCTAGGGTCAATACCTAAGACAAAATCCCTTGGACCAATACCTTGGATCAAAAATACCTTGTACCAAATACCTCAGACCAAAAACTTAGTTTTCCAACATGTACGCGCTTTTACTCTTGTGAAAATGCGTGTATACGTTATACGCTCCTTTTGTTCTGTTAACCCACGTGTATACGCTCCTTGGACAAGGTGAACCTGCATACACCTCTCTTTCTTCATTCTTTGGAGTCTGATCTATAATCCTTTGCTGTTAACCTATTGTACTGTGAACTGTCATATGAGAGAGTTGCCTTTGCACATTACTTCTGAATTGATTCCTTTGAACTGCCCTGCATTTTGTCACATTTGTAAACACAACTGTCATGCATTCTGTCACATCTGATATCTCTTCTGTAGATTCATCTAGTTACTATATACAAGTGAGTTGTTCTGCTACAAGTGGGTTGCCATCAAGTACAACACATTCATCATAATGCCAACAACACCAACAACCTCTACACAGGAATTCACATTCCTTATTATTAACATGAGCAAGTTATTATAACAATGACTAGGTATACCAGTAGATAAATACAAATAATTATTCACTAATAGAGAATGGTATCTCTTCAAGCTCAAGCAACTTTAGGATTACCATCAAGCTCATAATTTCCACAGGAAATGATCCATTCCATAGATCTTGACACATGGTAATGAAATTCCTTAGTTAGGTAGGAAAGAAACACTTCTCAACATTAAAATAACAATAACATAGCATTATTTCACACAACAACAGAGACATAATAATCACCAAAAGAAAAAAATAATTTTCCAATTATCTTATAAGGGATATGGAAACTAAGAGTTGGAATCTAGCTCTCCTCCTAACCATATATGAGCCGCAGACAAGTCTTTATTGTAGCTATCACCCTTGAGCCAGATTCCAACATTTGAGGTAGAGTGTTTCCAAATGAATTTTATACTAATATTACGAGCTGAAGAGTATCTCAATACCATACTGCCTTCACCCACCAACTATTCAAATATTTTGCACTGGGAAGGGAATTTTTTCTTTTATATAGAGGGATTTATATTACAACATCCCAACATATTTCTATATTTAGTCAGAAAGAGTCTCAATTCAACTATGGAGAGAGATATATAGTTATTTAATGAGGTGAAGGATTTATCAGTGATGCTACCTTTGAGGAATAAGCTTGCACATACCAACAACTTAGTGGAATATTCCAGCTATGTTTTCAACCCAATTCCCATGGAACTACCATTTGGTGTTATACACCCACTAGCCCTGTGTGCCTCCATCTTTCAAATTTTATCAACTAGCAAGGTCTCTGGTGGGTTTTTCATCTCTGTAAGGAACAACCATTACAAAGTCAGCTCAACTCTCCCTTGAGAGCTGCACACAACTACCTCTGGGAGGCAGACATATTCCCATCAACTGTTGTGACAATTCTTCTCTAAGAGAGACCTAGTCATCGCTCTTAACATTGCGATAAGACCTCTTTACACTGAATTTGGTTCCTCTTTTGGCGAATGCATGAACTCCATGTCAACCCTGACCACTCTACATAGTTGGCCCTACCATGCTAGCTCGGTCCTCATTAGTCTGAAATTTCTCTTGAAGGACCTTCTATGGGCTTCTAGAATGTAACCTTCAGGCTTATATCATCCCAAGTTCCCCCTCTATTGTTGATCTCTTTTTGTGCTCAGTCATTGATCATGCAAAAGATAGCTCTTGGTCTCGCATAGTGGTCATAGGGATTATCATCCTAGCTCTTAGAATGGCCACTAAGTGGCTTGATAAGCTCATCCAAAAACATGGATAAGGTTAAGAGTTTGGGTACATGATATAAGTTCTTCCTCCTACTATGAATTATGCACTAGTTGTGAAGGATTCAATTGTAGCTCAACTACAATGGTTCCACAACACTTGGAATTGCAATAGAGCTCTACCATATCCATTAAAGGGATTATGAAGCATAATTCAATGCTATCCATCCTGAGCTTTACCAAAGATCGACCATGGATTTAGACCCTATTACACCTACACACATACATATATAACACGTCATTGTCTCCTCTAAGATTAGCAAAATTTTGGCTCAAATCATCTTGTAGCTTGCAACCATATATATATATATATATATATATATATATATATATATATATATATATATATATATATATATATATATATATATATATATATATATATATATACATGATTTCTAATCCTCCCATGCTTACACATTATAATCCAAGGTCTATTGACCTCATTATTTTTTTGTACAATTATTCACTTAATTAGCAGAGGTTGTTTACCTCTTCATACATAAATCATTTAGACCAATCTGTAGGCTCAAGAAAGATACCAGAATAATCCTTTTCTTATGAGAAACCTTTAGGAACACCTCTATATAATAATTCACATTCCTTATTGTTAATATGCGCAAGTTATTAACACAATGACTAGGTATACTAACAAATCAATACAAATAATTATTCACTAATAGAGAATGGTATCTATTCAAGCTTAGGAAACCTTAGGATTTGTGTAGATTTTCTTCCGGATCCATCGCATTCAATTTCCTTTTAGATCGATGTTTCGAACCAACAACGGTGGTTCATCTTCAGGATGTGGAAGAAGTAATTGCAAGACTGGTCTTATTTGTCAAATATATATAGAGATGCAAGAGATGCTTAGTCGACAGATCTTTAAATTATTTTTAATTGTTCTATTTAATTGTATTATTGTTAATTTTATTAGTATTAATTATTTCATGTTTTAATTCTATCTATTTTAATTATATTTTCTTTGATTATTTTAATTAAATTTATTTTTAAATTAATTGTTTCTTTTAATTATTTTAATTTTAATTAATTTATTAATTAAAATTAAAATACATATTCATGTTTATTTATTAATTAATTAAAATTTAATATGTATATGTACATATACATATTTACATAATAATCCAAGGCCTACTGGCCGCATTATTTTCTGTACAATTATTCACTTAATTAACAGAGGTTGTTTACCTCTTCATACACAAATCATTTAGACCAATCTATAGGCTCAAGAAAGATACTAGAATAAACCTTTTCTTATGGAAACCTTTAGGAGCACCTCTATATAATAATTCACATTCCTTATTGTTAATATGAGCAAGTTATTAACACAATGACTAGGTATACCAACAAATCAATACAAATAATTATTCACTAATAGAGAATGGTATCTCTTCAAGCTCAGGAAACCTTAGGATTACCATTAAGCTCAAAATGTCCACAAGAAATGAGCCATTTCGTAGATCTTTACACGTGGTAATGGAATTCCTTACTCATGCAGAAAAACAAAACTCCTCAGCATTAACATAACATTATTTCACACAACAATTAGAGACATAATAATCACCAACAAAAAACATAATATTTTACTTATCTTATAAGAGAAATGGAAACTAAGAGTGGGAATTTAACTCTCCACCCGACCATATACGAGCCACAACTAAGTCTTTCTTGCAGCTATCACCCTTGAGCCAAATTCCAATGATGGAGGTAGAGTGCTTCCAGAGGAATTTTATACTAATATTACTAGTTGATATAGAGTGTCTCAAGACCACACTTCCTTCACCCACCAACTATTCAAATATTTCGCACCAAGAAGGGAGTGCTTTCCTTTATATAGAGGGACTTATATTGCAATATCCCAACATATCTATAGATCTAGTCACAAAGATTCTCAATTCAACTATGGAGAGAGATATAAATATTTGATGAGATGGATGATTTATTAACTATGCTACCTTTGAGGAATAATAGTGCACATCCCAGCAGCTCAGTGGAATCTTCCACCTGTGTTTTCAGCCAAATTCCCATGGAACTACCATAAGGTTTTATCATCCCACTAGCCATGTATGCCTCCACCTTTCAAAGGTTATCAACTAGCAAGGTTTTCAGTCTGTTTTTCATCTTTTTAAGGAACAACCATTACTCTGTGATTATCAATCAGTAGGACCCCTGGGTTTCTCAAATGGATATCATTAGAGTTACTCTTCCCCCTTATTTAATTCATTTCTTGAATCTTCTCTACCCTCTCAATGATGTGCTTGATCCTCAGGAGGCTCTTGGCCTCCTCTTTTCCATCCACATCTCCTCTTCCATTCTGTTTTATTACAGGAATAGTTATGAACATTCATATTTGATGCTAATACCTCCCTACCTGTGCATGCTAGCAGGAGGGAGAATGTATCCCCCAAATGAATGAATCACCCTCTCCAAACCGATTAAATACCTTTCTCCTTCCCAAAAGTTGCACAAGAATCATGCCCTAAGAGTGCAACCCATGCTGCTCATAACTTCTTTCCCTTTTCTTTTTTTTTGTTTGAGATGAAGGACACTTGGACCAATCCTTCCTCTTTTAGTTACATTCAATGCATAGTCAACACATTAAATTCTCTAAGCCAACCAAGATTGATATTTTAAAACAACCATTTCCTCAAGAAACCCCTTACCTTAAGAAATGGAATATGTGTCCCTCTCTCAACCATTTAAAAATAATCACAATTATTTACAAAAGAGAAATGTTAACCAAGGGATGTCATAGCTTGAGTTTGTTAATAATTTTCCTTAAGGAAGGAAATGCTTTGAGCAGGTGGGGTGTATTAAGTTTTGTGAGAAGTTCAGGGATATAACTCCAAAGTGACCAGAGCCTTTGTAGAAATATTTAATGGGAATGTAGCTCAGTTCAAATAATTGGACTTATCATCTTAGAAGAATCAATTTCTCTAAGAAATGGTCTCCCTCAAGGTGGGGAATTTTGGTTCAATAATTTACCTAGGAGTTTGATTACAATCAATTTATAGTTCTAGAAAATTGGAATCCCTATTGGAGAAAAGGATTCCCTTGCTCTTGGATCGAAGAAGAATGGCATGAAGATATTTACGTGGTAAATAAATATATCATCTGCAAATGAAGGTACACTATCACATTTATATATCATCTATGGTTGCTCTCATGCTTTCAAGAAATATTAAAGATGAACCTTTTTATCTCTTAAAAAGCATAACTAGGTGGCCAAAACTGTGCAAGCTCACCCAGAGCATGTTGAAACCAATCTATTCCATCACAAATTAATTAGCATACTGGTGGAAGAGGAATTAAAGAGAAAAAATCAAACTTGTAGTCACTTTCTATTTTGGGGAGGGTTTGAGAAAAACAATTTGTCCTTTGCAAAAACCCATAAAATAGGAGAATTGATGAATAAAGGGTGAGAAACTCTCCTTAAATAAAAGAATAATTACATAGAAGGGGATTCATTTCATAAATGGAAGTAGAAGAAAATTCTCCATGGAGGTCAAAGGCATGTTTGTTCCCAAGAAGAAGAAACCCTCTAGGAAAGTCACCGAAGTTCTCACAACAAGAGCAAAATAACCCTCGCAGGAAGTGAATATGCTCCCATGCAAAAGGAAGTTACACATAGTAAGAAGGTTCATCATCATAATAAGAAGAGGAAGGTTGTAGAAAAAGAAGGAGAATACTAGAAAGCACTAGAAGCAACCCCTCTTATGGTTACCCACGATAGAGTAATCCGATCACTGGTGGAAATTGCACAAGACACTAAAGAAGAAGATGAAGTAAATTTTGTTGAAAGTATACCTTGCATGCCTCAAACACAATCCCATGATGAAAATAGCATTGGATTCAAGGGAGTAAGTGGACCTAAAGCATTTCATTTGAATCTTACAAAAGAGCTTGTTTTAGTGGAAGTGGTCATGCCTGAGGTATGTGATGAAGTAAACTAGAATATACTTAATCTCCATTATTTTGATTCTAAGGAAGATGAGGTTGAAAGGCCTAAACAAAATGAAGAAACTATGATACTCGACATCCTTAAGCCTGAAGTGTTTAAATCAATTGAAGGATGAAAAGTAGATAATATGCCTAATACATCTCAATGAAATAAAGGAACAAGTGAGAAGATAAAGAAACTTAAGAAATAAATTAAAGAGTATGAGGTTTTGGATATGCATATCTAGTAAGACAACCAAACCCTAAAGGAAAATAATGCACAACTTAGAGAAGCTAGGGATAGGTTGTTGGCCTGAAATTGTTTTTTAGCTAAGAGGGGTAAAAATTGGTATGTGAATTTAGGTTAGGTTGAAAATAATTGCAAGACGCTGAATTTGAAACTTTTTCAAGCAAGAAAAGAGAAGTGTTAAACACGACTTCATCTTCTAGTCTAGGCTACAAAAGACACAACGCATGAGGACATGTAAAAGTCTACTTGTGGGGGAGATGATGAGTCTTAAATTTGACCCATATTTTGTATATATCAGATAACCCTTTTTGTCCATCATACCTTGTTTTATTCCTCCTTTTTCTACATTTTGTTTTCCATTTTTCTAGCTTCATGATCTCAATAGTTATAAGTTAAATAAGGTGATTATCCATAATTTAAAACATTTCTTCATTCATTAGTCCACGTTTTGGGTGTAACTTTCATTTGTTAATTAACCTTGGGTGTCAAAACCTTTACATGTGTTACAAGATCAGTGGTTGCTGATTGAACTACCAAAAGTGCACAAACCATGTGGGAAGAGATGATGAAATACTACAAGAAATTGATGAATGAACTACCAAAAGTTGCTATAGAAAACTTACAGTTACACCTTT
Organism: Pinus tabuliformis; assembly: GCA_031772625.1. Taxonomy (NCBI): domain Eukaryota; kingdom Viridiplantae; phylum Streptophyta; class Pinopsida; order Pinales; family Pinaceae; genus Pinus; species Pinus tabuliformis. Next base: position 1,002,116,680 of record CM062811.1, on the reverse strand, counting down.
ACTTTTAGACTTCTTGCTTAGAAATCGGCTTAACCACTCAGATCGACACAGTTCATGATATAACCTCTTTCAACAAAAAATATTTTTACATCATTAAGATGTGGTTTTAATGTAACAGTCATATTTTGAAGTTACAGTTCATTTTTCCCATTTTGTATATCTATTATTATTGTTTCAATGATAGGTTATTTTGGTGATGTATGGGTCAAAGATCCCCATATTTGGGTCTCATGGTCCAAAATATTAAAGAACAAATTTCTATATATTGATGTAAGATATTGTACATGGCTTAGCCACCATAATACTGAAACTAGTGTAACAACCATATTCTGTTAAAGAATTGTACTATGTAATTTTTTGGAAATTAATGAAAATGTTCTGTTCTTGATCAATCATGACTTGATCTTATTTTCTTGCACTGAGCCCAACCAATAAGGGTCCCTTGTCCTTGGATGCAATTGCAATGTTAATATGGTTTACTATTACATAATTTTCTTTACTTTTTTAGAGTAATTTTAGTAATTTCTAGCAATGTAACTATAATTTACATGTTGTGATATTATGTATGGAATCATGTGAGGGCCCTTGGTGTGAGGAGTTTTAAACCCTAGGAATCAAAGATGTTCGAAAGACTACAAGACTCAAACCTATGAATCATAAGTGGTTTGTTTTTTTTTTTTACATATTTGATTTCTTTGGCACTGTGTATTCATCTGATCTACTTGTTCGAGCTACAAGGAATCTTGAACTTGTTGGACATCTTTAGGATGCTGAAAATTTATATGATGTTTTAATTGATTATTTATATCTCTATTTGTATGACACAAAAAATATGAATCCATGTTCAATTAAATTCCCAAGTATTCTTTTATCAAATTGCTTTAGTGTCTTTTGTTTAGTAATCAAACAATTTAAGCTTATTTATTCATATATTTTTCTGACACCTCATCAACTTATGAGCTCCCAGTTGATAATTTAATGAACAACACTTTAAGAAATTAAATTGTCCAACTTTCGGTCCAAGTTATATTGGACCGTTCTACTACACATTCCTTTTTTTCTTTCTACCAGAAATGTATCTTCTTCTGTGATCAGAGAATATACATAGATGTTAGTTTAAATAATCATAATTAAAATTTAGACATACTAAGTTAACTTGGATACATTAGCATTAGCTTAGGATGACATGAAGCTCTTGTTTAACACATATGGAGATAAGTTAAATAAATTAGCAAGGTTTATAATCAATAAGGTCATCATAATAAACATTCAAATTAACTCTCTAATCTAAGCTCATTCAGTCAAAGTGTTGAATCTTAAGCTTTGAATCTCTCTGGAGTGGAGCTCCAAATTAATATTTGTGGTGCATTTATAGCCCTATAGGACTAATGTTTGAACCACAACTTTCATACCACTTTGTGGCATCACCCAACCCCATGAAATTTCGCATTAGGGCTAGGGGTGTAACTAGAATTGACCTTCAAGTTTTATTATGAAGATGGGGTTATTAAATTTAATCTTTCTTCCATCACCTCACATCATAATTATGATAGTGCCATCATCTGCTGCTCATCAAGATATTGTCAATGATATAAATTTCGTCTCAATTTAAGCTCTTAGCACAAAGCTATCCTATTTGAAGATTTATCCCTTAAGGGCCACATCAACTTCCATACAAGCCACATGGATAACATGGGGTATCATTGACCACACATCACTCCCACATTGGTCCAAGTATACTATAAACTTGAGATACTAATGCTTCACCATATCAACGTTGTTTGTAAAAATGGAACTTTCTAACTTCTTCGACGTTCTATTATCCCGATATATCAATATGACCATTCTTATAAAATCTAATATGTCTATATGCATTGGTTACAAACATATGACATGCCTATATGCCTTGGGTATAAACATATGATATGTTGATATAATGTTTAGTCTGAACTCTGATATGCTAATATGCCTTGGTTAGACTCCTCTAATATGTTAATATAGAAACATCCTAACAATAATACTAGGATATTGGTAATTCTCGATAACTGCCATTTCTTTATGAAATCTTGATATGTTGGTGGAAAATAATATTAATCAACATTCCATCTCATTTATTCATCACCCAATCAACATTTGATACGTGGTAGGTGCTCACATGTCAGGCAGATGGTACTCTTGACATGTGTACTATAATATTGGGATATTGAGGATTTTCCATAATAAAACCCTCATGAAATCCTGATATGTTTATATGACCGCTCAACATGCCACATCATTTTCCAACATCCTGTTATGTGGAATTTATGATTACAGACAAAAGTAATTTCCCTAGACCTAGTGGACTAGTCTAGAACAACATAAAGTAAAGAATATCGAGTTTTCCTTAGAGAAATTAAAGAATGGGAAAGAAGCGAACTTGGAATCCATCGCAAGATTTACTTTACTCCTTGCTTATAAGCTCCAATCATAGCTTAGAGTGCTATAATTAGAACTTGCACATACAAATAAAACAAGCCAAGGATCCACAACATGTATGTAGCATAATTCAATTACTCTATTCAATGAATCAAAAAGGCATTGAAATACATGAATGTAAATGTAACACAACACATATAGAAAAACAAGATACTCTTTTTATTAATAGAAATAGGAGAGGTTTTACAACCAAGAATAGTAGCTAATCTTGTAGGGATCTCCACAAGTTGACATGTTCTTCCTTGTCACAAATCACACCTCAATATCACCCAATGGATGAATATGATGACTCCTTTAGTTTTAAGGCACTAGAGTGAGGGCATGATGAGCCTCCAAAAGGAAACCTTGATGCTATAGATCACAATAAATTTATAGGAGAGGGATGGTAGTTTAGGATTTACCATAATGCGCTTGAGATCCACATATCATGGGAGGATGAGCTCAAAGGATAAGAGGTGATGTCTCCAAGGTAGGATCAGATAGGATTCAAGCTTTTATCCATGGTAAATAGTTAAAAGAACCCTTAGAAGCTTCTAGAAGAGGAAGATACAAACTATTTTTAAATTTTCCAAAATTTCTAGAATCAATGCACTTGTGGAAAGGAGAAACTAATGCTAACAAACACAGGTGTAGAAGGGAAAAACCATAGCTGAACATAGGTGGCTAGAGGGACAGGGTGTGATAGGGCTGAAAACATTGATTTTGAGCAATTAATCCTAGAAACTCATACTTTTTGGAAAGGTCATGCTTAGGGGTTTCTGTAGGGATGATGTCAACATGTTCACAGATATTAATTGATCCAATTTGTAGGCATATTGACCAAATGTGACAAAATGGCATATAACAGATTTCCCTCTAAATCACAAACTCAGAAATGGTCGTTAATGACCAAAGTGATTTACCTTGTGACAAGTTCAGATTAAGAACAACTGGTTGAGATTGTTATATTTTACAATACATTTTCATCATGATATATTTTCTAAGAGAGGCATACCCATGGTCAACACATAAGCTAACATTACATGTACAATGATAAAAGAGTCATGTACATTGATAACAGAGAGTGGGCCCATGCTTGGATGACTATCTATATGATCATATCCATCATGCTTTGTAATCTAGCATTAATCCTAAAATTGCAGCCCTGGTGGATGGAACTAGATCCAGGGTATTCCATCTTATTCACTTGATTTTGCAATGTATGAGTCTATCCATGCGAATAAATGAGTTGGAGTCAAACATGGTATACATCATATGATTACTGTCCAAGATGTAAGCCATTAATAGATGTGAGAGAAACCACTGATGATGTTAATCGTTCTCAAGGTACTGCAGTACAATCTATATGGTGTGAAGGAATGATTTGAAGTTGAACACCATGTAAAATATTTATGTCGAATGCCAGTGATGAAGACATGTCACTGAGAGTGAGGAAAATTTCCATTGATTAATGCAAGCCCCAAGGTATCAAAGGGAGTTTCTAAGTCAACTTCTTGGAGGATGAGCTGATGTCTACATGAAGCAACCTATCACAGGAGGGATTTTATGTATCCCCCATTAACAACATGAAACAAGTATCATGATTTGAGAAAAATTGATGTTTATTTGGAATTGGTTCAGGAATGACATAAATGAATGAAGGTCAGGAGTATCATAATAGATACCTATTAAATAGCTTCTCTTGAACATATCAGCTACATAGACTGGAGTTGGTAACATTAACCCTAAATCAAATACAAAGGCTTTGATATGGTGTGATGAACCAAAAAGACAAGCATATTTGCCAACCCAACAACCACAAAGATGAAGTGGAAAAGTGTCATGTTCAATAGTGACTCATTGCCATTAATAGGTAGAGTACCCTATTTTCCCAATTTCCCCAACTATTTTTGGTTAGTACCTATTTATTTTTTAATAACTTGGAGGAGGATAACATATTTTTGATCTGTAAGTTCATCCTTCGCATGAATCCCTATGAGTATTTTTAATGAACACTGAGAAGGAGTGGTTCGGTCTTGTCAAGTTTGACGAGTTCATCATTGTTTGATGCTCTTACGAGTCCAGTGAAGGTATAACTTAGCTCCTTTTTCAAGTTTAGATAGTTTGAAAAAGAGGTGAAAAATAAAACTCCAAAGGTTCCTTTTCATAAATAGTCTCTTCAGTTCGAAAAGGTAGAAAACAACAGTCAGGAGAACCTCTTAGCCATGCTCAACTAAGGTATTCCTTTTTCGTAAATGGTCTATCCCAATCTAGAAAAGGGTTAGACTTATACAGAGTAGACACATTTTTATTTACTTTAATGAGTTCGAAAAGACAAGTGCTTGATGATATTTTCATGTTTTGGGAGTCTAAAAAGAGTTAAAAGAGAACTCCTCCTAGAGGAACAAGTGATATAAAGGGTAGAAACTGGTTGCGGTCATGATGGAACTGCTCAAAACATATATAGGTCAAGAGGCTGGGTAATAAGGCCACTCACCACAATAGTTCCTCAAGAAAGGGTGAAACAACCAAGTGAAAGCGTATGCTCAAACAAGAAAATGGTGACGCTGGAAAGAGAAAACCACAGTTTATCTGGAAAAATAGGCTGATAAAAAATGCAATCATGTGGGATAAAACAAGAATGGTTTCATTTTTACAAAAGATTGAAACATGGGAAACTATGATTTAAAATGGTTTCATTTTTACACAAGCTTGAAATAAAGAAAAACTATGCTTGAAATAAGTTTTCATGCCCCCATGATAATAATGTGATTCTAGGGACATTCCCCCCAAGATTCATTTCATTCACCTAAGTAGCCTACTAGTTACTAATAGGTGGATGAAATGAAGGTTTATTAATGAGATCAAGTGAAATAATGGGCTGGGAATTTACGAGATCTAACTAAATATTCGAATTGGAAGGGGATTTGTGTCATTTTTTTACGAGCTTGACATAGGAAAAGAACTATGCTCATGGGACCTTGTTTCATTTTTTAACGAGCTTAACTCAAGAAAAGGAACTCTGCTCTGGGATCTTGTTTCATAGAGCTTGACACAATAAAAGTAACTTTTCTCCAGGAACCTTGATCATGAAATCCAAGAGGCCATGGATTCCAAGAGGTTTCATCAGATGGGAGGACAACACTCTGGAAGGGATACATATCAAGGGATCCAATGGAAAGATTAGGCTGCAATGCCTTTAGTACATGATGCACTACATCACCTACTAGATCATGAATAGATATAGGCATAGAATAGGTTTCCACATAATTAATATGTGATGAGGGAGATACCAATTGCATATAAGGCCCATTTAGGGAAGCTGTTGATTGGGAGTCGAATTAGGAAGAACGGATAAAAGTTGGTCAATGGTCACGATTCTTCCTTCATGTGGGAAACACATCACATGAAAGAGTGAAGAGACAAGAGCTTCCATGACATAAACATAGTCACATCAAAGGAGTAAATTAAAATCTAAAGGGCCTTGGACTACCATCGCATTGATATAAACAATCTTTCCTCCTAAAGTAATAGGAAACTGAGGAAGGATCCCTAATAGTTGACTAGTTCCTTTGTTAAAAGCCAACAAAGTCTGGGTAATGGGAATAAGCTATAGAGAATCGAAATATTTCCAAGTAGTTGAGGACAAAATACTAATAGACACACCTTAATCTATGACTATGCCACGTATGGGCACATTATAAGCCTGTACTATGATATGGAAAGGCACGCAAGGAGGAAGACGATATCCTTCCAGTCGATTCCAATCAAAGGAAGTGACCATACTACTTGGAGGGGGTCCCGTGGGAATGTGATAATTACCCCTTATGCTATGGGAATGGGAGGATTGTCCCCCTGTTCTGTTGGAATGAGAGGATTTCCCACCAGTTCATTTGAATATGAAGAAACAAGAATAACCTGAGCAGCATGAGACTGACACTCTACGAGAAAAGTATGATAAACTGAAGGTTGAATTGATTCAACCATTTTCTGAACCAATGGTTGGTCAAGAAAATAATCATGGGATTGAACTTCATAGAGAGTGGGATTGACTCGAGATGCATTCTGATTAATCACTTCAAGAACTAGTGGAGGATTGGGAGAAAGCTTTCTGTAACTAGCCAAAAATCGTGGCTAAGAAGCTGTAAGGTTGTCCAACACTTTTGAGGCTTCATCCGTATAAGGAAAAATATGAATAGGATGATTCCCTTCACATAACCTATATCGAAACTTAACTTTACCCTTTTTCCCATGGACCTTACTATCACTAGGTGATGGTTTATCGTGCATGATCTCCAGAGGATGATGACAAAGGATGATGTGAGCCTTTGGACCACACTTCTAATATCTTGGGAATACCAGGACAATCTCTAAGAAGGTGGTCACCCTTACAAAAATTGCAAGGGAATTTAACTTTGTGGGGTTGATTGAAATGATTTTTCCATAATAGTTGAATTGGTATCAATGGTTGCTTGGTTGCACCCCTTCTTATTTTGCTTCTTCTTCATCATCATTTTCTTCTTATTCTTAAATTCCTGGTTACTAGAATAAAAAATTTCACTAGGAAAGGAAGAAGAAAGGGATGAATAAACAATAGTTGAAGAAGGCAAAGGATCAACTTGAGGTTGATGTTTCTCAAGTGGAGGAGAACTTGGTTGAGGAGTAGTGTGGACATTCGGGACCAATGATGTCGAAAACAACCAAACTGGTAAACTAATTGTAAATCCGGGAAGGGACAATGTTGCCATATAAGAAGCACCAATATTTCCAAAAGAGGAAAATGATTGGGATTCATGTCAGAGGGGTTTCCTTGATGGGCATACTTGGGAACTATCACCATTAGTATCAACCTAAGATCCACTAAGGAGTTGTTCCACGGTGATGATGTTGTTCTATAGTCAATTAATTGATTTTAGAAATTAAGGACACAAATAAACAAATGGGTAAACTAGGAAAAAGGGTTTGCCAAGTCACTGTGAACTGCAATATCACACCTTGGAAAACCAAGGAATTATGTATGAGCATATGTGTTTGGTGTGGTAAGGTCTTATGTTATAGGAATCTTGGTCATGGTAGTCTTTCTATTTATCTGAGGTTAATATGTAAATATTAGTCGTGATGACCTGACTATTATTGTTTAAATAGGTCTATATTTGGTTTAATGTCATATAAAGTCTGTCTATCTTGTAAAATTTCAGATGTCTAATGTCATAAAGTTTCATTATTAAAGGGGTAATCATAGGAAGTTTTTGGTCACCATGGAAGCATTTAAAAGGATCATTTCATAAAAATCCTTGGTAATCATAAGTTAGTCACCCAAGTCTAGAGGCCGATTCTACATCAAAGCAATCATGAGAAGGAGTAGGCATAGATTTGGAGGTTTTGTTGAGTCAGGTTAAATGTAATTTCCTGACAACTTATGATCTCAACAGGAGTACAATGATCAAAATCACAGTCTCATGCCTTCCCTCAAGTGCTGCACTTTCTAGGAGGTGCTGCGCATTCAACATTTCCATTTGCAAATTGCATTCATTGCTACCAATTCTGCTCCAGGCCATTTTGGGAAGTTATTTGAACTCTTACCTTTATCCAAGATCACTCATTCCTGTTTATTGGCATTAGAAACTTGTGGTGCGGTCATGCCAAGATGTTGTGAAAAGGAGGCAGGGGCGGTGCGTTTCCACACAACGCTACTTTACTCATCAATATGAAGACCAAACTCCTTTCACGGGTGAAAAATCAAATCAATCTTTGTTCCATTGGCTGTGAATAAATTTCAAATTGCATGCATGAGCTACTAAAATAGTTCAAACCCTGTAAAGAAAGCAAATTCATCTTTGCTATGTTTTTTGTAATTCGTTGTGCTTTCTGAAATCATTGTGTTTTATCCTAATTGTTGCAATACCACACAGTCTTCATATTTTTCATTTCTTCATTGCCAAGATTATAATAGCCTTGGTGAAAATTCCATGTAATAAAAGTAAATAAAGTTAAAAATAATAACCACGGATGATGGAACACTTATTCCAAGCTGAGTGTTGGGAAAAATCCTAGTGATGGGGATCACTTCTGATTGCTTATGGCTAAGGAAATTGGCAAAGGCAATGACTAAGACTTTGGAAAGGCAAAATGGCATTTTTCGGCACATTTATTTATGAAAATAATGGAAATTAGGAGAAAAAGGAGGTGAAAGGTCACATGTTGCATGTGAGGAGGAAATTGAAGGAAAATAATGGAAAATGAAGAAAATAGAGGCCTCATTCATAAAAAAGCTTATGAGGATCAGTTGGCAACCTTTTGTCAATTTAGTTTTGGAGCTCTCTCATTATTCCTTGTCTCTCTCATACTATTGGAGACTTAGAGTTTTCTTGGAGAACTCTTGGAGGGTGTGCCATACTTGGATTCTTAGAGCAACAAGGAAAAGGAAGAGTAGGAAAGCACAAAAGGGAATCGGTATTTAACAGCTACATCAGATTTTCTTGCAGGTACTGAGTTGCATGTATGATTTATTCACTAGTTTTGGTATGCATGGCATATGCATGTGGATTCTTGGTCATGATCTGTCATTGGCATGGGGAATTGGCTGGATTAATAGTGGATTTCCTAGCCTTGTCATTTACTGGATAGACATAGTGATTGTGGGTTTAATTTCATTGTTTGTCTTTCGTTGGTTCTTATGTTTCCTTAGCTTGGGTTGAGTTATTAGTTCCTGGAAGCCCTGGTTGGAAAAAAACTTTGGAGCCCTGTAACGGCTTGGCTTGAGTTACTAGTCCTGGAAACCTTGGTTGGACAAACGCTCTAGAAGCCCTTGGTGGGTTGAGTTACTAGTCCTAGAAGCCTTGGTTGGAAAAATTCTCTCGAAGCCCGACGACAACTATGGGTTGAGTTACTAGTCCTGGAGGCCTTGGTTGGAACAAACACTTTGGAATCCCTTGAAGGCTTAGATGGAGACCAATATGATGATGGTTTTGTGATGTATGACCATGAGGTGGAATCAATCTTTGATGGGTTGAGGTGGATGGCCGCTGGAAGCCCTGGATGGGTTTTGATTGATGTATTCTATAAGATCCCACATTCATGCTTGGAATATGGCATAGGGTTGAATGACTAAAGAGAGATTTGGCTCAACCGTTCTATGGTTGGGTGGAACGTGGAAGTCCCATCCTGGGTTTGGATTTTGCATCATTAATGAAAGGTTATTTCTCCTTGTATTTCTATGAGTATTGTTATGGATTATATGTGGTCTATATGGTTGTACTTTCATGAGTATTTTTGTTTCTATTATGCTAGTTATTATTGGCTTGTATGGGCCTGACCGAGGTTCAAAGGTGATTTAGCCAAACAAATCCTGGTACTACTGGCCCTTTCGGAAACAGTCCATGGAACGCGGACTGAGGTCTCACCCGAAGTAGTATGGGAGGGTGCTAAAACCAGGTTTCCGCACCCTGGGGATGTCTGATGGGATTTTTGAGGTCCACGGTTTGACCCGTCGCTATGCGCACTTGTTATTCCTTCGCAATCTGTGATGCTATTTCCGCGCAACCCTAATCGGGGCGCAACCCATATAATACCAAAGTTCCTTGCTATTTTATCTATTATTACCTGATTACTTTAACTTGTGTGTGTAAGATTAAATGTTATTACAACATATTCTGCAATCATATCAGTGCGCGCGATAAATAAACCAATATAAATGTAAATAAGGCAATGTACAACAAATACACAGAAATAAGAATCAACTTCTCTTTATTAATCTTCAATCCCAATTACAAACTCGACACTGCCCTGCGCACTTAGATGCAGGGGTCTGCACACTCAGTTGCAGACTCTACTAGGCCTCTGCGCTCTTAGCTGCAGAGCCTCTTCCTACTACTACGACCCAATACACTTAGAACCCTACTATAAGCTCGAACCATTCATACTTTTCTCTTTTATTCCTTCGTTCTCTTTACAACTTAGAGCCTTGCTCTACTTATACAATCCCATGGTCCGCGGACCATGGGTAGGCTGACATGCCTTTACATTACATTACATTACTTTAGGGCGGACAACCCTATGAATTAAATTCTACTTCGTGCTCCGCGCCCGCAATTCGCAGAGTCTTACAAAACCTTTGACCAAAACCTGGGCTTTGAGCCCCAAAACATGCTATGGGGGGATTCCATGCCCAATAGGCACCCAACACAGTGATCGTGACTCATCCCAAGTCACTCTGCTGGTGTGACGATCTTGGCACGAAGCCCCTCCAACTGGTCTTGTACTGCCAGGAGGTCCGTGGAACACTGTTCTGTAGTTTTCTAGACCTACTGCATGTGTTCCTCCAATTCTTCTTTGTGAGGATCCGCTACCTGCCTTAGCGCATATATCTCCTGCATCTGTGCGAGCTTTCCCTCAATCTCGGCCGTAATGGCGAAGGCCTCATCAATTTAAGGCTGGACGCGTGCTTTGAGAAGTGCCTCTTTCTGTCTTGCAGCATCCACCTGTTCTTTCATTTCCCTCGCTCGCTACATCCTTACAGGAGGACGACTGTCTGTGCAATTCCCTTTACACTGTCATACTGCTCCTGCAGTTTGTGCACCTCTGTTTCCAGGCATTGTATGTTGGGGTCCTCCTACAAGGATGTGAGGACGTCAAAAGCTTGATAAAACATATCGGTACAGTCCTCCACTACCTGTCCAATTTCTTCCAATATTGTTTGAATCGCGCTAACGTGCTGCTCTTTAAATTTTGGAGGAGTGGAAGGCTGCACCTTCAGCCGCAGCTTGGAAATCTAGAGGTTCAGCTCTAGCTACACTCACGTTGTTTCCTTATGCGCTCTTCGGACTTCACTTTCCAGACAGTGGATTTGCATCTCTGTTGGTAGGTCTATGACGATGGATAGCTCTGGAATGTGCCGACATGATTCATCAACTATTTGCATGATCTACTGATTCTGTGACACTAGCTCGTCACGCTACAGGCTGAGATGTTCGATGTTGATCTTCTGCGCACTCAGTACCTGGATCGCACGGCCCTCCCTGGCACGGAGCTTTGCTGTTATGCCATCCTGTAGCTGGTACAATTTTTTTTGCAGAAGGGCAGCCAAATTTAGGCAAAGTCCCTTGATCCTACCCACCGCCGCTCTATAATGCTCGTTCTCCACTGTTAGCGCTCCTTCTGGTAGCACTATGGTGTTGTCCATATTTTCACGTAGTAGCTGCTCGACTGCTAATGTACCTGTGGTGCCATAGGCGGCTACAACTCCTTCCTGTGGGGGCCGCACCTCAAGTTCCTACAGCTGTGCCCTTAGGGCCCCCAACACAATCTGTTGCTCCATCATAGCTTCCTGAAGTGCTTCCCTGGTGACCTCGCGAACCGTGTCACCGATGTCATAGAGATCGCCTTCTGTCAGTGTAATCGATTTGATGTCCAGTTTGGATGCCTTAACCTTTTTCTGTGGACCTGATCTCTCTGTGATGCGCAACCATTTCAGCCGAGTGGACGTTGTGCTCGGGTCGCGCCTTCTGCTATGTCTGCTCCCTCTCCTGTAGACAAGTTTTGGCCCCCTTCCTCCTGCGTCGTGGTGGCCCCTGTTGCCTGCGCTGCTGCTACTTTTTCAACGGCCTTTGCTTGCTCTGCGGCTACTTTCACTGCCTTGCGGACAACCCTTACCTCCACAGCTGCTTGTTTGTTGCACTTTTGCTGGGCCAACTGGGTGATATGCAACTTGGTTGCAGCCTTCTGCTTTTGTGCTGCTATTCTATCCTTCTCTGCCAGATCCGGGGCACGCCACTCGGGAGGCCATGATTCTAGCACTGAGAAGATCACATCATCAATGGCAATGAAGGGGAGCTTGGTCCATGTCTACGCCGGATCCTTACGCGCCTTGATATACACATTATGCATGTCTGCCTTGAAGTCTACAAAGCTCCGCAGACTGTTGTACACTGTGGGGGACAGGCGCGGCCTCCTGTTGATCCACATCTAGACGCTCACCTCCATGAGCACCCAGAAGATCTTTGTTTCACGGATCCGTGTGGCGTCCTTAGTAGCCTAGAGTGACGCGTACTTTGCGGCCTCTGGTAAGTCCTGTTCAATATTAGGAAACTGACTCTCCTTAAGCAATTCCCCTGTTACTAGTAAAATAGACAAGAGCAACAACACATAGTGGAAGGTCTTGCCTTGCTTCTGGGCTTCCTTGCAGTTAGTTAGGAACTCCTCATAGAGGAACTCGACCCTATTGAATTGGACCCCCTCGGCACATTGGTGTGCCAGCGCAACTACTGGCACTGGTACCTCATATCTACGGGATTTTCGCGTTACCTTCCAGGCCAGGAGTTGGGTGGCTATGCGCACCCCTTTATATTTAATGCTACTAATTTTGTAACCCCTCTTTTTCTTTTCTAGTTTGTATTTCTTCTTCATGGCCTATACGAGCGCCAAATCTCTGCTTTTTCCGACTATCTCCACGGGGTCCTTTCCCTTACAGGGGAGCCAAGAAATCCTGTGGATAAGATTCGCTGTGATGGGAATAGGCTCCTCCAGCCATAAGTACCCATTGTGCACCAGGCAAAGCAGCTGCCTGATAATGAAAATTGTGATAGGTGCATAGTGAAAGTGTGGAATCCATAGTAGCTAAAGTAGTCTGGCCTTCTCCACATCGCGTAGCCATTTGTGCGGCTCTGGCGTTGTAACGGACCCCTCTATGCTCTGCTTCATGAGGTTCTCAGTCTCTAAATGTGGGAACTTCTCGCTGTCCGTGAGGTCCCAATCTTCAAACTTCATTGTGGGCATGCGGCCCAGGCTGAGCCCTCAAACACAATTCCATCGCGGAGGAGCGGGGTTTGGAGTGCGCTCTTAGCGGCATTCAAATCCTTGGGTATCTTAGCTTTCCCTTTCCATGGAGGGATGTACTCGAGCAATTTTGCTACGACGCGCACCGGCTGGATGTCCTATTCCATGTCTTCTGCTACTTCTATCTCATCTACGAGAGCTTGTAGGTCCTCCTCCTCGTCGTCTGTCTCAATGGTGAAAACCTTTCCCTTTTCTTCCATGGAGAGTTTACCAAACCGCGGATTCTGCACAGACATGTAGACTGGTCCTGCTGCCTGCCTATCCTTCTTGGGCCTCGGCGCCTGAGGCAATTTCGGGATTTCTATCATGACCCCAGTGTCTCCGGGGACATCATGCACCGTGGGGTTCGGCGTGGCCTCATTGGTGGTTCCTTCTACATAGCCCAAACCTCTCCTAGTATTCGTCATCCTGTTTAGCCCAAACCTCTCCTGGTATTCGTCATCCTGTTTGAGCTGTCTGTGGTCGTTCGTGAACTTCGGGGCTCAAATCTTGCTTGGCGCTCAACACTCTGTGCTCTAATCAACTGCTCAAATCTCAAATGGACAAGTGTTGTCTTGTGCTTAGCCCATAGAGTTTTATAGCACCTTTTGAATTCAAATTCAACTGTTCACCCCAATTCTGATCCATCAATTCTTTCTTAGCGGCATATTTCCCTAAATATAGCTCTTAATTCGTGTCTTAAATGCCCACTGCCCGCTCCCTTTTGCCTTAAATTGGACATCTCATCATGAACAGTGACACCAACAGTTACTTCCCATCCTACCCGCGCGGTAGTGCAGCCCCCCGTGCACAGGCACGAACCTTGCGCCATGCTGACTCTGCACGCACCTCCCTCATCGCGTAGTTCCCACACAGACTCTTTTAGAGTCCCATGCTCTCTTTCAACTGTCTAGAGTACTGAGACTGTGTTCCCTATGACTAGTCAGGTGGTTGCATCACCTGTGCGAGACTTCAACTCACCCGCCAGCATAGTCCGTGAAAACTCCTCAATTGCCTATGCGACCATTGGCGCTGTGCATTCTACTGTATGTAGTGTGCTCCCCTGGTTACTGTATTTAGTGAGGTGTGATCGTAGCCATCGCAACAGAGATAAATTCTTGGCAACACTCTTCTAATGCAGTGGTACGATCATCTGTATCTTGCCTTGTCATTCTTGGTTTATCGACGAGACATTCCTGCGCGATCTCATTTTCCAGCTTCTTGATCTCAGCATCCATCAAAATTCGTTTCTTCCTCAATCGTACCTGGTCCTTTTCGAGTTTGCGAGTCTAAGGTTCCCTCACTGGATGGCTTCCTAAATCCTTATATGTTCGACCTCGAGTAGATGTGTGATTTCTTCCTCCTGGTCATCGTGCACTGTCCCCACTACAGGGTCCATACGTGTGGATTCCTTTTTGTTTTTTCTTCAGTAATTACGGTTTCCACTCTATTCCGCACCTTTGGAATCATCTCTACATTTAGGGTTTTCCACACTGTTCAGTAGGCCTATTGAACCACTGGTATGCATAGGTCCCAATCATTTTGTCTCTCCTGGTGAACCTTGTTCAGTAGTCTACACACCTTATCGAAGGCTTTGTCGTGGAGGATTGGTAGTGCGCGTCACCTTTCCTGCTACTGTGGTTTGTTCTGATTCTCTAGTCTGGGGCTGGTGTGCGCTTGTGCAGGCTTTACAACGTTTTTCTGTACCCATCAAGAAAGGTGGGCGCGCAAGTTGTTCCGCCCCTGTTGACTAACTTGCATTCAAAGCTGGGTTTTTTGAAAACATAGGCACATCTCCTTTTGCATCTGTGCCAATCCTCAAAATTTGCTTGATGCGTACCCCACCATCGTGCAGGTGTTGCGTGCGGTTCCCACTTCAGCACATCGAACTGCTGCTGTTCTGGTACTGCGCTTTCAAATTTGCTCAGAAATTCATCCACCGCTGATAATCAATCAAATGTCGATAGCTCCCTTGCCTCTGTTGTCACGCAGCACAATGATCTAATCATCATGTTGCAATTAAGCGTTGTTACTTCGTGCAACCAATTTTGTGATCTCTCTATCTCTTTGTCTGAATCCGAAGTACAAGAGCTTTCCTGCTCGCATGAAATCCTTCCATTTGTAGTCGAATTCACCCAATATTCTTCTTGTGCATTTATCTTGTAAATACAATTAAGATCGTCATCACTATCATCGTCATTCACTAGTTCAGTGTATCACGCTCCTTCGGCTGGATCCAGAGGTACTACCATGCATAGTGACTTTTTCTCAAAGATAATTTTGTGCTTCTTCAAATTTATGATTCTGTTCATATCTGTGGCCCAGTCTATTCCTAGTAGCGCGGGATAGGGATTGCTGTCATCGACAATCTCTATCACTTCAAAATCTGCCTGCGCGCTCGCACCTTCAATATCGACTGTTACCCCTTGTAATCTTCCCATGGGAAAAATCTTCTGTTGGTTCGCCATTCGTAACTGAATAGGGGACCATTGTAGAATGGGTCTACCCATACGTTCCCATGTTTGTTTTGGTAGTACATTCGTGTCCGAACCCAGATCCATGATTACTTGATCCATTTCATACTCACCTATTTGTGCAGTCAACCTCATTTCCCTTCCTGTGTGCAATGCATTCTTTCCAAGTTTTCGGACCACGCGTGGTTCTCCTGACCCCGTGCACCTAGTGATAAGTTCCTGTAGTCCTTTGGCTGCCTTTCTGTCGCGCAGAAATTTCATGCATGTCTCCAAAAAGGTAGTGAGCATTGAAGGATCCATCCTTAGTTCTAGTTGATCCTTATTACCTGAAGTGGAGGTCTCCATGAAGTGATTCTTAGCTTCCATGAATGTCTCCTTCGCGTGTTCTAAATCAAACTCGGGTTCCTTTGTAGGAGCCTTACAAACCCACACACTTTCTTCTAGCTACTTCCCTTTATCATCTCCTATGGTCATACTACTTCTGAGCATCATGTTTACATTCGGGTCTTCTTCGCGCGGCTCAGACCTCATCAGTTGTAAATTATGGGTCAGAGGGGGCTGGAGTACCCCCTTTTCGTGCATCCCTTCTATTAACGAAGGGAAATCTTCTGCCTCATGATCAAAATGAGTACAGTACCGACATGATATTCTTGTTGGGTTTGTACAATTGCGGGGATAATGCCCTGGCACTCCGAAATTGTAACAAATTATTTTTTCGTGACCCCTTCCTCGCCCCATTCCTCCTCGAACCCGACCACACCTCTGAAGCCCAGCTCATGCCATCCTTGCATTTGGGTCGAGGGTTCACGTTTCGGTCTACACCCTATAGGCAGGAGTCTGATCCATCATTAGTTCATAGCTTTGGTAGGTGCATTCGTCATGGCCTACCGACCTACAGAAATTACAAAAAAATTGTTGGGACATCTGCGTATACTTTTGCAACATAAGATAATTATCTGTGGTGTGTTTTCCTCCTATTTGGCAGATTGCACACCATAATGCAGGCACTGCACTCAACCTTGCCTATGCCTCTGGTCTTAATGGCAGCGGCCCTCCTCCTGCCAAGTAGTTTGAGAACACTGGACAGTGGTCCTTGTCATGCCCTTGACCTTTGCATTTTATGCACTGTACTTCCTCATGCACCTCCGGCCAAGGTGTCCTGTCCTGTTTCAAACTTTGCATTTCCAGACACAAATTCTGTAGTTGCTCGTGGATTTTTTGGACTCCCAACCCAGGGTCTTGTATAGGGGTCTCATGCAATCTCATTTCCATCTCCAACACTTCGGCCTGGGTGGAAAGATTTTTTTGTGACAACACCGTCCTTAAGTGTGGCGTAAGTGAGGCCACAAACCATGCGCAATGTTGTGCGTCTGTTAATGTCATATTGGCTTCGTGGATCGTATTATTCAGCCTTTGGTCTAGATACCAGGGGGTCTCACCCAAGAGCATCACAATCTCCTTAAACCCGATCATTGATTGTGTTTCTGATTTTGGCCTGCTAAATTTCCTATTCAACGTGACCTGGATCTCTGCAATACCTGCATTCGGGTGGTCATTAGAGTGCCTGATATACCACGTTAATACACGATGCTGCAGTGCGCTCGCCAGCTTAGCCTTTTTAATATTGTCATCCATGATTCCTTGTGCTTCCCATATTTTTCTTACCATGAACCAAAATTGGTCCGGATATTCGTTTCCCACTCCTCTAAATACCGGTAGTTTGATTGCACTCGCCATACTGAACTGTGGTGGTGGTGGAGGTGGAGTGGGTGGAGATGGAGGTGAGGTGGGTGAAACGGGTGGCGGTGTGGGTGGAGGTAGTACGCAAAATTTGCTGTCTTATAAAACTGACCACGCTTCTTGGAGAGACCTTCACGAGTTCTTCCTCGCTCTCCTGCAAGGGTGAAATTAAGGGACTAGTTTCTAACTCTTCGCTACAGGCGCTTCTGTAGATCTTGTCGCTCTGCATAGTCCCAAACATTAATTTATTCGCATAACCCGCTTTTCACACAATAGCATCTTAATCCAAGTGTTCAAAGATTTAATATACTTACCTCGCGGTCCCTTGAGAAAACGTCGCTCTACCTCACTGTAGCTAACGGTCGTGTCTACCGCAAACTCAGTGATAAATCCTCCTATTATTTGGTCGAGCCAATGGTCCAAAACTTGTGCTATATTATCTCCTGATGCTTCTAGTCTGCACACTAATTTTGGAGTCTAAACTAATGGTTTTTCGAGCCTAGACCTTTCCTGGCTGTCTGCTAACTTCGCTATCCACTCATACAGCTCAGAAGGAAAGGATGCAAAGAAAATTTTGTGGATTTCCGTATACAAGTAGCGCTCCAACCACTGTTCCTTAGATACTCATGGATTTCTATTATCTTGCGCCGCGAACTCGTTAATATTCTTGTCCAAAAACTCTTCAATTTTTCTCTTTGTTGGATTCCAGTGGCATGACATCAAACATCCTTTATGCAGATCCCCGTCCTGGCAACCGAACCGTTTTTTGGCTTGTATGGGCCTGACCCAGGTTCAAAGGTGATTTATCCAAGCAAATCTTGGTACTACTGGCCCTTTCGACAATAGTCTGTGGAGAGAAGACTAAGGTCTCACCCGAAGTAGTATGGGAGGATGCTAGAACCAGGTTTCTGCACCCTAGGGATGTCTGATGGGCTTATGGAGGTCTATAGTTTGACCCGTCGCTACGCACACTTGTTATTCCTTTGCAACTTGTGATGTTGTTTCGACACAGCCCTAATCGGGGCGCAACCCATATAATACCCAAGTTCCTTGGTATTTAATTTGTTATTACCTGATTACTTTAACTTATGTGTGTAAGATGAAAGGTTATTACAACATATTCCGCAATCATATCAGTGCGCACGATAAATAAACCAATATAAACGTAAAGAAGGAAATCTATAACAAATACACAGAAATAAGAATCAAATTCTCTTTATTAATATTCAATCCCGATTACAGACTCGACATCGCCCTGCGCACTCAGCTGCAGTTGTCCGTACACTCAGTTGCAGACTCTACTAGGCCTCTGCGCACTCAGCTACAGAGCCTCTTCCTACTACTACGACCCAATACACTTAGAACCCTACTCTAAGCTCGAACCATTCGTACTTTTCTCTCTTATCTCTTCGCTCCCTTTACAACTTAGAGCGTCGCTCTATTTATACAATACCATCGTCTACGGCCCATGGGTTGGCCGACATGACTTTACATTACATTACATTACTTTAGGGTAGACAACGCTATGACTTAACTTCTACTTTGCGCTTCGCACCCGCAATTCGCGGAGTCTTACAAAAAAATTGAACAAAACCTGGGCATTGAGCCCCAAAACATGCTGTGGGGGGATTCCATGCCCAACAATTATGTATATGTTTTATGGCAATAGCTATGTATGAATTTCATCATGTTTTTACTTGTAATTGAATGATCGATGTATTTATGACCTAATGGATGAAATCCAAGTTGATTTGTTGAGGCATCAAGGGTTCTTAGTGATTCTTAGCTAAGTATGAGACACCTCTACTCAGAATTGTTATTTACACCTATAGTTTACATATTTGTGATATGTTTGACGAAATGCCTATCATGGCTAGTAGGGGTCCAATTAAGGTATTAAACAAGTATTTTCTTTAGTACTATCATTTCCATGTTATTTTATTGTTCTGAAGAGATGGTTCAATTTTGGGTAGTGACTTGGGCTCTGGTTCTGAAAAAGTGGTTCAAATCCTAGGGATGTCGGCATAACACTGACTAAATGAGTCTCTGGATGATGGTAGGCAAGCCTGTGAGAGCGACTCTAGGTTTGTGGACACTGTCATGCCTATAACATGAGAGTGACTGAGGCTTAGGTTGTCCAAAATCTTAGTGGGACCAAAGGGCAAGTTTTCTAAAGTGTTGGATTGGCTCCTAAGGGTCCTAAAGTAGATGTTGAATGTCTTTATGGTATGTTTCGGTCAGTTCCACTTCCTTAATGTGACTTAGGAGGTCGAATCATATCATAGTGGCCTCTCGTCGAATGTTTACCTTGACTCGTTGGTTGCTTGGGTAGATGTGGGAGGAGGGTATTACATAGTGGTATCAAAGCATGGTTCACCCCTCGGACTTGATGGGCTATGTGTTGGTCATGCATGCATGTTAGTTGCATGTGTGTCTCTCACACTTGCATTCCATGTGCTTGTTGCATTCACATGATGTTGTTCAAGGTGGTAGTCATGTCGTCATGTAGAGTTGATGTGTTTTACTATGGGATGCATCACGGTGAGTGTATGAATGGTTACTTGTCGATTTATGTAGCTTACATGTATCATTGTAGTTTACTTGGTTACATTATTACATGTTTGGTTACATTATTGTATGCTTGGTTGCGTATATCATTCCGGTAGGTTTGGTTTCAAGTATCGTTCATTCATGCTTGATCATATGTGCTTATGCATATGTGTAGCTTGTTACGTATTTCTTATGCATGTTCATATTTGCATGTGGTCAACTGTACAGTGATGTAGTGGTTGCTGTCATGCATGAGGTCATAGTATGTGTTGTTGTTAAGGTCATGCATTGATGACTGGTCCCTAGCTAGAATGACGATTGCATGGTCATATGCTTATGTATTAAGTTTCTATATGTTGTCATGATTATGTTATAGATGTATCACGTTGATTTGTTGATATTGTAAACGAGGTATCCTCCCTGAGCTATGCTAAGGTACGTTGGTTTATTGTGTTTTGGTTTAGCTGACATGATATAGATTGCAGGAAGAACTATCAAATGTCTAGCAAGATGGTTGACTACAAAGACTCTCCCTATGAATTTGAAGAGTAGTATGGTGTTGGGGACTCTTCTGATTTAGCAGTTACACTAAGAAGATTAAAGGGTGAAATAAGAAGTTGTAAGGCAGATAATGACACAATTATGCGGGCACAAGAGAAACAAGCAGAGGTAAATGCAATGATACTTTAATGTTTGTCAAATTTGCAGTGACAGGGACGACATCGAATCAGCTATGAGCAGGAGGATAAAACTAACAGGGCATATGGTGGTAGGTTTCATGGTGGTCATGGGTTAGATAGAGATGACACGACCATAGATGGCAGATTGTTGGACACTCTAGATAGGAGAGGGGATAAACACATGTATTATTCTAGTTCTGATTCAAATAGGAATCATGGTCGTCATCATTATCATCCTTATAGGAGGAGTGATAGGGGATATTTACCAGATGATTTTAAGAAAGTAAAGCCACCAACATTTGATGGAGAGATGAATAAACCACAAGATGCAGAGGCATGGTTTCTTGGCATGAGGAAATTATTCAGATTGCATGAATATTCAGAGAATATGAAAGCTAGAGTGGCTACATTCAGTCTCAAAGGTAAATCAGACATTTGGTGGGAAGATGTGAAGAATTTCAGATGTATTCATGAGGAATATTTGATTTGGAGTGATTTTGAGTGGTTATTCAAGAAGAAATATTTTTCAGAGAGATAGTTTGATGACAGGGTAAAAGAATTATATGAGCTAAAGATGAGATATATGACATACGATGAGTACACTATTAGGTTCTTGGAGTTACTGAGGTATGTGCCTTATCTAATAGAAGAAAAGGAAAAGATTCAGAGGTTCATTAGTGGATTACTGGTTGCATTCAAAGACATAATCAAGTTCAATGAGCCTATATAATTAGAGGAGGCCATCCGGTTCATTAGTGGATTACTGGTTGCATTCAAAGACATAATCGAGTTTAATGAGCCTAGATAATTAGAGGAGACCATCCGGAAGTTAAGGAATTGCTATGAACAATTGAAGCGTAGAATTGAGACAAATCCAGACTGGAGAGGTAATGTAAAGAACAAAGGAAAATGGGACAGAAAGCGAGCAAGGCATCATGATACAGGTAACAAGGAGAATGTTGCACAATCTAAGAAGTTTAATGCATCAGATAGAGGATAGGGATTCTGATTAGGAGGACAAAACAAGGAGATAGGTTGGAAGCCTATAGAGTGTTGTACTTGTTGCAAAGATCATCACATGAGAGATTGTTCATAGAAACATTGTGGTAGACCTCAATTTTATAGTGCGAATGAGGCATAGATTGTTGGGGATGTTGGTAAGAATATTCCTTATATCTATGCAACATTGGATAACAAACAGGAAGAGAATCAAGCATCTATAATTGAGATGGACGGTAAGATTTGTGATAAATTTATTTCTATTTTGATTGACCCTGGATCTAATTACAGCTATGTTAGTCTTGACTTGGTGGATAAGTGTGGTTTGAGTAAGGAATTGCATGAAAAATATTGGCTGATGAAGTTGGCTACAGTACGAAGAAGTGAGTTCATCATTAGGTAATATCTTGTGCATTTGATTTGAACGGTATGCCTGCCAAAACACATTTGAATGTATTACTGTTGGGTTCATATAATAACAAATAAGGAATAACGAATAGATGAGAAGAATGAGAAGTCTAAGTGATTGAGTCGAAGTGTAAAGTGTGTCTTTGGGTCGTGGAGTAGGAGAAGGCTTTGTAGCTGAGTGTGCAGAGGCCTAGTAGTCCACAGCTGAGTGCACGGACCCCTACAGCTAAGTGCGCAAGGCAGGTCGAGTCTGTAACCATTGAGGGAATCAATAAAGACAATCTTTGCTATAATTATGTGTATATTTTCCTGGTTTAATGCATGATTGGATATAATTTGCAAGTATATTGTTTATTTACTGTGTGAACGTGTATGAATGTTTTGTATTACTAATTATAACTTAAGACATTCAAGTAGGCGAGGATAATTAAGTAACACTAGAATATAAGTAAGATCTCAGGTAATAGCATAGAGCATGGCACAACCCTTGGTTAGGGTTGCGCAAAGGTAGTGTATCAGGCCACGGGGAACGGAAAGGGAGCGAAGCGACTTGCGTGCAGGAACAAACAAAGAACTAGTCATACCTCTTAGAAATCTCAAAGGTGCAGAAACCTGGTTCTAGCACCCTCCCATACTACTTCGAGTGAGACCTCAGTCTGCGCTCCGCGGACTGTTGCCGAAAGGGCTAGTAGTACAAGGATTTGTTTGGCTAATTAACTCCAAACCTAGGTCAGGCCCCAACAAGCCAAAAAGAACCAAGCCTCTTACAAGGTAAGAAGAAAGCCACATCAGTTAGGATGGCAACAACTATGCAAGAAAAGTGTAGTCATACGAAAGGGTGTGTGTTATTTGCAGTGCAAATTTCTAGTGAAAAGGGTAAGGAAGTTGAGGATGCAGATGTTTTGAGTAGGTACCCAATTCTAAAACAGTTTCGGGATGTATTTCCTGAGGATATTTCAGAGTTTCCACCTCACAAGGAGGTAGAAATTTCTATTGAGTTAGTGCTAGGGGTAGCTCAAGCATCAAAATCACCTTACATGATGAGCACACCTGAGTTGGTGTAGTTAAAGTTGTAGCTGAAGGAAATGTTGGACAAGGGATACATTAAGCCAAGTGTATCACCATGGGGCACATTGATATTTTTTGTGAAGAAGAAAGATGGTACTATTAGATTATGCATTGAATACAGGCAGTTGAACAAAGTAACCATCAAGAACATGTATCCTTTACCAAGGATTGATGACTTGTTTGATAAACTAAAGGGAGAAACAATGTTCTCGAAGATTGATCTGAGATCTGGATATCATTAGGTACACATCAAAGAGGATGACATTTACAAGACTGCGTTTAGGACCAGGTATGGGCATTATGAGTTTGTTGTATTTCCATTTGGCTTACCTAATTCTCCAGCTACATTTATGTGCTTGATGAATAGTGTATTGCGTCTATATTTGGATAAGTTTGTTATTGTGTTCATTGATGATATATTGGTATATTCAAAAAATGAGGAAGAGCATGCCAAGGATTTAACAACAATGTTGAGGTTGTTGAGAGAGCATCAGTTGTATGCTAAGCTCAAAAAGTGTAGTTTCTTTCACACCGAGGTACATTACTTAGCGCATGTTGTCTCCAATGAGGGCATTGTAGTAGATCTAGAGAAGATAAGAGCCATCATGGAGTGGGTAGCTCCTAAGAATGTGGATGAGGTGAGATCTTTCATGGGTTTGGTAGGCTACTATAGGAGTTTCATCAAGAACTTCTCACAGATTACTTATCCTATTACGTCATTGTAGAGGAAAGGTAAGAAGTTCAAATGGACAGACAAGTGTGAGGTTAGTTTTGTGCCGCTTAAGCAGTTGTTGACACATGCAACAATGTTAAAGATTGCTAATCCAGACAAAGAGTTTGAGTATGCACAGATGCTTGCAAGAGAGGACTTGGTGGATTCCTTATGCAATATGGATAGGTGGTCTGCTATGAGTCGCGGAAGTTGAATGAGCACGAGAAAAACTATCACATGCATGATCTTGATTTGGCAGTGATTCTACATGCATTGAAGATGTGGAGACACTATCTTCTGGGAAGGAGGTTCACATTGATTAGTGATCACAGTGGTTTGCAATATCTATTTGATGAACTAAATCTAAATGGTAGGTAGGCTCGATGGTTCAATACGATCAATGAGTTCAATTTTGAGATCATTTTTAAAATGGTAAAGAGAACAAATTGGTAAATTCTCTCACCAGGCAGGTATAGGTAAAGCACTTAGCAAATATGAGTTCCCATGGGACATATTTACAAGATAGGATCTTGCGGGCAGGTCAGCAGGATGTCAGATATATGGAGATTTTCCACAGATTGCAGCAGAGCACAAGTATAGGTACAAGTGATGGTAGAGGTATAGGGACATGTATAGGTAGTGGTGCAGGTGAAGGTGCATAGGATGTGGACTATTTCCTTATAGTAGATGGATTAGTTAGGTTCTGAGACATGATATATGTGCTGGATAGCGGTGAGCTCAAGAAGGTGATCTTGAGGGAGTTTCAAGCAAAACCTTATTAAGGTCACCTGGGTTATCAGAAGACATTGACTACATAGAAGAAATTTTTTAATTGGTCAAATATAAAGAGGGATGTAGTAGAGTTTGTGGATAGGTGTTTTGATTGTCAGCGTGTGAAGGCAGAGTGTAAGCACCCAGGTGGAATACTACAACGGATTGTGATTCTAGAGTGGAAATGGGAAGTCATTTCCATGGGCTTCATCACTGGGTTTCCAAGGATAGTGAGACAACATGATTCCATCATGGTTAGTGTGGACAGGTTGACAAAGGTTGCACATTTCATTCTAGTGAAGTCAACATTCGCAGCTAACGATGTAGCACAGGTTTCCATATGAGACGTGGTTAGATTGAATGGTGTTCCAAAGAAGATTGTGACAGATATGGGTCACAATAGGGATGTGAATTTCACTTACAAGTTTTGGAAGGCGTTATTTGCAGGTTTGGACACAGAGTTGGTCTTCAATACAACCTACCATCTGCAATAGATGGACAAACAGAGAGGGTCAACATGATATTAGAGGACACGTTGAGGATTTATGTGATGCATCAACAATTAAAGTGGGAAGAGTATCTTCCATTGGTAGAGTTAGCATACAACAACAAGTATTAGGAATCTTTGAGGATGAGTCCTTTTGAGGCATTGTAGGGGTGGAGTTGCAACACTCCCATCAGTTGGAGTGATTTGGTTAACAGGGTGTTGATTGGACCAGACATGTTGGAAGACATGGAATAGGAAATTAAGGCTATAAATAAGAATATAAAGGAAGCACATGATAGGCAGAAGAGCTATGCAGATCAAGACAGGTTGTTTAAGGAGTTCCAATTTGGGGAACATGCATATTTGCGCATCAAGCTGAAGAAGAGCTCCTTACAGATTGGATCATGTGCCAAGATGACACCACAATTTTGTGGACCCTTCAGTATTATTAGGAGGATTGGGATAGTGGCCTATCAACTTGCACTTCCTCTGACAGTGAAAGTCCATGATTTTTTCCATGTGTCATTTCTTAAAAAGTATATTAAAAATGTTGATCATGTGATTGACTGATCTGTATTGTAGGTGGAACTAGATGGAGAATCCCAGCTTGAGCCTCAGTGTATATTGTAGAAAAAGGTGCTAATGCTTCGAAACTGAGAAATCAAGCAAGTTAAGGTGAAGTGGAAGCACTTTGGGACCAATAAAGCTACATGGGAGATGGCGGATTAGATGTGGGCTATGTATCCTTCCTTGTTTTCTGGTTGAGGCAAAGTAGTTTTGGCTCAGTGTTTTGGCGTGATTTTGATATATGGTTTGGTATATGTTTTGATATATGTTTTGGTGATGTTTGGTATATGTATATATGTATATGGATGTAAATACCACCATGATCTGTGTTATAAATCTCCAATAAATGGTATGGGTGTCATATCATTATGATGTTATGTTTTCATGATGGTTTTATTTTCAGCATGTTGATCATTGTAAACATTGCATCAAGCTAAGTTATAAAGCTCCATCAGTAGTATATTTTTCTTACAACAATTTTGTGGTTATATGCATTGTTGAACACCAAGGATGGTGTTCCCTCAAGGGGGAGGGTTCTATAACAACCCTAGTGAAAATTGCATGTAATAAAAGTAAATAAAGTTAAAAATAATAACCTCAGATGATAGGACACTTATTCCAAGATGAATGTTGGGAAACATCCTAGTGATGGGGATCACTTGTGATTTTTTATGGCTAAGGAAATTGGCAAAGGCAATGGCTAAGGATTTGGAAAGTAAAAATGGCATTTTTTAGACATTTATTTATGAAAATAATGGAAATTAGGAGAAAAAGGAGGTGAAAGGTCACAGGTTGCATGTGAGGAGGAAATTGAAGGAAAATATTGGAAAATGGAGAAAATGGAGGCCTCATTCATAAAAAGACTTTTGAGGATCAGTTAGTAACCTTTTGTCAGTTCAGTTTTGGAGGTCTTTCATTATTCTCTCTCTCTCATACTCTTGAATACTTAGAGTTTTCTTGGAGCACTCTTGGAGGGTGTAGCATACTTATATTCTTGGAGCAAGAAGGAAAAGGAAGAGCAGGAAAGTGCAAGAGGGCATCGAGATTAACAACTACATCAGATTTTCTTTCAGGTACCGCGTTGGATGCATGATTTCTTCACTTATTTTGGAATGCGTGTGCATTATTAGTCATGATCTGTCATTTGCATGGGGGATTGCTTGGATTGATAGTGGATTTCCTAGCCTTGCCATTTTCTGGATAGCCATGGTGATTGTGGGTTTACTTTCATTGTTTGTTTTTGGCTGGTTCTCATGTTTCCTTAGCTTGGGTTGAGTTATTAGTTCCTGGAAGCCCCCTGGTTGGACAAACTCTCTTGATTCCTTTAACAACTTAGGTTGAGTTACTAGTCCTGGAAACCTTGGTTGGACAAATGCTTTGGAATCCATTGGTGGGTTAAGTTACTAGTCTTGGAAGCCTTGGTTGGAAAAATGCTCTAGAAGCCCGATGACAACTGTGGGTTGAGTTACGAGTCCTATAAGCCTTGGTTGGAACAAACGCTCAAGATTCCCTAGAAGGTTTGGATGGAGACCAATCTGATGATGGTTTTGTGATGTCTCACTGTGAGGTGGAATCAATGTTTGATGGGTTGAGGTGGATGGCCTCAGGAAGCCCTCGATGAGTTTTAATTGATGTGTTTTATGAGATCCCACATTCATGCTTGGAATATGGCACAAGGGTGAATGGATGATGAGAGATTTGGCTTATCCATTCTATGGTCGAGTCTAACATGGAAGTCCCATCTCGGGTTTGGATTTTGCATCATTAATGAAAGGTTATTTCTCCTTGTATTTCTACGATTATTTTGATAGATTATATGTGGTTTATATGGCTGTACTTTCACGAGTATTTCTGTTTCTATTATGCTGGTTATGTATGTGTTTTATGACAATATCTATGTATGGATTTCATCATTTTTTTACTTGTAATTGAATGATCAATGTATCTATGAACTAATGGATGGAATGGAAGTTGATGTGTTGAGGCATTAATAGTTATTAGGGATTCTCAGCTAAGTATGAAAACCATATGCTCAGAAATGTTATTTACACCTATAGTTTACATATTTGTGATATGTTTGACGAAATGCCTATCATGACTAGTAGGGGTGCAGTCAAGGTCTTAAACAAGTATTTTCTTTAGTACTATCATTTCCATGTTAGTTTACTATTTTGAAGAGATGGTTCAATTTTGGGCAGTGACATGGGCTCTGGGCCTGAAAAGTGGCTCAAATCCCAAGGACATTGGCATAACACTAACTAAATGAGTCTCTGGACATTGGCCGGAAAGCCTATGCGAGCGACAATGGGTTTCTAGACGTTGTCATGCCTATAGAATGAGAGCGATTGAGGCTTAAGTTGTCCAAAAGCTCAGTGAGACCCAAGGGCAAGCTATCTAAAGTGTTGGATTGGATCTTGAGGGTCTCAAAGCTGATGTTGAATGTTTGTATGGTGTGCTTCTGTCGGTTCCACTTCCTTAATGTGACTTAGGAGGTCGAATCATATCATAGTGGCCTCTCGTTGCATGTTTACCTCGGCTAGTAGGCTGCTTGGGTAGATGTGGGAGGAGGGTGTTACAACCACATTCTCCTTTGCAGAGTTTCCATGTGTACATTGTCTTATGTGTTGAAATGACATTGAATCCCCTCACCCTAAATGTTGTGCTTATTTGAAACCCAATTGCCTTGAGTGTTGCATTTTTTACAAGGCTCTACGACTCTCCCTTTAAGTTCTCTTTCAATAGTTAAAGTTTGCAAACTATTTATGGTTTTTTTTGAAGAATGTCTGCAATGATTGTCTCTTGTGTAGAGTTTGTTATTTCTTAGTTATCATCAAAGGTTTAACTTGAAAGGTTCCTTCTTATCATTACTCATACACTGTGGAATTGATCTGGATTTAAAAAAGAATGCAACAAATTACAGAGATAATCATAAACATAGAGACGCAACGGAAAAAATACTTCATTTCATTAATGTAAAATACATAAATATGCTTACAAACAACAATGGAAATAAACCAAATAGGGCGATGGTAGCTTATCTCTGAGAAGAGATGTGGTGGCTACATGCCTCTGAACTGTGTTACAATGAGGCTCGAAGGCCTATTTATTGTTGAGAAACAATGGAAAACCATAAACATCCAAAAACCTAACCCTAGAAGATGAAACACCAAACTGTGGGCCACGTTTAGGTAAATTGGTACATCAACTTCCCGGGGTTGTAACTTTGGCATACGATCTCCATTTGACGCACAAAATATCTCGTTAGAAATATCTATCCAAGAAATACAACTTTGGGAAGAGAAACAACGGTTCATCGACCCATGTGGCCCCCAATTTTCCCAAAAAACATCGTTTAGGGCCTCAAAACGGCTTTGGAAGTTTAGGACCCGAAAAATTGCTAAAAATAATAAACTGTGCTACAATTAAGGAAACTGAAAAGATAAAAGAAACAATGGTGGGGGTCCAAGTGGACTTAGTAGGTAGCCACCAATATCCACCTAGATCATTCCTCACCCCTTAGGAAGAAATGGTCCCCATTGTGTTGAGTTACTCCATGAGATGAGGAAACTTCTGTTGAACTTGGTCCCTGGTGAGCCACTTGCCCTGGCAAAGGAGTTGGCTTGCTTTGACAACTCAATACAGTTGGATATTCTGGTGGCAAGTGTGCTTGATCTGTGTGTCCATGATCCGATCAGTTGCAACTTATTCCATGCAATCTGGATTTAACTATGTGGGTGTGAGCTGTTCTGCAATGTTGGATGTGTCTAGTAATGGTGGAAAGTATGGCCGAAGGAAGTCCACATTGAACACTGGGTGCAGGCCAAGGAATGGGGGAATGCTGAGCTCAAATGCATTGTCTCCCACAACCTTGCTAATGGTGTAAGGACCATATCGGAGTGGTCTAAGTTTCCTATAGGCTCCGGTAAGGCGTTCCTTTTGCAAATGCAACTAGACTTTGTCGCCCACCTGAAACTTGTGTGGCACATGATGGTGATCATGTTGTTGCTTGTACTTGGCATTTGATTTCTCCAGAATGTCATGGACCTGCTGGCAAATATGTTGGATGTGCTCAATGAAGTTGTTTGCCTTATTTGTTTCAGACTGGACATGAGCCGAATTTTCATGAGTAGCTGCAAATGACATGGCCACATGAATGGGAAATAGTGGCTGGAATCCCAAGCTCACCTGAAAAGGGTTGTGGCCAGTCGAGCTGTGGAGAACCTAGTTATATCCATGTTGAACATAGGGGAGGCTCTCATCCCATGTGTGTGGATGCTTTGAGTTGTACATGCACATAATGTGTACGATCATCCTGTTGACAACCTCTGTCTGGCCATCAGTTTGAGGATGGAAGGCTGTGGACTTAGTGAGTTTGGTGTCTAGCATCGACCAGATACTGGACCAAAATGTACTAAGGAACCTGCTATACCGATCTGAGATGATAGACTGTGGGATCCCAAAGTGTTCTCACACTCGTTCAAAGAAGAGTTTAGTAGTGGATTCTGCTGTGATATTCTTCTTGTAGGTCGCCGTAATGGAAATCTTCGAGAACCTGTAGACGACCACAAAAACACAGTCGTTTCCATGATTAGTGGAAGGAAGGCCTGACATCTAATCCATGGAGATGGATTCCCAAGGTCGACTAGGGGTAGGAAACAGGGTATAGAGGCCTTTCTTCTTGATGGTTGGTTTGACAATGGCATAGGTAGTGCATGATATGATGTACTTCCTGACATCCTATCGAAGATTCAGCCAATAGAAATACTTTTGCAGTACTACCACCATTTTCTCGACCTCGAAATGCACAACATCCTGACTGTAGTGTGCTTCCCAAATCATCTTGACGTGCTCGATTGAAGGAACACAAAGGTGACCTAGGTGGCATAATAGGGTGTCCTGGAGGTGAAAATTTGGAACATGTGGACCCTCAAAGAGTGTTTGGTATGTGTGGACAAATTCTGGGTCGCTTTTGTAGAGTAGTGGCCAATCAGAAGTCTCGTGCCCACAAGAGTTGAGCACAGTGGTTAACGCCTTGATCGGTGGTCGACTGAGGCAATATGCAACATTATTGGTGCTGCCCTTATTATATTTGATATTCAAATGGAACTGTTGTAGGTATGTGGACCACTTCTGATGGCGATCATTCTGCAATTTCCCTTGGGTCTGTATGAACTGCAGGGGTAGGTGGTCTGTGTGGATGCCTATTTCCTTTTGAAAATGTAATGCTTCCATTGTCGACAGGCCTGCACAATGGAATACATCTCTTTGTCAAAAGTGGGATACTTTCGGACTGTGTCTGAAAGTGTCTCACTGTGATATGCCACTGGATTCCCCTGTTGAGTAAGGACTACCCCAATAGCATAGTCAGAGGCATCTGTCTCGACCTCAAATGGTTGTTGCAAGTCTGGTAATGCGAGCACTGGTGCCGTGTAGAAGCGATCTTTCAACTCTGTGAATGCCTTCTGTTGAGATCCAGACCAAAAGAATCTTTCTTTCGCTCCTCCCTTGGTGACTTGACTCAAGGGCCAAGTGATATGAGAAAATCCCAACACAAACCTGCGGTAGAAGTTGGAAAGACCTAGAAAGCTGCGGAGCTTTGTTAGAGTGGTTGGAGATGGCCAATCTCGAATGACTTGGATCTTGGCTGGATCCACATGCACCCCCTGTTCATCAATAATGTATCCCAAATACTGAACCTAGGTCATGCCAAAAGTGTATTTCTCCAAATTGGCACATAACTTGTGTTTTCGCAATGTTTGGAGAACCTGTCGGATGTGGTGGAGGTGCTCTTCCCAACTCTGGCTGAAGATCAGGATGTCATCCAAGTATACCACTACAAATGAGTTGGTGAATGACCGTAATATGTCATCCATTAGCCTCATGAAGGTTGCAGGAGCATTCTTCAATCTGAAAGGCATAACCAAGCATTCGAAAAGACCCTCCTTGGCTTTGAAGGCAGTCTTCCACACATCAGAGGTTTCAATTGGTACATGGTGATATCTTTACTTCAAATCGATCTTGCTGAAATATTTTTCCCCATTCAGTTGGTCCACGAGGTCATTAATCCGTGGGATAGGGTACCTATTACGGACAATGATCTTGTTCAGTGCTTGATAGTCAACACAAAGTCTCCAAGTCCCATCCTTCTTCTGTACCAACATTATCGGGCTCCCACAGGGCAATGAACTCAGAAGGATGTGACCTTTATGCAGCAGCTCCTAAATCTGCCTCTTAATTTCATCGTTCTCTAGAACGAAGTGACGATAGATTGGTCCATTGGGAAGCGGTGCACCTAGGGTCAGATCGATGGAGTGCTTGACCTGACAGTGTAGAAGAACCCCTGCAGGGGAGGTGAAGATGTCCTCGTACTCCTCCACGACCTTGTCCATTTGTAGTTGTCGTGCGAAGGGGCCCTGTCTAGAGGTCGTAGCCACCATATTCTTCTTTCCTTGAGGGCGTATCATCAGGATTCAAATTTCCTAGTTTTGGAAATGAACTTACTGCATTGCCTTGCAATAACCAAAGAGATGGCGCTAGGTGGTGCTACCTCTAGTATCCTGTACAAATTATTTCCCAAAGTAACAATAACAGCATGGGGCCTTGATTCATACACAACATGTCACTTCCACAAGTATGGTTGTCCTAATAATACATCACAAACTTCAAGGGGGGCAATGTCACACAATACCTCATCGGTGAAGGGCTTGATGTTGTATGGAAGGCGACACTACAGACTCACGTGAAGATCCTGTCCTTGGTGAAGCCACCCAATGGTGTATGGTTGTGGATATGTTGTGGCCGGTAAGCCCAGCAGCCTCATGACCTTTGTCGAAATGAGGTTATTTTGGCTCTCGTTGTCGACAATGAACTGTAGCGGGGATCCCTTTACCCACATCTGGGAGTGGAAGAGACGCTCGTCCTCCTCTGGATCTTCAGGTTCCTCCTTTTGGATCTTCATGGTGGTAATGGTGGCGTTGGGCTTCACATTGATAATCTGCTTCCCTTTGTCATTCCCCTTGTCAGGTTGTGACTCAGAGTCGGAACATGCATCTGATTCTGAAACCTTTAGCTCAGCTACTATTGACTGCTTGGACTGACACTCACTTGTGTTATGAGTGGAGCTCTTATGGAACTCACACCACTTTCCCGTGTCCTTTTTCGGCTTCACGACACTGTTCTTTGCTTGTAGCTTTGGCGGGTTGTCTTGGTCCACCCCACCTTGGATTTGTCCTTTTTTCTGTAGTTTGGGGGCACCTTTCCCTTGCTTTAGATTCGCAGATCCAAAGTCTCGCTTCTTCGGTTTAAAATTTTTCTCGACCTTGACAGCATATCGATATGCCATGTCGAGCGAGGAGATGTTCAGGATTCTATTTCTTCCTGGATGTACTTGTGCAAGTAGTCGCGGTATTTGAGTACCAAATGTTGCTCCGAATCCTTGATACCAAACTTTGTGCGAAGGGTATGGAAAATATTGGTAAACTCTGGCACGTCTTGGTCCCTTCCCTCTCGTAGCGTGGTCCACTTTATGTATTGATCCTCATAGCTTCCGAGAGGGTAGTACTGCTCCTTGATGGCATCTCAGAATGAATCCCAAGTGGGTGTCACTGAAAATAGTGATCCTATACTTTCATCCTTCTACTCATAGTAGGTTTCCCACCACTCCTTGACGTTGGGGGCTTCTTTGAGAAGAGTGAAAATAATATTTTCCCAACTGGAAAAATCATGAACAGAAAAATAAACCTCTAGCAGATTTAACCATTTATCAATGACATCTGCATCTATCTGTCCCTCAAATATGGGAATTTCAAAATTAAATTGTACCTTAAACAATGTGGCGTTTCCAGAGTAGCTGTTGGAAGCCGATGTGTCGCCCCTAGGTATCCGCTGAAGGATATGGGCAAAGATGTCCATCATTGTGTTCCTTTGTTGCTTGAGGGCTTCTTCGAGCAATATTTTGATAGGATATCCTGCTCCATCATCTTTATTTTCATCCGCCATGGGAGGCCGTCGGGATTTGTGAGGCTGGTCTTGCAAAGGTTCAACCAGTTCAAGCCCTAACTCCTTATATCTCGACCTCGTTGGGGACATGCAAAGAAAAAAAGAGAAAAAGCAGACTGCTCTGATACCATTGATTCGGATTCAAACAAGAATGCAACAAATTACATAGATAACCATAAACACAGAGATGCAGTGGAAATAATACTTCATTTCATTAATGTAAAATGCTGAAATATGCTTACAAATAGCAATGGAAATAAACCAACTAGGATGATGGTAGCTTATCTCTGAGAAGAGATGTGGTGCCTACATGCCTCTGAACTGTGTTACAATGAGACTCGAAGGCCTATTTATTGTTGAGAAACAATGGAAAACCCTAAACATCCAAAAACCTAACCCTAGAATATGAAACGCCAAACTGTGGGCCCCATTTGGGTAAATTGGCACATCAACTTCCTGGGGTCGTAACTTTGGCATACGATCTCCATTTGACGCACAAAATATCTTGTTAGAAATATCTATCCGAGAACTACAATTTTGGGAAGAGCAACATTAGTCCATGCCCCCATGTTGCTCACAATTTTCCCAAAAAATGTCGTTTAGGGCCTCAAAATGGCTCCGGAAGTTCAGGACCCGAAAAACTACTAAAAATAGTAAACTATGCTACAATTAAGGAAAATGAAAAGCTGAAAGAAACAATGCTGGGGGTCCAAGTGGACTTGGCAAGTGGCCACCAATATCCACTTGGATCAGGCATACAAAAAGTTACTTTAAAACCCTAGACTATTCACTACTACAAAACAAAATCATGTCAACTCCAGAGGAAAAGAAGCACAAGGGAGGTGCTATTGTTCGGTTTGAGCCACAAGATGTCATAATTATTAATGCAGACCCAACCATTAGAGTGGATTTTGAGCAGGTGGGATGTTTGAGGTTTTGTGAAAAGATTCAGGGGTACAATCTACAATTCACTAAGGAGTTTGTCAAGGGTTTTGATGGATTGCAAGTGGAGGTTAGAACACTTAATTTTTTAGTTACGACCCAATTAATAGCTAATGCCATTGAGATCCCTTTACATGGTGAGGAATGGTTTAAGGGTATGGAATTACATTTGGCTCATTTTAAAGATTTTCTGAAACCACAATACTAGGAGGGGTATGGGTTTGTTATTCTAATAAGCTATCTACAAGACCACCATGGTAAACTGCTGGAGGTGATTCAAAGGTATTTCACATGTGAAGGGAGGTTCAGTAAAGTTTATCAATATCATATTAGTCTCCTATTAATTTTACAAGTAGAAAACCTTTGAATCTTCCTTACTATTTATTTAGGAGTCTTAGAAAAATGGCTGACATAGTTCAAGCCAAAGGGAGTTAGATTGAACCTAGTTTGTTTCATTTTTCATTGATTAAAATGCTGGTGATAAAGTAGCTTGACAAGAAGTAGCAGTCATAGTAGGAATTGTTTATCTCTTCAGGATGGAGAACACAATCTTCTGATAGCCAAAGGACTAAGAGAGATACCCCATCGGTTCCAATCAAAGAGGCCTCACCTACAATAGTTATCTCAGTCAAAAATCCTTTGACTAAGAAAAAATTAGTTGACAAAAGAAGTGCCAAGAAACTTCAATTCTCACCTGAGGTAGAAATAGTGGCTAGAGGACCGAGAAAAAGAGCTTCAACCAAGAGATTGCTTGTAGATCCTACACATGTTCAAGTTGTTGAATCAGAAAGTGCACATGGAGAAGTAGAAGTTGATGAAAGGGACCATAGAATTAAATATTTACAAGATCAGTTGGACATAGATCATCTAATGGTAGCATATTTGCAGCAAGAAAATAGAGAACTTGAGCAGAAAGTGTCACAGGGAAATGCCCAACCCAGTGAAGGAGAACCGTTAATGGGGGAATTAACACATGCTGTTAAAGGAAAAAGCAAGAAGATAATAGATGTTGAGGATGTGCAGGTGATAGTTGAGCAGTCAAGGAGAACTAGGACTAGGTTTGCTAACAAGATGGAAATTAAAATGGAGGAGACTATTCAACCATAAGAAAAGTTGGTTTTTGATGAGAAAAAGGAGTTTGAAATTTTGTTGGAACAACTTGAAGGAGTTCAACAACATGTAGATGGGCTTGCAGAAAAAGATAAAAGGGATAGGATTATTTTTTAAAGAAATTATAAGTTGTTGAAGCTAAAATTGATAAGGCTAAACACAAGTTAAAGTGGACTTTGCCTCTGCATAGACAAGTAAGAAATTTTTATACTTAGAATTTGGTCTTGAAGAAGAGACTCAGATTAGTGAAACATCAACTTACTAAGGCCAAGAAATATGGAAGAAATTGGAAGAGGGGTAAGTTGGATATACTAGCAGAGGTCATCACAAAGGTAAATTTTCATGAGGAGGATGAAACTAAGCTCTAACTTTGGTATTTTTTCTCAAGAAGTAAAAAATAGGTTAGTTTTCATGGAATTTGCAAAAGCTTAGCAAGGACATGTTGCACATCTTATATGGTCCTTTATGTTGACGAGATAGTGAAATTTTTAGGTTTTGATTGTCCTATGGGGTGTTATAAGGATGTCACAACACTTACATGTTGCCTCCAACACTTTATATCAGAAGAATCCATCATATGCTTAGAATTTTGAAGGTAGTGCGAAATTTCACAATTTGCTACGAAAGCATGCTACATTGCTAGCCAAGAGGATCAGGTGATTAGGAGGTCTACAACCAATTCAATGGATGTTTTCAGGAATTCATTGCCATCACAAAGCTATTTTGAGACTACCTAGTTTCTCATTTTTGTCAAAATAATACCTCAAATATACAAAACTTTAGGCGATGCGAAAGTTGTTGTGAAACTGGGAGTTTTGCAGCAGATGTTGCGTTTTCACACAGTCTTGATTTCTCCTTGTATATTCAACTTTTTTTTCTCCCAAAGGTTATTTAATCATGTTTTTAGGTGGAATAACTCATTAGGATGGTATGGTTAGTGGTTTGTTTTGAGTATTTCTAATTTTAATGATGTATTAAGTTGAAAATTGTATTAGGTAATTAGTTCCTATTTTTATGCAAAGTAGGTGAAAAATTCGATGTATCTAGCTGATTGGCTAGTTTTGTTTTGAAAACTTCAACCTGGATAATTGGGAATGATATATTTTTTGATATATAATATGTAAAAGGCTAATAAGAGGTTGTTGGTCAAATTGGAGAGAAAGAGACTTTGTGTGCATTGTATTTCTGAATATTTTTTCTAGTGAATGAAAGACAAAAGGTGATTTGCAGGGATTCCTGTGTCAGATCTTGATGGTGTTGTGATTCTTTCATGTTGTAAGTTTGTATTATGTTTTTACATCTCTTGAATGTATGTCTTCATGCTTGGAAGAACCATATGTTTAACTTAGAATTCATCTAAATGATGCTTTGATTTAGTTTTACCAAGTAATCTATGTTTTCCTCTTAAAGAAACATTTAGAATTCATCTGAAATTTTGATGCTATATGTGTTGTTCCCACCTTTCTGACACCACCCTCCTACAATGATTTAACTTGATTCCATCACCAAGACTACCTAGCTTTCCCCTGTGGAAAAAACCCTTTCTTTCTTCATCATATCACCAAACAAATAATAAATTTGACATGACTCCATGCCCAATGGATCTACCTCCTTTATTACGAGAAATCCTTTGAAAAATAAAACCGTATTGATCTATATACCTAGCCTAATATCAGAATAGTTGAAAAACCTAAGTTAGAGAGCCCTCTCCAAGGCTAGAAGGGCTAGACTCTAGCCTAAAAGTGGATTATGGTTACCTCTAGAATTTCTCCCCTCAGCCTAGGGAAATTTATGGACTGATAACACAGTGTATCATAGTGTACAAGGTAACCAACTCAGTTACCTAAGGTGTGGATAGTAACCTAGTGTGGACTTCCAAAATATACCCAAAGGTACGTGGAAGCACAATCTGTGTTAGTGTTGTCTAATGCGTAACCATAAGATGAGAGCATTCATATACTTTTCATGCATGGAGCACCATCCAATATAATCGAAGGTATGTGGAGAACAATCTGATACACTTATGTATGTGGAACGTGACATCACCCCCGAAATGCAACGTTGGAAAAAATGATGGCTCATATGTTTATAGAAGTCAAAACATGTCTCTAGCCTAGACCTATATATATTTGCATTAATGTTTCAAATTCTCCTTAGGTTAATTGAGTGAATTTTAGATTTTATCTTGAATTATGTTTCAATTTCAAGGCTCAAAAATCAATGTCACCTAAACACAACTATAATGCAACTAATATGAAAAAAATAACTCTTTTCATTTTCCTTTTAAGAATGAAAGGCCTAACAAAGCAGGGAAGAAGAAATCAATCAACAATGCAACAAACAAGTGATGCAACAATCGATCTCCTCAACTTCACTATTCCAATCAAAATCAAAGCCCTATATGAAATGAAAATAATTGTTTTTTCTTTTCTTTTCTTTTATTGTTTCAAATGAAAAGAAATATATGAATGCAACTTGATCGCTGACGAAAATAAACCACATAAACTTTAACTATAATGTAAAAGTTACTTTTCAAATTCAACTATTAATCTATGCATAGAAAACCTAATTTACAGGAAGAAAGAGCCAATGAAACAAAATCTTATAAAAAAGGCGATGACACTTATAGGTGATTAACACTCATACACAATTTTACCCCCCTGGTGATTGAAGAAATTTTTTTTGTTGCAAAAATGAAAGAAAAAACACACAATTTCACACAAGGGATTGACTTTACAGAGACAGAGATACACTCAGAGAAACAAGGAAAACTTGTTGGACTAAATCAAATCAAAGAGAAAGGAAAAGGAATGCAAATTTTTGCTTCCTACAGGAATCAACGCAGGTGTAGAATAGGCACCAGTGCTGTACAACATATGTACATAGAAGGAGAGGGTGCACTGAAATGCTTTGTCTCCAGATTGGAGGGTGTGATGAGGTAGATCTGAAAAAAATACGACACAAAAAATCAAATCAAGCTCAGAGAATGGTTTTCCTAGGGTCAATCAAGGTCTGAGTGAATCAATAAAGGTCAGTTTAATAGGTGAAAAAGGTGCTAAGGTAAAGGAAACCACTAAGGGAAGAAATCGCTCCCCAGCAGAGTCGCCAATTTGTTATGAAAAATTTACGATTGCAGAAAAAAGTAATTCCCTAGACCTAGTGGACTAGTCCAAAACACCATAAAGAAAATAATATAAAGTTTTCGTTATAGAAATTGAATAATGGGAAAGAAGCCTACTCAGAATTCGTCACAAGCTTTACCTTCCTCCCTGCTTGTAAGCTCTAGTTGTAGCTCTGAGTGTTATAATTAAAAGCTACACATACAACTAAAACAAGCCAAGGATCCACAACATCTACGTAGCATAATTCACTTACTCTATCCAATAAATCAGCAAGGCATTGAAATACATGAATTTAAATGCAACACAACACATATAGGAAAAAAATATACTCTTTGTATTAATAGTAATATGAGAAAGTTTACAACCAAGAATAGTACTTGATGTTGTAGAGATCTCCCCAAGTTGACTTGTACTTCCTTGTCACAAAGCACACTTCAATATCACCCTAATGCATGAAGTTCGTGACTCCTTTAGGTTCAAGGCAACAATGTAAGGGCATGGTGAGTATCCAAAATCCAACCCTGATGCTATGGATGGAAATAAATTTATAGGAGAGGGGTGGTAGTTTAGGATTTACCATAATGGGCTTGAGATCCACATATCATGGGAGGATGAGCTCAAGGGATAAGAAGAAGTCTCTAGGGTAGGATTAGATAGGATTCAAGCTCTTATCCATGGTAAATAGTTAAAACAACCATTAGAAATCTGGAAGAGGTAGCTCCAATATATTTTTATATTTTTCTGAATTTCTAGAATTAGTGCACTTGTAGAAAGGAGCAACTAGTGCTGACCAACGAAGGTGCAAAATGGAGCAACTAGTGCTGAATCCATATGGATAAAGGGATAAGGTGCACTAGGGCTAAAAGCATTTATTTTGAGCAATTAATCCCAAAATCATATACTCTTTGGAAATGTCATGCTTACGGCTTTGTGTAGGGACGATGACAACATATTCACAAATATTGATTGATCCAATTTGTAGGCCTATTGACCAGATGTGACAAAATGGCCTATAACACATCCCATCACCAACTGACACATGGTGGGTGCTGATGTTTCATATCAAACACGGCATTCACTTCCATATATTTTTTGGTCTTAACCCATCATATTTGGATTACAAGTGTTGTAAATGTGGCATTTCCATGTCATCCTCTATGATATCATCATGATTTGATCCTTCAAAAGTCCCACTAATTCAATATCCTGGTGATGTCTTTTATGATTTTTGGTTAACAAAGTTATAGTTGTTAGGTGAGAGTCCATTGACCAGAGCCATATTATATCAGATGACTCCCAAAGGGAATCTCTCTTATTCTCTCGGGACTTTGTATCCCTATAAGACCCTTTCTAGATGGCTCTTTGTCATGAATCATATCATCCCGTGGGACCAGGGGCTAAGGTTGAGATTATAAACTCCAAATTTCACTAAGTGAATCCCTAAGTTTGCCCAATTACTCTCAAATAATTTCGAACTCTTCATCCATTTCCAAGGAAAAATATTTATCTGCCTTTATTCAGGCAACATCAAGCATCTCACTCCCAATATTTCAAAACTAGAGAGACCTACAAACGTGCTCTTATCTAGATACATACAAGCCTTAATCTCCCATAAACATGCCATTTTTGCTCCACCACTATCGTCTACACAAATATCCAACCTAAAAAAATTTATGAAACAAGAAATACATAGAAACACAACCATTACATCCAAAGCTAACCTTTCAAATCATGAACATACTATAGACATAGGTCACAATTAACAAAAGAGAAATATTTCCACTGCATATATAATTCATACGTATAAATGGAATGCATACTAATATCCAAGAAAATTGTGTTAGTTCTAAACTCACTATTCATACTCATTTAGCATAATATTATAACAAATTTTAGCCTATCGTTACCTACACACATATATTATCAACATAACATTTAAATATGAAGCATTAAACGACATTAAAATTTCATTCAGAAGGAGGAATTACACTTATCTGTTCCACCTGAACTTGTTGGAAAGTGAGAAGGGATAACCAATCTCGAGCCAAACATAGACATAGTTACAATGAAAATTCCTTGTAACCGGCCAGCCCAAAGTTGAATCCAATGTCCAAAGGATTCTTCTCTCAGGAATTTTCAACATAGGTTCAATTCAGGGTATAGGTTTTGAAATCCAATCTCCTTCACTTGTATGAAAATGGATTTTTTCCCCTCTAACATTGAGTTTGGATTATTCATAAAACAAAGTATTGCCACTATAGACTTGCATAATGGAATAGGAAATACCTTTACCACTTCCTATAGTCCCTCATCGATTTTCCTTCTCTCCAATGCTTCTCATGTATAATATAATCAACTAGAAAAATTTCTCTTAGTCTTCCCAACTTAATATGAGGGTTCCTCAGTGGTTTCCAATCACAATTAAAAGTAGGGACTACCTTGCAGGCTAGCCATGACACAAAGGATTTCTCTATCTGCCATTTTTGAGTCACTCTCGCAGAGTCCCTATGGTACCTAATCCATACATGGTTTTATAGGTTGTTATTTCAAAATGGGTTCTGGATTCCATTCCACACATTATCTTTGTCTCCCCAATAATACCAATGACTAGACTCCTTTATTTTTCTTGATTCATTTCCTCTCACAAGCATTTCCTTTTGTAGGAGAGCTCCAAGGCCACTCCTTGGGATTTTGAGTCAACCAAGTTCCACCAAATGGCACACAACCCATGCTTGGGGTATTTTGTTACCAACTCCCCCATCTCTTTCACACTTTCTTTGGAAATATTTTAGTTCAAATTGAACATCAAGGGTAAAAAACATTAATTTCAGGAAAGGTAGAAAATTTTCCAATCCCCCTTATAGTCTTCCAAAAGAAAGCTTTGAAACATTGGGATCTGTATAGGCTGGTCCTCTTCTTCATCTTCAGAAATTTATAATTAAATTTAATAGGATATTTACATTACATAGTTTTGGCATGATATCCATGTTTCCCTCTAGAATTGTCATCCTTTAGTTACATTTACAAAACTCGAGGATGAGAAAAGGGATACTATATCCAGGAAAGGATAATTGATGCTCCAAGGATAAATTAGAGTAGAAATATCCTCACCTAAGTTACTAAATATTTTTGGGACCAAAATTATCTGAAAATGGGGAGGTCTGATTTAGTTTGGATCATCGCATAATATTTAATCTATCTCAATGTTTTCAAAATCAAAAATTTGGAGGAATCAACATGTAGGAGCATTTATATCAGAGTGACCTAGTTTGGGGAATTAGGGTCTACAACTTGTTACGGCCATGAAATGACATTTTTTGGAGTAAAAATTCCCCACTTAATCCCATGACACCATCCAATGCTAAGATACCTATCTCGCAATGTAAGAATCATGTCAATCTGTGTTAATATATAAAAGGTATGCCTCTAGGAAGTTGACCTACTATGTTTGATCACCATGGCATGGGTGGATGCCGCGTCAACCCATGTTACTCATGGAAAAGGTGGATCCCACATGAGGACTAAGAATAAGACTCTAGAATGGTCAAAATTGTAACTCCAGTTGATAATTGAAGGAGTCAAACTTAACTGCTAGCTTCCTATCATACTATGTTATAAATGGGCCAATAGGTAGAAAATGGGATTCAATTCTATTCGATTGTATCTTATTCCATAGTAGAGTAGAGCAACTAGGATGAGGAGTGAGAGAGAATAACAAATGGAGTTAGAATTTTGTAGCAATCTATCAGTCTATTAGTCTAAGGCGACTTCAAAGAGAGTGTATTCTTGTTTGTACCTGCCATATTTCTATTCTAGGCAAAAAAGATCATAATGCCCTCACCTTCCAACTAGGTTTCCTCCCATAAGGGTTTTTAGAGAATATCTTTGTGGTCGATGTGTGATTTTATATTTTTGTCCTTTATTTTCTTCATTTTATCTATTTCATGCATAATCACAAATCAATAGTTAAAAATATGGATTAAAGGAATTTAACCTTCATAACATAGGTTTTAGTTTATTTTTATCTAATATGTTGTGATGAACTATCAAGTGGAATACACACAATAATATACATATCATTTATTTATGGATTTGTGCCATAGAATGTGTGGTTTCAAAACAAGCTCGTGACAATATAAATAAATGTTTTGAGAATCCAACCTATGTGTCTAAGAGTAGTTTTCACCTATCAAAACTATTTTTGTAGAAATTACTGAAATCCATTTCCACACAAATTGAGCATATGCTAATATGTGTTACCTATTTTTTTCTAATAGAACCTTATTAGGGCCTTACCAATGGCTCAAAGAGACGGTGAGCCCTAAAAATGGAAAGGTACATTTGGGAGTCTAACCCAAACTTCAACCAAGGTTAGAGTGTCTATTGACCAATCAAGAGAAAGAGCCCAAGGCTTCATGCATAAATCAAAATTGTCCCAAAACTAAAGTCTCGAGTCAAAGATAGGTATATATATTCTATAATATCAAATTCAACAATAATATCCATTTTCATAGGGGTAAATGAAAGCATTTTATTTCATGTTTGGCTTCTAATAGCTCAAGATCTAGTCATAAATATAAGCTAGGAAAAATACCATTAAAATGACACACTAAGCCATTGAAACTTCAAAGAGTTATATGATATATAACACCTTTCTTAGTAGGAATGATAATATGAGGGCCTTCAATACCAAAATTGAATTTGAAGATGGAAGGAT
This sequence comes from Pinus tabuliformis, assembly GCA_031772625.1. Lineage (NCBI taxonomy): Eukaryota > Viridiplantae > Streptophyta > Pinopsida > Pinales > Pinaceae > Pinus > Pinus tabuliformis. The sequence continues at coordinate 1,002,073,069 of CM062811.1, read as the reverse complement.
AGTAGGGACAACATTCTTAACTACAACTATGAAAGAATAATGACCTTAAATGCCTGAAGTTCCATTGATTAAGCCCTCAAAGGCATGATCTAACTTTATGAAGGAAGGAAATGAAATAAAAATGTAAATAAAAACACATAGAAAACAAAAAAAAAAACTTCAATTAATAAATAGAAATTGTTCAAAATTGTTTACATGCAGGAAGGAAATAAACGAGCTAGGGTGATGGAAACTTATCTCCAAGAAGAGATGTGATGGCTACATGCCTTTTGAATTGAGTTACAATGAATATCTTGGGCATTTTTATCATCAAGAAATAATGGAAAACCATAAAAATCCAAAACCTAACCTTAGGATACGAAACACCAAAAGCTTATGGGCCTCACTGGGGTTAGTTGGAACGTCAACTTCCCAGGGTCGTAAATTTGGCATATGATCTCCGATTAGAGTGCGCAATAACCCATTAGAAAGGTTTGTTTGAGGAAAACAAATTTTGACTGAAAAACTTATTGCAAGCTACACAATTTTCCGTTTCCCCCAAAAAATTCCATTTAGAGCGTCAAAGCAGCTTTGGAAGTTCAGGACTCGAAAAATTGAAAAAAATAGAAACTGTCAAAATAGGAAGTTGTGTTGGAAATTAGGAAAATGAAAGGAAAAAATGTTGCAAGTCCAAGTGGAATAGGTGGGTGGCCACCAATGTCCACCTGGATGAAGGCATCACTCAAAAGGGTCTAAGTTAGGGAATGTGCTAAATTTGGTTATTGAGAAAGCTAAATGCAAGCCCCATTGACATGAGAAATATACCTATATACACAAAAGTTCCTCCAAAATAAGTATGAGTGAATATGGGAATACCTTTATCATTAGCTAGGGCTAAACCTGAGTCGTTGCCACCTCATTGATGAAATGCATTGATAGGTCATTCTGCATCATTGGCCATTGATTTTATAACAACTGAAATGCCTTTAACAAAGTTGGTTAGTGACTAAGGGTTTCTCTATGATACCTAAATAGTTGTGAACTTTATTTCTATAAAACCAATAATATTTTATTTATTGTTTAACATTGTCAATATTTTTTTTAATAATATATTATAGTGATGTTTTTTTTTGTTAAAGGTTTAATAAAAAATTATAGCGATATTTTTTTGTTAAAGGTTTAATAAAAAAGTATAGTGATAATTTTATTAAAAAATGAATAAAATATTATAACAACAATTTTTATTTGACGATGTATTTCATATTAAAGTCTTTTCTAATTTATAATGGAATTTTTATTTGAATTTGTCAATAGTCTTTAAAATATATTATATGATTAGATCCTTGTAAATTTTAGGAAGCTCAAATAAAATGGTAGGGTTAGGTGGAGATATTGGGTAAAATACATTTATATTTTACCTAATATTTCGCCCCACTATCATGCTCCCCACCCTCATGGGGGAAAATATTTAGCAGTGGGGGTGGGGGAAATATTTCGTAAAACATAAATATGTTTTTCCAAATATATTCCCCCACCCCCACCCTCCCAATATTCTCGTAGCCACTACAATCGAAGCTAACCTTTTAAATCATGAACATACTACAAATAAAGGTTACAATTAGCATAAGAGGAATATTTCCATTACATATAGCATTCATATGTATAAATGGAATGTAGAGCAACATCCAAGCAAGCTATATTAGTTTTTGGTTTACTATTCATGCTCTTTCAACATAATATTACAATAGCTTTTAGCTTGTCGTTACCTACATACCTATGTAGCAACACAATGTTTAAACATGAAGTAATAAATAACACTAACATTTCATTTATAGGGAGGAATTAAAATTATTTGTTCCACTTGAACTTGTTGGAAATAAAAGAAGTGACAACTACTTTCCACCTAACCATAGAAACAACTACACTCGAAATTTCTTATAGTTGGTCACCTTTGTAGGTTTTAACCCTGTACAGAAATTACCTGCATACGAATTCTTAAACAAAGAAAATAAACAATGTGAGAGCATAACCCATAAAACACATATGCACAGAGATTTTTCCCTGGATCCCAAAACCGGGACTACCAGCTTGATTTTTTATTATGTTCCTTTCAATGTTACAATACATATTTATACATGCCGAAGCATCCAATACCATGGACCGAAAACCATCGTGTCCAATACCATGGACCGAAAACCATCGCGTCCAAAAAAACATGTGCGAAAATCATGCACAAAACCATAGGTGGGTCCACCCAACCTAACATATGGTCCAAAACCAAAATTTTCCGGGGCGCTGCCCCGAACCCCATAAAGTGGGGTTACGGGTGCCCTTCAAACCCCCTATTAACTACGTGGAAAGAATATAACACAACCCAACAATCTCCCACTTGTTGTTTTCTTTCCACAGGGGGCCACAGGAGAGCTTAGTCATTTTTTCAGCCCTGAGATTCCCATTGCTTCTTTACACCAAGAGAACTTCTTAGAGCTCACAGATTTTGTCAATGCATCTGCAATATTCTTCAAAGTGTCCACCTTTACCAGCAACACCTTTCTGTCTTCTATCATATCCCTCGCAAAGTGATACTGAACATCAATGTGCTTTGTCTTTGAATGATAAGCAGGGTTCTTTTCCAAGAAAATTGCACTTTGGCTGTCACAGTCTATTCTTATAGCTCCCTGTACTAACCCCATACTTGAACACAATCTCTGCAACCAAACTGCTTCCTTGCTTGCATGAGTGGCTGCCATGTATTCTGCCTCTGTAGTTGATAGTGCCACTACAGATTGTTTCTTACTCATCCAACTGACTGCACCTCCAAATAGGTTAAACACATACCCACTTGTAGATCTTCTCTGATCTAGATCTCCAGCCCAGTCTACATCAACAAAGCCATGAATATCCAACACTCTGTCCAATCCTGGTCTTCCTTGGTAGCACAAACCATAATCACTAGTGCCACGCAAATACCTGAAAACCCGCTTCACTGCTGTCCAGTGCTCCTTCCCAGGTTTTGACATAAACCTGCTCAATACTCCCACTGCATGTGCAATGTCTGGTCTAGTACAGACCATTGCATACATCAGGCTACCCATTGCACTTGCATATGGAACACGGGACATGTCCTCTTCCTCTTCTTGTGTCTTGGGACACTGTTCAGCAGATAACCTCACACCTACAGGAATAGGAACCTTCACCGGTTTACTATCCTGCATATTAAACCTCTGGAGTATTGTCTCGACATACTTCCTTTGGTTTAACCAGAGCTTCCTCTTTGACCGATCTCTTTTAATTTCCATGCCCAAAATATAGCTTTCAGCACCAAGATCTTTCATGTCGAATTTGGAGGACAATTGGGTCTTCAAATCCTGGATAATTTCTTTGTCATTTCCAACCAGCAACATATCATCCACATACAAGACCAGATAAATAATACGGTCACCAATTAATTTAAAATACACACAATGATCTGCTTTGCTTCTGGTGAAGCCAAGTCCCTGTATAATTGTATCAAATTTTTGATACCACATCCTTGGTGACTATTTTAACCCATACAGAGACTTCTTTAACTCAAATACCATTTCTTTCCTACCCTTCACCGCAAAGCCTTCAGGTTGCTTCATGTAGATTTCCTCTTCCAAATCCCCGTGAAGAAATGTTTTCTTCACATCCATCTGTTCTACCTCAAAATCAACAGTAGCAGCAACAGATAAAAGTAATCTAATAGAAGTTACCTTGGCAACAGGAGAAAAAATATCACCAAAATCAATTCCCGGCACCTGGGAATAACCTTTTGCTACCAACCGAGCTTTGTATTTCTCCACCTTTCCTTCTGCATTTGTCTTCTTCTTGAACACCCATTTGCTGCCAATGGGTTTCCTTCCAGCCGACAACTCCACCAGATCCCAAGCCTCATTTTTGTGCAAAGATGCCATTTCATCGACCATGGCCTCTTTCCAGAGTTTTCCATCCTCTGAATCCACTGCTTCCTTCACAGTTCTAGGATCATTATCAGTAACAGACAAAGCAAAATTTGAACTGAAAGCAGATGGACTATACCTTTCTGGCTGCCTTCTTTCTCAAACTGATCTTCTCACAGCCGGAGTTTGTGGCTCTTCATCTTCTGATTCCTCCTCTGCTGCAGAGTCTGATTCTTCCTCCTTTGGCTCAAACTCTATCTTCTCAGGTTCCTTTGGTTGGACTTCATGTTGAATAACATCTTTTACCTCTCTGAACAACACATCTCGGTTGTACACAACCTTCCATGTGACTGGGTTCCACAGATTATAACCCTTTAAACCATCTTTATATCCAATAAAGATGCACTTTTCAGATTTACTATCCAACTTGGTTCGTTTCTGCTTTGGAACATGTACATATGCATCACATCCAAATAACCTTAGATGTGAAAGAGAGGGTTTCTTACCAATCCATACTTCTTGTGGAGTCTTATCCTCCAATGCTGATGAAGGTGATCTGTTGATCAGGTAACATGCAGTATCCACCGCCTCTGCCCAGAATTCCTGTCCTAACCCGGCACCACTGAGCATGCTTCTTGCCCTTTCCATCAACGTCTTGTTCATTCTTTCTGCGACTCCATTTTGCTGAGGTGTATATGGAGTAGTCTTCTGCCGTGCTATACCACACTTCTTACAAAATTCTTCAAATTCCTTGCTGCAAAATTCTCCACCATTATCTGTCCTCAGCACCTTTATCTTCTTCTCTGTCTGATTTTCCACCAGAGCCTTAAATTCTTTAAACCTGTCAAAGACTTCAGATTTCTTCTTAAGAAAATATATCCATGTATTCCTTGAGAAGTCATCTATGGATGATACATAGTACACAGACTTACCCAGTGATGGAACCTTCACAGGTCCAAACACATCACTGTGCACAAGCTCTAATATCTGTTTCGTCCTCTTACCTCCAGAGGGGAAACTCACCCGATTCTGCTTCCCATATACACAATTTTCACAGAAATCAAAATCCAGAGAGCTATTATTCATACCTTCTACCATACCTTTACCATGAAGTATTCGAAGGCCCTTCTCTCCAATATGTCCAAGCCTTTGATGCCACAACATGGTCTTCTCTCCAGAGACCACTAGATTCTCTACTCCATTTTCAGGAACCATAGAACTATTGCACCCATCAACAACAGTGCTACCTTGCAGCTTGTACAGAGTTCCAATCTGAACTCCCCACATTAATATCAGTGCTCCTCGAACCATCTTACAGGTATCTTTCTCGAACACCGTCTTTATACCTGCATCATCCAACTTGCTTACATAAATCAGATTTCTGGCCAATGCAGGAATATGTAGAACACCCGGAAGTGTTCTAACCCTTCCACCTTGCAACTTCAACTTTACTTTTCCCCGACCAATGATTCTAGCCTTCCTATCATCTCCTAAGAAGACATCACCACCATCGTATTTCTCATACTCGCAGAACCACTCTCTATGGGGAGTGAAGTGAAAGGATGCACCTGAGTCAATCAACCATGCCTCATGATCTACATGTGTACTTGAAGAAGCCAAGTACACATCCCCACCTTCATCTGAGGTGGTTTTCGCCTCTGCAGTAGGAGCATCATCAAATCCCTTTCCTTTATCAGGAGCTTTAGATTTACAATCCCTTCTGAAGTGCCCTTCCTTTCTGCATTTCCAGCACACCACCTTTGTAGGTTTTCCTCGAGATTTAGATCTCCCTCTAGATTTAGATCTCCCACTCGATGAATTATTTTTGTTTCTGTTCTGGGACCGTCCTCGTACAGACAAGGCATCACCATTCTAGTTGTCCATATTTTTCCATCTCATCTCCTCCGTCAGCAAGGCTGAGACTATTTCATCAAACTGCAAAGTAGTTGCATTGCTACCTATTGCAATAACCATACTATCCCACGAATCTGGTAGAGAACACAACAGACTGATGCACTTATCTTCATCTAAAATTATAATATCAACAGATAATAACTGACTTACCACAATATTAAACGCATTCAAATGCTCTGTCACCGAGTCTCCATCTTTCATCCTCAGGTTATACAGCTTTTTCTGCAGGAACAGTTTATTCACCAGAGACTTAGATTGGTATAAAGTCCCTAACTTGACCCACAAAGCCTTTGTCGTAGCTTCCCCTGATACATTCAGCAATACTAAATCCGAGACACACAATCGTATTGTGCTCTTTGCCTTCCGTTCCAACTTCTTCCATTCTTCATCGGTCACTCCCGATGGTTTAGTACCCGGATCTACCGCGATCCACTGATCTTTATCCACCAACAGATCCTCCATCTTGAGTTTCCAAAACTCAAAATTCTGACCATTGAACTTCTCAATCTCTATCTTTCCACTACTCGCCATCTTCTTTCACCACCAGAATCGATCTCGTAGATCTCCTACTGAACAGGGTCTACCACAGGCCCGAGCGAAACCCCTCAACAACAAAGGCGTCCCCTTGAAGCCAAAATAGCTTTGATACCAAATGTAGGTTTTAACCCTGTACAGAAATTACCTGCATACGAATTCTTAAACAAAGAAAATAAACAATGCGACAGCATAACCCATAAAACACATATGCACAGAGATTTTTCCCTGGATCCCAAAACCGGGACTACCAGCTTGATTTTTTCATTATGTTCCTTTCAACGTTACAATACATATTTATACATGCCGAAGCATCCAATACCATGGACCGGAAACCATCGCGTCCAATACCATGGACCGAAAACCATCGCGTCCAAAAAACATGTGCGAAAATCATGCACAAAACCATAGGTGGGTACGCCCAACCTAACATATGGTCCAAAACCAAAATTTTCTGGGGCGCTGCCCCGGACCCTATAAAGTGGGGTTACGGGTGCCCTTCAAACCCCCTATTAACTATGTGGAAAGAATATAACACAGCCCAACAACCTTGATCTGAATCTAATGTTTTAAGGATGCTACTTTTATGGAATTAAACCAAATATCACTTTAGTGTATAGAGTTTGAAGGCCAATCTCCTTCACTTGTAGAAAACACTATTACTACCCATACAACCTTGAGTTTGGGTTATTCACAAAAAAAGTATGGCCACTGTAGGCATGCACAACAAAAAATGAAATCCCTTTATCAATTATTATGATCCATCGATAATTCTCCTTATCTTTAGTGCTTATCATGCACTATATAACCAACTATCCGGGTCACCCTTGCTCTACCTGACTTAGCTAAGGGTTGGTCACTTATTTCCAATCACAATTTAAAATAAGGACTCCCTCATAGGCTAGCTATGACTTCGGGGATTTCTTTATTTACCCCCCTTTCCAATTAACTCTCTCCCAACCCCTATGGCCCCTAATCCACACATAGGTTTATAAGTCCCTTCTTCATAGTGGGTTTTGGGTTCCTTTCCACACAATATCTTTGTCTCCCAAATTTCTCCAAAGGCTAGACTCCCTTCCTTTTTTCAAGTAACTTCCTCTCAAAAGCACTTCCTTTTGTAGGAGAGCTCCAAGTTTCCTCCTTAAGCTATGGAGTCAACTAGGTCTTGCTACATGGTATAAAGCCTATGCTTGGGGTAGCCTGATACCTCCATTCCCCATCTCTCTTAAAAGTACTTTGGTAGTTGGGTAGTTCAATTTGAACATCAAGGGCTGGAATAATTAATCTCAAGAAAGATAAGAAACTTTCCAATCCACCTAACATGCTTCCTCAAGAAATCTATCCTTCCATACATTAGGATTTGTATAGGATGGTCCTCTTCTTTAGCTTGATCAATTTATAATTAAACTTAATAGGATATTTACATCAAAAAAATTTGGTATGATATCCATGTTCTTTCTCCACCATTCTCATCCTTTAATTACATTTAGAAAACTTAGGGATTAGAAAAGGGATTCAACAACCCCCACCCCCTTAAGGAACACCATCCTTGGTGTTCTACTATCCATAGAATTAAATCTATAAAAGGATGATAAATGGGTATAAATTTTTTCGCGACCCTGCAATTCCCATTTTTCTTCATCTACTTTAACATGGCTTAATTGCACCTTGATCCGCGTGATGAATCGATTCTAGACTGTGGTATCCACCTTGTCAAGTATGCATTAAGGTTTCAGCTAGAATTCTCCCTCGATTTCCATCTATAGCAAATCCCAATCGATACTATGATTGGAATCATGTATACATATTTTAAGAAATGATATATAAAACACATAATGCACCTTCAATATGGGAGGAAATCCAAGTTTGTATACTAGTGGTCCTACTCTCTTCAAGATCTCGAAGGGTCCACAATATATTGGTGCTAACTTGGCACATGATCCCAATTTTAAGAAACTTATATTTGGCCTAATTCAAAGATATACATGCTCTCCTACTTGAAACTCCTTATGAGTTATGTTATTCTCAACATAAGTCTTCTTCTAGTCTTGAGATAAATTTAATTACTTCATGTTCCATTTCCTTTAACATATCTATCCCAAGTTTGAATATATCCACTATACTATCCCAACTGATTGGGCTATTTCACTTCCTCCCATACATGAATTCAAAAGGGCTCATCTTTAATGAATCTTAATAGCCATTATTGTAAGAAAATTCAGCTAGAGTTAGAAAATAATTCCACCTCTTGGCTTAGTGAATAACGTGCATCCTAAGCATGTCTTCCAATATTATGTTCATTACTTTTGTTTGTCCATCAACTTGAGGGTGATAGATTGTGCTAAATTATAATTGGATCCATAACTTATAGACAAGTCTTTCAAAACTTTTGAGGTAAAATTTGGTTCCTAATCAAATATGATCTTCTTGGGCATGCCATACAACTTGAAAATATTATTAAAATAAATTTGGAAAACATCGATTTATTTATCAGTAGACTTGAGAGATATAAAATGAGTTAACCTACTCATCTTACCACCCATGACCAACTCATGTTGCTTGGGGGTTTTGGGTAGACCAGTGATGAAGTCCATTGAGATAAATTCCCATTTCCATTTTGGAATTGTTATTGGCTACAAAAATACTACTGGGTGTTTACATTCCACTTTGACTCATTGGAATTCTAAACATTTAACAATGTATTCAATGATTTCTTTCTTCATCCTTGGAAAATAATATAATTTCCTGGTGGCTTTTATCATATTTTGATATCTTTAGTGACCTGCATATGGTATTCTATGAAAATAATCAATTATGAGCTTCTTTAAGTCAAGCTATATCAAACATGTATCATCTACCTCTATACATTAATAATCCACCTTCAATTAGTTGATAATTTTCTCCTATTGGCCCCTCAAGATCTTGTTGCAAGAACTTACTTACATGTTGGAAGTGCTCATATTCCTTTGGAGCTTCTCATATTCTTTCTTTGATATTCGTCTCACATGTACTAATGGATACCATGTGTATCACTTGCATGATTTTAGTGAGTGCATCAACCACTCTATTTTATTTTCCCTTTTATGTGTTTTATCTCAAATTCAAACTCACTAATAAGTGCCATCCACTTGGCCTGTTTGGGATTCAATTGTGGCCAAAGTCTTTCATTATGTCTCTCATGCTAAAGTCTTGTCTAATTTATAATGGATTTTTTATTTGAATTTGTTAATAGTATTTAGAATATATTATACATTTAGATCCTTGTAAATTCTAGGAAGCTCAAATAAAATGGTGGGGGTGGGAGGAAATATTGGGTAATTTTACCTGATATTTTCCATCAGCCTCATGAGGGTGGGGGCAAGAAGCAATTGAGTCATGGGGGTGGGGGAAATCCCCCTACACCCACTCTCCCAATATCCCCCCCCCCCCTTCCCCCCCCACTCCACAAATAGTGGGGGTGGGGAAATTTCCCCTACACCCACCTTCTCGATATCCCCTCCCCCCTCCTCACTCCACAAATATGTTTAAGCGTGAGAGTGGGGAAGGGGTAAAATATTGAGTAAAACTTAAAAAGAAACGAATTTTCAAACAAAACCAATCTTGTTTGTAACTAAAGCAAGTTACTTTCTTCATAATTTTGAGTTTATAGAGTCAAATTCTACTGTAGTTATATTAACCAAGTTACACACACACACACACACACAAAGTTTAAATATCTAAATGAAGTTTTAATTAAATATTTGTTTATTTAATTTTTTATTTAAACTATAATTTACGATTTTAAATTTTATACACACATATATAAAATCTTACACACACACACACATATATTAAAAACATAGATGGATTATTTTTAAAGTTAAAATATAGATGAGTATCTTTAAAGTTTTAATATAATTTTTGGGCTAGTCAAATATTAGTTTTAGTTGAAAATATTATTTATAATAATAAATAATTTTTTTAATGAAACGAGTAGAGATTTATATGATTAAAAAATCTAGATTGCATGGTCAAAACCTTTGCATATTCCAATCTTCATTGTAAGTTTGAAATTGAGCACAAAGGCTCAATCCAAGCCCTCAAGCTAGTTCCCCATAACACAAAACTTTCAGTCACTTTCCAGCTATGTTTTTTTCCAAAAACCCCCAATATTCAGACACACTTACATTCCATTATCCACTATTTTTGTTTTGATTTAGTTTGACTTCTTATTTTTCTTGGAGAAATACTTTTTCCTTTCTTCCCAACTTGAGTCCAACTCATGTTTTTAGCAGATTTCGACGGGTCATTCTTCAACAAGTGCACATTGTTTTTCTTGAAATATTCTTCATCTGCATGACTTGTCCATGAAGATGTCTTTCCAACATTATTCCCTATGGTTTCTGGAGGGGATCCATTTTCCACAAGGTTTTGTTGCTTTTCCACTTTCTTTAAGTCCAGAGAATCTTCACTGGCATGCAATTTTTCCTGATTGACTTTTGTCACCTCTAATGCATTTTCTTTAACAACATCAGTTTCTGATTGATCTTCTATTTATTTATGATCCTAAGACTCTTCCTCTTTGTATACCGTATGGTTATCGTCGTGAGCTCCTTCCCACCAATTATAGCTTCAATATTTTCCCAATATTTGTTACTTTGTCGCTTGGGGCAATTTTTTATTACATGCCCCATTTCATATCACATTGTACATAGGGATGAAACATTTTCGTAGTTGAGATTTTGGATCCATGCATAATTTGGGGCTGCCAAATTGATCTTAGCATGAAAATCCTGATTGAAATACATCTCCACACAAATTATAGCATAAGTAGTTTTATAATAATTTTTTGTATCAGGGTGAAAACTTTCCAAGGACATTTTCAATAGAGGATTTAACAATTGAAGATTCCAAAGATGCATGGACAAGTTTGAAATCCTTACCCAAATTAGAGCTATGGTGATTGATGATGTTACCAGATCAAAGGTGGGAGATCAGGGCTGCATGAAGAGATGGACACTACCCAAGAACCATGGCCCAGATTCCCAAATGGCCTTCTTGTCCTCAATATGTTTGAAAACAACAATGAAAAAGCCCCGAGCCAAGGGATAAATATTCAGATCTTTCGTTAAATGAAGTTTCCATTTCTTAAAGATCCATTTATGTAGATCCATCAGCCGCTGCCAAAATCTATTAAACTTGCAAACTAAACCTTGCTTCGAAAAAAAAATCTAACAACTAAAGGCTTCGTCATCCGAAGGAACACTAAGGGAAGGAACTTCTTGAACTACCGAAAGGCCAAATCCATATTTCATAATGGAACTGTATGAAACTAAAGAAGCACTTCCTTGTTCGACAACCATTCTTGAAAAAGAATCTGTCTTCATCACTAAATCACTGAGATTCGCCATTGATCAGATTGTTATAGAGATACGCAAAGAAATCCACGTGATCTAAGCATACATCGACCAACTAGAAAAACACACTAACTGCCACAAGGGTTTTCAGAGCTCCACCTCTCTCTACCCATAGGTTTATAATAATAAATAATCAATCAGCATAAAAAAAGCCTATTTATAAGATTTATAAAGTAGTTGATATTTTTTAATAGAAAAAATACAAGTAATTAGAATTTTTACTATATAAAAGTTATTTAAAAAAATAAGAATGTGAAATATTTTATCTTTTTGTTGTGTATTTCAAGCTCTATGAAAGTCCTTTCTCCTTAAAAGACAAATAAACATTATAACCTTCTTTTTATTATCTATATAATTTATTTTTATTTTTATTTTTTTATTTTTTTAATTAATATTATGTATAAAATCTTATTCTTAAAATTTTAATTTGTTTAGATATAATATATTTTAGTTATATTTATATAATTTAAAATTTAACGATAAAAAATATTATATTCTTTCTGAACTTTACTCTAAAAAAACAAAAACAGTAATATTGTTTTAAACCTATTAAATCCAAACAAACATATGCCAAACCCAACCCTAATTTAAACATATTAATAGTCAATACAATATTGCTTTCTTGAATATTAATCCAAACAAACAACGTATACCCAAGCCAATAAATTAGAAAACGGAAGTCATAAATAAATATAGTTATTTGTTTTTTAAATAAGTATAGTTATTTGTTTTTTAAATAAGTATAATTAAAATGGTAAATCAAAATCATTATTTTAATTTCACCAAAATTAATATACTTGTTTTTTAAAAATCAGTTTTACATGAAATATAACCAGCTTACCTAAATAATGATATATTTGTTTTTTTCTTAAATATTCCTAAACGTGAATGTAGTTAACCACCTGAACTTTCCTCATTTCTAATATTATTTTTTCACACTTTCAGGTGGTGAACTTTATGTTTTATAAATACCATTATTTTAAAAATATAATATATTATTATTTTTGTAGGCACAATTTATTTTAAAATATAATATATTACTATTATGCCTCTTTACAATCATTTCTTTTTTCAAAGAATCTCCCCGTAAATTGTATTTTCAAACATGTAAAACTTGGAAAAAGATTAACATTGTATTTTCAAACATATAAAACTTGGAAAAAGATGGGCATTGCAAAACTTGAGAACATAATTGATTAAAAATATATGAATTAATTGTTACCGGTGAATAATAGTAATTTATTTATATAGAAAATAATACTAATTTATAATATACTCTCACATTTATCATAATAGGATGGATCGGTTCCACATACGTCTTAAAAGAAATTATTGAAAAATAGGGGCACACACATTTTAAAGAAAACTATTGTAAAAATAGGGGCCAAGGAATCATATCATTCTTCCAAAATCATTGTTTCTATCAATATATCTCACTACACTCACTCCCTGAAAAGAATGACAAGTTTCGTCCATTAATTTGAATTTTCCGAAGCAATTGAACAAATTTGTTCATCGTCCACTTTTCTTTCTGGAATTTGTTGAAGGCAAAGGTGGTCACTGGTGATGCCATGTATAAATGCACTCAATTAATTTAATTATGAAACCAATTTTGATTGATTTTTCACCCATATAAAATGCAACACAGACATATCTATAGAATAATCTGGTCAACCACCCAATATGTCAACAAATTCATTACATTGGAAGTAAATTAGAAAATCAAAGATGAAATCAATTACAAAACAATGTAAGGGCCCTTTCGTGTCTAGGTGTGTGTTGCATTGACACATGAACTCTTTCTGTCTCATTTTATCTGCAATCTTTATCTATATCTTTATTCAAACTTTGTTGTTTGACTATACAACATTTGATGTACTCATCATTCATTTGGTCTGACAATGAGACCAAAGCAATAACTATGTTGTTTGTGAAGAAGTCGCAGAGAATAGAAGTTTTAAGAATCATTGTAGAAGTTTTAAGAATCACTGCAAAGAAATAATTTCAAGGCGAACCGAAACATGGGAAAGGATAGAGGATGGGTGATAGTACCCACCTACCATTGATAGTACAGTACATGAGAAGACCAAAGACAAAGACCTCAAATGTAAGTAGACTGCGAGGGGTTGAGATTGTGCAGACGAATGACAATATGATGTGGGGTTAATGAAATCATGAATGATGATATCTGTTAATGTGGTTTTGGGTACCAAACATTAAATCTTCTACAGCTAGATGTCAAACATTAAGTCTCATACAATAAACCATGCTGGACCATATACTAGATTATAATACACAAATATATATATTTATCCAGAATGTTACTGTGAGCTTCACTGTCTCGATATGCCTCCTTCGTTCTTCTTTTAATAATTGTAATTTTCATAAGAAAAATATGGGTGGAAAATTGATACCCTAGGTTGGCATTATTACATCAGGTACAAGGAAACATAGTGCATTGAATACCTAATGACCATTTCAACAACTTCACGTTTTCTCGACTCTCGCTCCTCCCTAATTATCCTCGAGTGCTCATTCCCTATAGGTCACATTCATTTTTTCCATTTTCATTTGAATTACAACTTTACAACCCATCATCCACATAAGATGCAACCAACGTTCAACAACAGAAGCAAAGGTATGGTTAGTTGATTTGATTTTCAGATTCATTGATTAAGATAGAGATGGAAACCTAGTAGCATAGGAGGCGAGAGCAATACATATTTCAATATCATCACCAGTAGCATTCATCAAGTTTTTGTCCATTCAGATACAAGAGGTGTCGAGGAAGAGCTCTAGATTAATCCAACATTCCGATTAATCCTTGCAAATTTGGTCCCTTTTTGAAGTCTTCCCACTACTCCTCCATAACACAGGTCTTTAGTCCGTAGGTATTCTTCGTTATCCTCCTATCAAGAAAAAATTATTTGCCTCAGTTTTCCATTGTCAGGTTTAGCCTGTGTTGCAAATGTCACTGTGACTGACACTATTTCATTTTGACATTTTTTTTATGAAGGATTTATTTAATACACACTTGTAAATAAAAGTACATTTTTTGTATAACCTTTCATCTTTGAAAGGTTAGATGAATATATGCCCTTCCAAATGAAATCAAGACTAGTCCTTCAAATTTGAATGATGATTGGAAGAATTCTGACCACCATTTGGTAAACTCTACTCATGGTTAATAAACTTAATTTAGTGGTAGATAGTGATGAACGACAAATAAAGTTATAAAAAATTAACAAATAAAATAAAATTCGTACATCGCATTTTTGTTATATATATAATAATAATAATAAAAAATTGTTTTGAGAGAAGATGGAAAACATAGATCAATAAACAATGAGTAATAACAATAACTTTATACTATGAAAATTTGATGTTTAGTTATTTCTTTTAAGTTAAGATTTCTTTTTTAATGTTTGATAATCCAAACATATAATCCTTGGCAAGACAATGACTAATAATAAGATATAATAAACCAATTATTTCTCGATAGTGAAATGTTTAGTAATATTAATAATAATACTCAGCGACTGGGGATGTATTGAGTATTTTGATGCGATGGCATCTCTTCGCTCGTTGGGATGACTTGGTGTTGACGCTAGTTCGGGGTCCTCATTACGGGTCCTCCACCCTTCTACTTGAGCTCGACCATGCGTGCCATTGTGGGTTGTCCCTGAAGGGTCGAGGTTGCGGGTGTCCAGATTCACCCTTCTCAAGCCTTCTCTTTTCTTTTGGTGTTTTCTCTTTCGTCGCTCGGGTTGTGTGGGTTAGCCTAGTGTTGACCTTATTTTGGTTTTTTCTATTGAGTTCCCTATCAGTAGCTGATGTCGCATAGGGCCGTTTAGTCGTTTCCCCTACTTGGAAGTTATTGTTTGCACGAGATCAGGATGTGCCACTCTAGGGTGAGATTGCTGCCTTCAACTCCCTGGTGGCCTTTTCTCCAAAGTTCTGCAAGCAAGGGGCCTCCGAGTTTATGAAGAAAGCTGAGGAGATCCCCAAGATTGAAATAAGTGTTCCGCAAGCTTGCTCTCAGGCTTTGCAGTTTGCGGATGGAGGCCTTATTGGCTAGTTCATGGGCCTCTAGCCTTCCCCTCAGAAATTCAAGGCTTGGGTTGCAATGAACTAGACCCCTCTCATTAAAGGTGCAGTCATCTCCTCGTTCTGTGGGAAAGGTTTCTATACCTTCTATTTTTAGAATCCTTTGGATATGGACTTATTTTTTAGGAGTAGTTCTTATTTTATGGGGACCCAAGGACTCTACCTGGATCGTTGGAGCCCCAGTTTCAACCCAGACTATGATGTCCCTTCATCAGTCCCGATATGGGTGAAGCTGCCTTACCTTCCCCTTCTTTGCTAGAATGATGCAACCTTCAAGTTCATAGTGAAATTCCTAAGGTGGTATATTGATTTCTCTAAACCAAACGATGGTCTCTTCTCCTATGCAAGGATTTATGTGGAGGTGGACCTTGAGAAGGGCCTCCCAGTGATTGTCAATCTTTGCATGGATAGTTGGACGCATGTTGAGGAAGTAGACTATGACCAGCTGCCTTTGAAGTGTAAGTTGTGCCATGAATATGGGAACTTTGTGAAAGGTTGTCCTAAAGGTGGTGTCCCTATGGAGAATCAACTCGGAGAACCTAAAGAGAAGTGGCAACAGGTCAAGAGGTGTATGTCTTCACATTTTTATGCATAGGCTGGTGACCCTATTGTGGTTTCGGTCTCAAAGGAAGTGGAGTCTACCCCCCTAGGAATGCCTACCGAGGGCGAACTTGGGTCAGGGTCGAAGAATCATTTTTGGATCCTTATTTGAAAGGTGGTTTTGAAGGTTCAATACTACCTATCCCCCCCTCCTCCTCTTAGGAGGACCCGACCCCTCACCCTACTCCCATTGGGCCTCCCCCAAATAGTCATAAGGAGACAAGCTCTAGCCCAAACACTAATAGCAGTTTTGATGAATCATCAGAGGAAGAGGAAGATGTGGAAGGGTTCCTGACATCTACAGAAGACCTGGGAACTTTAGCTCATTTGAGCTTTGTTCATGACAGACCTAGGGGGGCAGGCCTAAAGCAGCTCGTCAAAAAAGGGAAGAAAACAAGAAGGAAAACAAACAAGGAAGTCAGAAGGGAGAAAATAGAAAAAGACAAAGAGTTGGGAGTCCAGCACACTATTCCTCATTAGTTAGCAAGCGCAGGGAACAAAGGAGGAGGAGGAAAAAAGGAAACAATACAGGCCCTGGAAAGGGAGCGGGGAACTTAAAAAAGTGATTAATGAATATCATATCTTGGAATTGTAGGGGCCTAGGGTCTGAAAAAAGAATTACAAAAGTGAAATCCATAATCAGTAAAGAAATAATAGATGTCTTCCTCTTACAAGAAACCAAGATGGATGAGGAGTCTATCAACGCTATTAAAAACAAATTTTGGAATACTAGCAAGCTGGAATCAGTTAGTTCAAGAGGAACATGATGAGGCCTCTATACATTATGGAATCCATCGAAGCTGCAACTGGTAAGTACCTTAAAAAAACTCATTAGATACCAACTATTTTTAAAATTAAAGAGAATCAACATCCCTTCACATTGGTCAATGTATACATCCCCACACAATTTCAGGAAAAGAAAGAATGTTGGAGTTCCCTAATGGATCTAAAAGAAACTTTGGACATAATTGCATTTTTGGTGGAGATATCAACACAAAAATGGGTAGCCATGAGAAAAGAGGGAACTCTATCATCTGGGATGCCCAGCAAGAATAATCTCATCCTAAATTTGAACCTTTTCGATGTCAAACCTCAAAAATTTATGTATACTTAGACTAGCAAAAGAGGGAGGGTAAATCATATAACGGCCCGACTGGACCGTTTTTGGCTACTGACATCCTCCTACCCTTGAATTACAACCTCAAATCCTCCATCCTACCATGGGCAAGTTCGTACCACTGCCTAATCAACCTGTCAATCTCTCAACCCTTGGATCTGAGTCCTATCCCCTTTCGATTCTCTCCTCTTTGGTTGGAATCCCCCAATTTATTGGAAATGGTCTCCCTCTCTTGGGATGATTGGATTGATGGTAGCCCAATCACCATCTGGGAGTCCAAGATTCACAAACTAAAAGGCGACATTAAAAATTGGCTAAAAGGATCATCACTCTGAAAGACATAACAACATCAAAGACATGGAAGGGAATCTTGTTTCAATCCAAGGGAAAATGGAAAAAATGCTGATACAAGAATCAGACCTCTGTAAGGAAGAAGGAACATTTAAATCTATCCACACTGACCTAAGAAAGGAAGAGGAGTATTGGAGACTAAAATCCAAAAAAAATTGGCTTAAGGCAGGGGATAGGAACACTAAATTCTTCCAAAACAAGCCAAGTTCAAGGAATAAAAAAATAATATAACTAAGATCACTCATGGGGGGAGACCATTAATAAGTTTAAGGAAATTAAAAGAGCAGCAGTCAGATATTTCGAAAATTTGTATACAAAGGATAATACTTGGGATATTTCTGATGAAGACATCTTTCTTGAGAGCATCCCTCAAATGGTGTCGGAGGAGGAGAATCTCTCTCTGACTACCCCCCGCCCCTGATGTCAGAGGAAATTCAAAAAGTAATATACTTCTTTGCCCCAGATAAAGCGTCAGGCCTAGATGGATTCACAACAAGCTTCTATCATTCCTTCTGGGATGTTATCAAGAGAGACCTTTGCAAACTGGTGGGATACTACTTCAAAATATTTGTGATGGGGGGAGGCATAAACTCTTCTTTCCTGGCCTTAATCCCTAAATAATTTAACCCCTCCTCATTCTCCAGATTCCACCCTATTTCCCTCTGCAATGCTTCCTACAAAATCTTCTCGAAGCTTCTGGCCTGTCAATTTAAGCCTTTATTTCCCTATTTGATCTCTAAAAACTAGGGGGGATTTGTTCCAGGTAGGCCAATATTCAATAATATAATCCTGATCCAAGAAGCTCTGGATTCAAGTTGGCACATGGGGGATCAAGGAGTTATTATAAACATGGACATGGCAAGTGCCTTTGATCAGGTTAGGCATGGATTCCTGTTAAAAGGTCTCAGGATAATGCGGTTAGATGAGACCTTCATCAGATGGATACATCTCTATATTTCCCCCCTTGGATTTCTCCATTAGTAAATGACAAAGCGACTAGATTCTTCAAAGCCTTGTGGGGCCTCTGGTAAGGGTGACCCCTCTCTCCCTTTTTATACATTATCATGGCGGATGCCCTGAGTTGAAAATTGGAGCTTGAAAGATCCTCCCTCAACCTACCTAACATCCATTACAAGGAAGGCATCAGAAGTATAAACCATGGGTAGTTCGTAGATGATACTATTATGATGGGAGGAGCCTCGACCATAATTGATCGACATTTTAAGAGAATCTTAGATAGTTTTATTTGTGCTTCTAAGGGAGCCACTAATGATAACAAAAGCCACATCTATAACTAGAACATCTCAAGACATAAGGAGAAAAATATAGAAGAAATTATGGGGTTTAAAGCACTCCGTGAATGGACCGATTTCAATTATTTAGGGATCCCAATCTTCCGAAGACGAGCTACTCCTCAAGCTTGGAAAAAAGTGAAAGATAAAATAAAAACAAAAATTGTAAACTCGGGTGGTATTTGGGTTAATTATGCTAGAAGAAAAATCCTCATTAATTCAGTCCTATCGACTATCCCTCTGTATCAGTTTACGGTTCTTCAAGCCCCTAAGAATGTGCTTTAGAAAATGGGCAAATATATAAGAAAATTCCTGTGGGAAGGAAGGAAACAAGAAACAAAGAAATATCAGTTAGTAAATTAGAAAACGGTCAGAGATTGAAACAACATGGAGGTCTTGGAATCATGGATCCAGAAATATTTAACTTGGCAATGGGAGCAAAATTGTACTAGAGTTTGATCATGAAGTCATGTCAATGGTGGTCCCAAGTGATCAATGCTAAATATCCATCCCAGCAAACTGGCAGTCGGGGATGGAGGTCTCTAGTATGGGCTCTCCCATCTCGTGACTAATATTCTCCTCCGGAGATATTATCACCAAAACTATAAGAAAAATTCAGGGAAATGGAGCCTCCATAAAAAATTTCTTTGATTCAATCACAAGGCTTCAGCCCTTCGATCTGACCTATCCCTAATGAATCTCAAAAACTTCTTGTGCATTAGGGGGGAGGAAAATTTAAGCCAGATTGTGGAGTGGAACCAACAAGGAGATTGGAAGGGCTGGAAGCTTGAAAACATCTCAGAGGCACTTCTCATACAAAGAGACAATATTTTAAAGAAGTGTTGTGGCCAGAAACAACCCCCTGTTCCCCTCGCCCCCCTTTTAATTTAGTTTTAGTAATAAGGCTAAATAAATGGGGACCCTTCTAAAGATAAAAACTAGCACTTGTGTTTCCCTTTGAATAAAACATGTTATCATAAACTTAGGAAAACACTCGCTAAACCTAAAAAACCAAGTTTTATGATAAGTTCTGAATGAAATCGTTCTCTTAACAATAAAACATCGCATCGCAAAGGGTAATGGGGAATATCATATAAACAAGCTTTCGAAATTGCAAAAATGCGATGCAAGATCATGCGCCTTAAAGACTCATCGCACATCGCGAATTTCATGCACCGAAAGTATCAACTAAGGTAAAATATCTCGATCCGACGATATGCGATAAAGCATCTCACGAATCGCATCTCACAGTCACCCAACAAAATAAATGATTGTTAAACAAATTGGATTAGCAATATTGCGAACTGCGATATTGCAAAGAAAATCACAAAATCACTTTATCGCAGATCTACAGGGCTCATGGTTCAATAAAGTATTTCTCGTAATCTGATACTGAGTTATGAGAATTAATGTCAATTTAATGGTTAGTTGGTCATTTATGAGATAATATTTAAATCTGATCGAAAGGTTATTTCACATAGGGTGGTATATTTGATATGATTTCAAAATTAAAGAGATTTCCCGTCACTTTATCTCTTACCATTATTCTTTCCCTACTTGTAAATTTGCAGGAGCGGCAAGCAGAATAATATACGCAACAGGGTGCAGAACGTAATGGGAAAGAAGGGAAAATCTCTGGTTGCTGAGGACAAAGAGATGACGCCCTTATATACAGACACCACCTACAACAGAGATGATGGCATAAGTACTTGGGAAGGCATGTACAGTCTGCTCGAAGAAGAAACGCCCAGAGTTTTGGGGGTTAAAGCAACAACAGACTCACGCAGGTCGTTTGAGGCATCAATCACTGAACTTGCATGTTCATTCTTCATCGAATAGCGGCAAGACCTAAGATTATTCCATACACAGACATGGTCAAGTGGGTATTGGACAGTGCCGATATAACATACAGACAATTCAAATCTCAAGGCCAAGACCTCATTGGGTCATTCACTTCACAAGATTTAAGGCTTATGTATCATCTACCAGAGCCGCAGGCAACCTACAACAAGCAGTTCTAGAGAAGTTTACCGAAGAAAATGAAGATTTGGCGGAGTGTACCAAGAACTGGTCAGCAAGGGAAGAACCATTGAAAAAGGACAAACATGATATGTACAGCATTGGTTCCCTCTCCTCCCCACATCGCTTTGCTACTGCTATGCTATGTAGACTATATGGAAAGCCTAACATCAACAAGTTTTCATCTAAGTGGCTACCCCTATTAGATTCAGCCACTAATGCCACTATTATGGATTGGGCTTAGATATTGTCTGATAATTTAGCTTCGGCTATTTGGAACTACTAGTCCAAAAGAACTACTAATCAGAGGATTTATCCTCCTTTCTATTTAGCTGCTTATGTTATGGATGCAATCTGTTATGTTTCCAAATTTCCTTTAATGGGTAGGAAGTGGAGTACACAAAATCCCTTGCCCATTCACATTTATTATAAGGAATTTTGGGATTCCAAGTTTATTCCTTATTTTTACAGAATTTACCATGGAATAATGTTGCCTTTGTATAGAATGTTGTATATTAGGGATGCCCCAAGATTTTCCCCTGAAACGGAAGTTGACATTCTCCCTGTCGCAAGATGGTTTGGAGAAGAGCTTTTCACCTATCTAAGAGTATTTGGAAGCATTACTTCCCCTCATGTTCTACCCTTATATGTTCCTGATAAGTTATTGGCTCGAGAAATTGCCTACCAGACTTGTGGAGTGGCAGGAATGAGCAAAGAGTTGAAAGATAAGAAGAAGGCCATTTGGCTGCAATTTCCTGTGGCCTGTGGAGCCTTTTCATTGTTTGATTTAGGTCATGCATTCAAAGAAGTAGACAATATGATGTGTCTATGACTGTTCAAGTTTCTAGGAAGACAATTTGACCCTTTTGATGTCATTAAGAATTTCACTACTGCTGTCAAGATAAAAGTATTTTCCAAAGAAGATGATCTTTTTGATGATGCCTTCCAACAAAAAAGCACACTAAAAGAAGTTTTGCACATGGCTCAAATTCAATTTCCCCCAGCAGAATTCCAAGAATTCAAGTTGTACAGAGAAAGGAGATTAGCTAACATCCCCTTGGATAAGTTACGCTTGGAACCAATAAGGGAGCCAACTCCTAGTATCAGTTTAAGTGGAAGCTCAAGTACAAACAAGTCCAAGTCTAAGTCTGGAAAATAATCACCAGAATGCTCTAAACAGTGGGAGAGCGACCGCAATAAAAGTGAAGGGTCAGTTAGAGACACTGCCCAATCTAAAGAGCACCTAGAGCAACAGTTCTTGACTACACCACAGGTAAAAGTTCCCCCTCCCATAATCCAGCCACCAAAGTCAGTAAGAACTGAGCTGGATAAATAGTGGGAAACATTCAATGAATTGATTAATAATGAGGAGCAGAACATGAAGACACCTGAGACTACAGTACAGACAGTGGCATACATGATCATGGAAATAGTTAGCAATGCTCCAGAAATAGAGCATATTCCCATTACCCCATCATCTGAAATCATGCTCAAGATAAAGGAGATTCCTCCTCTAGATGTATTCTATATCTCGCAGCATAAGGCAGTGGTAAGAAAGCAAAGAAAGAAAAGGAAACTTGACAGCGTGCTCTCACCTGAGGCAGAGCAGCTAGATGTCCTTTGGCAAGACCCTACCACTGAACATACTGAAAATCTGACTAAGTTATATCAGATCGCAGGAGCCTATGCTTCTGCTACAATTGATAAAGCATTTTGAGGCACAAAAATTACTTAAGGATAGAAAGGAACAAATCCAAGTTTTGCAGAAACAGCTGCAAGCCAGTGCCAACCGAGAAGCAGAGGAGAGGTTAGAAAAGTTACAGCAAGATTTTCAACAGATGCAACTGGTATACCAAAACAATTTGGCCGAAAAAGAAAATCAGTTGCAGGCTATGCTTGAAATGCATAGAGATGATCCCAAGCATACAGAGTTTGTCTGAGAAGCCCTTGCCTTAAACAACCAACTCTTGCAACAACAAGAGGCATTATGCCAAAAAATATCGCATTGGAATTCTCATTGCGAGATAAGCGATAAAATTACCAATCAAGTCGTGGACTTGCGACATGATTATGATTTAATTGATAAAATAATTTCTGATTATGTGACTGGGCAGGAATCGGAAGAAGGAAAGAAAGCAGGTGCACTCAGAATCAAAGAAACCCACACAGAAATGCTTTTCCATAAGTGGGATGCACAGATTAGGAAGGCAGAACAGGCAATGGAAAAAGTAGCTACAGTGACAAACAATGTCATTGACTGTGTCAATGAAAATCTCCACAGAGAAAACCTCATTTCAGAGACCGCACCAGGATTTCTCCCAAAGGCACAGCAACTGCAGACAAGCTGGAAACAAAAAGTTGAGGAAAGGGCAGATTCCATCAAGAAGTTAACCAAGTTGAATTGGGAAACTTACTGGCAGTACTTGGTTAAACCACACAGTAAATGCATGACTCTCAAATGCCTTATGAACTCTGCCAAGAAGATAGCACCAACACTTGCCGTTTCTGTTTTCGCAGGGCAACTAAAATCGGAGGTCGGCTAACTGACGCTCCTCAAGCCGATGCTTGCGATCTCAGAGAACAGATACATATATAGTTAATTCTAGATTCCGTTTTATTTTAGTTTTGATTTATGTTTGCCTTAGATGAGGACAGTCATTTCAACCTCCTCCTATATTTTTGTAATAAACTATTTTTAGTATTTAGGAATTAAAATTTGTCAAAAACATTTCCTCAGAACATGCACTTCTGCACTGTCAGAAGAGGT
The DNA here is from genome assembly GCA_031772625.1 of Pinus tabuliformis. Taxonomy (NCBI): domain Eukaryota; kingdom Viridiplantae; phylum Streptophyta; class Pinopsida; order Pinales; family Pinaceae; genus Pinus; species Pinus tabuliformis. The sequence continues at coordinate 1,002,049,073 of CM062811.1, read as the reverse complement.
TTTGATGAATGAATGGAACAATATTTATTAATATCTATGTTTAATATCTGCTACTGAAATGCACTTTTGTACTCTTAGTAGATGTTGAATTAAGAAGAGATAAATCTATATTCTTGAAGCTCATGAGTAGGAATTGTTATCAATGGTACTTTTATCTCTTAATGATTTCTGCTTATGTGTCCAAGCAGTATTTTATGCTCAGTTATTTATATATGAAAGCTTGAATGTTTGAGTTATTATTTGGCACTTTTGTACAGTAAGGACTATTCTGTTTATGCTCAATATATGAATGACTTATTATGCGATATGCTTCTCACAATTGTTTTGGCTAAATTTTTATACGAAAAAATTCATTTTTATCGAATTCTTTTCTTGTAGCGATTGAATGATCTTTATTACCAATTACTGTTAGAAATTATTTTAGATCGCATAAGTAAAACTTTGAATCCCATATTAGTTTTAGACTTAAATATTTCTTTTCATTAGAATACAATTGCATGTTTTAAATTAGACTTAGATTAAAAGAATTTTACTTAGCAATCTCAGAAATATCAATTCTTATAAACACACACAAATTGGGAAACTGGTCCCATTATCCCTAGTCGGACCCACCATCCCAAACGGAAAAGGAGCTGCTTTCAAGGTCCGGACCGGGTGGGTATCCCCCTTGTTGTAGACCCGATTTTCGGGGCTTCAACATATTTGGCGCTAGAAGGAGGGCCTCGAACTATGAATGGCTAGTAAATCCAAATCTAAATACCATTCTAAGATTAAATCACTCTCAACATCTTCCCCAACTTCTCCATCACATTCCAAATCTTTAAATCCTAAGCGAGAAGTTGAGGAAACATTAACCACTGCCACAAACCCAAACATTTCAAAGAAATCTACTATTGAACCTCCTGAAGTTGAATCTTTGATTCATAAACTTCAAAGATTTTCCATATCACCACAAAAGTCTAAAATATCTCAAGGTAGTGTGACTTTACAATACAATTCTTCTCATCCTTTAACCAGATTGTTGAGTGAAAAGTTGGTATCGAACCAACCAAATTACCTCTACCTAAAAGGAAAAGAGCAAGGAAATCACCTCAAGGGTCTCATAGTGAGGCTCTTTCATCATCAACATCCATTCCAACTTCTCCTTGCAAAGTCAACCATTCACCCCTCCACTTCAAATTGTTGTCCATCAAAGTACTGGAACTTTAACATCCTCATCCCTTCCAAAAACAACTTTGTCTATGCTTTCCTCTGTTAGTAGTTCAATGATGGCCCAAACCCCATGGAATAACCCAGGGGCAGTCTTAATGCCTACACCCTTGAGTCAATTACTAGCCCATCCTGAAAAATGGCTGCCTAAGTTTAATCCTGAAGCAGGCATGCTAGCAGAAGAACACATAAACAACTTTATTTTCTTGATAAATTTAAATGGTGTTACTAATGAAGATGTTGTTGTTCGGCTTTTTCCTTACACTTTACAAGGAGCAGTAAGATCCTGGTATTTTTCATTACCATCAGGATCCATCACTAGTTGGGAAATTTTCCAAGAGCAATTCTTGACTAAGTTCGGTGATGATAGATCTACAACAACACTGATCAATGATCTATCAAATCTAAAGACTAAATCGAGAGAACCTATCAAAGATTTTAACTCGCGTTTCAACAAGCTTTTGAATAAAATTCTGACCACTTCCAAGCCTAGCAAAGAAGTTTGAAGTGAATGGTGCATATCTGCATTACCATCGAACATAGCGATCTTCATTGATAGGGCTGCTAAGACAACATTGGCTAAAAACATGAAGGAATCGATAGTGATAGAGAAACGTATCTTAGCTTTAGAAAAGAAAAACACTGTCGATGAAAGAAAATATAAGAAGTGTAGGTTTTAACCCCGTACAGAAATTACCTGCATACGAATTCTAAATCACAGAAAAATAAACAATGCGAGAGCATAACACATAAAACACATATACATAGAGATTTTCCCCTGGATCCCAAAACCGGGACTACCAGCTTGATTTTTCATTATATTCCTTTCAATGTTACAATACATATTTATACATGCCAAAGCATCCAATACCATGGACCAAAAAACCATTGCGTCCAAAACCATGGACCGAAAACCATAGGTAGGTTCACCCAACCTAATATAGGGTCCAAAAAAAATTTTCCCAGGGCGCTGCCCCGGACCCCGTAGAGGGGGCTACCCACCCCCCAGTTCACTACGTCGTGGAAAGAATATCCCAACAATCTCCCACTTGTTGTTTTCTTTCCACAGGGGGCCATAGGAGAGCTTAGTCATTTTTCCAGCCCTGAAAATGCCCATTGTTTCTCTACACCAAGAGCACTTCTCAAAGCTCACAGATTTTGTCAATGCATCTGCAATATTCTTCAAAGTGTCCACCTTTACTAGCAACACCTTTTTGTCTTCTATCATATCCCTCACAAAGTGATACTGAACATCAATGTGCTTTGTCGTTGAATGATAAGCAGGGTTCTTTGCCAAGAAAATTGTACTTTGGCTGTCACAGTATATTCTTATAGCTCCCTGTACTAACCCCATACTTGAACACAATCTATGCAACCAAGCTGCTTCCTTGCTTGCATGAGTGGCTGCCATGTATTCTGCCTCTATAGTTGATAGTGCCACTACACATTGTTTCTTACTCATCCAACTGACTGCACCTCCAAATAGGTTAAACACATACCCACTTGTAGATCTTCTCTGATCCAGATCTCCAGCCAAGTCTGCATCAACAAAGCCACGAATATCCAACACTCTATCCAATCCTGGTCTTCCTTGGTAGCACAAACCATAATCACTAGTGCCACTCAAATACCTAAAAACCCGCTTCACTGCTGTCCAGTGCTCCTTCCCTAGTTTTGACATAAAGCTGCTCAATATTCCCACCGCATGTGCAATGTCTGGTCTAGTACAGACCATTGCATACATCACGCTACCGACTGCACTCGCATATGGAACACGGGACATGTCCTCTTCCTCTTCTTGTGTCTTGGGACATTGTTCAGTAGATAACCTCACACCTACAGGAATAGGAACCTTCACCGGTTTACTATCCTGCATATTAAACCTTTGCAATATTGTCTCGACATACTTCCTCGGTTTAACCAGAGCTTCCTCTTTGCCCGATCTCTTTTAATTTCCATGCCCAAAATATAGTTTGCAGCACCAAGATCTTTCATGTCGAATTTGGAGGACAATTGGGTCTTCAAATCCTGGATAATTTCTTTTTCATTTCCAACCAGCAACATATCATCCACATACAAGACCAGATAAATAACACGGTCACCAATTAATTTAAAATACACACAATGATCTGCTTTGCTTCTGGCGAAGCCAAGTCCCCGTATAAATGTATCAAATTTCTAATACCACATCCTTGGTGACTGTTTTAACCCATACAGAGACTTCTTTAACTTGCATACCAGTTCTTTCTTACCCTTCACCACAAAGCCTTCAGGTTGCTTCATGTAGATTTCCTCTTCCAAATCCCCATGAAGAAATGTTGTCTTCACATCCATCTGTTCTACCTCAAAATCAAAAGCAGCAGCAACAGATAAAAGTAACCTAATAGAAGTTACCTTGGCAACAGGAGAAAAAATATCACAAAAATCAATTCCTGGCACCTGGGAATAACCTTTTTCTACCAACCGAGCGTTGTATTTCTCCACCTTCCCTTCTGCATTTGTCTTCTTTTTGAACACCCATTTTCTGCCAATGGGTTTCCTTCCAGCCGGCAACTCCACCAGATCCCAAGCCTCATTTTTGTGCAAAGATGCCATTTCATCAACCATGGCCTATTTCCAGAGTTTTCCATCCTCTGAATCTATTGCTTCCTTCACAGTTCTGGGATCATCATCAGTAACAGACAAAGAAAAACTTGAACAGAAAGCAGAAGGACTATACCTTTCTAGCTGGCTTCTTTCTCGAACTGATCTTCTCACAGCCGGAGTTTGTGCCTCTTCATCTTCTTATTCCTCCTCTGCTACAGAGTCTGATGCTTCCTCCTTTAGCTCAAACTCTATCTTCTCAGGTTCCTTTGGTTGGACTTCATGTTTAATAACATCTTTTACCTCTCTGAACATCACATCTCGACTGTAAACAACCTTCCATGTGACTGGGTTCCAAATCTTATAACCCTTTAAACCATCCTTATACCCAATAAAGATGCACTTTTCAGATTTACTATCCAACTTGGTTCGTTTCTCCTTTGGAACATGTACATATGCATCACATCCAAATACCCTCAGATGTGAAAGAGAGGGTTTCTTACCAGTCCATACTTCTTGTGGAGTCTTATCCTCCAACGCTGATGAAGGTGAACTGTTGACCAAGTAACATGCAATATCCACCGTCTCTGCCCAGAATTCCTATCCTAACCCGGCACCACTGAGCATGCTTCTTGCCCTTGCCATCAACGTCTTGTTCATTCTTTCTGTGACTCCATTTTGCTGAGGTGTATATGGAGTAATCTTCTGCTGTGCTATACCACACTTCTTACAAAATTCTTCAAATACCTTGCTGCAAAAATCTCCACCATTATCTGTCCTCAGCACCTTTATCTTATTCTCCATCTGATTTTCCACCAGAGCCTTAAATTCTTTAAACCTATCAAATATTTCAGATTTCTTCTTAAGGAAATATATCCATGTATTCCTTGAGAAGTCATCTATAAATGATACATAGTACACAGACTTACCCAATGATGGAACCTTCACAAGTACAAACACATCACTGTGCACAAGCTCTAATATCTATTTCGCCTTCTTAGCACCAGAAGGGAAACTCACTCGATTCTGATTCCCATATACACAATTTTCACAGAAATCAAAATCCAGAGAGCTATTACTCATACCTTCTACCATACCTTTACCATACAGTATTCGAAGGCCCTTCTCTCTAATATGTCCAAGCCTTTGATGCCACAGCATGGTCTTCTCTCCAGAGACCACTAGATTTTCAGCTCCACTTTCAGGAACCACAGAACTGTTGCACCCATCAACAACAGTGCTACCTTGCAGCTTGTACAGAGTTCCAGTCCGAACTCCCCGCATCAATACCAGTGCTCCTTGAACCATCTTGCAGGTATCCTTCTCGAACATTGTTTTTACACCCACACCATCCAACTTGCTTACAAAAATCATATTTTTGGCCAATGCAGGAATATGCAGAACAGCCAGAAGTGTTCTAACCCTTCCACCTTGCAATTTCAACTTTACTTTTCTGCGACCAATGATTATAGCCTTCCTATCATCTCCTAAGAAGACATCACCACCATCATATTTCTCATACTCGCAGAACCACTCTCTATGGGGAGTGAAGTGAAAGGATGCACCTGAGTCAATCAACCATGCCTCATGATCTACATGTGTACTTGAAGAAGCCAGGTACACATCCCCAGTTTTCGCCTCTGCAGAAGGAGCATCATCAGATCCCTTTCCTTTATCAAGAGCTTTAGATTTACAGTCCCTTTTGAAGTGCCCTTCCTTTCCGCATTTCCGGCACACCACCTTACAGGTTTTCCTGGAGATTTAGATCTCCCACTCGATGAATTATTTTTGTTTCTATTCTGGGACCATCCTCATACAGACAAGGCATCACCATTCTGGCTCTCCATATTTTTCCGTCTCATCTCCTCCGTCAGCAAGGCTGAGACTATTTCATCAAAGTGAAAAGTAGTTGCATTGCTACCTATTTCAATAACCAGACTATCCCACGAATCTGGTAGAGAACACAAAAAACTGATGTACTTATCTTCATCTGAAATTTTAATATCAACAGACGCTAATTAACTTACCGCAGTATTAAATGCGTTCAGATGCTCTATCACTAAGTCTCCATCTTTCATCCTCAGGTTATACAACTTTTTCCACAGGAACAATTTATTCACCAAAGACTTAGATTGGTACAAAGTCCCTAACTTGTCCCACAAAGCCTTCACCGTAGCTTCCCCTGATACATTCAGCAATACCGAATCTGAGACACACAATCGTATTGTGCTCTTTGCCTTCCGATCCAACTTCTTTCATTCTTCATCGGTCACTACCGTTGGTTTAGTACCTGGATCTATCGCGATCCACTGATCTTTATCCACCAACAGATCCTCCATCTTGAGTTTCCACAACTCAAAACTCTGACCATTGAACTTCTTGATCTCTATCTTTCTGCTGCTCACCATCTTCTTTCACCACCAGAATCGATCTCGTAGATCTCCCACTAAACAGGGTCTACCACAGGCCCGAGCGAAACCCCTCAGCAACAAAGGCGTCCCCTTGAAGCCAAAACAGCTCTGATACCAAATGTAGGTTTTAACCCCGTAGAGAAATTACCTGCATATGAATTCTAAATCACAGAAAAATAAACAATGCGAGAACATAACACATAAAACACATATACACAAATATTTTCCCCTGGATCCGAAAACCAGGACTACCAGCATGATTTTTCATTATATTCCTTTCAATGTTACAATACATGTTTATACATGCCGAAGCATCCAATACCATGGACCAAAAAACCATCGCGTCCAAAACCATGAACCGAAAACCATAGGTAGGTTCGCCCAACCTAATATAGGGTCCAATTTTTTTTTCTGGGGCGCTACCCCGAACCCTGTAGAGGGAGGCTACCTGCCCCCCTCAAACCCCCCGGACAGGGGGGGCTGCCACCCCCCCTGTGACGCCCCCGCTGCGCAATCGGTGCAACGAAGGGGGGGCTTCGCCCCCCCTCTAACCCCCCAGTTCACTACGTGGGTTAGTCGTGGAAAGAATATAACACAACCCAACAAGAAGGTGAATTTTAGAGATGATCATAAGAAAAAGAAATCAAAAGATCCATTTGATTTAGAAGGATTACAGAAAGTCTTAAAAACCATGTCTAACAAAATGGTAGACATTAAGAAACAAGTAGCAAAGACTTCTTCAAAAAATCCCTACAAGCTTTATAGAAAAAACCCCTCGACTGAATCAAAATAAGAAGAAGAAGAAGTTTCTAACGAAGAACCTACTGATGAAGATTAAGTTGTAGAAGTATAGGGAAAGTGGGACTTCATCCTTCCAGACGAAGAGGATCAAGAGGTATTACCAGTTAGTACAAGAAGTAGAAATCAAATCAATCCTCCACAACCTAGTACTAAATAGAAGAGTGCAAGCTCGACATCTAAAGATAAAGTCGCAGGTAAGAAATCATCACCAAAAGCGACTCAAAGAAGTCCAGTCCAATCCGATCCCTCAACTCCATCTAAAACACTGATCGTTTCTGATGAGATGAAGTGTAATATCGTTGAAGACATGAAGAAGACTAGGGCTAACATTACTTTTCATGAATTGAGCAAATTGAAACATCAACAAAAGATACTTTTGAAAGAGTTACATGCAATTCCCATTGCACCTCTCCCTGCCGCTGTAATCTCGCAAGATTCTCATGAAATGGGAAGACCTCCAAATAATATGGCAAATAAAGTTGATCTGAATGATATTGCCTTAATCGGAGGTAGGTCAAGATCCCATACTCCACCATTCCTTCTTACTTACAAAATCTTCAACAAAAAATTGCATAATTGTTTGGTAGATTCAGGAGCTTCATCTAATATTCTACCTAAAACAATATGTGCAAAGTTAAACGTCCAACCTCAAAAATCTGTAGTATGCACAGTTCAACTGAACTGATTGCAGGTTGAAGTAATCGGTGAACTAAATCAAGTTACCATAAGGTTGTCTTCTAATCCAAAGGTATGTCAAGTTATTGATATTCTAGTTGTAGACATTCCCAAATTTTATGGTTTAATTCTTAGTAGGGATTGGTCTGAAAAACTTCATGAATACTTTGCAACCAACTGGTCACATATGTGGCTTCCTTACAATGGTAAATCAAATTAGATAAAGGTTGAGCGAGAAAGACACCAAAAATACATAGTGACGGAATTGGAGGGAGAAAATGAACCTGTAGCATACAACAATAATATAATTGGCAACTATTTTGTGATTCTTTCTTAGGAAATTTTAATGCTCATACTTCGCCTTACCTAGAACATTTTGTTCTGTCTCAAGTGGAAAATTTTTCTCAAACAGATAGTTCTAAATGTGTTAATTTTATAGATAGTCCTGTAAATAAATATTTACTTTGGAAAGTATTTTTTGATGGTTCTAAGTCTAATGATTGAGCAAGAGCAGGATCTGTATTAGTTAGTCCAAAGGGAAACAAAACTATGCTAACATGTAGACTCGAGTTCGATTGCACAAACAACACTATAGAATATGAAGCTCTAGTCCAAGGACTATACAAGGCAATCAGATTAGATATCCCGTATCTACATGTCTTCGGAGACACTGAGATTGTTATTAAACAAGTACGAAATACTATACATTGTGTATCAGGTCATTTAAAACATTATCAATCTTTAGTGCAAGATCTGACTGAACATTTTATAGCATTTAATATTTCACCTATTCCTAGACTCCAAAATGCTAGTGCTAACCTCTTGGCTAATGTAGCCTCCAAGCTCATTCCCTCGGAATACTATAGCCCAAATAGATTCTCAATCGAATTGATCTTTAGGCCCTCCATACCTGATAATGTTACAAACTAGAGAATTTTCAACGATGATCCTGATATTGTGAGTTTTCTGACATTGGAAGGATCTTACACTAATCAGATAATTGATGAGGACCAACATGACAAACATTTACAACAAGAAAGCACTAATAATGCTATGCCAAAACTGTAGTCAAGTTGGAAGACCTATATGATTTGAAAGACCGTTTTAAAAGATCTACCAATTCAAAACTTCAAAGTTCAACTCTAAACTATGAATTAGTAAATCTAGGAATGGATACCAAGCCACAGAACATCAACCTAGGTTGTGGCCTAACCCCAGAAGAAAAATTAGCCTATGTTCGGCTCTTGAAAGAATACAAAAGTATTTTTTCCTGGAACTACGATGATCTTAAGACTTACGACACTTCAATCATTCAACATACTATCGCAATGATAGCTGATGAAAAACCTGTCCAACAAAAGCTGAGGAAGATTCAACATAATCTAGAAAGTCAGATTAAGTCCAAGCTTAATAAATTATTGAAAGCCAAAATTATTTTTCCCGTTCGACATTCTAAATGGGTTTCCAACTTGGTTCTCGTCAGAAAGAAAAATGGAGATATTAGAATTTGTATTGACTTTCGAAATCTTAACAAAGCCTGCCAAAAGGATAATTTTCACTTGCCTCCTATGGAACAAATATTGCAAGTAGTTGTAGGATCATAATTAATGTCCCTTTTAAATGGTTTCTCCGGCTACAACCAGGTTCTAGTCCATCCCGAGGATCAGCTAAAAACCATGTTCAGAACCAAATGGGATACTTACGCATATCAAAAGATGCCTTTTGGTCTGATCAATGCTGGCGCCACATTTCAAAGGGCCATGGAGATCGCATTTAAGGGATTATTAAACAAATCAGTGGTGATTTACTTAGATGACATAACAGTATATTCTAAAAAAACGCGATAATCACCTTAGAGACTTAAATCAAGTATTCCAACGTTGCCAAAGGTATGGGATTTCAATTAACCCAAAAAAGTCCTTTTTTGCATTAAGTGAAGGAAAACTTCTTGGATTTATAGTGTCAAAATCTGGAATCCATATTGATCCCGATAGAATTAAGGAAATTTCCGAAATATCCTTGCCACATAATAAGAAATCCATGCAATCCTTCCTTGGCCAGATTAATTTTGTTAAAAGATTTGTTCCAGACTTCTTAAGGATTGTGTCACCATTACAAGCAATGATAAAAAGGAATTCAATTTTCAAATGGGGCCCAGAGGAATATGAAGCGTTCAATCTGATTAAGCAAGTAATTATTAATGCCCCATCCTTAGCAACCCCAAATTTTTCCAATCATTTTATTTTGTATACATTTGCCTCTGATAAGTCATATGCTGCGATACTCACTCAAGCCAATCAAGACAAGGCGGAAGCTCCAATTGCCTTTTTTAGTTCAAATCTGCAAGGGGCTTAATTAAATTATTCTGACGCTGAGGAACAAGCTTATGTTGTTTACAATGCAATCATATATTTTAGACCCTTCTTAAAAACCATAAAAAGATCATAAACGTTTCCAACGGTAAGAAATATCTTAGTACAGAAAGACGTGGGTGAAAAGAGAGAAAATTGGGTCACTGCCTTACAAGAATACGACGCTGAGATTAGGTCAGCAAATATTGTAAAAGGCCAAGGCTTTTGCAAAGTGTTGGCTAGAGCATCGCTTATTTTTGAAATATCATCTCCAAATCAAGAGGTACAAATGTATGAGGTAAGCCTAAACGATATTGAATCAAGATACGCTGATATCATATTTTATCTAAAAAACGGATATGCTCCTTCAAATCTAGATTATACAAAGAAAAGAGCCCTAAGATTGAAGGCTAAGCAATATCAACTCGTAAATGATGTAATTTTTAGGATGAATTATGATTAAGTTCTCCTTCGATGTCTTAAGAAATTTGAAGCTGAAAAGGTGTTGCAGGAACTCCATGATGGACTAGCAGGTGGACATTATGCGGGAGATGCTACAACACATAAAATCTTGTGTGCAGGATACTATTGGCCTACATTATTTAAAGATGCACATAGCTATGTAAGGAAATGTCAAGTTTGTCAAACTGCTGCCGGAAGACAAATGAAACCATTATTTCCTTTGAAACCAGTCAATATCAATCGACCTTTTGATCAATGGGGATTGAATATAATAGGTGAAATCGTTCCTCACTCTTTTAAACAACATAGGTATATCCTTACAGCTACAAATTATTTTACTAAATGGGTAGAAGCAATTCCGCTCAGGACAGCCAATGCTAAACATATCATTGATTTCATAGATTAGTTCTTAATCACTAGGTTTGGTTTACCATCTACCTTAATGTTTGATAATGCATCATATTTTTCTGGCAATGCTATGACTGAATTTTCACTTAAAAGAGGTTTTAAGCTTAAATATTCTGCCAATTATTACCCACAAGGGAATGGGTTGGCTGAATCAACAAATAAAAACTTAATCAGAATCATTAAGCGAACCATTGATCAGAATCATAAAAATTGGCACAAATATTTGATGTATGCTTTATGGGTAGACCGAATAACCCAAAAGGCTTCCATTGGCACTTCTCCCTTTAATTTAGTTTATGGGAAAGAAGTAGTTCTCCCAACTCATCTAGCAATTCCTTCTTTGGCCTTAGTTCAATTTATCGACGAAACACCAACTTCATCTTTACAACTAAGACAATTGCAGATCCTTAAGCTAGAAGAACAACGAGAACAGGCTAAAATCACACACGCTCATCATCAAGCATTAGTAAAGGCTTCCTTCGATTCAAGCATGGTATCTAGGAAGGATTTTCAAATTGGAGATTTAGTTTTGAAATGGGATAAGGCTCATGAGGAAAAAGGCAAACATTCTAAATTCCAACGAATGTGGCTTGGCCCATTCCAAATTGTTGAAATCATAGGTCCATCCACTTTCATGTTGCAATATTTAGCAGGGAAAAATGAATCTTTGCCTGTTAATGCGTAGATCCTTAAAAAATGATTTCCATAGAAGATGAACTCTTCCATTTTTTGTAAATTATTGTTTATAGCTTTATTTTGACAATAAAATAGGTTGTGAATGGTTAACTTTGGGAATTCACGAAAAAGATTAGTGTTTCTTTTAGATTTTGTTTTTCGCTTATATAAATAGAACTGAATTGGAAAATCGATCATTATTATTGAAAGATATAGTCAAATGCCACAAACCTGAAAATGTTACTAGTTTCCATCTTACGAATTTTGATGAAAACAACCTTTATTGGGAATTTGTTTTATATCAGTCAATGAAAAGCATCAATAACAAAATGAAGGTTCTCTGTAGAAAAGTTGTTTCCAAAAAAATCTATAATTGTCGTCCAGAGCTATTCTTAAGGAACCGATGACTTCCTCCTCACCTAGGGAATTACGAGTTTCAAAGAGTAATCCAATGACACACTATAGACTTAAAGAATAAGAGGTCTCATCATGAGCCGACTTATCATGATCATAGATATTATGACTTGTTGACATTGCCAAAACTGCATACCAAAACAGGGCAATGACTCAAGATTGTTGCAATCAAAAGACAAGGAGTCTCATCATGAGCCAACTTGTTCAGCAAAGTTATAAATCAAGTGAATGGCACTGTCATAATTTGGCTACCAAACCAAGACATTTTTCTTTAAGAATTAAAAGAAAATAAAAAACAACAAGTGCAGATATGGATTTATCTTTGAAAATTGTATATTTCCCCAAGTAGGATACATGATCATTGATGGGTAACAGGTAACCCTGTCGAGGCTATGAAAGCCTGTTGGTAGCAAAGGCTCTACCTACGACAAATGAGCACACTTAAAACTGATCTACAGAGAAGCCTTTGTTTTTATCTTTATAAACCAAGTAGTGGCTGATGTAAATACGATGACTAACTTTGGGAAGTAAATAATCAGAGTTAAAACAAGAGAAACAAACTACCATTGACAGCTGAAAGCATGATGCACTTTATATTTCTATAATAAAGTTAAACTTTCCAGAAATTTTTTCTGTTTTGGAAGTTTAGAAAATTCAAAAGATAATCAGAGATAACTGGTTCTTCCTAGTGAATCGCCAATTGTTGTGGCCAGCAACAACCCCCAGTTTTTTATTTAGTTTTAGTAATAAAGCTAAATAAATGGGGACCCTTCTAAAAATAAAAACTAGCACTTATGTTTCCCTTTGAATAAAACATGCTATCATAAACTTAGGAAAACACCCACTAAACCTAAAACTAAGTTTTATGATAAGTTCCGAATGAAATCGTTCTCTTAACAATAAAAAATCACATCGCAAAGGGTAATGGGGAATATCATATAAACAAGCTTTCAAAATTGCAAAAACATGATGCAAGATCGCGCGCCTTAAAGACTCATCGCACATTGTGGATTTCATGCGCCACAAGTATCACCTAACGTAAAATATCCCGATCCGGCGATATGCGATAAAGCATCTCGCAAATCGCATCTCGTAGTCACCCAACGAAATAAATGATTATTAAACAAATTGGATTAGCAATATTGCGAAGCAAATTGCAAAATCGCTTTATCGCATATTTGAAAGGCTCATGGTTCAATAAAGTATTTCTCATAATCCGATATTGAGTTATGGGAATTAATGTCATTTTAATGGTTAGTTGATGGTCATTTATGAGATAAGATTTAAATCTGATCAAAAGGTTATTTCACGTAGGGTGGTATATTTGATATGATTTCAAAATTAAAGAGATTTCCCATCACTTTGTCTCTTACCATTATTCTTTCCCTACTTGTAAATTTGCAAGAGTGGCAAGAAGAATAATATACGCAGCAAAGTGCAGAATGTAATGGGAAAGAAGAGAAAAGGTCCGGTTGCTGAGGACAAAGATATTTCACCCTTATATACAGACACCACCTGCAATAGAGATGTCGGCATAACTACTTGGGAAGGCATGTACAGTCTGCTCGAAGAAGAAAAGCCCAAAGTTGTGGAGGTTAAAGCAACAACAGACTCACGCTGGTCGTCTGAGGCATCAATCACTGAACTTGCATGCTCGTTCCTTCATCGAATAGCGACAAGACCTAAGATTCTTCCATACACAGACATGGTCAAGTGGGTACTGGACAGTGCCGATATAACAGATAGGCAATTCAAGTCTTGAGGCCAAGACCTCATTGGGTCATTCACTGCACAAGATTTAAGGCTTATGTATCATCTACCAGAGCTGCAGGCAACCTATAACAAGCAGTTCGTAGAGAATTTTACCAAAGAAAATGAAGATTTGGTAGAGTGTACCAAGAACTGGTCAGCAAGGGAAGAACCATTGAAAAAGGACAAACACGGTATGTATAGTACTGATTCTCTCTCCTCCCCATATTTCTTTGTTGCTGCTATGCTATGTAGACTATATGGAAAGCCCAACGTCAACAAGTTTTCATCTGAGTGGCTACCCCTATTAGATGCAGCCACTAATGCCACTATTATGGATTGGGCTCAGATATTGTTTGATAATTTAGCTTCGGCTATTTGGAACTGCTGGTCCAAAAGAACTACTACTAAGAGTATTTATCCTCTTTTCTATTTAGTTGTTTATGTTACGGATGCAATCTGTTATGTTTCCAAATTTCCTTTAATGGGTTGGAAGTGGACTACATAGAATCCCTTGCCCATTCACATTTATCATAAGGAATTGTGGGATTCCAAGTTTATTCCTTATTTTTACAGAATTTGCCATGGAATTATGTTGCCTCTGTATAGAATGTTGTATAATAGGGATGCCCCAAGATTTTCCCCCGAAGCAGAAGTTGACATTCTCTCTGTCACAAGATGGTTTGGAGAAGATATTTTCACCTATGTCAGAGTATTTGGAAGTATTGCTTCCCCTCATGTTCTACCCCTATATGTTCCTGATAAGTTATTGGCTCGAGAAATTGCCTACTAGACCTGTGGAGTGGGAGGAATGAAAAAAGAGTTAAAAGATAAGAAGAAGGCCATTTGGCTGCAATTTCCTATGGCCTGTGGATCCTTTTCATTGTTTGATTTAGGTCATATATTCAAAGAAGTAGACAATATTATGTGTCTATGACTGTTCAAGTTTCCAGGAAGACAATTTGACTCTTTTGATGTCATTAAGAATTTCACTACTGCTGTCAAAATAAAAGTATTTTCCAAAGAAGATGATCTTTTTTATGATGCCTTCCAACATAAAATCACACTAAAATAAGCTTTGCACATGGCTCAAATTCAGTTTCCCCCAACGGAATTCCAAGAATTCAAGTTGTACAAATAAAGGAGATTAGCTAACATCCCCTTGGATAAGTTACGTTTGGAACCAATAAGGGAGCCAACTCCTAGTATCAGTTTAAGTGGAAGCTTAGGTACAAACAAGTCCAGGTCTAAGTCTGGAAAAGAATCACCAAAACACTCTAAACAGTTGGAGAGCGACCGCAATAAAAGTGAAGGGTTAGTTAGAGACATTGCCCAATCTAAAGAGCGCCCAGAGCAAAAGGTATTGACTACACCACAGGTAAAAGTTCCCCCTCCCATCATCCAACCACCAAAGCTAGTAAGAATTGAGCTGGATAAAGAGTGGGAAACACTCAATGAATTGATTAATACTGAGGAGCTGAACAAAAAGACACCTGAGACTACAATACAGACAGTGACAGACATGATCGTGGAAACAGTCAGCAATGCTCCAGAAATAGAGTATATTCCCATCACCCCATCATCTGAAATCATGCTCAAGATAAAGGATATTCCTCCTCTAGATGTATTATATAGCCCGCAGCATAAGGCAATGGTAAGAAAGCAAAGAAAGAAAAGGAAACCTGATAGTGTGCTCTCACCTAAGGCAAAGCAGCTAGATGTCCTTTGGCGAGACCCAACCACTGACCCTACTAAAAATCTGACTAAGTTATCTCAGATCGTAGGAGCCCATGCTTCTGCTCCAATTGATAAAGAATCTGAGGTACAATAATTACTTAAGGATAGAGAAGAACAAATTCAAGTTTTGCAGCAACAGCTACAGCAAGCCAGTGCCAACCGAGAAGCAGAAGAGAGGTTAGAAAAGTTACAACAATATTTTCAACGGATGCAGCTGGGATACCAGAACAATTTGGCCGAAAAAGAAAATCAGTTGCAGGCTATGCTTGAAATGCATAGAGACAATCCCAAGCTTATAGAGTTTGTCTCAGAAGCCCTTGCCTTAAATGACCAACTCTTGCAACAGCAAGAGGCATTATGCCAAAGAATATCGCAATGGAATTCCCATTGCGAGATAAGCGATAAAATTTCCAATCAAGTCATGGACTTGCGACATGATTATGATTTAATTGATAAAAGAATTTCTGATTATGTGACTGGGTAGGAATCGGAAGAAGGAAAGAAAGCAGGTGCACTCAGAATCAATGAAGCCCACAAAGAAATGCTTTTCCATAAGTGGGATTCATAGATTAGGAAGGTAGAACATGCAGTGGAAAAAGCAGCTACGGCGGAAAACAACGTCATTGACTGTGTCAATGAAAATATCTACAGAGAAATGTTGAAAAGTGTGCAACAAGAAATGCTTGTTGAGAATACAACAAGATGATGGAGCTTAGTGAAAAGAGTCGCCTTCACTAAGTGGGCCCGCAGGCTATTTTTGGCGCAAGTCTATTTTTAGACTATGTCTATTTTTAGACATATGGATCATGTCTATGGATGATTGATCAAGTTGGGAAAAATAGATGGACTTCTATTTTTGAAGAAAGTGTGAGTGATCACAGTGTGAGTGATTACAGTGTGAGTGATCACAGTGTGAGTGATCAAAGTCAAAAATAGAAAAGTCAAATATTATTATCTCACAATAATATTTGGACTATAAACTTAATCTTATTCTCTTGGAGCACTTCAGTTTGAGCTACGGAAGTGGCACATGCAGCTGTCAGAAGGAAATTCGTTTTTCTTATGAGTCAGTTGAGTTGTTGCATGCATGACTTCAGTTAGAACTCAAGTGAGTTGAGTTTAGTGGACTGGAGGTATAGTTGATGGAGTTGTGTTCAGTTTAGCTTTGTTAAACTGGTTGTATTTAGTCTAACTGATCAATAGACTAAAGATGAGTTGGGTGAATTAGTTATTAATTAATTCACAAGTTATTAACTCATAATGCAACTATAGAATACATCAGTTAACTCAGTTGCATGTCAGTGCATGTTCAGTTCAGCAGGGACAGGTGTTAGAGGATCAGATTGCTATCAGTTGTGACTATAGTTGTGCATGATGATTTGCACAATCAAAGGATTGAGTATGCCAATGAGTTTGCTCACGTATCTTCATGATATTATAGCTGTTGCTCACGTCCAACATAGTGTGGGTGACTATTTTGCAGTGTAAAATCGAGTTTGGGAAGCCATTCTCATCAGTTCTCGAGCAGGTTTGAGCAGTGGAGGCAGGCAAGCAGCGGGAGAGATTTGGAGATCAAATCTGAGCTGTATTGTGTGTAACAGGTGGAGATACTTGTGAGAAGTATTATGCTTTGTATTGTTACATGATTCAATCAATATAATATACAGATAGTGTGGGGTTTTTAGCGAGATGCTTTCCCCGGGATACATATTGTGTTTATGAGTTTGATTGATGCTTCTATGTGTGCCTGTGGATGTTTCTGCTTCTGTAATTTGATGATCAATGTAGAGGAGATTATGTATTATACATGTTCCGCTTAAATTGTATGATCAGGATAATCTCTGTTGAATATGTGTTAAATTATTCAAAATTTCTACATGGTATCAGAGCTAGATTTGTAGAGAATTTGCAGGAAATTCCTACATGGTATCGGAGCAGCTTGATTTGTAGAAGAGATTTTTACAGGATATCAAGCGAGGATTGATCATCAGATCTATTATTCAGAAAGTGTTTACATTTTATTTCTTTAGGCAGAGTCTGTAATCGGGCCAGGTAGCCTCTGGATTCATCCTTCTTTTGGAAGGTGAAATATCCGGTGAATGCCCATACAGTCGATCTCTGTACAAGAAATATTGTGTTCTCACGAATTCTAGATCGGAAGCAGTTGAGTTTTGTGCTGGTGGAATTCGAATTTAATTCCAAAGCAAGAGATAAAACTCAGAAACATTCAGTTCGGGAATGGAGATAGTATGCCCCAGTATCTCACGAGGTTCACTCAGTGTCGAGATGAGCTGGAAGTGTGGGGGTTACTGTTGATGATGAGGATGGTGAGTCTAGGACTCCTTGACCTTCCTAAGAGTTGGCATAGCTACCAGGACTCAGTGAATGGAAGGGAGAAACTGCCAAATTGGGAACGACCATGGTCAGATTTGATGCAGGAGGAGATTAGACGGAGCACTAGAGACGGTTCTTCATCCATGCAGGATGAGGAGAACTGTGCCTTAGCGAGTAAGGTGAAGAAGGGGAAGGAGAAGGTTTCTCTTTCCGAATCTTGTTCTTCCAGTGATGGGAAGAATGTTGACAAATCGAAGGTGAGATGCTTTCGTTGTCATGAGATTGGTTCACGGGTCAAGAACCTGTATGCTCTTGAGGTTCAAGATGCATGCAAAGCCTTGAGCAGCAAGGCAACTGATGGAGACTTGGTGGTTGAGAGGGAGCGTATATTACCTCTCAACATGCAGAGCCAGAAGAAGTCTCAAACGATTGTGGAGGAGCCACGATTGGTGCAGCATCTTCAGGAGGTTGTGGAGCAGCCACAACAAGGGAAGCTGAGAGGAGATCGAGTAGAGACATCTACTCATCCAGAGACCTCCAGTAGGGGGAAACTTCAAGCCAGGTGGGCTGAGGGATCGCATGCATCCATACCTCCAGGTAGGAGGTGGGGTGATGTGGATTGATTGTCCCAAGGAGGAGGGGCAAGATCCTTGAGGTACCCAACCTCTTGGATGAGACCTTGCTACGGGAGCCCCGATGTGTAGTAGCAGGAACTGACTGATTGGGTAGAGACAGATGCGGATGGAGCGGCAGAGAGAGCGACAGTGCAGGGAATCCCAGGACAGCGCATAGCTAGCAGGCTGTAGCAATGCGAGAGGCACAAGTGTTTTGCACAGTGTTAGGTGGCACAGAGAGGTGTGCAATGGTGCGAGATGCATGGAGATGTTGCAGTAGCACAGATGTCAGAGAGGGAGCACTTGTCAGCAGCAGGTAGAGCTTCAGCATCAGAGGATGTTTCTATCCCAACAGGGAGGTCAGTTGGGAGGTGCAGTGCGGATGCAATGATGGGAGATAGAACTAGCAGCAGCACAGATGCAGTCAGAGATCAAAGTGACAGAGGCTAGAGTAGTCAGATACTGAAGAGCACAGAGATGCAGAGTTTCAGTTGACAGAGGCAATAGCAGTCAGAGACTTTGATGACAGAGCAAGTGGACCGGCCAGATGTGTTGCATGGAGAACATTCCAGAGTTACAGGATCGGGTTTGAGAGGAAGCCTTTCTTGTTGAGAGGGAGTGTTGAAAAGTGTGCAACAAGAAATGCTTGTTGAGAATACAACAAGATGATGGAGCTTAGTGAAAAGAGTCGCCTTCACTAAGTGGGCCCGCAGGCTATTTTTGGCGCAAGTCTATTTTTAGACTATGTCTATTTTTAGACATATGGATCATGTCTATGGATGATTGATCAAGTTGGGAAAAATAGATGGACTTCTATTTTTGAAGAAAGTGTGAGTGATCACAGTGTGAGTGATTACAGTGTGAGTGATCACAGTGTGAGTGATCAAAGTCAAAAATAGAAAAGTCAAATATTATTATCTCACAATAATATTTGGACTATAAACTTAATCTTATTCTCTTGGAGCACTTCAGTTTGAGCTACGGAAGTGGCACATGCAGCTGTCAGAAGGAAATTCGTTTTTCTTATGAGTCAGTTGAGTTGTTGCATGCATGACTTCAGTTAGAACTCAAGTGAGTTGAGTTTAGTGGACTGGAGGTACAGTTGATGGAGTTGTGTTCAGTTTAGCTTTGTTAAACTGGTTGTATTTAGTCTAACTGATCAATAGACTAAAGATGAGTTGGGTGAATTAGTTATTAATTAATTCACAAGTTATTAACTCATAATGCAACTATAGAATACATCAGTTAACTCAGTTGCATGTCAGTGCATGTTCAGTTCAGCAGGGACAGGTGTTAGAGGATCAGATTGCTATCAGTTGTGACTATAGTTGTGCATGATGATTTGCACAATCAAAGGATTGAGTATGCCAATGAGTTTGCTCACGTATCTTCATGATATTATAGCTGTTGCTCACGTCCAACATAGTGTGGGTGACTATTTTGCAGTGTAAAATCGAGTTTGGGAAGCCATTCTCATCAGTTCTCGAGCAGGTTTGAGCAGTGGAGGCAGGCAAGCAGCGGGAGAGATTTGGAGATCAAATCTGAGCTGTATTGTGTGTAACAGGTGGAGATACTTGTGAGAAGTATTATGCTTTGTATTGTTACATGATTCAATCAATATAATATACAGATAGTGTGGGGTTTTTAGCGAGATGCTTTCCCCGGGATACATATTGTGTTTATGAGTTTGATTGATGCTTCTATGTGTGCCTGTGGATGTTTCTGCTTCTGTAATTTGATGATCAATGTAGAGGAGATTATGTATTATACATGTTCCGCTTAAATTGTATGATCAGGATAATCTCTATTGAATATGTGTTAAATTATTCAAAATTTCTACAAGAAAACCTCATTTCAGAGACCGCACCAGGATTTCTCCCAAAGGCACATCAACTGCAGACAAGCTGGAAACAAAAAGCTGAGGAAAGGGCAGGTTCCATCAAGAAGTTAACCAAGTTGAATTGGAAAACTTACTAGCAGTACTTGGTTAAACCGCACAGTCAATGCATGACTCTCAAATGCCTTACAAACTCTGTCGAGAAGATAGCACCAACACTTTCCAATTCTGTTTTCACAGGGCAACTAAAATTGGAGGTCGGCCAACTGACGCTCCTCAAGCCGATGCTGAATTCTTGCGATCTCAGAGAACATATACATAGATAGTTAATCCCAGATTCAATTTTAGTTTTAGTTTTGATTTATTTTTTCATTAGATGAGGACGGTCATTTCAACCTCCTCCTATATTTTTGTAATAAACTATTTTTAGTATTTAGGAATTAGTATTTTAACCCCTCTCATGCATTTAGAGAGGGGTCCTGAAATTTGTCAAAAACATTTCCTCAGAACATGCACTTCTGCACCCTCAGAGGAGGTTTTGATGAATGAATGGAACAAGATTTATTGATCTCTGTGTTTAATATCTGCTACTGAAATGAACTTTTGTACTCTTAGTAGATGTTGAATTAAAAAGAGATAAACCTATATTGTTGAAGCTCATGAGTAGGACTTGTTATCAATGGTATTTTTATCTCTTAATGATTTATGCTTATGTGTCAAAGTAATATTTTATGCTCAGATATTTATATATGAATGCTTGAATGTTTGAGTTATTATTTGGCACTTTTGTATGGTAATGACTATTCTGTTTATGCTTAATATATGAATGACTTATTATGCGATATGCTTCTCACAATTGTTTCGACTAACTTTTTATATGAAACAATTCATTTTTATCGAATTCTTTTCTTGTAGCGATTGAATGATCTTTATTACCCATTTCTATTAGAAATTATTTTAGATCTCATAAGTAAAAAGTTGAATCTCGAGTTAGTTTTAGACTTAAATATTTCTGTTCATTAGAATATAATTGCATGTTTTAAATTAGACTTAGATTAAAAGCATTTTACTTAGAAATCTTTAGAAAACAGAAATATCAATTCTTATCAACACACACAAATTGGGAAACTTATCCCATTATCCCCACTTGGATCCACCATTCCAAGCGGAAAAGGAGCTGCTTTCAAGGTCCGGACCGGGTGGGTATCCCCCTTGTTGTAGACC
Organism: Pinus tabuliformis; assembly: GCA_031772625.1. Lineage (NCBI taxonomy): Eukaryota > Viridiplantae > Streptophyta > Pinopsida > Pinales > Pinaceae > Pinus > Pinus tabuliformis. Next base: position 1,002,027,589 of record CM062811.1, on the reverse strand, counting down.
CGATTTTCGGGGCTTCAACAAGAAGTTAAGAGGATGTGCCCCCCATAGCTCAGTCAAAGGAAAACAAGTGGGGTTGGAAGAATGCCAATTACACAGTCAAAGGCGGGTATTCGCACATGCTCTTAAACTCCCAAATACCTCCAAAAAACTCTATTTGGGGGAAAATATGGAAAAGGAATGCCATCCCAAAAGTCAATTTTTTCTGCTGGCTACTTTCACATAAGAAAATTCTTACAATGGAAAATATTCGGAAGCGGGGACTGATCGACCCCTCACAATGTCTTCTATGTGAATCCGAGGAGGAATCAATCCCCCACCTCTTTCTCCACTGTCATGTGACTAAAGAAGTTTGGGTTGTGGTCCTTGGGCCTCTATTTTGTAGAACAATTTGGCTAGTGGACCCCCTGATCTTCTTTAGCTCTTGGCCCAAATCCTATTTGGGCTCCCTTTAGGCCAAAAACATCTTTAAAGAAATATGGTTGGCTCTTTCGAAATATGTCTGTTGGCAAATATGGTTATCAAGAAATAAGGCAATATTTAAAAAGTCTCGGCCTTTAGCAGGGGTAATAACCATGACTGCCCTTTCATCTTGTATGGAACTGCACAAACCTGATTCTGATCCTTCCTTGGATAATATTGAATCCATCAGGATGGCTCTATGGGTGTGTCACCTAACATTACAGGTTTCGGGGATAAGTTCTCCCTCTTGGGTGAAGTGGATTCTGAGGTTGACCTCAGAAGCTTTGGTGGACTGGCTCAGATCCACAAATAAATGGACCCTTCAATTCGATGGAGCATCAAAAGGTAACCCCTGGGTGGCAAGAGGGGGAGGGATTCTCATTAATCCCGAAGGAATCATTGAGGATAGATATGCTTGGGGGCTTGGATGGAAGACAAACAATCAAGCTGAAGCTATTAGATTGTTTTTGGGCCTCACCTAGGCTCAAAAGAAAGGAATAAAAACCCTGCAAGTGTTGGGATACTCTATGATTATTATCAGGCATATGAACGATGCCTCATCTACAAAAAACACAATATTAAACCAAATTATCAAGAGATCCCAAGGGACGATCCCTTCCTTCAATTCAATGACCTTCTTCCATATTCTAAGAGGAGATAATCAAGAAGTTGACAAACAAGCCAACCTCACTTGCTAGTTGATTGAAGAGAGGTGCATGGTGAATAATGTCATGAGCACGACTAGGATCCTATAAGCTATTTAATGAATTACAATTTCTGGATGGTGGAGGCTGAGCTAAGCTTGGCTTGGGCAATATCAAACCTTAGAATTAGGGAATTTGAGGATAATTTCATTGGGTCGACTCCTTGGTCTGCCACCCTTCCCCTTATCCCTGTCCCTCCCCTGCCTCTTCCATCCCTCTCCCATTGCTCCCCATTTCCCCTATTCATCCTTCCCATCCCTTCCATCCAACATCCTCCTTTATTTTCCTTGGTCGCATCCCTCTCCTTTTCCATCCCATCTCCCCTCCCTTCCATCATGTTCCCCTTCCTTGCATGCCTCACACCCCCAACACTTGTGATCCATAGAACATCTCCTTGCATTACCTAGCTTGATCAAGAGCGTGGTGGCAAGTGGGTCCTTTACTTACACCTATAACCTGTTTGTTATCATCACTAAGGTACCACTTCTTTTAATAACGAGGATCTCGCGGTACGATTTCAGTTCATTTTCTCTGGTTATCTGTGTAGGATAAGGGGAAGAGAGGTGAAACATTTATTTCGGGAACATAGATCAATCCAAAACAATTGTGGGAGGAAAATTAGAAGGAGAATGAAGGACAAGGATCAATGCTGGGAAATTAAGGTGGAAGGCTAGAAATTAATGGAAGATTATGGGGATCATAGCCCCAACAGATTCCTTAATAGAAATTGTATCATCTTGAGGCACTGCTACTATTATATAAGGAACGATGGTCAGATAAGTTTGCGTGGGTTAATGCTCCTTCCTGCTCTGGTGGCCTTCGCAAAGGCCTTGAGGCTGAAGTTGAGGTCGTTGAGTGTTGGTAGAAGGGACTGGATTATTGGGAAAAATCCTAGGGAGCCTGGTGAGTCAGAACTTTTGAGTGGGAAGCTATAGGGATTCATGAGTCTAAGGTTTGTGGTTGGTCTGAGGGGTAGTGCAGAGCTAGGAATTGTTAGTCCATTGATCTGGGAGGGGTCTTTGGATTAGACCCACAGGAAAAATTTGGACACCAACCTGCAGAGGGAGGATTGTCGGAACTCGGCTGTCTTTGACACTCCAGTAGCTATGTATTTGCTCAAGCTCCACGTCTGGGAGGAGATCCAAGGCTAGGACCCTGGAGCAATGATTCTGAAGGAGAAACATCATGGGGAAATGGGCCTAAGTATAATTGATGGGCATGACACAATTGTTGGGGCTGGTAATGAAATTCCACTGAATTGGAAAGTCTGGTTGATCTCGGTTGGCTCGGTGTCTGCTACAGGTGAGAAGGCTTCTACTCCTTTGGTCTGTGAAGGAGTGTTGGGTAATATCCTTAGGGTGGTGTGGCTGGCCAGTAAGGTGGACTGGTGGGTCAAGGAAATCCCAGACTTGAGTGGGGGGAACATAAATAATTGCGACCTTCTGGGATGTCAGAAGATGGATCCAAGGAGTCAGAGAGCAGAAGACATTCCTTGGTTGAGTTGTTGGGGAGCTGGAGGCAGAGGTCGGGTTAACAATGCGTTGGAAGAATCTGGCTAACCTGCACCACTTGTGAGAAAGAGCACTTGGAATTTAGAGAAGGACCGAAAACTTTGCAGCGCAGCATGGACATTCAACAACGAGAGAATCTCACAATGCAGGAGAGTAAGCTGGAGAAGAGGGACCAAATCTGTCAACTGGAGGATGAAGTGGAAGTAGTACATCAACAAATTGAGCAGCTGAAACTCACGCTGAAGGATATCAGTAAGAACAATGAGGAGGAATCCACTGTCCAGGACTTATAAAAGAACACCAAAGTAGTCCTAATTGAGCTGGACCTGAACATTCCATCGCCTCTGGACTTTTAGTCTTTTCTATTCTCTCTTGATTTTCAAATGACAAAATGTAAATGCAAAATTTTGTTACTTCAATTTTGTAGAATCTACAATGATAAGAGATCTATGAATGGAAATTTTTGTATGCACTACAAAGAACACTTGTATAGTAGGTATGCAAACCAGATGATGTATCACCAGTCCTTAGAAGGCTGGAAATCACTATGTAAAATCCCAGTTTTGTTTGCGAACAGGTGCGCCATATTTAAATAAAAAATCTACTCATTCTGGTTAAAAAAGGAAAGATATAATAGTTCAAATTAAGTTAAATTCAACTATCTATTTTGAAATAGAATATGTAATGAAAGTGACACACATTAATGAAAATGCAAAATGTTAAATTGTTCATCTTATTTTATAACCAATTACAAAGTAAAAAAAATAATTATTTAATTTTAAATTTCATAATGTTTTATAGACAAAATCATACTGAGGGATTCTTCAATTCAATTATTAACTAATCTTAATTCATTAGATAAAATCATATTTAAGAATGATTTAAGGGTTATTAAACTTAATTATTAACAAATCTCAATCCACTGGATGATATCATATTTAAGGGTTGTTAGGCTAAACTCTTAACCAATCTCAATCCAGTAGATAAGATCATTTTTAAAAGTTGTTAAAATCAATTATTAACGAGTCTCACATTAACCTTATAAATTTACATTAGCGCATGTAATTTGATTTCATTCACTAAACTATTTATTTCTTATTTTATCTTCGAAGCTTTTTGAGCATTGAAGGGTTAGTCTCCGAGCTTTGCTTATTCACAAGTACTTATCTCTATTCTAATATAGATTAATGTACTCTAAAAACATCGGAAATCTCATATGCATTGGGGACACTCTAAAATTGAACTAAATTATAATAATGTAAATAGATATGAGGATCTAAAAATAAGCCAATCTTTCAGATTACTCCACCAATTTAAAAAAATTAACGTTATTATCGTAAAAATATCCATCCTAATGAATAAAGTCAAGTTATACATTTGATTAAAGGCAAATTCGCATTTGTAAGATAAAAGTGAGAAATTCAATTAATTTTTAAAGATTACCCCAATTAGTAAATCAAAACGACTAGCAATTAGTAGATCAAAACAACTAGAAACCTAAATAAACCTAAATAAAGTACACATTTTTTTTGGCATTATTAATTTTAAATTGTAAACAAAATAATAATTATTTTTTTTTAAGAAATTATTTAATTTTGGCATTATTAATTTTAAATTGTAAACAAAATAATTATTATTTTTTTAAAGAAATTATTTAAATTTTAACTAGGAGTTGTTTTATTTTTCTTATACTATTATAAATCCAATCTAATAAGAATTATGAAAGATAAAAAAGTACCAAACAAAATTAACCAATAAAAATTAAGAAAGATAAAAAATACCCAACAAAGTTATATGAAGTGTTTAAGAGATCACTGTGAAAATATATATGTTTATTTTGTTATAAAATTTATAATTTATTTATTTATTTATTATTATTATTATTATTATTTTCAATTATTTTTATGAACTTCAACATTTTCAATTTAATTTATTAATATTATAAATATGATACATCTATCTTGATTGTGGATGTACATCATTATTCTTGATGCAAAAAATGCTTATATGGTTTTCATTTATAATTCATTGCATATTTAAGTTCAAAATTTCTTCAAATATCAAATAAATATTCAAACATATAAATTTTATACAACATATAAGGTGGGTTATGTATGCAATTACACTACTACAACTACTACTAATATTATTGAAGTGTAATCAATACTCTAAAATTTGGTCGTTTTATACGAAAACACCCAATACATAAAATTAGATAATAAAATAGCATAAACAAACGTTTAGAGAAACATAAGGTATTACCGATGAGCATAATCATAATATAAAATAGTAGTGGTCATTAATCTAGCATTAATGACTATTTCAAGCCCCCCCCCCCCGCCCCAACCACTAATAGGTGGCTCATCCTTCACCATGATCAACTTGCAACCAATATTGGCTAGGCTCAGAGGCTTGGCTTCTTTGGAAATGGTCGATACTAGTGTCGAAAATGAGAAGGAGACCAAGTGTGTTTGCATTCCCATTTTTCACAAACTTGTAGGTCATCCTTGTGGTGAAACTTACCATTGACATGCTTTGAACATGTTAACTAAGCCACTAAAGTCTTAAATGACTCCCTTCTCATGTTTTTGGGGGCCACCCCAAAACTCTAATAACTATTGTATATGGGCTATCTTTATTAGAATATTTACACCAGTAGTAAGTTTAAAAAAAAAATCAATCATTTTTTAACTTAAAAATCTTTCCACAAGATATTTATCATCTTACACAAAAGCAATCTTGTCACATCAAATTAATTTGTCTTAAAATTATTGAGATAAACATCATTTATCCCTCTTGTGATATTTTTAACTAAATAGAAGTACTCATATAGAGTCACAATCGAAGTAGGAGCTCATTATGAAACCACTAATTTCATCCTAGGTTGTCACATTGTAAAAAAGTTTTGCACTTTAAAATATTTTATATCTCTTGGAGCTTGATAGATCTAGAGTTAAGCTTGATCTAGATTAGTATAGTAATAACTCTATAACATTGTGATAAAATTAAGGGAATAATTGTGTAATTGCAGGGAAGTCACAATGTCAAATCCAACAATGTACTCACTTTAAAAAATTATTAGGAAGGAAAAAAATGAAGACCCCAACAACAACATTACAATATGGTTTACCAAATCTATAAACCCTAACCTATATAATGTAGATACTCAGTTTAACAAGCCCATTAAAAGGGGTAGACCAATGAAAGCCAAGCCAAATCCCATCAAACTCACCAAAGCAAAAAGAGAATCCAAAGAGGCGACTCTAACATATGATAAATATTTTCATGCCAACATAAAATCTACGGTGGAGGAAATGGAATAGAGAGTTTGAGAGAAAAGAGGAATCACCACATCCAAAGACATTCATGCAAAAATTGTCTCTTGGATTCTAGATATATTGTTTTCAATGAGCCATGATACAAAATATTTTAGGAAAATTAACTTTTATCGGCACATCAAATCCACTGTAGCTCAAGTGTTCGAGGAATGAGTCTCTAGGCACATAAAAACCTTTCTAAGCACTTGATCAAGGAGATAAACATATAACAAGTCCTAAACAAAAAGTGTGACGCCCTTTTAGGAAGAGGTGGAAAATAAGACAGTATTGGGAACATTACCATAACTTTCACTTGCCATCAAATTTTTATTAGACATGTGGAATTGTAGACAATAAATATCAAAGTATTACAGACCAAATTCTAGATTCAGAAGGGCTCAAATTAAGTAACTTACAAGTGACATAAGTTTTGATTAGAAGATCCATTTTTTTCAGGTGACTAAAAGTTATGATAAGGAGGAATATTATTACTATTATTATTTTCCCACATGCCTCCAAAGAAAGATCCAAAAAATATCGCACCAATTAAATATCCCAAGGGCTTATCCATGACTCATTAAGAAATAGAAGATGTCAACTATTAGGTAACCAAGTTGGAAAGTCAGTTGTCATAGTTGCAAGAATCAATTAAAAGAGATATCAAACAAAAAAATGGAGGAAAATAAGGAAGAAATGGATAAGAATATGAAAAAAATGGAACAAAATATTATATAAGTCCTAACTAGGAGGCTCATTAAAATTGGTAATGTGTTTGAAGAACTTATAAAGATAAAGGTAATATTCAAGTTGAACAACTTGCCAATAATAATATTTTTTAAAATAGTTTTGACTCTAATTGTGGAGCTACTCCTCGATGGTTTCCTAAAGGAGTGAACTTTCCCAAGGTTAAATTAAAGAAGTTTGATGGAATAAAGGTATTTACCTAGGTGCACCAAATAGAGCAATATTTTGAATTGCATAGTATTATGGATGATAGGAAAATGATTCATATAGTAACTTTGAACTTTGAAATAAAACCCTATCAATGGTATCAATGGGTAGTTAAAAGGGAGCCCCATTCTTATTAATTATACTTGGGGTTTATTTAGAATACACTTAAAAGCGTAATATGACAAAGCTTGGGAACAAGAATATTTTAGTCACTTGACAAGAATTAAGCAATTTAGTGATACTAAAGACTATAATTCAAAATTTTAGATCTTGGCCAAAAAAGGGTGGATAATATTATTGACTAAAATTTATTGTAATCTTACATGTGGGGGGGGGGGTTAAAAGAAGACATTGAATGTAAGATTTTCATTAAAAAGTTATAAAATGTTAGGAAAGCTATGCAATTTTCTCATCATGTTCAATTTAAGAATAAGGACACACACGTGTACCATGGGAGCATACACAAGAAGAAAATATAGTTTTGGGTTTCACATGAAAACCCTACTTCAACTTACTAGATTATAATAGAAGGAAATTGAGGAAAGAAGAGAAAAAGGACTACGCTTTCTTGGTAACAAAAAAATGGTCAAAAGGGCATAAATGTCAAGAAACAATTTTTTTCACCTTGGAAAATAATGATGAAGATGAAATGGATGCATCTATACAAAGAAGTGAGTAAGAAGTTGTCAACTTAAAAGAGAAAGAAATATAGATGGAAATTGCATATAATATGGATTTAAACAAGTGTGATATATCTATTCATGCATTGAAATATTTGTTAGCTCCTTAAACCCTAAATATTTTTTGTTACATTGAAGCAAATGGTCATAGTGCTTATTGACTTAGGTAGTACCCTCATTAATAAAATATTATAAGAGTGCCTCAATTATTTTGTATATCCAGTAACATATTTTCAAGTTTTAGATGCCAATGAAGGAGAATTGATTGTGTGGTAAAATGCCACAACATTAAAATGAGTACAAGATAATATAAATTGGAGTTGTAGATATTGCTTTAGGGATTCAATAGTTGATAACATTGGTTATAATCTATACAACCTATAGTGAATTATTCATGAGATTTGAATTGGAAGGATTTTAATATGAGCTCAAAGGGTTAAAATCCAGACGTTGTCAAGTCGTCAACTTTCATAGAATGGAAAAACTCGTAAAAAAAGGTAACAATGGAGTTATGGTTAAATTGTACTATATTTAAGTTAAGAAAGAAGATCAAAATATTCTCAAGGAATTAAAATGAACGTTGGAAAATAACTCTAGGGTCTTCCAAGAAATTCCCAAAGGTCTACCTCCATCTAGAGATCATGAACATCAAATTGAATTAACAAGTGGAAGAACTCCTCATAATCCCATTTTTGTGGTCAATGATAGACTCACAAAATATGCATAGTTTAGTGGAATTAAAAGTACATATACAACAAGCCAAGTACCAAAAATTTTCATAAAGGAAATTCATAGACTTCATGGTCTTCCTAAGGTAATATTAAGTGATAGAGATCCAAAATTCATAGGTAATTTTTGGGAAAAATTATGGAAGATGATCATAACAACAATATTAATGAGTTCAATATATCATCCACAAACAAATGGTAAAACAAAAATAATAAAAAAATGTTTATAAGGTTATCTATGATGTTATTCTTCATATAAGAAATCTCAATTGATGAAGTGGATTCATCTGGTAGAATGATGGTATAATGCTACCTATCATACATCTACTAAAATGACCCCATTTGAGGCTCTTTATGGATATCTATCTCCCATTATCTCAATATTTTTACAAGATAAGTCCAAACTACAATAAATAGACTAAAAAATGGAGAATACTAAATAAACTTTAACTTTTCCCAAGGAAAAACTTCAATTAGTGCAAAATAGGATGAAGCAACAAATATAATAACTTCAAAATGAAATACCATTTGAGAAGGGTGACTGGTCTTTTTGAGATTACAACCTTATAATCAATCTATGCTCAAGCAAAAGAAGATAAAAAGTTAGCCCAAAATTTTTATGAGCCCTACAAGACTATTCATAGGTTTGGACAAATGGTGCATGTGTTATATTTTCTTTCTTTCTCATTCATAAGTTTTTCATGTATCTTGCCTAAAAAAGGTTATGGGGCTAGCTATACCAATGGAAATAGAACTTACATAATTAGATGAAGAAGGAAAGTTGATTCTTGAGCTAGAAAAAGTTATGGATCAACATTCTCTATCTCTTCAAAATATAACCATTATGGAGTATCTAATCGAGTGGAAGAACATGCCTCTAGAAGAAGCTACTTCGGAAAATGAGTAGTTCACAGAAAACACCCTCAACTACAAGCATTGAGGGAAATGTTTTTTTTTAAATAAGGGGTAAATGTTATGGCCTTTGTATTAAGAACTTAATAAGAATTCATTATTAGTTTAATTGTTATATTAGGAGGTTGGCTAGAACCTTTTATAGTTCCATTTTATTATATTTTTACCCCTTGTCTCTAGTATATCTACTAAGGAGACCTAGTCTCAGGATAATCAAATATTTCCTTGTACATTATATTCATTGTAAAATGAGGTTTCCCCTCTAAGAGGATTTTAACTATTGATTTCTTATCATTTTTAAGATGCAAGGTTTATACAAAATCTTATGACTAATGATCAATTTAGAAAACCCATAAGAAGGAGTAGACTCAGGCAAGCCAAACCAACTCCATCAAACTCACTGAAAGAGAAAGAGGAGCCAAGGATGAAACTTTAAGATCTTATAAAAGTTTTCATGCCAAGATAAGATCTCAAGTGGAGGATGTGGAACAAATGTTCTAAGATGAAAGAGGCATCACCTCATCCAAAGACATTGTTTGTAAAAATTATGACTTAAATACTAGATACAAAGTTTTATAAGAATTTTGATTTGAAATTTTTAGGAAAATTAACTTTTATAGGCACATTGAATCTCAATTAGTCAAACAAATTTCCAAACACATGAAAACCTTAACTAAGCATCTAGTGAAAGAGATAAGCATACCCTAAGTCCTAGACAAAAAAATACAAGATCCTAATCAAACTTATAACAATAGATAGACAATTATTAAAAACTAGAAAATCTAGTTGACTCCATCTAAATACCTATTCATGTTATTTCCAATACTAAAAAAATAGAATTAAATTCTATCCCATAAACTTTTGGTTCCATATTAATTCACCCCTAATGTTACTATGCTATAGTAACCTTACTAAGCTCAATTTATCTAGTGTTTTTTATTTGCAATTTTACATAGAATCAAGTTCAACATGACTTATAAAAAAAACAATGCTCCTCATCTTAACAATAAGAACATCAACTGACTTATAAAAAAAACAATGATCCTCATGTTAACAATAAGAACAACGGCTGACTTATAAAAAAAACAATGCTCCTCATGTTAACAATAAGAACTATGAACCATAGTAGTTTTGGTTTGCCAAGTGATAAGTTGCAGTGGATCCAAATATAATTTATTTTTTTGGTATATTCTTAAAAAAAAAACAACTTATAGAAGAAAAAACTAGTATTATACCTCAACACAAACTAGGACAAATAAAAATGAAATTGTATAGGGAAAAAAAATAAAACGTCTAAAACATGTTTTCAACGTCTAATAAGAACCGTGAAAATTTATTTATATGATCAAACCTTAAATTCATTTGTTTTCCATTAGAAAACCTTGGAAAACAAAGTATTTTTGGTAATTTGCACTCAACCACATGGTGAAGGTATCCTCCTCCATATTCTAGCTGGCATGCATAAGAAACTTTTTGTGAAAGTTAATGAAAAAATAAAAATGTGGAAGATATTTTCTTATATGATACAAGTCACAAATAATTATGCTATAAATATTAAGAAAATTTATCACGTAACAATTTCAAGTTTTTATAAACTTAGGTAACACTCACCACTTTGTCCAATGATTTTTTCTGTGCAGTGGCTTATCACTGAACAATAAAGTAGAGCATGGCAATTTATTTTTTCCATCTCCCTAGAAACAAAGAAAATAGCAATGGCGTGAATCAATAAAGAGAAATACAAGATTAACCCATCAAAAAGATGAATCACATGGCATGAAAGCCATGGATGCTATATATATATATATATATATATATATATATATATATATATATATATAGGTATAAATTGATATTTATAATTAAGTGTGAAATATATTGGAATTGGATTTGAGAAATTTTGATTTTAAAATAAATGAGTGTATCAGATTTGAGTTCTTCGTCTAATACATCATTCAATGGATACTGTGAATTTTTTTATTTTAGTTTTTAGTTTCAAATCAAAAAACAAGGTGCGCTGCAAAGAAGCAAGTCCTTGCCAGTGTCAAATACACTATATTGTGATTTTGGATACAACAGTAATCAACTACTAAATTTCCTTTATTAGAAAGACCGCAACATGGTTGATTAGGTTATCCTTCTGTCAATGACTATCTCTGATCTAGTAGCTAAGCTAAGTTGCCCAACCAAGTAGCTTAACCGAGCAACCAAGCCCAAGTAGCGTAACTGAGCAACCGAGCAATGACTGTCTTCCTGCATCTCATGTTGTCCTTTGCTACACCATTCATGTGGCTCTTAGTTCCTACCTATCCTGCACTTTAAATCAAATATATTATGAGCTTTTGCTATTGCCATTATCCATAGCACTATTATTCTCTTCGAAGCTGTAGTTGCAAACTATCTATTGCAGGAGCTTTTATTTGACAAGTCTGTAAAGGTTCGTTCTTTCTTGCTAATGATAGATGAGCTCTATAGAGTCCAAAGTAGTTGTTCTTTTACTACAGGAGCATGGCAGATGAGCTCTCCAAAGGAATCCTTTTTTTAGAAGAGAAATTGATGAGAGTGATTGCTAAGCGTATATGAGAGGGATTGCTAAGTATAACTAAAACAGTTGAGGAAGGTTCACTCTCAGAAAAGGTTCCATCCTTTTATTGATTATTTACAGAAATGAGGGTGTAAAATTTTTGCATTAAGACAGAAGTTAATGCTTATTTGGAGCAATGAGGCTAAAAATTCTAGGACAAATAAAGAGGTTGCGATATTTTTTGACGCTGGAAAGCATATCTCTTTTGTTGTTTTTAGAAGCAGGGAGATTAGCCCTCTTGGAGTGCAGGATTGGCAGGTTCTTCTCCATGTATATTTAAAAAATATATGCTTTCTCAGCTTTTTTCTCTTCGAAAGAAGTATTCAGAAACTATAAGAAAGATTAAACCATAGGTCTTCAAAACAACTTTAATATGATCCATTTTTTAGAAGAATAGACCGCACATTAGAAGGACTTGCAAGGAATTGCTGCAAAAATATGATAGGCTAGAATCCACCTTGATGTCTACGAACTTATAGAAGTCTAGCATAAGAACCTAGAATGAGTACTGTGGTCAAGGGATTAAATAATTTTTCGTTCATGTCTACATTCTACACACAAAATAGGCTGCCTTAAGTATCTTTGCTCCTATGGAAGAGATACTTAAAGATCTCCTTTGTCTGTGTTGAAGATAATGGAGAATATCCTAGAATAGGTTGAATTGGTTCACGTAACCTCAGGATAGAAATTAGTTTCTATTTCTTATGATGTTGTTCTAACTTCCCTAAAACCATGTTTTCTATTTAATGTGAAATGTGCATGAACAATGTAGAGCATTCTGCAGAGCCAGCCTCTCCTGGTTTAGACTCTCTTTCGTAGAGCTGACTAGTGGTTTTTATTCTTTTAATACAAACATTGCCATTTCTATCATGGTATATGTTAGTGTCAGTCTTTGAAACCTTCCACTAGTGAAAGTGGTCTCAGAGTGTCAAAGTCAATTTTGTCATTTCAGTGAGTTTTCAAGTAAAATTTGGTCACTAGGTATTAGGTTTAGTGTTTGTTTTCACTCCTTCCAAAGATTTCCAAATGTCGGTCCATGTCACCATTCAGCTGAGTGTACCATCATTCAAAGAGTGGTCATCATCATTTCAGGTTCCAATGGGTCATTTTACACCTTGTTCGTGCTTCAGTTGTACTTGGGTAAGGCTTATTTCCCTCTCCTAGGGTTTTGAAGGCAATTTCTCTTGGATGATCAAATCATCAACAAAACTTGTATCCTGATGTTCATACACCTTCCCCTATCCTTAATGTACCTTATTAAACACTTCCCATCACTGATATCCCTCAAAGTCCTCATTTTCCCACAAACCCTAGTTTTTTGCTACAATTTGACAATTTTCTAGGCTAGGTTTGTGTTTTTCCCTTTGAACCCCTTCCTCTCACTCAACATTTGAAATTCCACTTTCCCCTGTTTCCTAAAATCCCTCCCTACTTCCCAAAAATTTCTCAAGAATTTAAAAGCCCCTTATCCCCTTCATTTCACTTCATTTCGACAAATCCCCTGTTCCACACATCGGGATAGGTTTTACTCAAATGATGTTTCTAAGAAAGAAAAAATGAATTTGGAAAAAATGAGAGAGTTTTTTGTCCATAATAGGCCAAGAAAAAGAAACATCCTTCACTTTTTACACAGGTGTCATGGTTTTAGAGAAATGTCAAAAATATAGTTGCCTCAGGAGAGTTGTTGCACCTCTGGAGTGACCTTAGGAAAATCAAGATTTATCCTATCTTGGTTGGCCAAATGACTTTCTTGATGAGTTAAATGATAACAAGACACAAAGATATTTCCAATGAGTTATCATGAGCTCTATTTGGATTTGAGGAAGACCTTCAAAAGTCGACTGCAACAACACTCTGCATTTAGGCAGCCTCATTTTGCACATTTTGACCAGTCTTGGGATATTTGACTTTTGATAGGGAAAATGAACTCAAAATTGAGAAATTCAAGATGTTTTGGAAAGTAGACTCAATAATAATTCCAACGCGCTATCCTACACCTAATTTGGACATAGGGAAGGCCTCCAAAACAGGGTCTGAAAGTAGCACTGTGCATTAATTTTTTCAACACAAGTTTTTCCAATAGGTGGCGCTGCGCTTTTGATGGGGACCTCCTTTTGCAAAATGGTTTGCATTTTTGGAATCAACATGGAAAAATATGAAAGCTCAGAAATGGCGAGGAAATTTGGACAAGTTTTAGGTCTCCAAAAGGGAAAAAAACACCCAAAAAGTGCCCTCTCTGCCACTTTTTTGCCACATAGGAAGCAGTCTTGGGAGAATCAATTTTTGGAAGGTCAAATGGGCTCCAAATTCAAAAATTTGAGTTGTTCCAAAAAGTAGACTTGACAATATTTCCAATGAGCTATCCTACACTTGATTTGGACTCCAGGAAGGCTTCCAAAATTTTCCTAGAAAAAGTGTTGCGCATTAAAATTTTGGCGCTGCGCATTAGATTGATTTTGCCAATTTTCCCTGATTTTCCAGATTTTTCCTAGTTTTCTTGGGAGATCACTTTTTCCTTATTTCTTGGTAAATGTAAGCATGGTAAATGATGAATTCGATGTAATATGGTTGAAAATAACTTCATAGGGTAGATACATCAAATTCCAAGTGGTTTTGAGCTGTAATGAATTGGTTTCCTTGGTTTTAGAGGCAAGCTATTCCACTGCCTATATCCCTGTTCTTAGTTTAGATATGGTTGAAACCACCCATTTTCTCATGGATTCGACCCTGATAGCTAACTTGAGTAATTTCCTTGCCTATATCATGTACTTTTTGATTCATTTGTAAAGGTTGGAGCTTGGCAGAAGTGTTGGACTCATTGAACATTTTGTATCAGCAGTTTGGCAAGGAATAAAACTAGGTTTCACAGCTATTTTTGTGGGATTCTTGTGATAGTGAGTTTATGTATTGTTTTTTCTTTGTAATGAGTTTTTTTTTTTTTATGTTATATATGTATCCACATCTCTCTCTCTCTTCTAAACTAAATGAATCAAGGTGAATAGACAAATTACACTAAATTTACAGTGCTTTGTCTTGGGAATGCATTTGGTTTTCAATGTTTTCACTGTTTGAAGAGGATTCATAGTTTCTTATGCCCTCCTCAACTCCTCATCTGTCTTACTCTACCATCTCAATCAATTTCTAGTATATAAACTCTTGTCTACCTTGCCCCACAAGACATGAATGTATCCCTGAGTTGATTTCCCGGACCCAATCTTCCATCTCCAATTGATCCAGCAACCAAAACCTAAAATCAAACTAGAAACCCTAATCTACTATACCTAGCCTAAAATCAGCATTCATTTTAGTCATCTCAAGCCCTAGTTGCCAATATTCTAATTGAGACTGACAAGGAGAGAGCCCTCTCCCAACCTGGTAGGGCTAGCTACCAGGTTAAGCGTGGTTTGATGTTACCCTAGACTTGCCTTCCTTTAGCCTGAGGTAGATTTAGGCACTAACAGTATCAGAGCGTCAGGGATGAGGAACCTATACGCTGGCTGCTGGGTGGTTCTTTGAACTGAGATCATCGCAGTTGTAAGGTGGATAACTGCGATGATTTCGAAATCATCGTTGCTTATAAGTGTACCTCTGTGACGAGGTCACTATAGCACCTTCATGAATATTTTATTATTTTTCATCACAGGAAAGACATGTACAGCTACGAGGACGTCACATAAAATAAAGGCAATTCTGCGATGATCGTGGAGGCCAACAACAAGGCTATGGATGCGAGGGGAAGCTAAGAACAGGGCTGAAGCTGTCAGAGAAGCTGTGTGAAGAAGCCAATAACAAGGCTGGAGTTGACAATAGAAGGTTGTCTGGAGGCTGAGAAGAAAGCCACGGTGATCTGTGAATGTGCTGCGAGATCATACAACATTGAAAAATAGTGATCTATCTCTGTCACAGATCTCGGCTAAATTTAACATCTTTTACCCGTCGATTTTTTTTTTCTTTTCTAAATCACCAAGATGAATAACAATATATTTGAAGCATGCATGAATGAGAATAAGAAGCTTGATGGTTCCAATTATGCAAATTGGAGGTTCAAGATGCAGACTCTGCTAGAAGCACAGAGTGCTTGGACAATTGTGAATGGGGATGAGCCGAGGCCCGCGGCTGGATCAACATCGGTCCTAGATTGGGAGAAATGAGAAATTAGAGCAAGGACAATGTTAAAGATGTTAGTGAAAGACTACATTATACCGCACATCAGAGAGGGTAAGTTAGCTAATGAGATCTGGGGAATTCTGAAGGAATTGTACGAGATCAGGAATTCAAATCGTCTTCTATTCCTCAAGAGTAAGATCCTATCCATGAAGATGAAGGAGAATGAAACAATTGCTTCATTCGTAGCAAGGATTAAGGATCTGAAAACCAAATTATCAGATATTGGTCATACAATGGACAATACAGATCTTGTAACCATTACAATGAATGGTGTCACTGATGATTATCAATTGTTCATTAATGGGATAAATGCTAGAGAAAAGATCCTGCATTTTGAAGAGCTGACAGGTATACTGATGCAGGAACAAGAGAGGAGATTGACTTTGAAGCCATAGAGTGCCAATCTTGCATTGATGGTGAAGAAAAACTTCTACAAAGGGAAAGCGAGTCCACAATAGCAAAAACGGAGCAAACTCACATAAAAGGCCAAATCTAACTCAAGGTATGCATCCAAATAAAAACTACTCTGAAAATAAATGTTTTTATTGCGGAAAATTGGGTCATATTGCTAGGGAGTGTAGGAAAAAGAAATATCATGAAGAACAGCAGATGCCGAAAAGACATGCAAGTCATCTCGCGAATGGTGATCATGTGTAGAATTTAAGATTGTTCATGGTAGATCGTGATGTAAATGTTGATGCAGACATCTGGTATGTAGATTAGGAGTGTCAACACACATGATAGGGAATAAGCACTGGCTGGAGGATTTTAAAGAAATCAATGAAGGCTCACATATTTACCTAGGTGATGATAGAAGTCATCAAATCAAAGGATGTGGGATAGTTTCTATTATTCTACCTGATGGTAATATCAAACAAATTTATAATGTAATGTATATGCCTGGTATAACAAAGAACTTGATTTTTGTATCTATGATTACACATCAAGATTTGAAAGCTGAATTTTTAAAATCTAACTGTTACATTAAAGATCTACTAGATGGCATGAAGACAATTGCTATAGGAATCCAAATAGGAGGACTGTACAAGTTGGATGTGAGACCTGCACCAGTTCGAGCATTGACAACAGCGAGCCTGACTACAGAAGAGCTTTGGCATCAGAGATTTGGCCACATCAATTACAATGATTTGCTGTTATTACAAAGGAAGGAAATGGTAAGAGATCTTCCTATGCTAAAACAAGTACATAATGATTGTGATACCTATACTTTAGGAAAAATGCATAGAGAAGAATTCTCTGATAGAGTAGAAAAGAAACAAAGGGATATATTGGAGTTAGTGCACACAGACCTTTGTGGTCCCATGCAGACAAAATCTTTAGGAGGTGCACTGTATTTCCTATTGTTTATTGATGACTGTACGAAGTTTTCTTGGGTGTATTTCTTAAGTAAGAAGAGTCATACATTCGAATACCTTAAGCAGTTTAAAAATATGATTGAAAGACAAACATGGAAACAAATAAAAATTCTCCGTTCTGATTAAGGGGGAGAATACAGGAAATATGAGCTTATCAGATATTGTGAAGATCATGGAATTTTGCAGCAGTGTACAGTACCCCATACTCCACATCAGAATGGAGTAACAGAAAGGAAAACCAGAACACTGGTGGAATGTGCCAGAAGTATGTTAAAAGGTAAGAATCTTTCGAATGGTTTTTGGGTTGAAGCAGTGATTACTGCAGTTTATTTAAAAAATAGGAGTCCTATAAGAAGTCTTGAGTCTAAAACTCCTTTTGAGGAACTATATGGATATAATCCTGCAGTAAAAAAATTAAGAATATTTGGATGTAAAGCATTTGCCCACATACCAAAGGAAGATAGAAGAAAATTAGACTCAAAAGCCATCATATGTATTTTTATAGGGTACTTTTCATCATATAAAGCATACATATTATTTAATCCCTCTACTCACAAGATTTTGTTAGTAGAGATGTTAAATTCCATGAGCAAGATAATGAAGAACCTGATGAGCACTATGATGGATGGGACATCCCGTACTTTGAGGAAGAAGAAGAAGAGAACAATTAGGGTCAACAACAGACAAAGGTAGAGGATGAAAAACAGCAACAACAACAACAACAACATTAGCAACAACAGGAAGGAATACATGATGATCAAATAAGGTTTGAAACCACTACCCCACCACTCAGGAGATCAGGTAGGAAAGCTCAAATGCTTGCAAGATACAGGGAAAATGATTTTATAACTAGTATGATGAATGTGGTTGAACCATATAGTTATAAAGAAGCAAATGAAAGTAGTGAATGGAAAACAACCATGGAATAGGAATATGATTCAATAATCAGAAATAACACTTGGGAATTGGTTGAACTTCCTAGAGGGAAACAAACCATAGGTTGTAACTGGTTATATAAACCGAAAATTAATGCAGATGGAACTATAGAAAAACTAAAATCTAGGCTGGTTGCAAAGGGGTACTCACAAAAAGAAGGGATAGACTATGAAGAAAACTTCGCCCCTGTAGCTAAATTGAACACTATCAGAATGTTAATTGCTTTAGCTACTAAGAAACATTGGATGATGCACCAACTAGATATAAAGTATGCATTTTTTAATGGAGAACTAAAAGAAGAGGTTTATCTAGAGCAACCAGAAGGGTTTGTCCAAAAAGGAAAAGAACATTTAGTCTGTAGATTGAAGAAAACACTTTATGGACTAAAACAAGCTCCCAAGTCATGGTATGAGAGAATTGATTAATTTTTTCTACAAGCTGGCTACAATAGAAGTAAGAATGACCCTAATCTTTACACCATGAAAGATGAACAAGGGTGCGTAGTGTTTATTTCATTATATGTAGATGATTTGATAATTACAGGTGATTCTACATATCTAATTGATGAAATCAAGCAACAAATGTCACAGATGTTTGAGATGAAGCACCTTGGTGAACTTAGATACTATTTAGGTCTTGAAATCTAGAGAGATTCAGGTCAAAAAATTTTGTCCCAAGAAAAGTATGTTAAAGGCCTGTTAGAAAAGTTTAGAATGGATCAGTGTAAGCTTGCACCGGTACCATCGCAGAAAAACATCAAATTGCAATGTGAAGATGGCTCAAAAGGAGTGGATGCAATACTTTATAGACAGCTAGTTGGGAGTCTAATATACCTAACCACCACTAGACCTGATTTGGCTTATGTAATTAGTGTGCTAAGCCAATTTATGTCTAAACCACTTGAAAGCCATTGGAATGCAGCGAAGAATGTTTTGAGGTATCTACAAGGTACTGTAGATTATGGAATTATTTACACTGACTCTTCTGATGTTAGATTGGAAAGATTTGCAGATTCAGATTGGGCAGGAAATGTAGATGATCGCAGATCTATAATAGGTTATGCATTCAGTCTTGGATTTGGGGTGATCACATGGAGCAGCAAGAAGCAAAACACAATCTCCTTGTCCTCAGCAGAAGCAGAGTATCAAGCCATGTGTGCAACAACGTGTGAGGCGGTTTGGTTGCGGAGACTTCTCCAGGATGTTGGGGAAGAAAAAACAGTCGCAACAACAATCAGATGTGACAATCAGAGTTCAATCAAGCTGGACAATACTCTGTTGTTTCAAAAAAACACTAAACATATTGATACTCAATTTCCCTTTGTCAGGGAGAAAGTGCAATCTAAAGAAATCCATTTGGAATATTGTAATACATGTGATAATGTTGCAGACATTTTCACTAAGCCTCTTGGAAAAGTTAAATTTCAAATGTTTAGGGAGATGTTAGGCATATAAGTGAACCCATTCTCCATTAAGGGGGAGTGTTGAAGATAATGGAGAATATCCTAGAATAGGTAGAATTGGTTCACGTAACCTCAGGATAGGAATTAGTTTCTATTTCTTAGGATGATGTTCTAACTTCCCTAAAACCATGTTTTCTATTTAATGTGTAATGTGCATGAACAATGTAGAGTGTTCTATAGAGCCAGACTCTCCTGGTTCAGACTCTCTTTCATAGAGCTAACCAGTGGGTTTTATTCTTTTAATACAAACATTGCCATTTTTGTCACTTTGCTATCATGGAAGAGGCCCCACCTCCTTACCTTGAGGAAAATATGCACCAATATATATTATATTGGGAGCTATTTCAATATCTTTCTCTGTCAAATCATGAGCTTCGCCTTCTTATTCTGACTGTATTCTCTCTCTTCCATCCAAAAAATATTTCTCTACAGTCAAGCGAGGGATCCTTCGTTACCAATAGGAGTCACTTTCAATGTCCAAACGAGGAGTGATTATGCTCCATAGTAGTGAAATAGTAACCATGTGTAACTGATTCCTAGCTAGTCCCCGGGCTAGGTAACTAAGCATTGTATATGAAGTCACTTTAATGGAATAGGAGCAGTTTCTAGATTTCTAAAATAAAAAATTCAAGTGACAAGATTTCCAAAATCAAAAAATCAAGTGCCATGAATAACATTATGTTGTAAATCATTTCAAGTGCATTGTCGGAAGGATAAAATATCTCGAGCAATTGCTGCTGGGATTTTTCATCAAGCCAGTCCAATAAATGAATAAAGGTTGTGTCCCTCTACTAGCCGTGGTCTTAAGCCTTGCCTTGAGGACACCCATCCCTGTACTGATCAGCTAGTGGGCTTGCTCAGGGTGGAATTCAAGCTGGTTCATGGAGATTTGTTGTCAATCTAAGCAATTATGAAGAAGCCCAAAACAGAACTATGGTTTCTACTTCTCCAGCATGGATGCAGACCACCTTTGGCAACATATCTGCAAATCAGCTCTCGCAACATATCTCTGAGATTCGGTTGGCATAATTCGAAATGAAAAAACAAATGAAGATGGCAGATAGCATCTATGTGGTTATGATACTAGTGAAATCGGTAGCAGAACTTCTATTGCTATTATGGTCATGATACCATTTGAAGTTTCTATGTACCCATGAAGTATGAAGTGTGTCTGAGTACTTTGTCAGACAAGGTATGTTAAGTATAGTGGTTTCTTGGTCTATCAATCTTGGTTAGGCTCAAGTGGAGTATTTCAACAAGTTACAATTGGAGTTCAGTCAAGTAGGAAGTGGGAACAAGTAAGTCAAGTTGGATAGCTAGGAGCCCCACCGTAAAAAAAATAAAAAAATCAAAAGATCCCGAGCAATTGTTGCTAGGATTTTTCTTGAATTATCACCTGTGTTGCATAAGATTAGATTTGACAAGGTCTAATTGGAGGTTCTAAAGACGAAGTTGGAGGTTCAAGCTAGTGGGCTTGCTTAGGGTGGAATTCAAGCTGGTTCATGGAGATTTGTTTCAAGTTGATAAAAGAAGTTCCTGAATTACTAGTTCAAGAAAACCAAAATGAAAGAAAGAGACAACGAATCCATTATCCAATAAATATGAACTATGTTCAAATGCAGAGGATGTTCAAAATGAAAGAAAGAGACAATGAATCCATTATCCAATAAATATGAACTATGTTGAAATGCAGAGGATGTAGAACATGAGAGGAATCATATCAAATTTAAACATTAAAATATAACAAGGAAAAAAAAGAAAAATTAATTTTATTCTAGACGACTCTATAAGGCAAAAGCATACTAAATATTTGTTGAAAATTCTATTAACGATGATAAAAGGAAATTACGTTCCAAGCTCTGAAAGCTATATGGGAAAATAGATAAAAAAGCCAATCCACAATTTCTCATTGAACATTTTATTATAACTGTTAAGTTGCATGTTACAAAAACTGAGAGTTAGTAGAACTGTTAACCTGCATATCACAAAATTTAAGATTTACAGAGTAATTGAAGGTATTAGATCTACTTGATATCGAGAATGATGTTGTCCATCGAAATTGTGAAGGTTCCCTTTAGTGAAAATGCACATAACATGAAGATAGTTGCAGAGATGTTTTGTTTATATTCTGCGAAGGGTATGTTAGCCTTGAGGTGCAGTGCTGCTAGTTTGAAGATTAGAGGAAGAAGATGGTCTGCTTTGTTGTCCTGGAAAGGACCCCACACGGGCCATCATTCCACTCTCCCCGCTCTTCCACTTACATTCTATCCCTCTCATATCTTAACTCTACCCTCACTTCATAGCAAAACCCTCTTCCTCCTTAACCTTAACTAAATTAACCCCCGAAGAGCTTACTTTTCCATCCATATGCACCCTTCGCACATTTCTAGAGGACATCCCGTACCTCCGTATTCCTTCCGTTGTCGATCTTCCCCCTCGCCGATCTGATGGCCCACATTTCACCCAATAACCCCCTAAGATCTTACCTTTCCATCCATATGCGCCCTTTGCACATTTCTAGAGGGCATCCCGTACCTCCGTATTCCTTCCGCTATCGATCTTCCCCCTCGCCGATCTGATGGCCCACATTTCATCCAATCGATGAAACATGCTTGATCGATCTCTGTTGTTAGATCATTCCCGCTAGATCTAATGGTTGTTGCTCATATCACGCGGGTAACTAGCGAGAGGAATGCCCACCTGATAAAGGTATTTTTTCTCACTCCTCCGCCGCTACGTGTCATCCGTTGAGTGGAATCGGATGGGCTCTGACACTTACCACTAATCGCTCGATGCCCGTCCGATGGAAATTGCTCCTGCCTTAGAAAACCGCCCTCGATCGTTATTCGTTGAGCACTTCTTCCGCACGACTACCATCAGATTTTTCCACCCAAGATCTAACGGCTCGGACTTAACCCACTCCCGCCATGACTGCAAGCCTCATGCAATCGATCTCCTTCGTCCATTTCTCCCGATCCAGCGGCCCTCGTCCATGACTGCTTCCGCTTGTCCTTAGCCACCCCACCATTACTCTGTCCATCCGATGTTATTCATCCAACAACTACCCGCTTGTCCTCCACCATCCTGCCATTACCCTGTTCTTTCTGATTTGCATGTCTAGCTGCCCATGCACCTCATATTCTACTTCCTGTCAGTTACCTGAGCAAGAAGATGGTTGACTCTGTCAGTATTGTGACAATTAGGCCGGTGAATTGAATTAAAAGAAATTATGGCCGAACGAGGAAGGACACAACACGATACAAGCAAACATAATTAAATCGTCATGGAGCCTCATTGGCAAAATCAAGCTAGCCACCTAACAGGGCAACGTTGTACCAGAAATAGTTACCGTTTTCGTGATGGAAGGAAAATTGTGTCCTTGTACGCAATCAGGCAGTTAAAGACAATGGGGATAGATTAAGACACCTCGAGCCCTAAAAAGCTCGAGAGCATTGTAAAGAGCTATAAATAGCTGAAAGTAAGATGTAATTAGGGTTCAACTTCTGGAGACTATAGAGACTTTGCTACTCAAGCTTCTCATCTTCATTCATCAGTAATACAAGCTTCTTTTGCTGTCATATGTTCAATATTCCAATTTCTCTTCTGTTCTAAGCTTGCACTTGAACAGGCCGTTCAGGTTTCTTTTGTGTCCAATGCCAGATAATTGTCATCTTATCTCTGCGTTGATGTATTAGATTTACAAGTTTCATTTACTTTCTGTAGCTGGCCATCATATGTTTATGTATGTATCTGCTGGTATGGTTAGTATTCTCCATTCATTCACCTAATCTACAAACTATTGAGCATTGGTGGTCTAAAGCCTTGTAGGCTAAGGGTGTTCATGCATGTCTTGAGTAATAATAGAGTCAAAGTGGTTATCTGGCTTGATCCAAACCATTATTTATTCCAATAGTTCAGAGAACAATATTAAAGATTATATGTTACCAGACATCTCCGAGTTGCAACCTAGGAGAGTTTCCTGGAGTGATAACATAATTGGCGTCGTTGCTGGGGACAGGAGATTGAAGCTCAACTTCCCTGGTAGAAGACACAGATCCAGCTTTGATGATAGACAAAGTCTGGACACTATTCTGGTTGTAATCATCTATCTGGCAACTCTACTGGAGGATGAAGCTTATGGCGACTCCACTCCATAGTTCTGGCTTAGTTTGGAAGGCATACTCGGAGAAATCCTCAGAAGTCACAAGCTGACCCAGTACCTGACCCTGAAAAGATCATCAAAGAAAGAAAGGCTTTCCAAAGAGGAGCATCAGGTTCAGGTAAACCTAAACAATGTTCTATAGATCTTCAAGAAAATCCTATAATAGAACAAATACATTTTGAGAGTATAGTATCTAATACTAGCAGTGAAGGAAAAATCTCAGAGATATATAAAGCTCCTGATTCTTTTGGTTCTCCTTTTGTTGTGAGCCCAAAGGGAGCCTCACCTCCTACCCATCATATTCCTCTAGTCTTATCAGTCACTTCTTAGCACTCTATCATTCAGACTTCCAGTACCCTTCTAGCCACCATAGCTATGGCAAGCCCACAAGCACCTACCAAAATGGAGAGAATTATAGCTGCTAGGTATGGACCTCTAGTACTGTCCGTTCCTTTGAATGCTATGCCTACTGGAGAATACCAGAAATACATGCCTAAGTTTACTAGGATAGAAGGGGTTATAGCTGAAGAACATCTTGAATCGTTCTATAGCTACGCTGATAATCTAGATATTAGTGAAGATGATGTATGGATGAGAGCATTTGTCCAAAGCCTAGATGGAGAGGCTAGGAAATGGTTCAGAGAATTGACCCCGAGGTCTATAACAGATATTGAAGCATCAGATGATGTATTCTTGAAGCATTGGGGGGATAAGAAAGATCTTCTTACTACCATACTGAATTTGGGAACCTGAAAAGGGAAAATGGCGAGTAACAATCTGATTTCAATAAAAGGTTTAACCGCATGTACAACATGATACCAGCTGAAGTGAAACCCACCCCTACCTCTTCTAAACTCACCTATGTCAATGTTTTTGATTCTGACTTCTATCTACTATTAAGGGAGAGAATATGTGCCACTTGGCTGAGATGCAAGATGCAGCCTTGGAGGTAGAATCCAACATCATGGATGTAGAGAAACTCAAGGGACATGTTGACCGAAGGAGACAGAGGGGTGAATCTTCGTCATCTTTAGATCCAAAGTTAAATAAGATGACCAAGATAATAGAATCATTAGCCTCTGAAATATCTAAGCTAAAGATGGAACATCATTCCGGGAAAGGAAGAGCTACTAATGCCTTTGCTTTTAACAATCTGAACCCATACAGAAGAGCTAATGAACAGTTGCAGGTTCCTCAAAGGAACAAAGATTCAAATGAAGACCAAAGGATGAAGACCCCCTTGGAAAATGTATTCAAGGATGAAGATCAATATAAGGAAGACAATGAGATTCATTGTCTGGAAGATAAGGGCAGCACCTCTTTTTTGACCCTAGCAGCATATGAAGAATCACTATTCGAAGACCAAAATAGCCAAGAGTGGGATGGTGGGGCTGTTCTACAAGCTGATGACCAACACATATACAATCTAAGGTCTAAGGTGAATACTACCCAGCAAACCCCTATTCAAAGGGCGACTATCCCTACAACACAACAAGCTAACAAGCAAAAACGACCAGCAGCTGATCCCATCATTCTCAAAGCTTCAGCTCCAGACGTAAGAGGCCCTAATAAGTTCCTTTCTCCTTTTAGTTTTGAATCAGAAATCCAAAAGCTGAAAATATATATACCTTTGATGGAACTAGTCAAGAATGAATCCTTTAAGAGACCCATCCTTGAGGCCCTTGAGCTTACAACCACACAGGGACCCAATGACTATGTGAATCTGCAAGATGAAAAACTGGTCGTTGTCCTCAGCCCAATGATTGAGCATTTTGATGACAATTCCCCATCGTTCTATGTCTCCTTGACTATTCATGACAAAATCCTTCACAATTGTCTATTGGACATAGGTTCCAACCATAATCTAATGCCTAACGTTGTCATGGACAAGTTGGGGCTGGACATAACTATGCCGTATCATAACTTGTTTTCTTTTGACTCTAGAAAGGTGAAATGTTTGGGGTTAATCAAAGACCTAGCCATCACCTTGTCTCAGCTGCCCATGAAGAGCATGATGATGGATATTGTGGTAGCAGATGTCCCCCCTAAGTTTGGCATGTTACTTTCCAAAGGATGGATTAAGAGGCTAGGAGGGACATTGCAGAACGACCTATCCTATGCCACTGTCCCGGTCTTTGGAGGTGAAAGTAGAAGATTGTACAGAGAGGCTCAGTTAGATTATATCATCAGCGATGAAAGGAATCTTGCTAATCATCCCATCTATGTTGTTGATGCTGATTTTGGGGCATGTATCCTCCAAGTGGAAGAATCCCAGTTGGCTTCCATGTAGCTTAGAAAGCCGGTTTGCCATATCACAAAGGAAGGAAGTCCACTGATCCATACTTAAACATGAACGCAACAAATTACAGAGATAACCATAAACACAGATATGCAGCGGAAATAATACTTCATTTCATTAATGTAAAATACTGAAATATGCTTACAAACAGTAATGAAAATAAACTAGCTAGGGCGATGGTAGCTTATCTCTAAGAAGAGATGTGGTGGCTACATGCCTCTGAACTGTTCTGAACTATGTTACATTGAGGCTCGAAGGCCTATTTATTGTTGAGAAACAATGGAAAACCCTTCACATCCCGAAACCTAACCCTAGAAGATGAAACGCCAAATTGTGGACCCCGTTTGGGTAAATTGGTACATCAATTTCCCGGGGTCGTAACTTTGGCATACGATCTCCGTTTGACGCGTACGATAGCTCGTTAGAAAGATCTATCCGACTACTACCACTTTGGGAGGCAACATGGGTCCATGGACCCATGTTGCCCCAGATTCCCAAAAAAAATGTCGTTTAGGGCCTCAAAACGGCTCCGGAAGTTCAGGACCCGAAAAACTGCTAAAAATAGTAAACTGTGCTACAATTTAGGAAATTGAAAAAGCTGAAAGAGACAGTTGTGGGGGTCCAAATGGGATAGGTGGGTGGCCACCAACATCCACCTGGATCATTCCTCCCCCCTTAGGAAGAAATGGTCCCCATTGCGTTGAGTTCCTCCCTGAGATGAGGAAGCTTCTACTGAGCTGGGTCTCTGGTGAGTTGTTCTGCAATCTCTGTTGTGACCAGAAATGGTGGGAAGCATGGTCGGCGATGGTCCACATTGAACACTCGGTGCAAGCGAAGGAATGGAGGAATGCTGTGCTTCAAAGCATTGTTTCCCGTAGCCTTGGTACTGGTGTAAGGACCATGTCGGAGTGGTCAGAGCTTCTGATGGGCTCTTGTAAGGCGTTCTTTCTGCAGATGTAACCAAACTTTGTTGCCCCCCTGAAACTTATGTGGTACCCCTATAGGCGAGGAGAAGTTGTTCCTGTGTTCTGTCATGACCGTATCCCTTTGTTGCTGCTGCTGCGTGGAGGAACCCTTTGCAGGGGTCATGGATGTAGCAACAATCTTCCCCTTACTTGGGAGTGAACCAGACAAATGAATTTCCTAGTCTGGGAGATGAACTTGCTGCCTTTCTTAGTAGTGATCAAAGATGTGGCGGTAGGTGGGGCTACCTCCGGTATCCTGTATAATGAATTATTCAAAGAAATAATGACAGCACGAGGCCTTGACTCATACACAACATGTCGCCTCCACAAGTATGGCTAGCCTAATAATACATCACAAACATCCAGAGGTGCAACATCACACAATACCTCGTCTGTGAAGGGTTTGATGTTGTAGGGAAGGCAGCACTGCTGGCAAACTTTCAGATCTCGTCCTTTGTGAAGCCACCCGATACTATACGGCTGCAGGTGCGGTGTAGTCGGTAGGCCCAACCGCTTCACGACCTCTGCTGAAATGAGGTTCTTTTGGCTGTCACTGTCGACAATGAATTGCAGCGGCGAACCCTTCACCCACATCTGTGAGTGGAAAAGACGCTCCCCCTCTTCTGGATCTGCAGGGTCATTCTTCTGGATCTTGGTAGTGGCAACAGTGGCGTTGGGATCCACATCAATGATCTGCTTCCCTTTGCCATTCCCCTTGTCAAGTTCTGGCTCAGGGTCTGAACATGCATCTGATTCAGAAGCCTTCAACTCAGCCACCAACGATTGCTTGGTCCGACACTCACTTGTGTTATGAGTGGGACTCTTGTGGAACTCACACCACTTTCTTGTGTCCTTCTTCGGCTTCGTGGTGTTGTTCTTTTCTTGCGGCTTCGACGGGTTGCCTTGGGTCACCCCACCTTGGCTTTGTCCTTTGGGCTTCGGATTTGCAGATCCAAAGTCTCGCTTCTTCTGTTTCAACTTTTGCTCGATTTTGACAGCGTATCGGTACGTCGTGCTGAGCGAGGAGATGTTCAAGAACACCATCTCTTCCTAGATGTATCTGTGCAGGAAGCCACGGTATTTGAGTACCAGATGCAGCTCAGAATCTTTGATACCCAACTGTGTGCGAAGGGTATGAAAAATGTTTGTGAACTCCGGCACATCTTGGTCTCGTCCCTGCCGCAGTGTGGTCCATTTGATGTATTTGTCCTCATAGCTTTCGACAGGGTAGTACTGCTCCTTGATGGCATCCGGGAAGTCATTCCAAGTGGGTGCGACTGAAAATAGTGAGCCTGTACTTTCATCCTTCTGCTCGCAGTAGGTTTCCCACCAGTCCTTGACGTGGGGGGCTGCTTTGAGAAGAGCGAAAACAATCTTTTCTCGACTTGAAAATTCGTGAACAGAAAAATACCCATCTAGCAGATTTAACCATTTATCTATGGCATCTGTGTCTATTTGACCCTCGAAGATGGGGATTTCAAAATTAACTTGTACCTTGAAGGGTGTGGCATTTCCAGAGTCGTTGTTGGAAGCCAATGTGTCGCCTCTGGGTAGCCGCTGAAGGATTTGCGCAAAGCTATCCATCATCGCGTTCCTTTGCCGCTCGAGCGCTTCTTCGAGCAATATTTTGATAGGATCTCCTGCCCCCATATTTCTTCTCATCCGCCATGGGAGGCCGTCGGGATTTGCGAGGCTGGTCTTGCAAAGGTTCGACCAGTTCAAGCCCTAACTCCTTATATCCCAACCTCATTGGGGACATGCAAAGAAAAACAGAGAAAAAGCAGACCGCTCTGATACCACTGATCCGGACTTAAGCAGGAACACAACAAATTACAGAGATAACCATAAACACAGATATGCAGCGGAAATAATACTTCATTTCATTAATGTAAAATACTGAAATATGCTTACAAACAGTAATGGAAATAAACTAGCTAGGGCGATGGTAGCTTATCTCTGAGAAGAGATGTGGTGGCTACATGCCTCTGAACTGTTCTGAACTGTGTTACAATGAGGTTCGAAGGCCTATATATTGTTGAGAAACAATGGAAAACCCTTCACATCCCGAAACCTAACCCTAGAAGATGAAACGCCAAATTGTGGATCCCGTTTGGGTAAATTGGTACATCAATTTCCCGGGGTCGTAACTTTGGCATACGATCTCCGTTTGACGCATACAATAGCTCGTTAGAAAGATCTATCCGAGTACTACCACTTTGGGAGGCAACATGGGTCCATGGACCCATGTTGCCCTAGATTCCCCAAAAAAACGTCGTTTATGGCCTCAAAACAGCTCCGGAAGTTCAGGACCTGAAAAACTGCTAAAAATAGTAAACTGTGCTACAATTTAGGAAATCGAAAAAGCTGAAAGAGAGTTGTGGGGGTCCAAATGGGATAGGTGGGTGGCCACCAACATCCACCTGGATCACCCAAAAATCTAGGGTATGTTCTTTGATGGAGCTTACTCTAAGGAAGCTGCAGGAGCAGGTGTAGTTCTTGTATCTCCCACACAAGAATGCATACACTTATCTTTCAAGTTAACTTTTTCACTAATAACATAACAGATTACGAAGCCTTGATGTTAGGCTTAAACACTGCTAAAGAAATGGGCATCAAAGATCTGAAAGTGTTTGGAGATTCAGACCTTATTATTCAACAGGTGAACAAGACATTCCAAGCAAAGCACCCCAGGCTGAAGGCATACAGAGACGAAAGCTCAAGGATCCTTTCAATAGCTTTAGTATTTCATACATCCCTAGAGCTAAGAATCAACTTGTTGATACCTTGCTATGTTTGCTAGCACTTTTATCCCTCCTTTGCCTCCTAAGTTAATTTACGAAGTTCAAGTGAAATATAGATCGTCTTTGTTTGACAATGTCAAGTACTGGAAAGTTTTTGAAGATGATGATGAAGTCAATCGGTTTCTACAGGTCATGGATGAATTCTCTAAAATGAAAATTGACCAAGAGAATGAAGCTATTGAGGAATGTAACTAGTCCAAGCCGAGAGACAAAATTGGCCAGGATAGCATTGTGCAGCTGCCTAGTAATCATATACCCAAAGGGTTGGTGCCCTTAGAGAGGTTGTTTGACCATAGCAATTTACCTTATAAACCTGCTAAAAAAGAAAGTGAGTTTGCAGTTCATGAACATAATATAGGGAGTCCATCCCATCCAAAATATATCAATTTGTCCACTCACTTGTCCCCTATCCAAAGCTCTGAGTATTGCATCCTGATGAAACAATTTGCTGATGTCTTTGCTTGGGAATATAGCAACCTTAGAACCTATGACACTAGCATTATTCAGCATAAGATTCCACTGGAGAAGAACACCATCCCCTTCAAGCAGAAATTGAGGCCGATTAACCCTCTTTTGTTGCCTTTGATTGAAAAGGAGATCAAGAAATTGCTAAATGCCAAAATCATAGTTCCCCTAAGGTACTCGAAGTGGATAGCTAATCTTGTGATAGTGAGGAAGAAGAATGGAGAAATCAAGCTTTGTGTTTATTTCAGGAATCTGAACAAGTGCTCTAAAAAAGACAACTACCCCCTGCCCAAGATGGAACATTTGCTGCAAAAAGTTTTAGGGGCTAGAGTCATGTCTTTCTTGGATGGATTTTCAGGCTACAATCAGATTGTCGTACACCCAAAAGACCAAGAAAAGACTGCATTCACTACTCCTTGGGGCACTTTCATGTACTCTAGGATGCCTTTTGGACTGATGAATGCTGGGGCTACTTTTCAGAGTCCCATGGACATAGCCTTTGTGGGAGAGAAGGACAAGTTTGCCCTTATTTATCTTGATGACATAACAGTTTTCTCTAGCAGTCACAAGGACCATTTACAACATTGAGGAAGTGTTCCTAAAGTGTAGAAGGTTTGGAATTTCAGAAAATCCAAGGAAGTCATAGTTTTCTCTTGAAGAAGACAAACTATTAAGGCATATTGTTTCTGCCACAGGGGTCAAAATTGATCCAGAAAGAGTTCAAGAAATACAGACAATGTCCATCCCAAGGTCAAAAAGGGACATCCAATCCTTTCTAGGTAGAATTAACTTCGTGAGGATATTTATTCCAAACTTTGCAGAGCTAGTGAAGCACATCACTTCCATGCTAAAAAAGGGGTCAGAAATAAAATGGATAGAGGTTGAAAGAAGATCTTTCGAAGCCATCAAAAGAGCTATCATGGAAGCTCCCACTTTAATCAGCCCAGACTACACCAAGGAGTTTTATATATTCTCTTTTTCCTCTTATGATACACTTGCAGTGGTCTTGTTGCAGAAAAATGGTGAAGATGTTGAGCACCCAGTGGCCTTCTTCAGCAAAACATTGAGGGATGCTGAATTAAGGTATGACCTTATTGAAAAACATGCATATGCTCTTGTAAAGTCCTTAAAGGCATTCCAAATTTACATTCTGCATTCTAAGGTGGTTGCCCATGTGCCTTTTGCTTCAGTAAATGATATCCTAACCTGACCAGATGTTGATGGAAGAAGAGCCAAATGGATCGCAAAACTCATAGAATTCAATATTGAGGTGAAACCCACCAAGCTTGTCAAAGGCCAAGGCTTGGCTAAGCTTATGGCTGAGGAAAGTTATAGTTTACTAGACATAAATTGCATGAGCTTAAATTTAGATGGAGAACAAACAAAGGAAGTAGCAGGAAAGCACGAACAAAACTAGTCTTTGGCTGAGAATTTGGCCACTTGTGAGTGGTATTCCAGTATAGTTCATTTCTTATTAAAGCTAGAAGTCCCTCCAGGGCTTAGCTCGGGTCAGGCCAGGACCATTAAGCTCAGATCAGCTAAGTTTTGTATTAATAAGAACCTACTTTATTGGAGGGAGCCATCTGGAATCCTCTTGAGATGTCTAGACAAAGAGCAACCTGTGGAAGTTATGCACCAGTTTCATTCTAGAATCTGTGGAGGGCATCATTATTGGAAGACCACAACCCACAAGATCCTGAGAGTTGGGTATTATTGGCCCGCTCTATTCTCTGATGTGTTTTCATTTGTGAAATATTGTGACAAATGCCAGAGGTTTATAGAAAGACAACATCTGAAATCTCTGCCCTTGAAGCCCATGCACACCAATGGTCCCTTCTAGTAGTGGGGTTTAGATTTCATAGGGGAGATTAATCCACATTCCAGTGGCCAACACAGGTGGATTTTAGTAGCCACTGACTATTTTACCAAATGGATTGAAGCTATACCCACTAAGAAGGCTGATCACTAGGTTGTCATGAAGTTCCTAACCGAGAATATTTTCACTAGATTTGGCTGCCCAACCAAGCTAGTCACTGATAATGCAGCAGCTTTCAGAGCGAAGGAATTGGTGGACATGTGTGAATCAATGGGCATTCAATTGGTGCATTCTACCTCATACTATCCTCAAGGCAATGGCTTGGAAAAATTATCAAATAAGAGCTTGGTAAGAATAATCAAAAAACTGTTGGAAGACAACAAAAGGAGCTAGGATTCCAAGCTGAAGTTTTCACTGTGGGCTGACAGAGTTACCACCAAGAAATCCATAGGGAACTCTCCATTCAAGCTGGTGTATGGTACTGAAGTTGTTTTTCCTATCCAGTTGACCCTCCCTGTGGCCAAGTTCTTGCAAGAGGACCTGGATGAATAAAATGACATGGCAAGGACGATGAGTGACTTGGTTGAAGTCCAGCAGATCAGGGAACAACTAACTGAGAAGTCAGCAATACATCAAAAGAAGATCAAGGAAGTCTTTGATAAAAAGGAAAAGTTGGACAATTTTCAGGTTGGTGACTGGATCCTCAAGTGGGATGCGTTCAAGGAAAATAAGGGTAATCATGGTAAATTTGATGCCTTTCGGACATGACCTTTTGTCATTACTCAGGCTCACACAAACAACACCTTTGTCCTTCACAATCTGGAGGGGGAAAGTGTTTTCAATGGCCCAATCAATGGGCATTTTCTCAAGCTTTATTTTGTTTAAGGTTGTAAAGGGCTTAGCTTTGTAAATATGTTTTTGTCTCAGTTTTTATTTTATGAAAAATTGACTCCATGCCCAATGGAACACTAGGAGGAAGATTTGATTTTGGTTTTACTAGAAAGGCAGTGATCTACAGTTCTTGAAACCTCATAGGGAGGCTTTCATCCCAGAAGGAGTTAGCCCTGAGGTGCAGCGCTGCTAGTTTGAAGATTAGAGGAAGAAGATGGTCTGCTTTGTTGTCCTAGAAAGGGCCCCACACGGGCCATCACTCCACTCTCCCTACTCTTCCACTTACATTCTATCCTACTCATATCTTAACCCGACCCTCACTTCATAGCGAAACCCTCTTCTGCCTCAACCTTAACTAAATTAACCCCTGAAGAGCTTACCTTTCCGTCCATATGCACCCTTCGCAAATTTCTCGAGGACATCCCATACCTCCGTATTCCCTTTGCCATCGATCTTCCCCCCCTTGCCGATCCAACGGCCCGCGTTTCACCTGATCGACAAAACATGCTCGATCGATCTCTTCCGTTAGATCACTCCTGCTAGATCTAACGACGATTGCTCATATCACGCGGGCACCTAGTGAGAGGAATGCCCGCTTGATATAGGCGGTTTTTCTCTCTCCTCCGCTGCTACATGTCATCCACTAAGTGGAATCGGGCGGGCTCTGACACTTACCACTAACCGCCCGATGCCTGTACGATGGAAACCGCTCCTGCCTTAGAAAATCGCCCCCGACCGTTATTCGCTGAGAACTTCTTCCACTCTACTACCATTAGATCTGTCCACCTGAGATCTAATGGCTTGGACTTAACCCGCTCCCGCCATCACTACAAGCCTCATGCAATCGATCTCCTTCGTCCATTTCTCCTGATCCAGCGACCCTCGTCCATTACTGCTTTTGCTTGTCCTATGCCACCCCGCCATTATTTTGTTCGTCTGATGTAATTCATCCAACAACTACCCGCTCGTCCTCCTTCATCCTGCCATTACCCTGTTCTTCCTGATTTTCACGTCCAGCCGCCCATGCACCTCATACTCTACTTCCTATCAGTTACTCGAGGAGGAAGCTGGTTGACTCTATCAGTATTTTGGCAGTCGGGCCACTGAACTGAATTAACAGAAAGTATGTTTGAACGAGGAAGGAAACAACACGATACAAGCAAACAGAATTAAACTCTCATGAAGCCTTACTGGCACAATCAAGCCAGCCACCTAACAGGGCAGTGTTGTACTAGAATTAGTTACCATTTTTGTGATGGAAGGAAAATTGTGTCCTTGTACGCAATCAGGGAGTTAAAGACAGTGGGGATAGATTAAGACACCTCGAGCCCTAAAAAGTTCGAGAGCATTGTAAAGAGCTATAAATAGCTGAAAGTAAGATATAATTAGGGTTCAACTTTTGGAGACTATAGAGACTTTTCTACTCAAGCTTCTCATCTTCATTCATCAGTAATACAAGCTTCTTTTGCTGTCATATGTTCAATATTCCAATTTCGCTTTTGTTCTAAGATTGCACTTGAACAGGCTGTTCAGGTTTCTTTTGTGTCCAATGCCATATAATTGTCATCTTATCTCTGCGTTGATGTATTAGATTTGCAAGTTTCAGTTACTTTCTATAGCTGGCCATCATATGTTTATGTATGTATCTGCCGGTATGGTTAGTATTCTCCATTCATTCACCTAATCTACAAACTATTGAGCATTGGTGGTCTAAAGCCTTGTAGGCTGAGAGTGTTCATACATGTCTTGAGTAATAACAGAGTCAAAGTGGTTATCTGGCTTGATCCAAACCATTATTTATTCCAATAGTTTAGAGAGAAATATTGAAGATTATATGTTACCAGGCATCTTCGAGCTGCAACCTATGAGAGTTTCTTGGAGTGATAACAAGGTATTTGCATAAGACTTGGAAAGAAGGTTTGAAGAAGATCTTTCGGAAGCATGCAGTCTAGCTTGCCATCTGCATCATTTATTGTATGTTGTAGACTGTGTTCATAAGAAAATAGCTTTTTGTCACCGTAGTTTGTACAATAAAGCATGTTATTGACTGGACAATCCATTGTTCTAATCAACTGTTTACATTCAGTAGAAAATGGTTTGTATGGTGGGCGAAACAGATCAGTTGGTTTGATAATTCCAATAATCTACAGTAGTTCAATTGGGAATACAAATGTTTTTGTTATGTTTATAGTAGATGAACAACCTAAGGAAAAGGAAAAATAGTAAGAGAAAAAGTGAATAGTTCAAGAAGAAATAGAGAAATGCCTATAAAAAGTTCAAATGCAACTGTGAATGAACATTTTTTTTGGTATATTCTATAAATGAGTAGTAGTCGAAAAGCAATTGAAGACTTTCCTGGAGGTTTGTTTTGGCAAGAGTGTATATATAGGATTTTGCTAATTTAAAATTTAGTGGTTCAAAGAAACTTGATAAACATGTACATATGGTATGGGATTCTCTTGTTCCACTTCAAACCATGTTTTTGAACATAAGAAACATTGTATTTCCTCTTATTATATCTTGCTGCAACTCAACAAATATCTGTTTGTGTTGTTCGTTCAAATACACTGGAAAAAAAATCAAGTCAAAATTTTGATTAGTTGTGACAGAAAAAGAACTAAAACATAAATGCTCAAATATAGTTGAAAAAAATTCAAGTCAAAATTTTGATTAGTTGCGACAGAAAAAGCATTAAGACATAAATTATTTTAGCAAGGGAAAGAAAAAATGGACATATAAAATGTTAAGCATAATAGAGCAAAATATTTGACACAATATCGTGGCACAACCACTGTTTGTTTCACCATCTTTGACATATAGTTCAGATTGACGATTGTTTTGCTGGTATCCTATGACAAGAGCTACCAAGCTTCCAACCAAATAATCTATATTTGCTTCTAAAATCATAGAAATTGTAGTGTATGGAGTAAGTTGACGTTGAGGACAAATCAGGGTATTGTTTCAACGAGAGATGTTGAATTCAACGTGATGCAGTGGCTAGCATGACCTCTTTCATATTTTCTTTTCTTAGTAACGTTGAATCATGTTATGAGAACACTTTTTTTTATAGAGAAATACGAGGCAAATTGAAAGATTAATTTATCACTTATGTTGATGGTTATTGTAAGTTGTCCTTGCAGATCGACAAGGTCAGCTTGCACAACTTGTGTCTTCGGTGGTGAGGAGGGTATTGGAGTAGAAGTAGGACCATATAACACTAACATGTCACCTTCGAAAATAGTTGTTAAACTTTCCATGCAAATTTCCATTATGGATGATGGTACTATTTGTCGCTTTGTTGTTTTTTCTTTTGGCATTATGCATGTTGCACTATCTGCTTTCAAAATGCATTCATTTGTGCTTGTTGCACTATTTTCTTTACAAGTTGACATTTTTTCTATTGGTACATGTATGAAAACACAAGAAGAAAACAAATGTATTGTAAATCAGTTATTGAAAACATTTTACAAGAGCTAGATATTTGAAACATTAGTTGTGTAACTTAAACATATTTCAATTTTGAAAGATAAAATTTTCTACTGAAAATAGAAAGCAAAGAAATCAGAAGACAAAGAACAAATCAGATGCAGTGACGAATCTAAAGCAAAGCCAGTTATTGTACCTGGATTGTTGCAAAGGAGGGATGTAGAGAAGCCAGTGGGATTGTTGCAAACGAGCGTTGTAGAGACACCTAGCTTTTGCTGTGACCACAAATGCAAGAAAGCATATACCATGTTTTGATTAGAGTTGTAGTAAAGCATAAGTTATTGTTTTGATAAAAGTTGTAGCAAAGCATAAATTATGTTGGTTAGCCAAATCCAGGGGAAAAAACGATTGCATTGGCCAAAACTATTTGCACCATTAATTGGAAACACCAGTGAACTAACCTACAAATTGAGATTTTGTATTGGCCAAAACTATTCGCACCATTAATTGGAAACACCAGTGAACTAACCTACAAATTGAGATTTTGTATTTGTTTGCTATAGATAGCCTAAGTAGGATTCTGGCTCCAATTTAGTGTGGTAAATGTTGCATGTAATGATATGACATCATTATTGAGTAGGCAAAGCGGAAAAAATAAGGAAACTTTACCTCTCAGACCTCGAACCTCATTATTGAGCAGGCAAAAGGGAAAAATAAGGAAAATTTACCACTCCCAAAATGGCAATCATGGAGGGAAATAAAGAGGTACAAGTCTGTAAAGGTTCGTTCTTTCTTTCTAATGGCAGATGAGCTCTGCAGAGTCCAAAGGAGTTCTTCTTTTACTACAGGAGCATGGCAGATGAGCTCTCCAAAGGAATTCTTTTTCTAGAAGAGAAATTGACGAGAGGGATTGCTAAGTGTATATGGGAGGGATTGCTGAGTATGACTGAAACAGTTGAGCAAGGTTCACTCTCAGAAAGGTTCCGTCCTTTTATTGATTATTTACAAAAATGAGGGTGTAAAGTTTTTGCATTAAGACAAAAGTTAATGCTTATTTGGAGCAATGAGGCTGAAAATTCTGGGAAGCATTGCAGAGGTTGTGATATTTTTTGAAGCTGGCAACCAGATTTTTTGTTGTTTTTAGACGTGGCACTTTAAAGGCATAAGCAAATGGATGATGGTATTAACATACACATTATAAACAATTAAATCCATTCAATAAGAAGTATTCAGAAACTATAAGAAATATTAAACCATAGGCCTTCAAAAAAACTTTAATACTATCCATTTTTTAGAAGGATAAACCACACATCAGAAGGACTTCCAAGGAATTGCTGCAAAAATATGATATGCTAGAGTCCACCTTGATGTCTACGAACTTCTAGAAGTCTAGCAGAGAAACCTGGAATGAGTACTGTGGTCAAGGGATTAAATAATTTCTTGTTCATGTCTACATTCTACACACAGAATAGGCTGCCTTAAGTGTCTTTTATCTTATGGTAGAGACACTTAAAGATCTCCTGTGCCTTTGTTGTCATGGAAGAGGCCCTTAAAGGTCCCCTGCAAATATATTTTAGCAATATTTTTAGAAAGATTTATTGGCAAATTAAAGATTACTACTTACATCCAGAATATATTTATCTACACCCAAGCAAGGGATCCTTCGTTACCAATAAGAGTGCAAAGAGAATGAATGCAAAAAAGGGGTAAGAAGAAATCATCTTCAAATTCAAGACAAACAGATTCACTATAAATATAAATTAAAAACCAAATCATATTGCAGAGAATTGTATTTTAATTTGACTTTCTTTCTTATCAGTGCTTATAGATTTTCTGGGGAATCAACTGTCTTTGTTTGTTTGTAGACGTACTGGAATAGTGAATAAAACTTTACGGTACTGAGGACTTTACAATTTTTCTTCATGCTTGGGGATATTTCATTATCTACCTCAGAAATCTTCAGGTTAGGAAACAAATCATGGATAAAACAAACATGATCACTACTAGTGTATGAATGAGATCGCGAAACTACCAGTTTACATTCAACACTCATTCCAACCTTATAAATGCAAGGTCACGCTGCATTTATGATCTGGAGTCAATGCAAACCTGTTGGAAAGATTGGACTTCCTCATTTACCTCATGTTTCATTCATAGATCAGGGTGGCCACTGGCTAAGGTGGCAAACCAGAGTCTCACCCAAATATAGACACCCCTCTGAACCGTTTATTTCATTTCATTCTGCTGGCCCTGGAATCGATCATGAGGAGAACCATGGAAGTGAAAACTCAGCATCCAAGGAGGGCAGGAAGGAAAAACCCACCACCGATCACGAATAAGCAGGAAAACAAAGGCCTCTGGGGATCACTACATGTTGGCTTGGCCCTTCAGATTTTTGAACCTAGAAGGACGGCCAACAATGCTTAAATACACCCAGGACAACACCTTGCCACCTATATGTGCTCAACAATTCATGCCCCAAAAGCAGTCCTTAAAAGAAAACCGACATTTTCGTAAGAATAACCTTTACCTAGATATTTAAGAATTGATCCAAATTTCAATTCAAGAAACCAATGTTGAGTTTAGGTCAAATGGATTTGCGTTAATTTTTGTTGAAACTGCTTAAACAAAGCAGTAGAAAAAATAGGTGGTGGACGAATTCTCGCTAGCACAGATAACTATGTTAGTATTCGATCAAAATACGCTAAGGTGGGAATGAAGAAAAGGGCAAAGTATGAACAAGAATGTGGAACTCAAAACTGTTGGTTTCCTGCAATGTTGATGAGCCAAGACCTGTTTGGACAAGCTACCCACTTCAGCATTGTAGAATAAAACCCCTTGAGATATGGCATGGAAAAGTTTCTGCTTTGATCGCACAAAGAAATTTAATCGACAACCCGGAAAGAAATCGATAAATTGAAATTTAGAGATATTAAATATATTTTATAAAAGACACCATGAAACAAAAACGACCGTGGCCACCATTGCGAGATGCACCTGCATGCATTACATGTGCACTGCCTAATTTATTGTTCTTCGCCCCGTGGCGCCCAAAATCAAACCTCGATGTGGAGCTGTTCTTCTATCCCTGTGGCGCCGCGGATACCGGAAACCTTGGTGACAACCACGAAAGAACCTCGAGTTGAAATTGAGGTTCCTACATTTTTCACCCACAGTCTTGTCGTCCTCTTGGCACAGGATCTGGCTCTCAAACTGGCTCTGATGCTTTTCTTCCTGCTACCTACGCCTGAATAGATATGAACTATTATGCATTTAGAATTAGAGCTAAGAGAATGAAAGAATTAGAGGAGAACACTTGTGCGATGGCGAATACAGGAATTATTAGCATGGAGGGCAATTTTCTGCGCGTCTTGATCGCGTTCTGGAGAAGGAATTTGCAGAAAAAGAGCAGCCCGAAGGTGGTTGTTTTTTTAACCCGAATTATCTTTTTTCCAGTTCGGGGTTACTAAAGCTGTGTAAGCCAAAATCCTAAGCTTTCCTCTCACCAAGCTATGACTTAAGGAGTCTAAGTAAGAAATCTTCTTATTTGGCCCTCGCTTTCTTTCTTGTACTGAATCAAGAATAGCAAGAATTGTGGTACCGGCAGGAATACATTCTTTTACTGAAGCAAGAATAGCAAGAATTGTGGTACCAGAAGGAAGACAGGTGGTATTTCAGTCGTAGTTTTGTACTTTTACGCCCGGTACTCCAAGTTCTATTACCATTCCCACTCACCCCAACTCTTGCATACCCTCTGATTAAGCAAACATAAGCAGTTTTTATTCCCCAGATACAAGTTACAACAGACAAACAACAAACAGATGTGGCTAGGGCTGGTTGTAAGAGAAAGAAAGGTCTCGAGGGCTTCTTGCATCGCTGGTTTGTAATGATCACTGAGGATCAAGTTCGTTAGCACTTGTCACATTTTGCAGATTTCAGACTAACGCAGCGAGATTATCACACCAGTCAGCCCGGAATTGTAAGGATACAACGAGCCATTTACATAGAAAAGTTGAGGTAGCAAGGTAAGAAAATTTGATTTTGTAGTTTTTAACCTATTAGATATAGAGCATTATTCAAATATAGAACATAATTTGTATAGAATTTGTAGAAGATATAGACATATCAGACAAATCTCTAGTATCAAATTATGACAATATCAAATATAGACATATCAGACAAAAGTCTAGTATCAAATTATGACAATATCAAATATAGACATATCAGAGAAAAGTCTATATCAAATTATGACAATATCAATTTAGGACAAAGAATTGTACCGTTTTATTCAGCGATACAATTACAAAACATCATGACCAGCAACCGGACAGTATCAGTTTCCGCAAAACTCCAATGAACCCTGACTGGTGACAGGCTGCCGTATAGGAAATTTTTGAAGCAGCGGAAGAAACGTGTCAAGTAGAATAGGAAAACAGACCCTGTGAACAGGCCCTGTGTCAGAAGGGTAGAAATTTGTCATGGTGACTTCTTGACAATAAATCAACAGATCAGCATCTGCATGCGCAGAATGCATTGACAACAGATCAACAGCCTGTGCATGTAGATAGTCTCATAACATTTAATTTCAACTTAGCATTACTCCATTATTACATAAATTTTCAAAAAAAATTAATAAATCTCATTTTAAGTCAAAGTTTCGTCGAGTTTCGTGGTTGTCTACTTTGGGAAGAAGCAAAATAAGAACATTTAATTTCAACTTAGCATTACTCCATTATTACATAAATTTTCAAAAAAAATTAATAAATCTCATTTTAAGTCAAAGTTTCGTCGAGTTTCGTGGTTGTCTACTTTGGGAAGAAGCAAAATAAGAATTCAAAACATTTGATTGTTTAACATAAAATAGCCAATGTTTAATATTTCAAAAAAAATTAATAAATTTTATTTTAAGCCAAAGTTTTATGGTTGTCTATAAGAGACCAAATAAAAACTCAAAACATTTAATTGTTTAACATAAAATAGTCAGTATTTAATAGGCTGAGAAGAAGTCTAGGACAAAGCGAATCGAAAAATACATATACAACAAAATTTTGGCTAATTTGAATTTATGTCCATACATTTTCCAAAACATTTTGATTACAGGAGTCCCACATTTTGATTATAAGAGTCCCTTTCCGGCAGAGGGACTAATAACAAATTTAATTTAAAAGTCGTTTAGTTCGCCCCGTTAGATTGAGTTGGTTTTCAAGCCCCCGTAGTGCAGTCGTAACCACAAAGCCGATTTATTTGACCATTATGGGTGGCATTGGTTTTTTTTTTGAAACAAAGCCGATTTATTTGACCATTATTGGTGGTATTGATTTTTTTTCCCAAAAGGTCATTATTGGTGGCATTGGTTTTTTTCCAAAAGGATAAATTTTTTTTGGAAGAAGTATAGTCGTTGTAGGAATTTACAGGGTAAGTTTTTCAGACAGAATACCAAAGGACACCGCTCACAAATAGATCACAGATCAATATACCAGTGTTTTGACGTGGTTAAAACTTTCAAAGAAGGAAACAGTTCATGACGTGAGCCAATGCGGCCTCTTCAGGGAATTTATTAATAAAAGAATGAAAATTTACATATGCTTCGCTCATAAACGGATTACCCTACAAATGACCCTCCATGCCTTTTAAATAGAGATCATGGACCAATCGGGTGTTAAGCCATGGATCAAGTGTCGATAATACCGAGGAGAGAATGAACCGTCGGATCACTACATATCGTGACCGTCGGATTGTAAGTTACAAAATGTACATAGTAAAGAAACTCACTTTACCTAACTTTATACCTAACTCTATACTAGACCAAGTTGTACTTAATTATTTCCTATGTGTCGGAATATCCTAACAGTTGCGTGATCAAACGTCAATTTTTTTCGTATATCAACCGCAACTTAAACCCAGGTAGGCAAGTTATTAATGAAGACTCCCAACCCCGGGATAAAATCCGCTTACAACCAGTAAAGCTACGCAGTGAAGCTTCGAGAATAAACTTTAATATGGGCATTAGATTTCACATGAATATGATTCTTGGTTTGGATTGGAGGTTCTTCCATGGGCACTGTAACACCCTGTGGTTCCAACCGGGCGTGCGCACCTCCGTTTCGCGAAATTAGCTAAGTATTGGTCGCATTGCACTTGGGTGCACGAAGTATTATGAGCGTGCGAAGGGTGTTTATATGCGACGGAGAAACGGTGTTGAGCATACCCAAGCCAACGGTGGTAAACGAAGGCGAGGGGGCGCTCATGTAATGTTTTATGGAGTCGGCCAAGGTGGAATGCACAAGGAGTAGTGCGTATATATATGGCAGGACTGCGGTACATTTCATCATCGAATCTTCGCTCTTGTCCAAACGCACAAGGTGTAGTGCGCATAGAAGGAGAGGCGCAGGTTGGATGCGACATACGGTTGGATGAGCCCACCGAGTCGGGCGTTCCGGTTGGAAGTTGGTTGTGCGTGGTGCGCACGGGCGCCCACTGCACGGTAATGTGACTTGGTTGTGTGTTGAGGTTCGGGTGTGGGTTGTGCACGGGTGCGCCCACCTGCCCAACGACACAAGGGGTAAACGCATTGTATAACTTGTATTCTCGATGGAGTTTTGGCAGACCGCCGCGCGCTCTTGCACAGGTGGGCGCCCTCCCGGTTATGTAACTTCGCATATATAATAAAAGGGATTGATTATTATTATTGCCGAGTTGATTTATTATTGTTATATTGTTAATGGTTTCCGCACATTAATAATATGAATTCATGTTTATTATGAATAGTTGAAGACGTAGTTCATAAAGTTAACTATCGGTGAACAAGTTATTAACTTAGGCAGTGCCGCACGCGCTCAATTAAACGAAAAAAGAATTGGGGACGTGACAGGCACCGCTCGACTGACGCTAATAAGATCTGTAATGGTTACCTACTCTGTCAAAATAGGCGTGAAATTAAGCCATGATCAACAAACTTCTTAATAATATCTTAATATGTAGTGATTCAACTAAACAAATTGGCGTTGAATATATATTTATTTCTTTGATTTCAAAGTTAAGAGTTATATTTTGTGGAGTGTTGTATTATTATCTATTCTTTCTTTCATTTCTAGGAAATCTGCTTTGAGAGCCATTTCAAAGATTCTTTCATTTCTAAGGAATCTGGTAATTACCGAGCACAATTACATTTTGAATTCGCCTTCTATATATAATAGTTGTATTTATATATAAAATTTAAATCTTTTTTAATCAGTCCAAATAATACACAAGATTCACCAAGATATAGTTAATTACATATTTTCATATGACATCTTGAATTTAATTTTTTTAATATTTTTGTTTTGAATATTGAGGTTCTATGAGAGACAACTTTAACGTTTTTCTTCTCAGTTTTTTTTTTCAAGACAATCATAATCATGGATGTTCTTGAAGCTCTTCTTATTTGAAGAAAGAAGACTAGATGCCAAGACAAAATTCTCAAAGTCAATGGTATTCATAATTACATTTTATCAAAGTCAATAATATTCATAATTACATTTTATCAAGTTTCTTCTATATATTTTTATTAGTGTGATAATTGAATTTTATATATATATATATAGTGTGGCATTTGCTTGTTTTATTTATTTCAATTCTTAAAGCTTTTTTGATTGGGGAGTTTTGTGTATTCCTTGCAAAATTGTGTTTTAGTATTCATTATTTCGAATGAACTCATAATAAGTCCGAAATTTCAAAATTTATCCATTAATGACTTCGTAAATATATTAGATGAATTTTCGG
This sequence comes from Pinus tabuliformis, assembly GCA_031772625.1. Taxonomy (NCBI): domain Eukaryota; kingdom Viridiplantae; phylum Streptophyta; class Pinopsida; order Pinales; family Pinaceae; genus Pinus; species Pinus tabuliformis. The sequence continues at coordinate 1,001,983,216 of CM062811.1, read as the reverse complement.
TTTTTGGTATTATTTTGTATTTATGGATTGATTGATTTTATTTGTAAAGTTAAATTTAATTTGACAAATACTTATTATTATAAATTGCTTTGATTTTTAAGATATGATTTAAAATAAAATTTGATTTTTATATATGGATTGATTGATTTTATTTGTAAAGTTAATTTTAATTTGAAAAATAGTTATTATTATAAATTACATTGATTTTAAAATATGATTTAGAATAAAATTTGATTTTTATATAAGTTATATATTGATATATATTTATGATTTTTTCCTTTGTTGCATACAATTTTTTAATTTTAACATGTGTATGAAAAATTTAGTTTTAGTTCATTTTTGATATATGGGACAATTCATTTATAAAATGTGTTATTATACATTTAGATAAGCTAAAAATATGTGTTATCATACATTTAAATAAGCTAAACCACATTAATTTGGCTGTGTTAAATATTTTATTGCTAGAAAAAGCTGTTGATGAATGAGAGCTATGAAGTGTTGTTTCTTTACTAAATTAAAAATAAGTTTAATGTATTGTATAATATTTTTGCTTCCTGTGGGTTACTATATCCTAGCATATCCTTGTCAAAAATTAATTGTTCAAACACATTTATCATGACCATTAAGTAAAAGAAAATGTCGTATAACATACCTAAGTTTAACATGAATTTATGTAATTAAATAATTGATCAATTAATATAAAATATTTAATAGCATGGAAAATTTTAGGGGCTAATGTTCGCCCAGTGGGCTAATTTTCCATGATTTTTCCATAAAAAGGATTCGCCAATTTCCAATTTTCTAAAAGACGATTCGCCCAAATTTTAGAATATAAAATTATTTTACCTTAAAAATCGCCAACATTATAGAGAGACTATATATAAAATAATTATAAATTTGATTAATTTTACAAATATATCAATAAACATTTATAATTTGCATATTAGGGATTAGTGAGATTCGCCAATGTTTTAAACTTCAAGAAAATTTTCCATCCTTAAAAGTTTCCTTGTTTAATAGCATGGTATCTTTTAGTATTTGAATATTATATTTATAACGATGTTTTGTGTGATTATTTTTGTTTGTATGTATAGAGAGTAAATATTTAATAAAAAAGTATAATTTATTATTAAAATTTCTAATTTTTAATATATTATTAATTTAATTATATTTATGAAAAAATAATTTATGTTTTAATTAATTAAATGGATATTTAGAAAATAGTGGATTAATTAAATTTTTAATAAAATTATAAAAACAGATTTTATATAAAAAAGTTTCATTAAAAATTATGATTTAAAATAAATAGATTATGTGTTTACGGATTTTGGATAGAAGGTGATCGAGTGTTCTATTGAGGTACTTCTTGATGTGAAGTCACTAGTTCAATTCATTGCCGTGATTGGGGTGATATATTGGACATGATGAAGATGGAGTCTTGCCAAGCTTACAAAAAAAAAGTAGAGTATGTAATCAAAATTAAATAAATATTTTGACTTTGGAATGGATTAGGGAAAGTTGGTAATGATAAAAAAATTATTTTATTCTTAAATTATGATGACTAAAATTTAAAACATTAATTATTAGGAATTTGGTTAGTTGGAGAAGATAGTGATATTTTGTATTGAAGTTTACTTAAATGATTGGGAGTCTCGTTAGTTTTTTTAAAGTTTAGCTGGTGAGACGTGTCTGAGAGACTGAAGATTCGATCACTTGGATACACAAAGGCTTGCCAACATAATTTTTGTCAATTGTACTACAACCCACATATATGGAGTCTCATTGGTTGTCCAAGAAATTGATATGAAGTTTAACTTTTTTTGAAACAATGACTGAGAAATATATATTATATTAAAATATATTGAGCTAAAGCTTACTTTAGATACATGATTTACATAAACAAGTTGAAATTAGTGGACATGATTAGAATGGAGTATGTATCAATGGCCATCTACATAATTTTGACCTTGAATATTTTGAACAAAATGTTACAATATCTATAGCATTCCACTTGTACATTCACCAATACTAACCTAACGAAACCCAAAATTTACAAAGCATCAAAATTTTACATTAAACCATGATGAATTATTCCTTTTCTTTGATTTCTAAGTCTCCTAATTAACCATTAAGGAAGGGGATATACCCCTTTTTCCCCTACTACCAAAGTTCACCTTGATTTAGCCTTGACCCTAAATTAGTGATGTGATAGGCCTTGGAGTTGTTTGATCTAAGAACTTGGAGACATTTATTCTTGGGGATAAACAGATACAATTGATAAATCCACTTGAATATATGAATTAATTTTGTATTTGAAGGGGGATATTCTAAATATAAATGATGAATTATATTCAATTCATCACCAAAAACCATCACCTCCCGAATTCCTAGATTCACAATTTTCCTTAAACCCTAATGTAAGACATGAGATTCAACACCAATTTTGGAAGTGTGACCTAAATGCCAAGCATGCCTATGTTCTTATCGATTCTCAAGGCAAACAATTAGCCCACTTCTCCTGCGACCCCTTAATGAAGTTTAATTACTTAAATGTAATAACATATTTATCTCTACCTTAGAGACCTATAATAACCAATACAAACAAAGTTCAATTGAACATGAAAAACACAATTATATAATAATGTTGATTTTTTATTTATTAAAATAATAATTAAATAATATTAAAATTAGATGTTAATATAAATACATACAATTAAGTGTATATATATATATATATATATCTTAGGAATCTATTGGTCATTCAGAAGATAATATGTACATCATGAGATTTGTTGTCATGGTCAACCATGGGGGAAACCAAAGCATTGGTAGAAAAATAGATATTTTGTCCAGAATTTGATATAGTACTTAAAAAACTATATTTGTAGCCAGTCTATGCATTTTCCCTAGTACTAGCATGCATATACGTAAAAGTAGGATCATCAAAATGGTAGCTAGGATACTTCAATGTTTGGAGTACTATATGCATAATTTCACAAGTAAGAGTGTTGTTGTAAATAAAAAAGGAGAGCTATGAAATAGTTAAGTAGAATTTGACACATCAATTAGTGCTTCTGATGTACCTAGTGAAGGAGGGCCTTTGACTTTTGAGAGGAGGGCCTCAATTTGTGCTAGTTGGAGATCCATGTCCCTATGATCAAGAGAAATTTCCCAATTCCCTTCTTAAATAACACTAAGATGAAGATAGAGCTTATGTTTGGTGTCATCTTTGTACTCAAGAGATTTACCGATAATATTTCTAATGTGTAAATATATTTCTACAGTGCAAAGGTACTAGTTTTGTTGACCGCAAATGTGGTTTGGATTTGGAAATCACTCAACCACTGAGGAAAGGATTTCCCACCAATGGACTTGTTTTTTTCATGCTTGGATTAAATAACAACCTATTTCACTACATGTTGGATGTGCTTACGGGTTGGTCATGAAAAATTTATGCAACAACTTGAGGATTCAAAAATTAGGGACGTTGTCACCAAAAAGGACAGTTTGCAACAGGAATTCCAAATGTGGGGTAGGAGGGGGTAGTGAGGGAGCTAGTTGAACTAGTTTTAAAAGTTTCAGGACATTGATAGGGAATAGGAGATAGAGGCCCAAGTCCCTTTGTGTAACTAGATAGAGTTGTAAATAGAAAAGGATGAAAAATATCACCAAATACCAGAGTGAAGAGAGGAATAAAAATATAACTACTAAAGACGAGAGTGAAAATAATTTCTATCTCAATATATATAAAGCATAAAAAGTCGATACTGATAAAGAGTCACATGAAACCAAGTGTCTCCAATATGGGAATTACAACACTACCATAAAGTAGAGAGTTGATGTCCTCTACTATCCTCTGTGTGCCACGAACTGTTAACCTTCACAAATAGAGAGGCCTAATGAGTCTAACTTATTTTTGTGGCACCCATCAATCAAGAAGCAATGGAATTAGCAGTAGATTCCTTGTGCATAAGAAAGGCTAGGTCAAGAGGAACTAAGCCTTCCCTTCTCGACATTAAGGAAACAACAATGCATAGTAAAAAAATTAAACACAGGATGACAAGTATAAGAATGGTAATAATTGATCTCAATGCCATTTGCATTTCAAACCAAGCATGCTTAATTACCTTTCCCTCCATGTCCAGGCTGAGTATTTGCCAACTTGATACGTGTGCTAGTTGCTGCATGGGTATCTAATTACGATTTTCAAGTGGAGGACCAAATGACCCCTCTCTTATTATATTATGGTAGTAATAGATAAGTGTTCTAGTATCTATGATGTCTAAGAGGCTTAGGAACATGAGATATCCAAAACCCATAAAAGGTTTTATGAGAAAAAAAGTTGTAGACACCTTAATTAAATTAATTAGCCAATAATTAAATATTTCCTAAGTCTAACTTATGAAAATTGGTTAATTAAAGTGAGTTAAATTCAATTTTTCTCTAGAGACTTCCTAAAATGCTAATTGATGGAGTCAAGATGATTATAGCCATCGGTTGAGATATGCTCATGGCCGTTGAAACTAACGAAGCATCAAAGGAAGGGGTTTCAACATAGATTTGGGAGAAGGATTTCAGAGGATATTTTCCTTACTATTTCTAGTGTTCGGGAGGTAAGAAGAGGAGGTCGTATTTAGCCAGTGCGTATAGCTAGTTTCCTAATGCAAGTTTCTAGAGGAGGCTACATTTCATTGCTAGAGGCTAGATATATTTTCTAGACATAAAGTGGCTGGGTTTTAGAGGTAGAGAGGGGTAGGATAAATTGCTGGAAGGAGGTTCTAGAGGAAGAACAAATTTTTGGAAGAAACAATGCACATTTTCAGCTAGGTAGTGTGAACAGCCAGGAAGTGCGAGGTGCAAGAGAGAGAGGTAGGATCCAATTACAGAGGGAGACAATTATTCTCTATATTATTTTTCCAAAGGAGATAAATATTTATTGAAGGTTGTGAAAGAAAACTAATTGTAATCTATCCTAAATTGTTGAATAATAATAATACCCTCCTCTGCTACACTGGTTTTCCCTTGGGGGTTTTTCAAAGGACATTTGTCCAAAAATAATAGTGTCATATTTTTATGTGTCTATGCATGTTTTCCCAGTCCCATATTTTATATTCCATAGTGTTTTATTAGTAAATATTGCAATAGTGATTTAATCGTTATTTTTCGTAAAGATAATTACAAATATTAAATAATCTCCAATAGATAGAAGATCAAATTCCAGTTTATTACAATTGTGAAAATTTCACATGGTATTAGGGAAAATACAAGATCATAGAGGCTTTAGAGTGAATTGAGAAAATGTTGTGTAGTTTAAAGGGATATATGAAGCACAAAGAAGCAAATATGCATATACCTAGCTAGGAAGTGTAAATATAAGAGGAAAAAAATCAATTTGTAGTCTAGCGAGGTGATCCAGATGAATAATAAAATTTCTCAGTTACAGTAGTAGGCTGTAAGGTTGCCATAAAGGGTTTTTGGAGGTAGATCATAGATTCACAGTGAAGATCAGAGGTTTGAAACAAAAGGGTTTTTCAGTAAAAGATCAACACATGGAATGAAAGAGAAAGCACATAGAGAGGGAGTTTCTAGGAAAATTCTTAGAGGGTTTCCAACATTCCATTGTCAGAAAGGGAGGATGAAATTTCTAGCAATAGAGGTTGATTTAAGGTAGTGCAAATTTCCCGATTATACTATTAGTCGATCCAATGTGTGTTTCAAGGTTAGTAGTGTGTGTGCTAGTTTCAGAAGAGGTTTCAAAGGTAGAGAAAGTTTCTCAGAAGTGAAGCATCAGGTAATATGAATTTCTAGAAGAGGTTACGGAGGTTAGTGAAAATTCCCCAATAGCAGATTTGTGCAGTCTAGTTTTCCAATGCGAAGCACAAGCTGTAGAGGAGAAGGTCGAGTTATTTGTTGGACGAAGAAGGGATTCGTCAGTTGATTGAGTTTCACAGAGTTTTACAAATATGGTCATAGTAGGAATGAGAGATTAGGACAAGTTTGATGGAGCCTCCAACTTTGGCATATGGAAGGCCAAGATGTTTTTCCTATTGGATGAGAATGGTATGACAATTTTTTCTACAACAATGATAGTTGTGCCTACAAATACCATCCATTTTCATGATTATAGGAGGGATAAAACCAAGGTGAAGAGGATGATCCTTGATGGGGTCAAGGATCACATCATTTCACATATCGTGGAAAAAGGGACAATGAAGGAGATGTGGGACACCATCATTAAGCTATACTAAGATCCCTCCAATAATTATAAGATGATACTAAAGATAAGCTTAGGACCATCATGATGAAAAGGGCAAGAACATAACATCCTATCTCACCAAAATTCAATTGGTTAGAGATGGTCTTGCTGCTAGTTGGAGAGAATATAGTAAAGGACAGACTGGTGGATACATCTCTAAATGGGTTTACTAAGGAATGACATATGTTCATTATGTTATTACTAGACATGACAAGCTTCCATATTGGGAATTCCTATGAAGTGAGTTCACCTAGGAGGATTTGAGGTTTAGTATCATCGATGATACTACCAACAACAATGGCAAGAGACTTAAGGTAGAGATGGAAGAGGAGAACATTGCTCTTGTAGGGAAGGTAAGAGAAAAGAAGGGTCCTAGTCAGGGACAATAATATAATTAATATAAGAAGAAACAATATTTTTTGAAGGCAAAGTAATTCAGATGTGGTGAGTTCAATCATTGTGTCATCCTATTTATGAATAAGAAGAAGGATAAGAAGGGGAAGAAGAAAACAACTTTAGCAGAGATCAAGGATTTGTCCACCAAGTTAGAGGATGAATTCACTATGTTTGTAGTATTATCCTCAGGAGGAGGAGGAGTATGAAATTACAATATGCTAAACAGGGAAGGTTCATAGGGAGGAGAAACAAGGAGGTCTAAATTGAGCCAAGGAGGGCTTGATTATTAGATGAGACCCAGTTGATGAGTATTCCTTAGATGGATCATTAACTTTGCTACAGGATCCCAAGTATTGAGTAATAGGAGGATCAACGTGTTAGAAAGGTGTATATAGATGCTCGCGAGACATTTGCAGAGCCAGTTGTGAGGCACAATTAAATACTCAGGAGATAGGTGCAGGGCCAATTGTAGTGAATCAGTAGACCAATAAGAGTTTGAGACTTAGAGGGAGTCTAGCTTCAGAGGGAGAAACCATATGGAACCTTGAATCTTCAGGTTCTAAGAGATCAATATAGATATTTGCAGTGATAGTAGCAGTGTGGAGGCAACATAGTGGCATCCACAGTGTGAGATCAGAGTAGTGTAGTAGCAACATAGGATGGCCCAGATACATGGTGCAGTAGATGAATCAAAGATTGTGTGCAACATGTATCAGTTCGGCTACAACAATTTTCCACAGAACAACATGTGGATGATATAATTAGAAAAGCCTAGGGGAGGGAAAAGTATGTCTACTTTAGGGAGCAGATGGGTATAGTGGAGAATATCTTCCTTACTAAGATGGACAGTGAGATTATGGTAGCATCAGACAAGTGTTATATTATCTATGATGTCTAAGAGGCTAAGGAACATGAGAAATCAAAAACCCAGAAAAGGTTTCACGAGAAATACTTGGAGACACCTAAATTAAATTAATTAGCTAATAATTAAATATTTCCTAAGTCTATATTAAGAAAACTAGTTAATTAAAGTGAATTAATTGAGGAAGTTTGAATTTTCTCTAGAGAATTCTAGAAAAATTAATTGATCAAGATGACATTAGGCGTCGATTGAGATATGATCATGGTCATTGAAACTCCAACGAGAGAATATAAGAGTAGGTAGAGGGGTTTGGAGAAGGTATCAATTGTGAATTGAGTAGTTTGACTACCCAATTACATGTATTCAACAAGGGCACAATTGAAATCAGGGAAGCATGAGTGTTAGGGGTTTCAACAAAGATTTGGGTTCCTTGCCTTATAATTTAGAGAAAGTGTTACAAATAACCAATAGACCTAGGGAATATTCAACTACCCCTTTGATAACTCTTATCCCAAGCACTTTGCATTAGGTCATATAGATGCATGAATTAAGTTAAATTAGAATTCTCTTTTTTGGTGCAGTAATAGTCACCCATAATACTAATTTCTTCTGCAAGAAGATCAATACGATGATTTAGTATTGGTAAATAAGGATTCCATTGGAAGAAGAGTCAAGGAGAGGTTACTTCAAGAAGGTGTGTTTCATGATTTTTTTTAAGTCTTTCATTATTTTTAGCATGTATTAATTAAATATCCATTTTTAAATATTCTAGATTCTTTGGAACATGGCGTGGAAAAATTTCGTGGATAACGAGACACTTTATGGACTCTCTAGAGCTTTTATGGTGGTTATGTTAGGTTCTCATTATATCAATTTCATACTTTAGATGATGAGGCACTCCATGGAATCTCTAGGATTCCCATGGTGGTTATGTCAGGATCTCATCCTCTCATACCACACTTGACCTGGATTCTTTATTAAGAAATCCTCTAATGTCTCCTCTTTCAATTCATCTTTAGTGGAATATTAGAAGTGAAAAGAGCATAGGTATAGCCTATTTGTGCATTCATTCTATTGTTACCTTGGGTTGCTAAAAAATATTTCCACAATCCTTTGATGCAAACACTTTATTGTCAATGATCTACCTATTTGTTTCTCTCCCATTTTCACTCATTGATCCATCACTATTTCCTTCATTTTTATGCCCTCCATAACCCTCCACTCTTAACCATTGACTAAATCTACCACACACCTAGTCTCTTTAATCTTGAAGGTCCATGGGTTGAAATAACAAGTGCATGATGCATCATAAAGCTTCTTCTACTTCATTGAGGTAATTTTTACATTATTCAGTTCATGAAATAACCTCCATAGCTTTGTAACTACAATTCTCATAATTAATTTGTACATTGGAATTAGCCTATAATAATTTATTCATATCATGCAAGTTATGATATGGGTCACTTATATTTCTAGTAGAAGAGAATTATGTTGAAAAATCCCTCACAAAAATACAATGATACCTAGATAATACTTTAAGAGATACATCATTCTTCAACAAGTTTCTATGGAATGCTTGTAGGTGTCGTTTTCACATTTTGGGTAGGCCATATCACAAAACTTGAAAATTGGGTGTTTGCAATTTTTGGCATGGGGATTCCTTATATTGAAAAATATATGCCTATGAAAAATCTCACATATCTAGGTAATTATTTGGAAAAATATCTTGGTTATTGAATTTTGTGGCAATGATCTTACTCGAAACAAAATTGGCAAATACAACTTTTGAGACACTAAATGAACATATCTTTTAGACCTGTTTATATGGCATGCCCTAATGTGAACCTAGTTTACAATCCATCTTGAATCATTTCATTATGATTTGTATGAAAAAATTGTCCCCTAATTACCAATTATCTATCATAAATATGCACTAAGAAAACTTTGTTTCCTAGGTTGTTCATTGGTGTACTTGACTCATTAAATATTCATGTTTTCAAAACATATTTCCAATGGGGGTACTTAAATGATTCTATTTTCATTTCCAACTGGAATCAAGTTGAGCCACTCCGAAACCAAAAAATTATGCTAAAAATTGTGACTGTTGGTGAAGGTTAGAAATTGAAAACAACATGCCCTATAACATATTTATGGGCATATTTTGTTAAAAATTTAAAATTTCTTTGTAGAAACTTGAATTTTTTATGCAGAAAAATGATATTACTTTGAATAGAAATTAATGGAACTGAAAGTACTTTGTAGAAATTTGAATGTATTTTGTAGAAAACTAAATGTACTTTGCAGAAAATTAAATGGAACTAAATATACTTTGCTGAAAGTTGAATGTACTCTGTAGAAAACTAAATGTACTTTGTAGAAAACTGAATGTTCTATGTTGCTAGAATCACTTAGAATGAAGATTTCTTCTTCAAAACTTTTCAAATCAATAATTGTAGATAGAACATAAAAATAAGGGTCATATGAAGACATACAAAGACTCTTAGATTTTGGTCCAATGACTAGGGAAAAACCCCTCAAGGGGGAAAACTCAAATGATTCTTCTTTCATTAGATTTCTTGAATTTTTTAGCAGGGTACAAAGAGAGAGAGAGAGAGAGAGAGAGAGAGAGAGAGAGAATGAATAAAGTAACCAATGTCTCATCAACTTGAAGTTGATGTGCACTTGCTCTTTGCTTGAAGATCTCCTCCTTCTCTTGATCAGGTCATGTCCTTCACAACCTCTCCAACTCTTCCTTTGCTCCAACGGTTAACTACCTCTCACACTTCTTTTGTACACACTCAAAAATTTCTCTCCTTATTCAAAATGAACATGCTACTCTCAGTTCTCACTTGCTCTTGCCTAAATAGATGGGAAAGGAGAGGAGTTACAAAATGAATTCATGCCTTGAGCCAATAATAAGAGAATCAAATTCCATGAGGGAGGAGTTACTTGAGGAGAAGTGTAACTCATCCCAAGAATAGAGAGAGAGGTACAATTTTCTTGAGGAGTTACACTTTGAATTAGGGAGAGAGCGAGAGTTACGCTTAGACATGAGATACTATTTGGTGAGAGTTGGAATTTGAATTGAATGAAGGATTTACAAGCGCATTTAATGAGGAAGAGTTACACTTTTTCCATACACTGAATTAGTGAGGGAGAGTTACATTATCTTAAGTGTGGAGTTACTATTTTATTCCAAGAGAGAGGTTTGATTTTCCAAGTAAGAGATTCTCAATTTAATTTACTTATTCCATGAGAGAATTCATTTTTATTAATCCATTAAAGGTGAATGACTTTAGACTAGTTTGTGAAAGTATCATAATAATAATAACACTAATAAGGATAAAAATATGAGTTCTTGAATTGTATAATCGTGATTGATCTGATTTTAAAATGGATTCAATATGTCAAGATAATCCTTGATCATTTAGACATGAATTTATATCTTTGGAAATTCCCTTCTGAATTGGGATGTGACTTACTATTTTTGGAAAGTCACATTAGAATTGTGACAAAATGAAATTTGACTACAGTTGGTTCAAACAGAACTTAAAGATATGTTTTCTTCTAAGAGAAATTCATCACTGAGCTGCTAAATTTTAACACTCCCTCTTAGTTGGGGAGGAATTTATTCCTACATCAAAGATATCCACTTCCTTTGATCTCTTTCATTCATCTAAATTCTATTCTACTATGTAATATCCATAACAATGAAGTTGTAATCTAAAGAAGAATCACCCACTGAACACAAATTTGGAAAGGAAAGTATCATCACATGGACAAGACCAAAAAAAGTCAAGTTTCATTACATGAAGTGGTGGAACACCTGCATCCTAAAAAAGTCACATAGAGAAGTCTCACTACACCTATTGGCCATATAGGTGGCTCTTTCCACATCCCAAACTATGGGTTAGATGCATACTGAGGCCTACTCTTGTGACACACACTACACAAGAGGTCCCACATCCTCACGAGATTTCCATCATCATTCCCTAATCCCGTGAGCTATGACAGGGGGAAAGACAACTCACTGTTTTCGATTATCTGTGACCGCTTCCCAGAAGGGTTACGTCCATAAGTCTAGGTTTCTCTCTAGAAACCAAGAAATTTCCTTTTGGTCAGGGCTTGGTAAGAATGTGAGCTATTTGATCATTAGTGGATATGTGATGGAGCCTCACTACTCCTCTCTACACCATATATCAGATATAGTGATAGTTGATCTCAATATGCTTGGAATTATCATGAAACACAAGATTTTATGCAAGACGCATCCCACTCTTATTGTCATAATATATAATTGTTATGTTTGGAACTTGCTCAAATAGTTCCGCAAAATGGTTTGTCATCCAAAATGTCTCATAGCTAGCCATGCTAGAAGCAATGTACTCAACTTCAAATGTTCTCCGTGAAACATTTTTCTGCTTTCTTCTCATCCAAGAGATCATCATATATCCCAAGATAAAGAAACACTTATAAGTGCTCTTTCTATTAGAAGATTTACCAGCCCAATCAACATTAGTATATCCATGAAGTCTTAGATTTCTAGTAGTGTATAATTTCAATCCTACATTGATACTTCCATACAAGTATCTGAGTACATGTTTTACAACAACCTAGTGGGCATGAAGGGATCAATCATATGTTGACTTAAAGTGTTTACAAAAAGGCATATGTCAGACCTAGTGTTTACCAAAAACATCAAAGCACTAACGAGATGTCTATACTCTGTGGGATTTTCTAGAATAGGTCTTGCATATTTGCCACATAATTTCTTAAAGTTCATTTTTGTAGGAGTATGCATGGACTTACATTCTACCATAATAAATATTTCAAGAAGATTAACAACATATTTTCCTTAAGAAATATAGATTTCATTAGGTCTTTTCCATACCTATAGACCCAAAAAGTAATGCATCAAACTAAGGTCTTTCATTTCAAATTCATAAGCCGACTCCCTCTTACACTAGAGGATAAGAGATTATCCTATTGTCAAGAATAAATCATCAACATATAATACCAAAATCAAAGGTATACCTTGGATTGGCTTGAAGTAGAGGTTTGGGTTTGCACTGCTTCTTATGAAACCACGCTTTATCACATAGCTATCAATGCAAGCATACCAAGCTCTTGGAGATTTCTTCAGCCCATGCAAGTATATCTTCAGTGTGCATACATGAGTTTCCCTATCATGCTCTTCAAAGCCTTGTGGTTGTTCCACAAATACCTCTTCCTTGAGGAAGCCATGCAAGAAAGCAATTTTCATGTCCATTTGGTGAAGAATACATCACTGGCTAACAACTAAGGAAACAACAGATCAAATGGTATTATATTGTGCTACAGGTGCAAAATACTCATCGTAATGTATTCCCTCTTTCTGAGAGAAACGTTTGGCTACAAATCTAGCCTTATATTTTCAATACTATCATCTACAACAGGTTTAATCTTAAACAACCATTTGGAAATGACAAAAAAATTACCTTGAGGTATAGGAACCACTTCCAAGACATCATTCTAGATGATGGAATCATATTCTTCAGTCATGGCATCTTTGCAGACTTGCTATTTTGCAACTTCTTCAAAGGTGCATGGTTGTTCCTAATTATGTTGCTCATGGCAGCAACATTCCCTTGAAACTGACTTGGCTTCTTACTTTCTCTGAATGTTCCCCTGGGGCAACATGTTGTTCAACATTTTGTAAGGTATCTCATAAGCATAGTGGTATTGTTATGGTAGGAGGATCATGTGGTGGAGGATCTAGAGGATCCATGGAACCCATTGGATTATCAAAAAGCTTATTCTCAGGTTTCGGTTCAGACTCAGATGTAGGCTCTTTTTCATTAACAACTTGTCTTTCAAAATTGGAAAGAGGAGGAGAGTCTCTTGTTTTTATAAGAGTTGCATATTCATAAAATGTTACGTCTATATTAAACTCTATAGTTATTTGACTAGGTACATAAATTCTATAAGATTTTGAATTATCACAGTAGCAAAAAAATGTACCTTTCTTACTTGAAGCTTCCAGTTTGTTCTTTTTCTCTTTTGACACATGGAAGTACACAAGATAACCAAAGATTCTCAAATGACTCACCTCAGTCATTTTACTAGTGAATACTTCTTCAAAATTCTTACTGTCTAAGGCTCGATGAGGAGTTCTGTTTTGCACATAAACAACAACATTTGCAACTTTTCCCCACAAAAACTTTGGTAGCTTTTGATCACAAAGCATGGATCTAACTTCTTCCATAATGGTTCTATTATTCCTCTAAACCACACCATTTTTTGTGTGGATTGTATGACATAATGGTTCCTTTATTTATTTTGATATCTTTGAAAATATTATTAAAATAATTGGAGGTGTACTCTCCCCCATTATCAGATTTGAAATCTTTGATCAACTTTCTAGTTTGGTTTTCAATTAGACCCTTGAAATCTTTGAACATGTCAAATGCTTCCCCTTTATTTTTCAAAAATATTATTCACGTCTTGCGAGAAAAATGATTCACAAAAATCATGAAATACAAGTAGCCACCAAGAGAAGTAATAGGCATAGGTCCACATAAATCAGAATGTATGAGATGAAATACGTGACTAGTTTTTGTTTTTATTGAAGGGAATGGCCCCTTTATATTATTTCGACTTGCACATCTTGGGAAAACTCCTTCATGATCCATTCTAATCTCAGGCATTCCGGAAACCATCTTCCTTACATGAGGCAAGGCTTTGTAGTGTAGGTGAGCGAATATTATGTGCCATATCTCACACTAAAGATCAGTATCATGGACTAGTGCATGAATGAGTTTACCATTGATTCTGTAATTACCTTCACATATTGATCCAAGGGTGAAGGCTTCTCTCATACTTGAGTTCAAAGGATAAGTTATAAATTTTCCATTAATAAAAGAAACTTTCATTCCTTAATCTTATAGAGCACATACGGATACAAGATTCCTTTTCAAACTAGGTACATACACAACTTCATGTAGAAAACTAGATTTTCCATCATCTAACTGAAATCAAGCCGAATCCTTGGTGAGTAGAATTATATCCCAGAGTAATTATTGGTGGCATTGGTTTTTTTTCCAAAAGGATAAAATCCCTTTGGAAGAAGCACATCAATTACAACATATTGCATCATAGTTGCGTCATCAGACGACAACTTTTTTGGTGTATCAACCACAACTTAAACCCAGGTAGGCAAGTTATTAATGAAGACTCCCAACCCCTGGATAACATCCGCTTACAACCAGTAAAGCTACGCAGTGAAGCTTCGAGAATAAACTTCAATATGGGCATTAGATTTCACATGAATATGATTCTTGGTTGGATTGGAGGTACTTCCATGGGCACCGCTCGATTGACGCTAATCAGATCTGTAATGGTTACCTACTCTGTCAAAATGGGCGTGAGATTAAGCCCATGATCAACAAACTTCTTAATAATATCTTAATATGCGGTGATTCAACTAAACAAAATTGGCGTTGAATATTTATTTCTTTGATTTCAAAGTTAGAGTTATATTTTGTGGAGTGTTATATTATTATCTGTTCTTTCGTTCATTTCTAGGAAATCTGCTTTGAGAGCCATTTCAAAGATTCTTTCATTTCTAAGGAATCTGGTAATTACCGACCACAATTACATTTTGAATTCGCCTCCTATTTATAATAGTTGTATTTATATATAAAAATTAAATTTTTTTAATCAGCCCAAATAATACACAAATTCACCGAGATGTAGTTAATTACATATTTTCATATGACATCTTGAATTTAATTTTTCTAATATTTTTGTTTTGAATATTGAGGTTCTCTGAGAGACAACTTTAACGTTTTTCTTCTGAGTGTTTTTCCAAGACAATCATAATCATGGAGGTTCTTGAAGCTCTTCTTACTTGAAGAAAGAAGCCTAGCTCCCTAGACAAAATTCTCAAAGTCAATGGTATTCATAATTACATTTTATCAAAGTCAATGATATTCATAATTACATTTTATCAAGTTTCTTCTATATATTTTTATTAGTGTGATAATTGAATTTTTTTTTTTTTTTTTTATTAAATTTTTTTATAGTGTGGCATTTGCTTGTTATTCGGGGTTTTATTTATTTCAATTCTTAAAGCTTTTTTGATTGGGGAGTTTTGTGTATTCCTTGCAAAATTGTGTTTTAGTATTCATTATTTCGAATGAACTCATAATAAGTCCGAAATTGAACTCAAAATTTATCCATTAATGACTTCGTAAATATATTAGATGAATTTTTGGTTTTTGGTATTATTTTGTATTTATGGATTGATTGATTTTATGTGTAAAGTTAATTTTAACTTGACAAATACTTATTATTATAAATTGCTTTGATTTTTAAGATAAGATTTAGAATAAAATTTGATTTTTATATAAATATGGATGGATTGATTTTATTTGTAAAGTTAATTTTAATTTGAAAAAGACATATTATTATAAATTACAATGATTTTTAAAATATGATTTAGAATATAATCTGATTTATATATATACATATATATATGATATTTTCGTGTGTTGCATACAATTTTTTAATTTTAACGTGTGTATCAAAAATTTAGTTTTAGTTCACTTTTGATATATGGGACCATTCATTTGTAAAATGTGTTATTATACATTTAATAAGCTAAACCACATTAATTTGGCTGTGTTAAATATTTTATTGTTTAAAAAAAAGTTGTTGATGAATGAGAACTATAAGTGTTGTTTCTTTGTTAAAATAAAAATAAATTTAATGTATTGTATAATATCTTTGCTTCGTGTGGGTTAGTATATCCTAGCATATCCTTGTCAAAAAAGTAATTGTTCAAACACATTTATCATGACCATTAAGTCAAAGAAAATGTCCTAGAACATACCTAAGTTTAACGTGAATTTATGTAATTAAATAATTGATATATTAATATAAAATATTTTATAGCATGGTATCTTTTCGTATTTGAATATTATATTTATAACAATATTTTGTGTGATTGTTTTTGTTTGTATGTATAGAGAGTAAATATTTAATAAAAAAATATAATTTATAATTAAAATTTCGAATTTTTAAAATATTATAAATTTAATTATATTTATGAAAAAATAATTTATGTTTTAATTAATTAAATGAATTTTTAGAAAAGAGTGGATTAATTAATTTTTTAATAAAATTATAAAGATATATTTTATATAAAAAAAGTTTTATTAAAAATTATGATTTAAAATAAGTAGAGTATGTGTTTACGGGTCTTGGATAAAAGGTGATCGAGTGCTCTATTGAGGTACTCTTTGATGTGAAGTTACTAGTTCAATTCATTGCCCCGTTTGGGGTGATATATTGGATATGATGAAGATGGAGTATTGCGAAGCTTACCAAAAAAAAAGTAGAGTATGTAATCAAAGTTAAATAAATATTTTGACTTTGGAATGGATTATGGAAAATTGGTAATCATAAAAAAAGTATTTTATTCTTAAATTATGTTGATTAAAATTTAAAACATTAATTATTAGGAATTTGGTTAGTTGGAGAAGATAAGTGATATTTTGTAATGAAGTTTACTTAAATGATTGGGAGTCTTGTTAGTTTTTTAAAGTTTAGCTGGTGAGACATGAGACTGAAGGTTCAATCACTTGGATACACAAAGGCTTGCCAACATGATTTTTGCCAATTGTGCTACAACCCACATACATGGAGTCTCATTAGTTGTCCAAGAAAATGATATGAAGTTTAATTTTTTTTGAAACAATGATCGAGAAATATATGATATTAAAATATATTGAGCTAAAGCTTACTTTAGATACATGATTTACATAAACAAGCTGAAACTGGTGGACATGATTAGAATGAAGTATGTATCAATGGCCATCCACATAATTTTGACCTTGAATATTTTGAACAAAATGCTACAATATCTATAGCATTCAACTTGTACATTCACCAATACTGACCTAACGAAACCCAAAATTTACAAAGCATCAAAATGTTACATTAAACCATGAGGAATTATTCCTTTTCTTTGATTTCTAAGTCTCCTAATTAACCATTAAGGAAGGGGGATATACCCCTTTTCCCCTACTACCAAAGTTCACCTTGATTTAGCCTTGACCCTAAATTACTAATGTGATAATCCTTGGAGTTGTTTGATATAAGAACATGGAGACATTTATTCTTGGGGATAAACAGATACAATTGATAAATCCACTTGAGTATATGAATTAATTTTGTATTTGAAGGGGGATATCCTAAATATAACTGATGAATTATATTCAATTCATCACCAAAAACCATCACCTCCCGAATTCCTAGATTCACAATTTTCCTTAAACCCTGATATAAGACATGAGATTCAACACCATTTTTGGAAGTGTGACCTAAACGCCAAGCATGCCTATGTTCTTATAGCTTCTCAAGGCAAACAATTAGCCCACTTCTCCTGCGACCCCTTAATGAAGTTTAATTACTTAAATGTAATAACATATTTATCTCTACCTTAGAGACCTATAATAACCAATACAAACACAGTTCAATTGAACATGAAAAAAAAATTGTATAATAATGTTGGTTTTTTATTTATTAAAATAATAATTAAATAATATTAAAATTAGATAATATGTACATTCAAAAGATAATATTTACATCATGAGATTTGTTGTTATGGTCAACCATGGGGGAAACCAAGATTTGGTAGGAAAATAGATATTTTGTCCAAAATTTGATACAGTACTTAAAAAACTATATTTGTAGCCAGTCTATGCATTTTCCCTAGTACTAGCATGCATATACATAAAAGGAGGATCATCAAAATTGTAGCTAGGATACTTTAATGTCCAGAGTACTATATGCATAATTTCACAAGTAAGAATGTTGTTGTAAATAAAAAAGGAGAGCTATGAAATAGTTAAGTATAATTTGACACATCAATTAGTGCTTCCGATGTACCTGGTGAAGGAGGGCCTTTGACTTTTGAGAGGAGGGCCTCAATTTGTGCTAGTTGGAGATCCATGTCCCTATGATCAAGAGAAATTTCTCAATTCGATTCTTAAATAACACTAAGATGAAGATAGAGCTTATGTTTGGTGTCATCTTTGTACTCAAGAGATTTACCAATAATATTTCTAATGTGTAAATATATTTCTACAGTGCAAAGGTACTAGTTTTGTTGACCACAAATGTGGTTTGGATTTGGAAATCACTCAACCACTGAGGAAAGGATTTCCCCACCAATGGACTTGTTTTTTTCATGCTTGGATTAAATAACAACCTATTTCACTACATGTTGGATGTGCTTACGAGTATGGTCATGAAAAATTTATGCAACAACTTGAGGATTCAAAAATTAGGGTGGTTGTCACCAAAATAGACAGTTTGCAATAGGAATTCCAAATGTGGGGTAGGAGGGTGTAGTGAGGGAGCTAGTTGAACTAGTTTTAAAAGTTTCAGAACATTAACGGGGAATAGGAGATAGAGGCCGAAGTCCCTTTGTGTAACTAAAGAGAGTTGTAAATAGAAAAGGATGAAAAATATCACCAAATACAAGACCGAAGAGAGGAATAAAAATATAACTATTGAAGTCGAGTGTGACAATAATTTCTATCTCAATATATATAAAGCATAAAAATTCGATATTGATAAAGAGTCACATGAAACCAAGTGTCTCCAATATGGGAGTCACAACATGGCCATAAAGTAGAGAGTTGACGTCCTCTACTATCCACTATGTGCCATGAACTGTTAACCTTCACAAATAGAGAGGCCCAATGAGTCTAACTTATTTTGTAGCACCCATCAATCAAGAAACAATGGAATTAGTAGTAGATTCCTTGTGCACAAGAAAGGCTAGGTCAGGAAGAACTAAGCCTTCCCTTCTCGACATTAAGGAAAAAACAATGCCTAGTAAAAAAATTAAACACAGGATGGCCAATATAAGAATGGTAATAATTGATCTCAATGCCATCTACATTTCAAACCAAACATGCTTAATTACATTTCCCTCCATGTCCAGGCCGAGTATTTTCCAACTTGATGTGTGTGCTAGTTGCTACATGGGTATCTAATTATGACTTTCAAGTGGAGGACCAAATTACCCCTCTCCTATTATATTATGGTAGCAATAGATAAGTGTTCTAGTATCTATGATGTCTAAGAGGCTTAGGAACATGAGATCTCCAAAACCCGTCAAAGGTTTTATGAGAAAAAAACTTGTAGACACCTTAATTAAATTAATTAGCCAATAATTAAATATTTCCTAAGTCTAACTTATGAAAATTGGTTAATTAAAGTGAGTTAAATTCAATTTTTCTCTAGACTTCCTAAAAAGTTAATTGATGGAGTCAAGATGATTATAGCCATTGATGGAGATATGATCGTGGACGTTGAAACTAACGAAGCGTCAAAGGAAGGGGTTTCAACATAGATTTGGGAGAAGGATTTCAGAGGATATTTTACTTACTATTTCTAGTGTTCGGGAGGTAAGAAGAGGAGGCCGTATTTAGCTAGTGTGTATAGATAGTTTCCTAATGCGAGTTTCTAGAGGAGGCTACATTTCATTGCTAGAGGCTAGATCTATTTTCTAGACATAAAGTGAGTGGGTTTTATAGGTAGAGAGAGGTAGGATAAATTGCTGGAAGGAGGTTCTAGAGGAAGAACGAATTTTTGGAAGAAACAATGTGCATTTTCAGCTAGGGAGTGTGAATAGCCAGGAAGTGCGAGGTGCCGGAGAGAGAGGCAGGATCCAATTACAGAGGGAGACAATTAGTCTCTATATTATTTTTCTAGAGGAGATCAATATTTATCGAAGGTTTTCCAGTGAAAGAAAACTAATTGTAATATATCCTAAATTGTTGAATAATAATAATACCCTCATCTGCTACACTGGTTTTCCCTTGGGGGTTTTTTAAAGGACATCTGTCCGAAAATAATAGTGTCATATTTTTATGTGTCTATACATGTTTTCTCAGTCCCATATTTTATATTCCACAGTGTTTTATTAGTAAATATTGCAATAGTGATTTAATCGTTATTTTTCTTAAATATAATTACAAATATTAAATAATATCCAGTAGATAGAAGATCAAATTCCAGTTTATTACAATTGTGAAAATTTCACATGGTATCAGAGAAAATATTAGATCATAGAGGCTTTAGAGTGAATTGAGAAAATGTTGTGTAGTTTAAAGGGATATATGAAGCACAAAGAAGCAAATATGCACATACCTAGCTAGGAAGTGCAAATATAAGAGGAAAAAATTCAATTTCTAGTCTAGCGAGGTGACCCAGATGAAGAATCAAATATCTCAATTACAGTAGTAGGTAGTAAGTTTTCCATAAAGGGTTTTTGGAGGTAGATCATAGATTCACAGTGAAGATCAAAGGTTTGAAACAAAAGGGTTTTTCAGTAGAAGATCAACACATGGAATGAAAGAGAAAGCACATAGAGAGGGAGTTTCTAGGAAACTTCTTAGAGGGTTTCCAACATTCCAGTGTCAGAAAGGGTGGACGAAATTTATAGCAATAAATGTTGAGTTAAGGCAGTGCAAATTTCCCGATTATACTATTAGTCGATCCAATGTATGTTTCAAGGTTAGTAGTGCGTGTGCGAGTTTCAAACGAGGTTTCAAAGGTAGAGAAAGCTTCTCAGAAGTGAAGCATCAGGTAATCTAAATTTCTAGAAGAGGTTATGGAGGCTAGTGCAAATTCCCCAATAGTAGATTTGTGCAGTCTAGTTTTCCAATGCGAAGTGCGAGTTGTAGAGGAGAAGGTTGAGTTATTTGTTGGAGGAGGAAGGGATTCGTCAGTTGATTGATTTTCACAGAGTTTTACAAATATGGTCGCAGTAGGATTGAGAGATTAGGACAAGTTTGATGGAGCCTCCAACTTTGGCATATGGAAGGCCAAGATGTTTTTCCTATTGGATGAGAATGGTATGACAATTTTTTCTACAACAATGATAGTTGTGCCTATAGATACCATCCATTTTCATGATTATAGGAGGGATAACGCCAAGGTGAAGAGGATGATCCTTGATGGGGTCAAGGATTACATCATTTCACATATCGTAGAAAAAGGGACAATGAAGGAGATGTGGGACACCATCGTTAAGCTATACTAGGATCTCTCCAATAATTATAAGATGATACTAAAGATAAGCTTAGGACCATCATGATGAAAAAGGGCAAGAACATAACATCCTTTCTCACCAAAATTCAACTGGTTAGAGATGGTCTCACCGCTAGTTGGAGAGAATATAGCAAAGGATGAACTGGTGCATACATCTCTAAATGGGTTTACTAAGGAATGACATATGTTCATTCATGTTATTACTAGAGATGACAAGCTTCCATATTGGGAATTCCTATGAAGTGAGTTCACCTAGGAGGAGTTGAGGCTTAGTATCATCGATGGTACTACCAACAACAATGGCAAGAGACTTAAGGTAGATATGGAAGAGGAGAACATTTCTCTTGTAGGGAAGGTAAGAGAAAACAAGGGTCCTAGTTAGGGACAATAACATAATTAATATAAGAAGAAACAATATTTTTTGAAGGCAAAGTAATTCAGATGTGGTGAGCTCAATCATTGTGTCATCCTATTTATGAATAAGAAGAAGGATAAGAATGGGAAGAAGAAAACAACTTTAGCATAGATCGAGGATTTTTCCACCAAGTTAGAGGATGAATTCACTATGTTTGTAGTATTATCCTCAGGAGGAGGAGGAGTATGAAATTACAATATGCTAAACAGGGAAGGTTCCTAGGGAGGAGAAACAAGGAGATTTAAATCGAGCCAAGGAGGGCTTGATTATTAGTAGATCCAGTTGATGAGTATTCCTTAGATGGATCATTAACTTTGCTACAGGATCCCAAGTATTGAGTAATAGGAGGATCAACGTGTTAGAAAGGTGTATATAGATGCTTGCGAGACATTTACAGAGCCAGTTGTGAGGCACAATCAGATACTCAGGAGATAGGTGCAGGGCCAATTGTAGTGAATCAGTAGACCGATAAGAGTTTGAGTCTTAGAGGGAGTCTAGCTTCAGAGGGAGAAACCATATGGAATCTTGAATCTTCAGGTTCTAAGAGATCAATATAGATATTTGCAGTGATAGTAGCAGTGTGGAGGCAACATAGTGGCATCCACAGTGTGAGATCAGAGTAGTGTAGTAGCAACATAGGATGGCTCAGATACATGATGTAGTAGATGAATTAAAGATTGTGTGCAAGATGTATCAGTTCAACTACAACAATTTTCCACAAAACAACATGTGGATGATATAATTAGAAAAGCCTTGGGGAGGGAAAATTATGTCTACTGTAGGGAGCAGATGGGTATAGTGGAGAATACCTTCCTTACTACGATGAAGTGTTAGATTATAGTAGCATCAGACAAGTGTCATATTATCTATGATGGGTAAGAGGCTAAGGAACATGAGAACTCAAAAACCCAAAAAAGGTTTCACGAGAAATACTTGGAGACACCTAAATTAAATTAATTAGCTAATAATTAAATATTTCCTAACTCTAGATTAAGAAAACTAGTTAATTAAAGTGAATTAATTGAGGAAGTTTGAATTTTCTCTAGAGAATTCCAGAAAAATTAATTGATCAAGATGACATTTGCCGTCGATTGAGATATGATCATGGTAATTGAAACTCCAATGAGAGATTATAAGAGCAGGTAGAGGGGTTTGGAGAAGGTATCAATTGTGAATTGAGTAGTTTGACTACCCAGTTATGTGTATTTAACAAGGGCACAATTGAAATCAGGGAAGCATGAGTGTTAGGGGTTTCAACAAAGATTTGGGTTCCTTGCCTTATAATTTAGAGAATGTGTTACAAATAACCAATAGACCTAGGGAATATTCAACTACCCCTTTGATAACTCTTATCCCAAGCACTTTGAATTAGGTCATATCGATGCATGAATTAAGTTAAATTAGAATTCTATTTTTTGGTGCAGTAATAGTCACCCATAGTACTAATTGCTTTTGCAAGAAGATCGATATGATGATTTAGTATTGGTAAATAAGGATTCCATTGGAAGAAGAGTCAAGGAGAGGTTACTTCAAGAAGGTATGTTTCATGATTTTTTTTAAGTCTTTCATTATTTTTAGCATGTATTAATTAAATATCCATTTTTAAATATTCTAGATTCTTTGGAACATGGCGTGGAAAAATTTCCTAGATAACGAGACACTCTATGGACTCTCTAGATCTTTTATGGTGGTTATGTTAGGTTCTCGTTATATCAATTTGATACTTCAGATGACGAGGCACTCCATGGAATCTTTAGGATTCCCATGGTGGTTATGTCAGGATCTCATCCTCTCATATCACACTTGAGCTGGATTCTTTATTAAGAAATCCTCTAATGACTCCTCTTTCAATTCATCTTTAGTGGCATATTAGAAGTGATAAGAGCATAGGTATAGCCAATTTGTGCATTCATTCTATTGTTACCTTGGGTTGCTAAGAAATATTTCCATAATCCTTTCATGCAAACACTTTATTGTCAATGATGTACCTATTGGTTTCTCTCCCATTTTCACTCATTGATCAATAACTATTTCATTCATTTTTATGCCCTCCATAGACATCCACTCTTAACCATTGACTAAAACTACCACACAACTAGTCTCTTTAGTCTTGAAGGTCCATGGGTTGAAATAACAAGCGTGTGAGGCATCATAAACCTTCTCCTACTTCATTGAGGTAATTTTACATTATTCATTTCATGAAATAACCTCCATAGCTCTGTAACTATAATTATCATAATTAAATTTGTACATTGGAATTAGCCTATAATAATTTATTCATATCATGCAAGTTATGATATGGGTCACTTATATTTCTAGTAGAAGAGAATTATGTTGAAAAATCCCTCACAAAAATCCATTGATACCCAGATAATACTTTAAGAGATAAACCATTCTTCAACAAGTTTGTATGGAATGCTTGTAGGTGTCATTTTCACATTTTGGGCAGATCATATCACAAAACTTGAAAATTGGATGTTTGCAATTTTTGGCATGGGGATTCCCTGTATTGAAAACTATATGCCTATGAAAAATCTCATACATATAGGTAATTATTTGGAAAAATATCTTGGTTGTTGAATTTTGTGGCAATGATCTTACTCTAAACAAAATTGGCAAATACAACTTTTCAGACACTAAATGAACATATCTTTCAGACCTGTTTATATGGCATACCCTAATGTGAACCTAGTTTACAATCCATCTTGAATCATTTCATTCTAATTTAATTATCCCCTAATTACCAATTATCTATCATAAACATGCACGAAGAAAACTTTGTTTCGTAGGTTGTTCATTGGTGTACTTGACTCATTAAATATTCATGTTTTCAAAACATATTTCTATTGGGGGTACTTAAATGATTCTATTTTCATTTCCAACTGGAATCAAGTCAAACCACTGCGAAACCAAAAAATTATGCTAAAAATTGTGACTCTTGGTGAAGGTTAGAAATTGAAAACAACATGCCCTATAACATATTTATGGGCATATTTTGTTAGAAATTTAAAAATTCTTTGTAGAAACTTGAAATTTTTATGCAGAAAAATGAATTTGCTTTGAATAAAAATTAATGGAACTGAAAGTAATTTGCATAAAGTTGAATGTAATTTGTAGAAAACTAAATGTACTTTGCAGAAAATTGAATGGAACTAAATATACTTTGTTGAAAGTTGAATGTACTATGTAGAAAACTAAATGTACTTTGTAGAAAACTGAATTTTCTATGTTGTTAGAATCACTTAGAATGAAGATTTCTTCTTCAAAAATTTTCAAATCAACAATGTAGATAGAACATAAAAATAAGGGTCATATGAAGAAATATAGAGACTCTTAGATTTTGGTCCAATGACTAGGGAAAAACTCCTCAAGGGGGAAAACTCAAATGATTCTTATTTCATTAGATTTCTTCAATTTTTTAGCAGGGTACAAAGAGAGAGAGAGAGAGAGAGGATGAGAATGAATAAAGTAACCAATGTCCGATCAACTTGAAGTTGATGTGCACTTTCTCTTTGCTTGAAGATATCCTCCTTCTGTTGATCAGGTCATGTCCTTCACAAGCTCTCCAACTCTTCCTTTGCTCCAATGGTTAACTACCTCTCACACTTCTCTTGCACACACTCAAAACTTTCTCTCCTTATTCAAAATGAACATGATACTCTCAGTTCTCACTTGCTCTTGCTTAAATAGATGGGAAAGGAGAGGAATTACAAAATCAATTCATGCCTTGAGCCAATAATAAGAGAATCAAATTCCATGAGGGAGGAGTTACTTGAGGAGAAGTGTAACTCATCCCAAGAATAGAGAGAGAGGTACAATTGTCTTGAGGAGTTACACTTTGAATTAGGGAGAGAGGGAGAGTTACACTTAGACATGAGATACTCTTTGGTGAGAGTTAAAATTTGAATTCAATAAAGGATTTACAAGCGCATTTAATGAGGAAGAGTTACACTTTTTCCATACACTGAATTAGTGAGGGAGAGTTACATAATCTTAAGTGTGGAGTTACTATTTTATTCCAAGAGAGAGGTTTGATTTTCCAAGTAAGATATTCTCAATTTAATTTACTTATTCTATGAGAGAATTCATTTTTATTAATCCATTAAAGGTGAATGACTTTAGACTAGTTTGTGAAAGTATCGTAATAATAATAATACTAATAAGGATAAAAATATCAATTCTTGAATTGTATAATTGTGATTGATTTGATTTTAAAATGGATTCAATATGTCAATATAATACTTGATCATTTAGACATGAATTTATATTTTTGGAAAGTCCCTTCCGAATTGGGATTTGACTTACTATTTTTGGAAAGTCATATTAG
Source organism: Pinus tabuliformis (assembly GCA_031772625.1). Taxonomy (NCBI): domain Eukaryota; kingdom Viridiplantae; phylum Streptophyta; class Pinopsida; order Pinales; family Pinaceae; genus Pinus; species Pinus tabuliformis. The sequence goes on along the minus strand of CM062811.1, from coordinate 1,001,956,848 downwards.
AATTGTGACAAAATGAAATTTGACTATAGTTGGTTCAAACAGAACTTAAAAATACGATTTCTTCTAAGAGAAATTCATCACCGAGCTGCTAAATTTTAACACTCCCTCTCAGTTAGGGAGGAATTTATTTCTAAATCAAAGATATCCACTTCCTTTGATCTCTTTCATTCATCTCAATTCAACTCTACTCTATAATATTCGTAACAATGAAGTTGTAATCTAAAGAAGAATCATCCACTGAACACAAATTTGGAAAGGAAAGTATCATCAAATGGACAAGACTAAAAAAAGTCAAGTTTCACTACATGAAGTGGTGGAACACTTGCGTCCTAGACAAGTCTCACTACACCTATTGGCCATATAGGTGGTTCTTTCCACATCCAATACTATTGGTTAGATGCATACTAAGGCATACTCTTGTGACACACACTACACAAGAGGTCCCACATCCTCAGGAGATTTCCAACATCATTCCCTAATCCTGTGAGCTATGACAGGGGGAAAGACAACTCAGCGTTTTCGATTAGCTATGACCGCTTCCCAGAAGGGTCACATCCATAAGTCCAAGTTTCTCTCTAAAAACCAAGAACTTTCCTTTTGGTCAGGGCTTGGTAAGAATGTGAGCTATTTGATCATTAGTGGATATGTGATGGAGACTCACTGCTCCTGTCTACACCATATATTAGATATAGTGATACTTGATCTCAACATGCTTGGAATTATCATGAAACACGAGATTTTATGCAAGACACATCCCACTCTTATTGTCATAATATATAATTGTTATGTTTGGAACTTGCTCAAATAGTTCTGCAAAATGGTTTGTCATCCAAAATGTCTCATAGCTAGCCATGCTAGAAGTAATGTACTCAACTTCAAATGTTCTCCGTGCAACAGCCTTTTGCTTTCTTCTCATCCAAGAGATCATCATATATCCCAAGCTAAAGAAACACTTATAAGTGCTCTTTCTATTAGAATATTTACCAGCCCAATCAACATTAGTATATCCATGAAGTCTTATATTCCTAGCAGTGTATTTCAATCCTACATTGATAGTTCCATACAAGTATCTGAGTACATGTTTTTCAACAACCTAGTGGGCATGAAAGGGATCAATCATATGTTGACTTAAAGTGTTTACAAAAAAGCATATGTCAGACCTAGTTTTTAACAAAAACATCAAAGCACTAACGAGATGTCTATACTCTGTGGGATTTTCCAGAATAGGTCTTGCGTCTTTGCGACATAATTTCTTAAAGTTAATTTTTGTAGGAATATGCATGGACTTACATTCTACCATAATAAATATTTCAAGAATATTAACAACATATTTTCCTTTAAAATATAGATTTCATTAGGTCTTTTCCATACCTCTAGATCCAAAAAGCAATGCATCAAACCAAGGTCTTTCATTTCAAATTAATAAGCTAAATCCCTCTTACACTATAGGATAAGAGGCTCTCCTATTGTCAAGAATAAATCATCAACATACAATAACAAAATCAAAGGTATACCTTGGATTGGCTTGAAGTATAGGTTTGGATTTGCACTGCTTCTTATGAAACCATGCTTTATCAGGTAGCTATCAATGCAAGCATACCAAGCTCTTGGAGCTTTCTTCAGCCCATGTAAGTATATCTTTAGTGTGCATACATGAGTTTACCTATCATGCTCTTCAAAGCCTTGTGGTTGTTCCACAAATACCTCTTCCTCGAGGAAGCCATGCAAGAAAGAAATTTTCATGTCCATTGTTGAAGAATACATCCCTAGCTAACGACTAAGGAAACAACAGATTAAATGGTATTATATCGAGCTACAGGTGCAAAATTCTCATCGTAATGTATTCCCTCTTTCTGAGAGACATTTTTGGCTACAAATCTAGCCTTACATTTTCAATACTATCATCTACAACAGGTTTAATCTTAAACAACCATTTGGAAATGACAAAAAATTTACCCGGAGGCCTAGGAACCACTTCCCAGACATCATTCTGGATGATGGACTCATATTCTTCAGTCATGGAATCTTTTCAGACTTGCTATTTTGCAACTTCTTTAAAGGTGCATGGTTGTTCCTAAATGATGTTGCTCATGTTAGCAACATTCCCCTGAAACTAACTTGGCTTCTTACTTTCTCTGAACGTTCCCTTGGGGCAACATGTTGTTCAACATCTTGTAAGGTATTTAATAAGCATAGTGGTATTGTTATGGTAGGAGGATCATGTGGTGGAGGATCTAGAGGATCCATGGAACCCATTGGATTATCAAAAAGCTTATTCTCAGTTTTCGGTTCAGACTTAGATGTAGGCTCTTTTTCATTAACAACTTGTCTTTCAAAATTGGCAAGAGGAGGAGAGTCTCTTGTTTTTATAAGAGTTGCATATTCATAAAATGCTACGTTTATATTAAACTCTATAGTTATTTGACTAGGTACATAAATTCTATAAGATTTTGAATTATCATAGTAACAAAAAAATGTACCTTTCTTACTTGAAGCTTCTAATTTGTTCCTTTTCTCTTTTGACACATGGAAGTACACATGATAACCAAAGATTCTCAAATGACTCACCTCAGTAATTTTACTAGTGAATATTTCTTCAAAAGTCTTACTGTCTAAGGTCCGATGAGAAGTTCTGTTTTGCACATAAACAACAACATTTGCAACTTTTCCCCACAAAAACTTCGGTAGCTTTTGATCACGAAGCATGGCTCTAACTTCTTACATAATGGTTCTATTAAACCACACCATTTTTTGTGTGGATTGTATGACATAATGGTTCCTTCATTTATTTTGATATGTTTGAAAATATTATTAAAATAATTGGAGGTGAACTCTCCCCCATTATCAGATTTGACATCTTTGATCAACTTTCCAGTTTGGTTTTCAATTATACCCTTGAAATATTTGAACATGTCAAATTCTTCCCTTTTCTTTTTCAAAAATATTATTCACGTCTTGCGAGAAAAATGATTAACAAAAATCATGAGATACAAGTAGCCACCAAGAGAAGTAATAGGCATAGGTCCACATAAATCAAAATGTATGAGATGAAATACCTGACTAGTTTTTGTTTCTATTGAAGGGAATGGTCCCTTCATATTATTTTGACTTGCACATCTTGGGAAAACACCTTCATGATCCATTCTAATCTCAGGAATTCCAGAAACCATCTTCCTTACATGAGGCAAGGCTTTGTAGTGTAGGTGAGCGAATATTATGTGCCATATCTCACACTAAAGATTAATATAATGGATTAGCGCATGAATGAGTTTACCATTGATTTTGTAAATACCTTCACATATTGATCCAAGGGTGAAGGCTTCTTCTCTCATACTTGAGTTCAAAGGATAGGTTATAAATTTTCCATTAATAAAATAAACTTTCATTCCTTAATCTTCTAGAGCAGATACAGATACAAGATTCCTTTTCAAACTAGGTACATACAAAACTTCCTGCAGAAAACTAGATTTTTCATCATCTAACTAAAATCAAGCTGAACCCTTGGTGAGTAGAATTATATCCAAGGATAACATTTAAACTAGTCTCCCTCTCAACTATATTAGAGAGTTTTTCTTTGTGCTCAGTAAAATGTTTCGAAGCACCACTATCACCTAACCAAATATCAAATGAATATGCAAAAGAAGAAATGGAAAGAGTAGAAACAAGAAAATATTCTGATTGTGTTTTCGCTACATTATTTCTATGCCTTGGATTTATTTTTTTCTTAGGAAGGATGATTATTTGATTTTTAGAAGTGCCTTTCCTATAATCAGATTTGTTTTTGAATATAGGTTTACTTCTTCTTTATTTACAATCATGAGAAAAGTGACCATGCTTTTGATAGTTAAAGCATCTAACTTTTGACTTGTCTAGATTCTCTTTATTTTATTTGAAAGCAGAATTATGTTTATTACCTTTCTTTTTCTTGTCATAGGATGAAAATGTAGTAGGTTCTTCTTTGTGATGTGAAATTATATCTCTAGAGATCATTCTTTCCTCCTCTTAGATATGTTAGAAACCTTTGAGCACTACTAGGGGGGGGGGGGGGGGGTGAATCAGTAATGTGTCTTATTACCAAAATTTTCCTTTTATTTACTTTTCTAAATCACACACACTAATTAGCAACAACTCATTAAGCATTTGCAGATCTATGCATAAATCATAATAAAAAAATACACCATATGAGAAACATAAACATGAACAAGAACACAAGAAAGGATCAACACATGAGACACTATGGATATGTTCCAAATGCATCAACAAATTCTTCAAAAAAAATTGTGAGAGTCACTAATATGGAGTTATACCAAGCTCTCCACCAATAACAAACTCTGCATCACTGATATGAAATTTGGAGATCTGAACCAATACTATGCTTTAGAAAATAGGTTTGCTCATACTACAATTAGATCTCATACACTAAAGCAATCAAGCTTACTAATGGCTTTGAATCATACTCATACAATGCAACCTTCTCTAACTCACTATCATACACCATTAATCAACACTCAACTCCAAAAATGATGTATATAAAATATGCTGGGTAAAATTCATCTTTGGACTAAGATCAAGAGTGCACAAAGTTGATAAATCCAACCATAATCATCACTACAAGTACACTAAAGGTGTTCACACCCAATGGAGGACTTATTCAACAATTTATGACTTTAACTAATTAATTTAGAAGCTTCTGTGAATTACTATGTCAAATTTTCCCGATTTTCATGGGGAGTTTAGATAAATTTAATTTCAGGATGTATACGCAACTTTCCTTCATAAAACTTGTGTATACGTGCGTTTCCTTCATACGATCTGCATATGCCTCTCAAAACTGAGTTTTCTCAACAATTTTGTAGCCCCGATCTTGCATTTGATCAACTCCAAACTTCCAAGGCTTGTTTATCTACTTGGGGGCATCTCCTAACATTGTAGAACCTCTAAAAACCCATGAAAATCCTCTGATAACCATGAGAAAATTCTCTCGAGTGTCACTACCAAGTTGAACTAAAAGGCCAACAAACATAGGTTGGCAAGACTGCCAACAAGTCCTCCAATCTCCAACAAACATTTGCACAAGATGCAACACCTCTAACATTCCTGCAATACATTGTAGCACATCTCCATCAACACACTGTAACAAGTCATCAAGTGTGCCATCATCATGGGATCAATATTAGTTCCAACACATTCCAACATAAACTAACTTCTCCATCAAGAATCTACATCATCCACTTGTAGCAACATCAATAATTCCTCTAATCAATGCACATGCTAACATATGCCAACACAAGACATCTCAAGGAAACACATCCATGAACACCACTAGCACATGAGGAACCTTAAAACATACCAATGCCATCATCCAACTACTCTCAAAAGGCTAACATCAAGAGTTGACATCAATGCCAACATAACCGTCTCAATGCCAACTTAAGTAGTTGCAAACTATGCTACAATGAAGGTATCTAAACAACAACTAGACTACATATTAGGGTTGACATCAATGCCATCATGAGACAATGCCAACATCAGATAGATGGAACCATGCATACCCATAATTCCCACAATCTCCCCCTTTGGCATTGTTGGCAACCACACACAACTTCCAGACCAATCTCCTCTATCACTACCCCTTTGAAATCAATGGAAAAGGGACAACTCCATGTGAATAGGCAACAAGAACTAAAGCACAAAAAATGAAGCAAAAAATCTCTACCTGGGTGAAAATTAATGCACATCATAAAAAATAAATGTCTCTCCACATCAATAGTAGTAAGAAAAAAATATACAAATCATCATCCGAAGCAGCATACCAACCAACAACCTCTAGCAGCGATAGTAATATGCACAAGAGGAAACCACACAAGCATCATATGCAACATCATTATAATATGAAACCATGAGTAGAATCAAGTGTATGAAACAAAATGCACATGAGAATCAATACAACACTCTCCATAACAACTACATAGCAACAACATCAATCAACCTCTCTTCTCAAAACATGAGGTCAAAAACTCCAACTATCATAGCATAGTATGAGGCACACCACTAACACCTCCAAGTGGATCATAATGCCAAAAATGTATGGCTAAAGTGAATAGGAATAAATAATTCTCCCCTAAACACATTCCATCTCCAAGATCAACTCCAACCTGCAATGAAACACTTTCGCTGCAAAAAATGATTCTTTCCCACAAATAGAAGCACCATATGGACATAGAATCCACATGGCCATGACTCAAATGACATATACATTGATACATACATGGCTGTAGCAGAAACATAATACCTCATACATGACCAATATATGACCATAACATGACCTCATGAATCATGACTAAATTATCCAGTGATACATAAAATACAAGTACATGGCTCCATGAGCATTTTACATGAATATATCAATGAATACATGGATTCTATGATCATCTCCTATGGACCAATGACTCAAAAACATGGTACATCATGACTATTACATCATAATTAACCCATCTATGTGGCTGCAAAATGACTCCATAAACTTTCCTATCACTATGATGGCTCAACTCACTAAGGAAATGACTCTCAACCAACATAAAAAGATGAATCAAGAACAAATAAATTGTTGTAATGATCATCATATGAAAAATCATACGTGGCTGGTCCATGTCTAATGTCATCTCTATGCATCCCATCAATGATATCATTGCATGCATGGATGTACAACTTTCAACTAATTGTCAGTAGAGACCAAAAACATATATATGGCCCAAAAACCGTACTACTTTCACTCAGGAAGCATATGTAAAACAACTACAAATAACTATTTGAAAATGATGAAAACTATCAAACAACTCATGCAAACCTCATACCATGCATATCTCCCCCTAAGCTCAATATACCTCCAATAGATAGGCTAATCTTGTGGACCTAAAAGTGCATGAGGCTCAAATGAACTCATCATATGTTGCTGCAACATCTTATACTCACCAAGCTACCATATGTTGCCCCTAAGGTTATGCACCTGTCATGAACTATGTAGTCCTCTTGTAACTATGGAAGAAATAATCATGTACTACAGGAGGGGATGCTCTTCACTACTTGGAGAGATGTTTCTCCTTCATTCTCCACATGGTCTTTGGCTTCTTCTTTTTCTCCTTTACTGGTTTTCCAATAGATCCTATTTGTTTTTTCTGCTCTTGATGATTTTGTCTTGGATAACCGGGAATAAAATATTCTCTTGCCATATGGCCAAAGTTATGACATGTGTAGCACTACACATGGCCAAGATATGAAGCAAGAGGATAAAATATATTGCTGCTCATTCCAAGTCTACACCTTGCATGCAATGTGCTTCTCCTCCATTGGTTAGACCTACAATTTATTTCCTTAGGGTCAAATAAGTTACATGAACATCAATAATCATAAAAACCACAATTATACATGTTGTCCAATCTCCTTGGTTACTGATATTGCTGCAAGCTCCACTGATTAGATCTATATGTTCTGCTCCTATAATTAGCTACATCATGCCCAAATCTATGACAATTGTAACATTCTACCTTATGCACGAAACAAACAAAAGGACTTTGGTTCCTTTGGAACTTTGAAAATCTATCACGATCCTCTATTAGAGAAAAATATATTCTAAATGTAGGTGCTCGTTGAGGTTTTATTTTCTATTGTTGGTTTTGTTGCTTGATCTTATTCTAGTTTTTCTTCTTGTTTTCTCAGTTGGTATTCTTTCTACTGGAATTATTTTCTATAGGCTTCTTTGGTTCTTCTTTGTTGTTTTTACTTGAATGAAAACTAGACTCACCTTTTTGAAATCCAAGACCATATTTATCCAATATTGATCTCTAGATCTCAAGCAAACTATCCAAAGCCACAATGCTCTTCTCCATGTTTCATTGCTTTCTTAAGGACACCACTTCAACCTCTAATATCTCACACTCATTTTCCTTTTCTTGGTACTACTTTCTCATTCCTTCCTCAACTTTTTCTGCTTTTGCCAATTTAAATTTTAAGTTCACAATCTCTTCCTTGAGCTTGGCCTCCTTATCATCACAAATATGCAATAATTGTTTTTATCCTTGCATGTAACTATTAGTTTAGAAATATTATCTCTAAGAACCTTAATATCATTCTCATCTCCACTAGGAAATTCAACATGATCAAAATTTGAATCCTCAAAATTGTAACTCAAAAGAAAATCATTAATAATTATACCTTTGGATTCATTATCTTCTAATTTCTGCACATTATTTGTTGAACCACTTGCACTAGGAAGATGAGACTCTTGTGGATGAGTTTCCTTATTTTGAAGGCCATTCCTTTTTTGAAGTTGTTTCCTCTTACTCTTATCCATTCTAAAAAAAATTAAATGTTCTCCAATAAACCCTAGATCTACTCTCCAACGATCAAGCTACAATGAAGAGCCTCGTATGATACCAATGGATGGAAACCCTTGAGCACTATTGAGGGGGGGGGGGGGGGGGGGGGGTGGTGAATCAATAGTGTGTCTTATTGCCAAATTTTTTCTTTTATTTACTTTGATAAATCACACACGCTAATTAACATCAAATCATTAAACATTTGTAGATATGCATAAATCATAAGCAACAAATACACCATATGAGAAACATAACCATGAACAATAACACAAGAAAACATCAATACAGGAGACATATAGCTATGTTCCAAATGCATCATCATCTCCTGCAAAAGAAATGTGAGAGTCACTAATATGGAGTTATACCAAGCTCTCCAGCAATACCAAACTCTGCTACAACTATTTGCATCGCTGATTTGGAATATGAAGATTTGAATCAATATTGTGCTTCAAAAACTAGATCTACTCATATTGCTACCATTAGATCTCATACACTGAAACAATCAAGCTCACCAATGGATTTGAAGCATACTCACACATGCAACCTTCTCTAACCCGCCATCACATACCATCAACTAACACTCAACTCAAAAAATGATGTTTATAAAATGTGCTAGGGGAAATTCATCTTTGGACTGGGATCAAGAGTGCAAAAAGTTGAAAAGATCCAACCATAATCATCACTACATATGCACTAAAGGTGTTCACACCCAATTGAGGACTTATTCAACCATTTCTAACCTTAACTAATTAATTGAGAAGTGAATTACCATGTCAAATTTTTCTCGATCTATGCGAGGAATGCAGAAAAAATCACTTTCAGGACGTATATGCGACTTTCCTTCATAAAACATCCATATATGTGGGCTTCATTCACAAGACTTGCATATGCCTCTCAAAAATGAGTTTTCTCAAGAGTTTTGTAGCCATGATCTTACATCTTATCAACTCCAAACTTCCAGGACTTGCTTATCTACTTGGGGGGTGGGGGGGGGGGGGCATCTCCTAACATTGTAGAACCTCTCAGAACCTATGACAAGCCTCTAATAACCATGAAAAAATTATCCCAAGTGTCACTATCAAGTTGATCTAAAAGACCAACAAACATAGGTTGGAAAGACTGCTAACAAGTTGTCCATAATCCAACGAACATCTGCAAAAGCTGCAACACCTCTAAAAAACCTACAATACACTATAACACATCTCCATTAACGCACTCCAACAACTCATCAAGTGTGCCATGATCATAGAATCAATATCAATTCCAACACATGCTAACATAAACCAATTGGTCCGTAAAAAATACACATCATCCACGTATAGCAACATCAATAATTCCTTCAATCAACACACATGTTAACATATTCCAACAAAAGTCAACTCAAGGCAACACCTCCATGAACACCACCAGCACATGAGGAACTATCAACCATACCAATGCCATCATCTGACCAAAAAGGTTGACATCAAGATTTGACATGAATGCCAACATAACCATTTCAATTCCAACTCAACTAACTGCAAACTATGCTACAATGAAGGCATCGAAACATCAACTAGACTACATAGGGTTGACATCAATTCCAACATATCTCCCATCATGAACCAATGCCAATATCAGCTAGATGGAACCATGAAAACGATAATGCCAACATGATACACTTTCCTAAGAGCTCATGAAATGTGGGAATATTTTTTATGTTGGTGATGGTGGTGATAAACATCTCCAAAATAGGAGAAAGGCCTCCAAGCACAATCAATGCCATTTCTTTATCGGGTACAACTTCACCAACTATTAACAGTTGATTACTGATTTTGGTCATTCTTAGGAAGTATGATTGAACCATCTCTCCTTTTTTCATCGTGATGTCCTTAAGTTGATTCTTCAAGGAAATAATCTGGTTGAAGTTACTAATTGCAAAAATTCCAATTAGTTTGTCTTATATTTCTTTAGCTTTCTTCAAACCAGAAACATAAGTAATGAGATGATCACTAAAAGAATCAAGGATAAATTTTCTAGTTTTGATTTCACCCTTTTTATGTTTGGATTTGATAGAAACACTTGAATTATCTGTTGGATCAGCTACTGTGTGTTCAACATACTCTAGAACTTCGTGTTCTTCAAGAGCGATATCTAACCTTGCTTTCCATGGACCAAAGCTTGAAGCATCATTCAACTTCTCCTCTATGTTGAAGTAGGACAAAGTCATCTTCATAAAAAAAATTGGCAGCAAGTGGGGTCTCTTCAAGTGATCTCTGGTCTCCTTGCAATTTTCTTCACCAAGGCTCTGATAGCATGTTAAAATCTAAAAGTTCTATGTAAAATTTTTAAAATTATTTGCAGAAAATTGAAATTTCTAGGTAGAAAACTAAATGTACTTTGCAAAAAACTAAATGGAGCTGAAAGTACTTTGCAGAAAGTTTAATGTGCTTTGAATAAAGAATGTACTTGGAAGAAAACTGAATGGAACTAAATGTTTTTGTAGAAAGATGAATGTGTCTTGCAAAAAATAGAATGTACTTTGAAAAAAGTTTATGTTCTATGTTATTACAATTACTTAGAATGTATATTTCTTCTTCAAAACTTTTCAAATAAACAATTGTATATAGAACATAAAATTAAGATCATATGAAGACAACTAAACAAAAATATGAGACATCGATATTTTGGTCTAATGACCAGGGAAAGACCCCTCAAAGGGGAAAACCCAAATGATTCTTCTTCTATTAGATTTCTTCATTTTTCAACAAAGTACAAAGAGAGAAAGAATGAGAAGGAATAGTGTCACCAATGTCTGATCAAATTGCAGCTGAAGTGCACTTTCTCTTTGTTTGAGGAATCAAGATCTCCACCTTCCCTTGATCAGATCATGTCCTTCACACTTACTCCATCTCTTCCCTTGATTTCTCTCTTCACTATCTCTCACACTTCTCTTACACACACTCAACACTTTATCTCATTCTTCACAATTAACATGCTAATATCTACTCTCACTTGATCTTGCTTAAATAGATGGGAAAGGAGAGGATTTACAAAATGAATTCATGCCTTGAGATAATAATAGGATAATGAAATTTCATGAGGGAATAATTACTTGAGAAGAAGTGTAACTCATACCAAGAGTATAGAGAGAGGTACAATTTCCTTGAGGAGTTACAGTTTGAATTCTGGGGAGAGAGAGTTACATGAGAGGATATTTGGTGAGAGCTACAAATCAAATTGAATGAGGGAGTTACAAGTGCATTTAATAAATAGGAGTTACACTTTTATGATACATTGAATTAGTGAGGGAGAGTTACATTCTCTTAAGAGTGGAGTTACTATTTTATTCCAATAGAGAGTTTAGATTTTCCAAGTAAGAGATTCTAAATTTAATTTACTTATTCCATGAGAGAATTCATTTTTATTAATCCAAAAAGGTGAATGACTTTAGACTATTTTATAAATAATAGTATAATAATAATAGTAATAATAATACTATGAATTCTTGACTTGTATAATCATGATTGATTTGATTTTAAAGTAGATTCCATATGTCGAGATCATCCTTGATCATTTATACATGACTTTGTATTTTTGGAAAGTCCCTTCCAAATTGAGATGTGACTTACTATTTTTCGAAAGTCATTATAATTGTCGTAAATGAAATTTTATTATAGGCGGTTCAAATAGAACTGAAAGATATGATTTATTCTAGGAGAAATTCATCCCTGAGATGCCAAACCTTAACATATTTGACATCTTTTTCAGACAATTTTTAAAACCTATTTACATTAGAGATATCACCTGAATCTATTTCAATTTCGCTTTGTAATCACTCCAATTAGACATCATTTGAAAAATTTACCATCAAAATAATGTTGGGTAGTCTATGTTAACCACCACTGCCTAACATGTAATAATGACATTTATTTCAATAAATCCTTCAAAAAATTTATTTTGTATGTGTTGTAATAATTTTGATGTTTATTAGAGTAAGAAAGTCCTCATAGCTCTTTTAATTCATAATCTCACCACGTGTTGTAGGACAAATGCTAGTCTTTGCAAGTTAACGAAGGATCATGATGGTTAGTCCATGAACGAAGAATTTTTGAAGAATGAATTTCATGAAATGGGCATGTCACTGTGACATTGAAACAACTATACTACCATGTGATGCCATTTCCTTGGACAAAACGTACCCAAAAAGTTCAAATTCCTAAGGATGTACTACAGACTTGTTCTAGTTGTTGACCTACAACCCAAAAATTCCATAAATGTTGCAAATGGTTTGAGTATGAGAAAAATAAACAATTGTTGGAGACCAATTCTACATAATTCTAGCCCCATTCATACACTATTGGTCCCATTGGTGCAAAATGCCCCTTCAAGAATATTTGAAGTATCATGGTATGCCCATACATCTTCCCAAGCTCAAATTTCCCATTGAAGTTCATGATTTTTTCTTTTCTTATGTGGTTAACTTTAAAGCCTTAGAACATCATTCATGTAACCACTATTATCACATCACAACTTTAGCCTATTTTTTCCCCCATAACACCTTCATAGCTTCCTACTCCAATCACTGCTAACCCACCCAATAAAGTAGATTGGTTCAGTTACAATTCTAAGTTACCTTTTTAGTTTCATTAGTTGTTTAATAATGAGGGCATGCTTCTACCAATCCATCAGAGGATTCTTTTACTTCTTTCCTATGACTAGTTGTGTCTCGCTCAATTCCTTTATCTTTAAACATCTAACAATGTGCTACAGATCTTGTAATATGTTTCTATTCTCAGTAATACTTCATAGATCGACAATTTCTATTGTAGCAAGAAAAATAATAAAGTTCTAAGTAGACCATTGGTGATGCCACAAAAGAACTATTACCAATAATCCATTTAGTTGTCACACAAGAACCAACTACAAGATTTCCCAAGAAATAAGTGTTGTCACACAAGTACCAACACCTACTATTCCTATGGCTATCACACAAGAACTGACCATAAGATTTCTAAAATAAATATGTATTATCAAACAAGAACCAACAATAGAGAGAAAAACATGTTGAAGAAATTATCCAACAAGAAATGGCTACTACCTCAAAAGAACCTGTAGCAAAAAAAATTGTTGCAAAAGTAGTCTTCCCTAATAGCTTCAAAGAAATATGTTCAGAACCAGGAGGAAACTTTACTGGTAGTCCTTGGCACATATGTTCAAATATGTTTTCTCTCCACGATGGGAACTTGTGAAGAACCTACTACAAAAGATTATATACATAATGAAAATTTTATAGGTAGGTACATGTATGCTTCTTCTTTCCTTTTTTATTAGATTCATTAAATACTTTAGATTTGTATCCGTGAAACACTTAAGCCTCTTTTATTTTATTTTCTACTTCCTTACCATTTGCTATCTTTTCTGAGGATGGAAAAAGTCTTGAGTTTGGGTGGGGGGGTGGGGGTGGTGGGGGGGGGGGGGCATTTTCAACTTTAACATTCATGACCACACCATCACTTATCATGCCCACATAATCCATTCCCTTGTTCAATCCAAAGGATTCACCACACCATCCAAACCATGGCCTCAAATTACCTTATTTACATGGTCCATGTCCATCTCAACAGCTCCTTAATCATAAAAGTAACATGGAGCACTATAAGCTACTCAATAAAATATACTAGTGTTACTACATCAAGCATTAATGTTTCTATACAAGAATCAACATCAAGAAAACCTATTGATGTTCCATAAGAACCACAATACAAGACCTTGATTTTGTTACATAATAACCAACAATAGGATAAAAACAAGACACCGTTGTTTCTACACAAGAATCAAGAATTGAAAAAGAGGTAGCTAACATGGACAAGCCTTAAAAATCACCAAAAGTAAGAACATGCTTCCCCACAAGAACCATGAAGAAAAAATAAAGTTGAGGATCATTGGAGGCTACATTACATATGGTATGTGGATTGTAAACCATTTCATTCATGTTGCATACATGTTACAAAGCAACTTGTCTGGTTGTGAAATCCATAGTTCATAAGAGGTGTTGTGCAATATATGATGTTAATGAAGTATTAAAACAAGTATCAATTATGTTGCTAACATCTTCATTAACAAGCAAAACTATGAAGATTACAACACTCATGTTTCAACATATTTTGACATGTTACAATATTTAGCCCATTTATCAATTTTTGTAGTTGCATCAAGTTTCTACATATCCCCTCGTATAGGGTGTCAATGTCAACTTATATTAACATAAACACTCTTACCGAGCCTAGACACATAACATAAATCATGGGGTGTTTGAGGACAAGTAAGCAACCTAATTAACAACGAAAGGAAACATTGTAGTCATGCAAATTTGAAGAAGACATAATGACTTGAACTATGCTTGGAGGTAAAGCCATCATATTAAGCAACATACATTGAAAAATGAAGCTTCATTAAGTATATATCCTTATAGCTTGGTTGATATAGATGTACATGGTTGCATGAGGAGATGCAACATATTGAGTTTGAGGGAGATAATGAGTAACAAAATTACCATTATTCGAAACCTTCATTTTCTTCCTTTGATCCATTTTTCGTTTACCCATAACCATGTATTATCCCTTTTAATGCTCACATGAAAGATTTAGGCTCAAGATGGTTTTCAATAC
The DNA here is from genome assembly GCA_031772625.1 of Pinus tabuliformis. Classification (NCBI taxonomy): domain Eukaryota; kingdom Viridiplantae; phylum Streptophyta; class Pinopsida; order Pinales; family Pinaceae; genus Pinus; species Pinus tabuliformis. The sequence goes on along the minus strand of CM062811.1, from coordinate 1,001,941,823 downwards.
ATTTTTTAGTATTTTATTTGATTTCCAATTAGGATTAGAAAGAATTAGTATATTATGTATTTACTTTTTAAGTGAAAACTCATGTGTGGATGAGTTGTCATAGGGATTTGCTTCACATGCTACGAAATCATTTTTGCTATAAATCATGGTGGTTGCACATCCCTTTCCTAGATTTAAGTCGTTCTGTTGGCAACTACAACTACAAGGTTCTCATGTGTTTAAAATAGTTGTTGCGAAATCATACCTAATAATAGCAACCTATTGCATAATCTAGTTTATGCCTTTGCATATGGATAATAATTGCAACACTTGAATGAATATCAAAGGAGGTTCAAATGAATCATAAACAAAGTGCTACAACAAAATAGACCACCAATTGTACAACTACTTGGGGAAGAAAATGAAATATATATAACATAAATTTAATTATTGAAAAGCAAATTTCTGTGTGCTCAAGTTTGCATATCCATTTTTATTATGTATTTAAAGATTACCCATATATATACTATGTATCTAGGCAGCCCAACATGGTCAATAATTATTTTTGAACATATTTTGAGCATGTTTTTTTTCAACTGTGTTTCACAGTCACTTAGTTGCCGCTACAACCAAAAGTAATAATCTGAGAAGATCCACCCGAATGGATCTACCCGCTGACTTATCTGGGTGGGCCTAACCCCAAGGGCGTTAAGGATATTTGACCCCGTGACATCCCAATTGGCAAGGTACCTAGTAACAAAAACTCGAACAATTGAGATATCCCTTGGGGCTATATTTTAAGCATGTTATTATAGCCCATATGGCTTATTTCAAATTTGAAATGTAGCTACATCCGAAAATTTATGGGAAGTTAACAATAATCTTGGAACTATTATAGTTATTGTAAGCTATTTGAGAATATTGTATCCTCAAGTGGGTTTTTAGCTTTAAGCAATTTTATGTATAAAATGGAGTGCCATCTCCATTCCAAGAGCAAGGGACTCTTAGTGCACAACTCCAAACCATGATGGAATAGAATAAACTTTCTTAAGATCTTCTTCAATATATATTGTAGTTTCATTGTTCTTTGTAGCGTTTGAAGTGATTTACTTATGCTCTTGAAATTTTAATTCGTTAATTTGTTCTTAGGAGGTTGAGCTCACTCCATAGGATCAAACCATTGTACAATTTGGTAATATTTTATTTTGTGTGAATGCTTATTTTTAATTTCCTTTATAGTTAATTTGTTTTTATTACTTTATGGTTTATGCAAGTGTGTTTTTATTTTCTACAATATTATTAGCATAGTTTTATAGTTGCTACTACAAAATTTTCATGTTGAAGAATGGCTTGATTTTAGTCTAAATAGTGAAACAACATTGGGCATTCAAAGTAGGAAACTTGGATGTGTGAGGTGTCTCTTAGTTGAGATTTAGACTAATATACCAGGACCATGTTCCACCCAGACTCTGCACTATGATACGATTTCCTTCTAGCAACATAGGTCATTTAGGATTTGGTAAGGACCCTCTTTCTTGTGTATACTGCACAAAGTGCCTCACAAGCTTATTGACTTTGGCCTAACAAATAACATGCACATTCTATCTCAAATCCTAATTGAAATAAAAATTATAAAAATAAATGGTCAGCTACCCCAACTCATGTTCATGAAATTCTTTGATTTTTCCATTGTGATTCCATTTAGATAGGTATTTCTTCTTGATTTTTTTTTTTTTTTTTTTGAGTTTACTCCAAATTAGCTTATTCTCTTGAATTATCTTGAAATTATTGAACTCTTCACACTAGATATCAAATTTTCCTCTTAAGTTAAATATGAAAAATTAGGCATTCATATTGTTAAAATAATTATGTACCCTGAAGTACTTCCTAAGGTCCAACAACCATGCCTTAGCTTATTCATTCTTTCTAACTTCTCCATCAAATGTGGGAGGTATAGCCTTCTTGAAATCTTGGGCAATAAACTCTTTGCAACCTCTTCTTCTTCTTTGCAACTCTAATCTAATCACTATGCTAGAAATTTTGATTAAATCATCAATTTCATCTTCAAATGTGTCTACTAAGGTGTATTCACTCGTTGTCTCATTTTTAGCATCCTTGTGCCTATTCCTTAACTAAATTCCTTTTGTCTTACTATTTGTTGGCCCATATTACTAATTCAGATGGGATAGGAACTTATTTGTACTTATACTTTTCCATATCATAGAACGGTGGTTCATGTTGTTTATGCAATCTAAAATTTGACATGCTTTGCAAAATTGTTGTGTTTACTTCCTCCTACATTCATTGAGCTATAATAATATTTTCACTGCTTTCCTTACATCTCCTGATCTCAATTGTTAAACTTCTAAGTGTTTCCATCAAATTAGAAGGGATATGAATCCTATTCTCTCGAATGTGAAGTCCCATGTAAACTATATTGTAACATTTTGGTGAAGATCCCATTTCTTTTCTACTATTGGCAGGTTTACTTATGTTCTAAAACTACCCATATATGTTAGTTTAAGAAAATAATAAAATTTTAAAATATGTAGTTCCCTTGGTTACACTTGTATTGACCTATGCTAGCTCAATATTGATGTTTTTCTATATTGCACATCACTTTGGTATGGTTTAGATAAATGACAGAAATTTTACTACAATAAAATTTTAACATTCACAAGAACCAATTCGTTCTTTCTGTTATGATCCTATTCACTCCAAGTACACCTTAGATATAATACCATTTTTGGAACACACCCAAGCCCATTAAGTCACATTAAGGAGGTGGGGGTTATGATTTTTACTTTCTTTTAATCACCTCAAAATCCATTTTAAGGTTTCTATCAACTTCTGCTCATTGAGATTTTTTCAACGATATAACTTTTATCCCATCCTAAATCTAGAAGGCCAATATGTGACATAGATAATCTTTTTCCACCAATGCCAGGTAAGTATGTTTGTACATTTGACACATGGTAGATGACATGGACACTAGTGCCACATGTCACCTCAAGGGTGTGTCATATTGGCACTAAGGACACCTAAACATATTATGTCATCCTTTACCTTCATCATTAATTACTTCTGTTTTATTTATTTCCATGGAATATTTTTCCCTTTCTTCTCGTAACTTTTATTAATTTATTTGAAAAATTGAGCCAAACTCCAAAGAAAATAAACAATGGTAATTTATTAACCACTTCTTGGCTTTATTCCCTGTAAACTTTATTACTTACTAATTTACATCCAAGTCAAAATATTTGGAGTACTTTCCCAAAAAAATTATTATTTTAATACTTCTTTTTGGTCTTTTTTTTCTTTGTAAGTAAGACTAATATTATATTACTTCAACAAAACAGAAAAGCATACATGATAATTTTTTAGAGGTTAGCTTTACTAGAAGCTAGACCATCTCCAAAAATTTTCATTTTTGGAAGTTCTGTACAACCCGTCTTTTGAGGTTTTGCAAAACTTAGTAATAGACATAATTACAAAATTAAGAGAAAAACACTTTGCATGGAAGTAGCCCTGGTTTCGACTAGAAGATTGGTAGTCAAGGTATTCATAAGAAAACTCATCTCCAAGCTCTATATATTGAAGGGTGATCTCATACAGTGTTGTGATAATAAAAAACAAAAAATTTGGTCATAAAACTAAACAAGGATGGGCTAATCTTCACTAATCGTGCTTCTTACTGGTGCTACCTTTGAACCACTCATACAGAGGTGAGCCTTTGGGGATATTATTTTTATGGTGGACCTATTCCACATAGACCATGAATTTGGCATCCAACTGATCTATTTTCTCCTCTAGTGCCTTTCGACCTTGATTGTTTTCATGCATTCCTATGCCTAGGAGGGTCTTCATATTCCATGCAGGCTCAATTGTTTGGGTTAATAGGTTTTCAAGGGCCTTGGTGAAGCCAGGGTGCGTAATCCAGTTGAACTCTTCATCCAAATTCTATGTACTAGTGTGTTGTCTAATTTCCTCCACACGGTCCTCCATGTATTTGATAACATCTTTAATTTCATTCGGGATCAAGTTATCAAAATTAAGAGCTTCCTAATGAGCTGCAGTCTCCGCATGAGTCCTAGGGAAAAAGTTTTTCTACCTTCATTGGTTGTGGATATGGCCTATTTGCTTGTGACTATAGGAGGAGGCCTAGGTAGAGAGGGGGTTCTAGCCATAGATGGGATGGCAGGGGAATTAGGGGCCTGGAAAGGAAAAGCTTCAAGGGGAGGGGAGGAGGAATCTTTGTAGGAGGAAAGTCAAGTTGTGGGAAAAGAATTAGCGAGAGGAAATAGGGGAATGTAAGATGAGAATACGTGAGGTGAAAAGACAAGCTGCAAGGCACATAATAGGATGATAGACATGATGGAAACTTCAATTGGACATTTCATCACACGTACATCGAAATATGCTACCAAATTTTGTTAATAAAAATTGCTGACGGATGGATGAGGAGGGCGACGACACCAATCATCCATGGAGAATATAATCAAAGTTTCATTAAGAGTGGTGGGGGGAGATGTGCGTGTGAAGGATGTCATTACACCTTCTCTAAAATTATTGTACATTATGATCATCGAGTGATTTGAGGGATGGAGGGAGAGTCTACCTGTTCATGCAAACCATTACATTCCCCATCCTTTCGATTTGAATCCCCATAGTCCTGATTAAGCTTTCCCTCAAGTAGAATGTTCCATACATAAGAGATCAGTAGTTCATTTCCATCTATCCCTGCATTTTCTAATCTGTCAGCCAGGGAATTAGCCTTGCACTTAACAACTTGGAAGTGGACCCCGCTAATATAAATGATGTGGTTGCACATGCACTGTAGGGTTTTCGGGAGCCTCCAATTGACAGTAACCTTGCTGACTGAGGTGAAATTTTGTAGATTTTGGTGAATGAGAGTAGCCACCCAAAAATCCCCTTATACAACCAAAGAAACAAAATTGCAGGACTTGGCTAGCTCGAGCCCCTGCTCTAGGGTGTGAAGCTCAGCCACATTGCTTGTGTTTATACCTAATTTTCCATAATAAACCAAATGAATTTCATCACGATGTTCTCTAAATACTCCTCCAAAGCTAGACTTCCCAGGGTTCCCACAAGAGCCCTTGTTATAGTTTAGTTTGAAGATATTGATGGGAGAGGAGACCATTTCTTTGGGCGTTAGAATGGAAGGAGGGGTTCTTTGTAACTGGGAGGTTAATTTTTTCAAGCCTATGGAGATGAAGGATGTGTGTGTCTGAAGGACAAGGAGGGATTTACTATGGTAGGAGACTAGTGTTTGTAACTATTTCTCAAATTATCTTCTTAATCTTGGTAAGTAGGATGTTCCTTGTAGCCTGAAATTTTTTGGAAATTTGAGCATTTATTTCTTTCCATATTACCTAACATAGAGTCCCCGAAAAAAATCCCATGCTTTGATAATGATGGGATTAGTGGAAATGTTTGATCTACAATATTAAAGGGTGCTTTGAATAGATTCACCGTTTTTGTCTGTGGTTCTAAGAACTTCCTCTCTACAATGTGAAATCATGGAAGGATTTGGGCATATATATAGAAGGTGGTGAATAGATTCTTCCTCATTCTCACATAAACGACACCTAGAATACCCCACAAAACCACATTTTAAAATATTATCCTAGATGAGAATTTTTCCATGGAAAACATGCCATATAAAGAGGGTAATATTTCACCACAGTTTTTTAATCTAGAGGGAGGTCCATTTTGTCGGATTTTCTAGTTATTTGTGGTTAGCCAGATAATTGTAAGCTTCCTTGAGGATGAAGATCCCCTCAGAATTCCTGCCCCATCGAAGCTTATCGTTTTCCATATCTGAGGGAATATAATGGTCCTGGAGGTGTTTCTAGAAGGCCTTCTAGTCTAAGTTTTTGGGGAGAGGTTTCGAATCCTATTTTCCAATCCAAGATCTCCATTTCCATTCTTGAGGAGTTTGTTTCTAGTAGTATGATACCAAAGTTCTTCCTTTGCCTTGCATAAGCTCCTGCAAGGGTGCGTAGATCCCTTTGTTAAGTTTTGGGAGTTGCTTCCATGCATCCTCCTAGGAAAGAGAGCTTCAACCATTCTACACTTCCCAAAAGACGTGTTGTTGGATGATCCACTTGTTTTTCTAGGTCTGATTCTCGATAGCTAATCCTGTAACATGGCTCGACAGATGCATGAGATAATTCTAATATTGATTAGATGAACGTTTGGCTTTCAACGGTTTTTCCCAAGGGGTTGAGGGAGAGTATAACCATTTGCACCATGTATTCACTCCCAAGGCATTACCCATGGATCTCGAAGACCCAAGCCTCCAAAACAATTTGGTCTGCATAGTTTATCCCAGCTTACCAAATTCCATTTCCTTTTATTTGCGGATCCTCGCCACAAGAAGTTCCTTTGGATGTTATGGATGCTTCTTAAAAATAACGTAGGAGAAGCCAAGGATGACAACATATATAGGGGTATAACTTGAAGGACAAATTTTACAAGGATCGATTTTCCTGCTAGGTTGAGGGATCAAAGGGTCCAACGACTAAGTTTCTTATGAAGCTTGCAGAGGAGGTCTTCCCAGGTGTAATTTGTAGGAACTCTATCCATAAGAGGCACACCCAATTAATTTGATGGGAGGGGAAAATTTTTAAACCCCAGGATTTTGGTAATGCTCCTTTGGATAGGAATAGGGGTATTGAAAAAGAATATTTTAGATTTATGAAGATTGATAGTGGTGCTTGAGGCTTCTGAGAAAAGACTGAGGATTTACTTAAAAGACCTAGCCTCTGCAACAATGGGTATGCCCGTAAGAAGGGTATCATCCATGAATTGTTTATGGGTAGAAGTTGTACAAGAGTCATGAAGCTTCAAACCAGTTAGTTAGTTATTGTTCTTGGCTACTGAGATATTCTTCCCCAAACCCTCAACCATGAGAATGCATAAGAAGGGGCATAAGGGGTCACCTTATCTGATTCCTCTATAGGGGAAACAGGGTTGAGAAGGGGCTCCATCGATGAGGATGGAGAAGAAGGCTCCAACTACGAGAGCCTTGATCCAATCAATGCAATCCCAATGGAAGCTAAAGGCCTTGAACAAATATCTCATGTACTAAATGTAGGTTTTAACTCTGTACAGAAATTACATGCATACGAATTCTAAAACATAGAAAATAAACAATGCGAGAGCATAACACATAAAACACATATACACAGAGATTTTCCCCTGGATCCCAAAACTGGGACTACGAGCTTGATTTTTCGTTATGTTCCTTTCAATGTTACAATGCATATTTATACATGCTAAAGCATCCAATACCATGGAATGAAAACCATCACGTCTAAAACCATGGACCGAAAACCATCGCGTCCAAAACCAAGTTCGAAAACCATGCACAAAACCATAGGTAGGTTTGCCCAACCTAATATAAGGTCCAAAAAAAAATTTCCCTGAGGCACTTCCCTGAACCCCGTAGAGGGGGGCTAACCAACCCCACCACAACCCCCCCCACTCAAACCCCTTGTGAGGCCCCCACCGTGCAATCGGTAGAACGAAGGGGGGGCCCTCTAAACCCCTGGTTTACTACATAGGCTAGTCGTGGGAAGAATATAACACAATCCAAGATTCTCCCACTTGTTGTTTTCTTTCCACAGGGGGCCACAGGAGAGATTAGTCATTTATCCAGCCCTGCAACACCCGTTGTTTCTCTACACCAAGAGAAATTCTCAGAGCTCACAACTTTTGTCAATGCATCTGCAGTATTCTTCAAAGTGCTCACCTTTACCAACAACACCTTTTTGTCTTCTATCATATCCCTCACAAAGTGATAATGAACATCAATGTGCTTTGTCACTGAATGATAAGCAGGGTTCTTTGCCAAGAAAATTGCACTTTGGCTATCACAACCTATCCTTATAGCTCCCTATTCTAACCCCATACTTGAACATAATCTTTGCAACCAAACTACTTCCTTTCTTGCATGAGTGGCTACCATGTATTCTGAAACTGTAGTAGATAGTGCCACTACAGATCATTTCTTACTCATCCAACTGATTGCACCTCCAAATAGGTTAAACACATACCCACTTGTAGATCTTCTTTGATCAAGATCTCCTGTCCAGTCTGCATCATCAAAGCCATGAATATCCAACACTCTGTCCAGTATTGGTCTTCCTTGGTAGCACAAAACATAATCAATAGTGCCACACAAATACTTGAAAACCCGCTTCACTATTGTCCAATTCTCCTTCCCTGATTTTGACATAAACCTACTCAATACCCCCATTTCATGTGTAATGTATGGTCTAGTACAGACCATTGCATAAATTAGGCTAACCACTGCACTTGCATATGGAACACGGGACATGTCCTCTTCCTCTTCCTGTATATTGGGACACTATTCAACAGATAAATTCACACCTACAGGAATAGGAACCTTCACCTGTTTACTATCTTGCATATTAAACCTCCGCAGTATTGTCTCAACATACTTCCTCTAGTTTAACCAGAGCTTCCTCTTTGCCCGATCTCTTTTAATTTCCATGCCCAAATTATAGTTTGCAACACCAAGATATTTCATGTCAAATTTGGATGAAAATTGGGTCTTCAAATCCTAGATAATTTATTTTTCATTTCCAACCAGCGACATATCATCCACATACAAGACCAAATAAATAACACAGTCACAAATTAATTTAAAATACACACAGTGATCTACCTTGCTTCTGGTGAAGCCAAGTCCCCATATAAATGTATCAAATTTTTGATACCACAACCTTGGTGATTGTTTTAACGCAGACAGAGACTTCTTTAACTTGCATACGAGTTCTTTCTTACCCTTCACTGCAAAGCCTTCAGGTTGCTTCATGTAGATCTCCTCTTCCAGATCCTCGTGAAGAAATGTTGTCTTCATATCCATCTGTTCTACCTCAAAATCAAAAGCAGTAGCGACAGATAAAAGTAATCTAATAAAAGTTACCTTGGCAACAAGAGAAAAAATATCACCAAAATAAATTCCCGGCACTTGAGAATAACCTTTTGTTATCAACTGAGTTTTGTATTTTTCCACATTTCCTTCTACATTTATCTTCTTCTTGAACACCCATTTTCTGCCAATGGGTTTCCTTCCAGTAGACAACTCCACCAAATCCCAAGCCTCAATTTTGTGCAAAGATTCCATTTCATTAACCATGGCCTCTTTCCAAAGTTTTCCATCCTCTGAATCTACTGCTTCCTTCACAGTTCTGGGATCATCATAAGTAATAGATAAACAAAAATTTGAATAGAAAGTAGATGGACTATACCTCTCTATTTTCCTTCTTTCTTGAATTGATCTTCTCACACCTGGAGTTTTTGGCTCTTCATCTTCAGATTCCTCCTCTGCTGTAGAGTCTGATTCTTCCTCTTGAAGCTCAAACTCTATCTTCTCAGGTTCCTTTGGTTGGACTTCATGTCTAATAACATATTTCACCTCTCTGAACACCACATCTTAGTTGTACACAACCTTCCTTGTTACTGGGTTCCAAAGCTTATAACCCTTTAAACCATCCTTATACCCAATAAAGACGCACTTTCAAATTTACTATCCAACTTGGTTCTTTTCTCCTTTTGAACATGTACATATGCATCACATCCAAATATCCTGGGATGTGAAAGAGAGGGTTTCTTACCAGTGCATACCTCTTGTGGAGTCTTATCCTCCAATGCTGATGAAGTTGATCTGTCGACTAGGTAACATGCTATCTCCACCGCCTCTGCACAGAATTCCTATCCTAACCTGACACCACTGAGCATGCTTCTTGCCCTTTCCATCAAAGTCTTGTTCATTCTTTTTGCAACTCCATTTTTCTCAGCTGAGTATGGAGTAGTCTTCTGTCGTGTTATACCACAGTTCTTACAAAATTCTTCAAATTCCTTATTGCAAAACTCTCCACCATTATCTATCCTCCACACCATTATCTTCTTCTTTGTTTGGTTTTCCACTAGAGCCTTAAATTCTTTAAACCTGTCAAAGGCTTCAGATTTATTCTTAAGGAAATATATCCATGTATTCCTTGAGAAGTCATCTATAAATGATACATAGTACACAGACTTACCTAGTGATGGAAATTTCACAGGTCCAAACACGTCACTGTGCACAAGCTCTAATATCTATTTCGCGCTCTTACCACCAGAGAGGAAACTCACTCGATTCTGCTTCTCATATACACAATTTTCAAATAAATAAAAATTCAGAGAGCTCTTAGTCATACCTTCTACCACACCTTTACCATGAAGTATTCGAAGGCCCTTCTCTCCAATATGTCCAAGTCTTTGATGCCATAGCATGGTATTTTCTCCAGAGACCACTAGATTTTCTACTCCACTTTCAAGAACCATAAAACTATTGCAACCATCAACAACAGTGCTACCTTGCAGCTTGTACATAGTTCCAATCCAAACTCCACGCATCAATACCAGTGCTCCATGAACCATCTTGCATGTATCCTTCTTGAACACTATTTTTACACCTACATCATCTAGCGTGCTTACAGAAATTGAATTTCTGGCCAATGCAGGAATATGCAGAACACCCGGAAGTGTTATAACCCTTCCACCTTGCAACTTCAACTTTAATTTTCTGCGACCAATGATTCTAGCCTTCCTATCATCCCCTAAGATGACATCACCACCATTGTATTTCTCATATTCGCAGAACCACTCTCTATGGGGAGTGAAGTGAAAGGATGCACCTGAGTCAATCAACCATGCCTCATGATCTACATGTGTACTTGAAGAAGCCAAGTACACATCTTCACCTTCGTTTGAGGTGGTTTTCGCCTCTATAGAAGGAACCTCATCAGATCCCTTTCCTTCATCAGGAGCTTTAGATTTATAGTCCCTTTTGTAGTGCCCTTCCTTTATGCATTTCTAGCAAACTACCTTTACAGGTTTTCCTTGATATTCATATCTCCGTCTAGATTTAGATCTCCCACTCAATGACTTATTTTTGTTTCTATTCTGGGACCATCCTTGTATAGACAAGGCATCACCATTCTGGTTCTCCATATTTTTCCTTCTCATCTCCTCCGTCAACAAGGATAAGTCTTTTTCATCAAACTACAAGGCAGTTGCATTGCTACCTATTGCAATAACTAGACTATCCCACGAATCTAGTAGAGAACACAACAAACTGATGCAATTATCTTCATCTGAAATTTTAATACCAATAGATAATCATTGACTTACCACAGTATTAAATGCATTCATATGCTCTATCACCAAGTCTCCATCTTTCATCCTCAGGTTATACAACGTTTTCCATAGGAACAGTTTATTCACCAGAGACTTAGATTAGTACAAAGTCCCTAACTTGTCCCACAAAGCCTTAGCCATAGCTTCCCCTGATACATTCAACAATACTAAATCTGAGACACAATCGTATTGTGCTCTTTGCCTTACGATCCAACTTCTTACATTCTTCATCAGACACTCCCGTTGGTTTAGTACTCAGATCTACCGCAATCCACTGATCTTTTCCACCAATAGATCCTCCATTTTGAGTTTCCACAACTCAAAACTGTGACCATTAAATTTCTCGATCTCTATCTTTCCACTGTTCACCATCTTCTTTCACCACTAGAATTGATCCCACAGATCTCCCACTGAACAGGGTCCCCTTGAAGCCAAAATAGCTTTGATACCAAATGTAGGTTTTAACTCCGTAGAGAAATTACATGCATACGAATTCTAAAACATGGAAAATAAACAATGTGAGAGCATAACACATAAAACACATATACACAGAGATTTCCCCTGGATCCCAAAACCGGGACTACCAGCTTGATTTTTCATTATGTTCCTTTATACACAGAGATTTTCCCCTGGATCCCGAAACCGAGACTACCAGCTTGATTTTTCATTATGTTCCTTTATACACAGAGATTTTCCCCTGGATCCCAAAACCGGGACTACCAGCTTGATTTTTCATTATGTTCCTTTAAATGTTACAATACATATTTATACATTCCAAAGCATCCAATACCATGGACCGAAAACCATCGCATCCAAAACCATGGATCGAAAACCATCGCATCCAAAACCATGGGCAAAACCATGCACAAAACCATAGGTAGGTCTGCCCAACCTAATATAGGGTCCAAAAACATTTTCCTCACGGCACTACCCCAGACCCTGTAGAGGGGGGGCTACCCACCCCCCTCAAACCCCCTGTGACCCCCTTGCTGTGCAATCTGTGCAACGAAGGGGGGGCTCTGCCCCCCCTCTAACCCCTCGGTTTACTACGCAGGCTAGTCATGGAAAGAATATAACACAACCCAACACCGCCAGATGATCTTGTCAAATGCCTTAGACATATCCAGCCGCATCAACATATTAAGATGGTTGGAGGATTTAATAAAATGACTGGTTTCATGGGATAGGATTATGTTGTCAAGGATTTTCCTGCTTTCAACATAACTCGATTGGCTATGGGAGATGAGGAGAGGGAGGAGAGGTTTGAGTCTATTAGCAATAATCTTAGAGATGATATTGTAAATTACATTGCAAATATCTATATGGAAATACCTATTAGGGGTGTCTACTCCATCATATTTTGGAATAAAGGTCAAGAAAGTGGCATTGAAATCTCCTATAACCATCTTGGCTCACCTCGAATCCTCCACAATGACTTTCACTTCTTTGATTAGAGGAAAATAAGATTTAAAAAGTTTGTGGTGAAGCCATCTCGCTTGGGGGATTTCCCTGAGGCATTGACATGATGGCCACTTCCACCTCTTGCCTTGATATTTCCTTAGGAAACATAGAGCCGTGGTCATCATTCAAAATTGTTGGAACATGTCGAATAATTTGCTGTATAGCTGAGATCCTGTCCATAACGAGTTTAGTTAGGAGATTCCCAAAATATGTGTTAAGCTCAACCAAGATGTCTTTGTGGGAGTT